>JALIGW010000006.1:6046751-6139251 GCA_023053685.1 Diadophis punctatus similis
TCCCCTCTCCTCCATTTAACTTCCCTCTCTGCTTCCACCTCTCCATTCCCCTTCCTCTCCTCCATTCTCCTCTCCCATCTGCTCCCCTCCCCTCCATTCCCCTTTCCTCTCCTCCATTCCCCTTCCCTCTCTGCTTCCATCTCCTCTCCTCCATTCTTCTCTCCTCTCCTCTCCTCTCCCCTCCCCTCCCCTCTCCTCCATTTCCCTTTCCTCTCCTCCATTCCCCTTCCCTCTCTGCTTCCATCTCCTCTACTCCATTCTTCTCTCCTCTCCTCTCCCCTCCCCTCCCTTCTCCTCCATTCCCCTTTCCTCTCCTCCATTCCCCTTTCCTCTCTGCTTCCATCTCCTCTCCTCCATTCTTCTCTCCTCTCCTCTCCCCTCCCCTCCCCTCCCTTCTCCTCCATTCCCCTTTCCTCTCCTCCATTCCCCTTTCCTCTCCTCCATTCCCCTTTCCTCTCTGCTTCCATCTCCTCTCCTCCATTCTTCTCTCCTCTCCTCTCCCCTCCCCTCCCCTCCCTTCTCCTCCATTCCCCTTTCCTCTCCTCCATTCCCCTTCCCTGTCTGATTCCATCTCCTCTCCTCCATTCTTCTCTCCTCTCCTCTCCTCTCCCCTCCCCTCCCCTCCCTTCTCCTCCATTCCCCTTTCCTCTCCTCCATTCCCCTTTCCTCTCTGCTTCCATCTACTCTCCTCCATTCTTCTCTCCTCTCCTCTCCCCTCCCCTCCCCTCCCCTCTCCTCCATTCCCCTTTCCTCTCCTCCATTCCCCTTCCCTCTCTGCTTCCATCTCCTCTCCTCCATTCTTCTCTCCTCTCCTCTCCCCTCCCCTCCCCTCCCTTCTCCTCCATTCCCCTTTCCTCTCCTCCATTCCCCTTTCCTCTCTGCTTCCATCTCCTCTCCTCCATTCTTCTCTCCTCTCCTCTCCCCTCCCCTCCCCTCCATTCCCCTTTCCTCTCCTCCATTCCCCTTCCCTCTCTGCTTCCATCTCCTCTCCTCCATTCTTCTCTCCTCTCCTCTCCCCTCCCCTCTCCTCCATTCCCCTTTCCTCTCCTCCATTCCCCTTTCCTCTCTGCTTCCATCTCCTCTCCTCCATTCTTCTCTCCTCTCCTCTCCCCTCCCCTCCCCTCCCTTCTCCTCCATTCCCCTTTCCTCTCCTCCATTCCCCTTTCCTCTCTGCTTCCATCTCCTCTCCTCCATTCTTCTCTCCTCTCCTCTCCCCTCCCCTCCCCTCCCCTCCCCTCTCCTCCATTCCCCTTTCCTCTCCTCCATTCCCCTTCCCTCTCTGCTTCCATCTCCTCTCCTCCATTCTCCTCTCCTCCCCTCTCCCCTCCCCTCCCCTCTCCTCCATTCCCCTTTCCTCTCCTCCATTCCCCTTCCCTCTCTGCTTCCATCTCCTCTCCTCCATTCTTCTCTCCTCTCCCCTCCCCTCCCCTCCCTTCTCCTCCATTCCCCTTTCCTCTCCTCCATTCCCCTTTCCTCTCTGCTTCCATCTCCTCTCCTCCATTCTTCTCTCCTCTCCTCTCCTCTCCCCTCCCCTCCCCTCTCCTCCATTCCCCTCTCCTCTCCTCCATTCCCCTTCCCTCTCTCCTTCCATCCCCTCTCCTCCATTCTTCTCTCCTCTCCTCTCCCCTCCCCTCCCCTCCTCTCCCCTCCCCTCCCCTCTCCTCCATTCCCCTTTCCTCTCCTCCATTCCCCTTCCCTCTCTGCTTCCATCTCCTCTCCTCCATTCTCCTCTCCCCTCCCCTCCCCTCTCCTCCCCTCTCCTCCTTTTCCCTTTCATCTCCTCCATTCCCCTTCCCTCTCTGCTTCCATCTCCTCTCCTCCATTCTCCCCTCCCCTCCCCTCTCCTGTTCTCAAATGTATTTCTTAAGTATTTTCTCATTAAGATCAGTGCAAAAACTTCACACCCCTCTTGAAAATTACTGGAAAGAAGAATTTGAGGTCATTCCTTACTGATGGTACGTGAGGGTCTTGCTTTGACCACTTGATGACCAAGAGACACTCCTCAGAAATCATTGTGCCGTCCGAAGATGCTTCGGCCCATTTTGTCATATGGAAGTGAAAATTAGATCTGGGAAGAGCAACAGAAAAGGAGTCAGATGCAGAGGGAATGGGTTGGTTGAGAAATGTGCAAGATAAAGAAAGAAGAGATGAGGTGAAGAATAACAGAATAACAGAGTTGGAAGGGAGCTTGTAGGTCATCTAATCCAACCCCCCCACCCAAGCAGGAGACCCTACACCATTTCTGACAGATGGCAGTCCAGTCTCTTCTTGAAAGCTTCCAGTGATGAAGCTCCCACAACTTTTGAAGGCAATGAATGAATGAGGCAATGAATGAATATGGACTGAGTGATCAGCTTAGGAGTAGACAGAAGCGATTTGGTCATATATAAAGAAGGCACAAAAATGAATCACAAAAAAAATTGAAAAGGAAGAATGAATGGGTCAAGAAGAAGGGGAGGCAGGAGAAATCTGGGTTTGGATGGAATTGATGAGAGCTTCAGAAAAAAGATACATTAGAAGTTTGTAGAACAAAACGTACAAACTCAACGTTCCCCGTAGCTTCCTATGGTTGTAAAAATTGGACCTTAAAAAACAACACAAGTCTACTCATTTGAATTGGGGTGCTGGAGAAGGATCCTACATATTCCTTGGACATCAAAAATGTCCAACATCAAGTACTGGAGCGCATAATCCCACACATATCACTGGAAGGCAAAATCACAAAACTGCATCCACTTATTTTGGCCATGTCATGCAGGGAATTCACTGCAAAAAGCAAATATGTTTGGAAGAGTTCATGTTAAAAGGAAAACAGGCCGTCAAAGAACAGTGGCTAAATACCATCCAAGCTTACACCAACCAGCGCACAGAACAACTCAAAGAAGTTGTGCAAGATTGGAAAGTGTGGAGGGACCTGGCGCATACAATCGCCAAGAGTCAGACATGACTGAATGTTCATCATCAACATCAACATCAATGTCAATGTCAACATCAATGTCAACATCAATGTCAACATCAACGTCAACATCAACATCAACATCAATATCAACATCAATATCAATGTCAACATCAACATCAACATCAACATCAACATAAATGTCAACATCAACATCAACATCAACATCAACATCTACATCTACATCTACATCTACATCAGCATCAGCATCAGCATCAGCATCAGCATCAACATCAGCATCAGCATCAGCATCAACATCAACATCAACATCAACATCAACATCAACATCAATATCAACATCAATCATTATCCACTCAAAGCAGGGATGGTCTCACTAGAAAGGTATAGAGAATTATAGTGGAAGGTGTTGGCATAAGCTAGATTCTTTGGTGTGTGTTTTTTTCCTTACCATATGCCTTTAATTTGGAGTGGCGCGATGCCCTAGAGGTGGAGCTCTCACCTCACAATCAGGAGGCTGTGAGTTCGATCCTAGGTAGAGGCAACTATTTCTCTCTCTGAGAATATATCTGCTGAACAAAACTCCGCATTGGTGACAGGAAAGGCATCCGGCCATTAAAACACTGTGCTAACTCCATTCAGTTGCCCAGACTCCACCCCGCAAGGGATTTGGGGGTCGTTAAAAGAAGATGATGATGATGATATGCCTTTAATTTATTTGGCAGTATTTCTTAGGAAGAATATTTCTTAGTCTTCTTCTGTACTTTGCTTCTCCTAAAAGAGAACATCATGATGGATGTGTATGGATACTGTAGGCATGTAGCAAAGCATGTTGAGAATCTATACCTATTCAAAAGCTGATTCTGGGGTTGGAGGCTGTTATATGCACATACTTATGGTATCCAGCTAACACAGATATGTTAAACTATGAAGAGTGAAGCATTCCAGACACATTTAAGTGCAGAATTAAGCTAGGGATCTTTGAGGTACATCAAGCCAGGTATCCAATTCCAGTCATTCTTTTCATAACCCAAATCTTTGTAAAGGTACACTCAGTGGTGGGTTCCTACCAGTGCGGTCCACTCTATAGGACCGGTAGCGGCCCACTGGTGACGTCACAGTACCAGTGCGGTTGGTTGCCGGTACCTAAGTGCCGCCTTTAAAAAAATTGTTTACTTTTTTAAAAAAAATTTCTTCTGCGCATGCCCAGAAGCCGAGCTTCCGGCACTGCGCATGCGCTGCCTTCCTACCCCACAGTGAGTCCAAGCAGGGGAGGATGGCTGAGGGAGCGCGTGAGACTCTGAAAGAACGGGCAGCAGGACCTATCTCCATTCCCCTCCCTTCAGCAGTCCGAGAAGCCACGAACGCGCGATGATGATCCTAAGCATTTTTGCACATTCAAGGCTTCTCGAATTGCTGAGGGGAGGGGGAATGGGCCTCAGGAGCCTAGGATCATTGAATGGGGAGAAGCATTCAGGCCGGATGGAGCCTCCTAAAGGAACCGCTGCCGCGGTCTTGCTGCTCCCGCTGCGGGGGACTGCATTGCGGGTGGGCAATGCCCTCCCCACTTCTCCGGCTGCTGCCAAGCTCCCGAGGCCCACACCCACCCGGTCACATGGCTGGCAAGCCACACCCACAAAATAAGCCACGCCCACAGAGTGGTAGTAAAAAAATTAGGAACCCGCCCCTGGGTACACTTATTAGAAATGTAAATTCTGGGGCTGAATAAATAAGCTTTTGGAATTGCTGGGACCTCATACTAAATTGCTATTCTAATCCACAGCAGAACATTTTAATAACAGTGATAAATGGCTCACAAAGAATTTTACTGCCAGGAAAATTATAATAAGTTCTTGCCCTGGATGATAGATGAAGAGATCATTTGTGCAGATACTTTGCAAGGTTGGAGCAGGACTAGCTTAATAAGCTCAACTCAGAAACTAAATTCTTGACCATTTGTCACTGGGTAGCTTGCAGGTGTCTTCCTTTGTTTGCTAATTCCTCTGTTTGGCATAGAATTCACTGAAAAAAATATTAGGGAAACATTTTGTGGTGGATCTATTAGTATTGGACAGGGAGCATTTTAACTTTGAGTGGAATGTATTTCTAGAATAACTTTTTTGTCACTTTGAATGTACACTAATCGGCATACGTTAAAATGAAATTTTGTTGGACGCAGCTCTCAAAGATTGCCACGATGCAAAAAGGATGTCGAGACTCTAGAAAGAGTGCAGAGAAGAGCAACAAAGATGATTAGGGGACTGGAGGCTAAAATATATGAAGAGCGGTTGCAGGAACTGGGTATGTCTAGTTTGATGAAAAGAAGGACTAGGGGAGACATGACAGCAGTGTTCCAATATCTCAGGGGTTGCCACAAAGAAGAGGGAGTCAAGCTATTCTCCAAAGCACCTGAGGGTAGAACAAGAAGTAATGGGTGGAAACTAAACAAGGAGAGATTCAACCTAGAACTAAGGAGAAATTTCCTGACAGTTAGAACAATTAATCAGTGGAACAGTTTGCCTCCAGAAGTTGTGAATGCTCTAACACTGGAAGTTTTTAAGAAGAGATTGGATAACCATTTGTCTGAAGTAGTGTAGGGTTTCCTGCCTAAGCAGGAGATTGGACTAGAAGACCTCCAAGGTCCCTTCCAACTCTTGTTGTTGTTGTTGTTGTTGTTGTTGTTGTTATTATCAATATACACTACATAAATAAATAAATAAATAAATAAATAAATAAATAAATAATTTTATGTATATACCCACATATATTATATGACACAGAGAAACAACAGTCTTGTTCAGATGTATACATGTGCATGGCGAGAAAAGAAGAATCCTGTGAATATTCCAGACGGATGGCATAGGGAAAAAATGCTGTTAACAGAATCTAGTAGTCCTGCTAGAAATACTTCAAAACTTTCTCCCACAGGGGAGCAACAGAAACAGACTGTGAAGTGTGTCTGTGGGGTCTCTAACCATGCTTCGAGCTATAAACAGTATCCTGAACAATGGGGAACAAGCTTCCTATAATCTTCTCCGCTGCCCTCACCATTCTCTGTATGGGCTTTCTATCTGAGGCACTGCTGCCACCAAACCAACAGTGATGCAGTTTGTTAAAATGCACTTGGTCATGCCTCTGTAAAAAGTGGCACGAGTGGAAGGAGAAAGATGTACTCTCCTCATCCGAATCAGGAAATGCAGATGCTGGTTTGTACGCTTTACTAAGGATAATGTGTGGAGAGACCAGTTCAGATTATTAGTTATCTGCACCCCCAGATAATTAATCCTGTTGACCACCTCTATTGCTGCATCCTTTTCAATTATCTCCTACTACTACACAGAGAGAGGGGGAGGGAGGGAGGGAGAGAGGGAGAGAGAGAGAGAGAGAGAGAGAGAGAGAGAGAGAGAGAGAGAGAGAGAGAGAGAGAGAGAGAGAGAGAGAGAGAGAGAGAGAGAAATCCAAGCTAAAAGCACATTTACAACTGAAGCTAAACGCGCCATTACTATTAGGACACAAAATATGGCTGCCTTCTTAAGAGACTTCAAGCTTGTGATCATTTTAATGAGAGGCATACAATTGCCAGTTGGGGTTGATGGAGGGAATTTGGTATTAGATGAGAAACTAGCTCAAGACTGATAACGTTGATTGATCCATTTCTTGAATGATTAGATGCCATCAGTTTGTTTTCAACTTCTAGTGACCCAATAGTTAGATTCTTGCCAAAACAATCTATCTCTAACTTATTCTTTCATGTCTCCCAATTGATCTGTAACTGACTTTCTCTGTCTTGTTTCTGGTCATTCTCTTCTTCCTTTCCCAGCATTAGAGCCTCTTCCAAAAATCTGGGTCCTTGAATGATGTGTCTGAAGTTTGAACCTGGTCGTCAATGCCTCAGGTGAGAACTACGGGTTGATTTTTTCAACGATCCATCTGTTTTCTTGGCTATCGGTGATATTCTCAGGAGTCTTCTCCAATACCAAAATTCAAAGTTCACTCTTCGTATCCCGCTTCTTTAAAGTCCAGCTTTCACATTCATTGAGTGTCACAGGGAATACTGTGGCTTGCACCATTCTCATTTTGCATGATTCTCACTGCCGTGGTTAGAATACAATACTGCAGGCTACTTCTGCTAACTGCCGGCTGCCAGCAGTTTGGCAGTTCGATTTTCACCAGGCTCAAGGTTGACTCAGCCTTCCATCCTTCCAAGGTGGGTAAAATGAGGATCCAGATTGTTGGGAGAAATATCTGACTCTTAAATCGCTTAGAGAGGGCTGTAAAAGTCTAAATGCTATTGTTAAGTGCTATTTTTGTAGGTATATGAGCCGTGGTGGCACGGTGGTTAGAATGCAGTACTGCAGGTTAATTCTGCCGACTGCTGGCAGTTCGATTTTCACCGGCTCAAGGTTGACTCAACCATCCATCCTTCTGAGGTCGGTAAAATGGGGACCCAGATTTTTGTGGGCAATATGCTGTGAATCCACTTAGAGAGGACTCTAAAGCACTGTGAAGTGCTACATAAGTCTAATTGCTATTGCTATTTCAAAAGTACATGTGACATTGTGTGAACATATACATAACAGTTTTGAATCGGGACCATGATTGAATCTCTCTGTCTATACCATTAGAGCCAGAGCATCTAAGCATGTCAGCATGATCAACCCCTTCTATGGGGCTGCCAAACAAAAAAATATTTGGAAATAATGAAAGGGGATACACAATCTCATTATAAGAGAAACTAAATCTATTGTTTCATACATCAAGATCAAAAATTGTCTATGTCACTTCTGATTTCATTCAAGCCCAGCATAGAGCAAATGTCAGCACAGAGATTAGATTAGACCAGGTGAGATATTATTTGCTTCTTCCACAGGGAATGTATACGAGTTTATCAATATAAGCTAGACTGGGGACTCAATGCCATTGATTTGAGTCGGTACTTTAACCAACAAAGGCTCAGAGGAGCATCAACAAAGACAGATTGACGTTCTAACCAAGAGAAATGCATTTGCAGTTGAGTGGGAAAATTGAAGCAGAGGTCTCAGTAATTTGGACTGCACTGATTTTAGCCCAAGGCTATCTTTAAACACACAGCAGTTACCGTCCTGTAGCAAAAAGCTTAGTGCTTTACCTTTGAAAAGTTTAATTGTAGCAGACATACGTCATTTTCTATAGTTGGTTATTCTGTTGGAAGTATCTTGTGGATGGAGGATGAAGGTTGGAGGACTGAAATTTCTAGGAGGCAGATAACTAAAACTTGGTCTTTTAAAGGCTTTTATCTGCTCAATTTGAATGTTGTTCTTCAACTAAACACGAGGGAGGTTAATATGCCATTTAATAAATTTGTTGTTGTTAGTTGAGAAGTTGTGTCCGACCTATCACAACCCCATGGACAATGTTCCTCCAGGCCTTCCTGTCCTCTACCACACCCCTGAGTCCATTTAAGCTCATGCCGACTGCTTCAGTGACTCCATCCAGCCACCTCGTTCTCTGTCGTCCCCTTCTTCTTTTGCCCTCAATCGTTCCCAGCATTAGGCTCTTCTCCAGTGAGTCCTTCCTTCTCATTAGGTGGCCAAAGTATTTGAGTTTCATCTTCAGGATCTGGCCTTCTAAAGAGCAGTCAGGGTTGATCTCCTCTAGGACTGACCGGTTTGATTGTCTTGCAGTCCAAGGGACTCGCAGAAGTCTTCTCCAGCACCATCGTTCAAAGGCCTCAATTCTTTGGCGCTCAGCCTTTCTTATGGTCCAACTTTCACAATGATACATTGCATCTGGGAAAACCAGTTTATTAAATACAGTCACCTTAATTTGCCTATGGAAATTATGTCTTTGCTAACATTTAGCACCTGCTTGGAGTTAGATAAAAGTCTATGCAATTGAAGGGAGTTGAACCTACTGTGTTTTCCCCAAAATAAGACCTAGTCTTATATTTTTGGGGGGCCCTCCAAAATAAGCATTAGGGCTTATTTTGTGGAAAACATGATATCAGGGTGATCAGCTTAGCTGGGCAACCCACCCCCCAGTGCACGCACAAGAGGCAGCAAGTGTGTGGCGGCTGATGGTATCCGTCAGAAACTGCAGCCTACCAGTCCCTTGGTCAGTGCACTCTGGGGCTGCGCAGCCCACACAGTGCAGGTGACTTGATCACCTGTCCAAGCAGCAGAGACAGAGGCGTAGGGGAGGGAGGCAGGTGATCAAGACACGCCAGGCCAGGCAAGGCCATGGGAAAACCAAGAGTAGGTGGGCTAAAGCAGGTGGACAGCCATGGGAGGCTTGTCTTCATGTGGCACCACTGACAGCGAATGGAAGCAGAGGTGCCGGGTGGAAGGCACGTGATCCTGATGCATTGTGTGGGCCACAGGCAAGCCGAGAGATGTGAAGATGAGCCTCCGGTGCCCGCCTGCTGACTCTGGCTCACCAGCTCTTGGCTTTCCCATAGCCTGGGTGGCACATCCGAATCGCGTGCCTGCTCCCCATTCTGCCTCCATCTGCTGTGGCTGCTGCCGGACACTGTGTGCTCACCACCTTCCGTGCTGGCCATGCCCACCCCCCTCCACCAAGGCTTATTTTTGGGGTAGGGCTTATATTAGGAGCATGCTAAAAAATCAGGATAGGGCATATTTTCAGGGTAGGCCTTATTTTCGGGGAAACATAGTAGTTCACTTGTGGCTACACAGGGATTCTAGGCTGATCCCTTTTTTTAACTCCACCTCCGGGTTCTTCCACTCCTTCTACATGTAGCCAGTTCGAAAACATAATCGCCACAAATGCCGAATGATATAACCACGAAAACGAATTCTCAGTGAAATCTTGCCAGGTGATAGAAGGAACTTCATATCCAAAGGTCAACCAGTTTTCTTCATGACAACCAATTTATCTTTTATGCTTGATGTTTTCATGTGTTTTTGCAACAGTAGCAGTTGCTAATGTTTGGGGATGGTTCTCTGGTTTTTATTCATAGAAATAAATATTTGATTTGTGCTGCTGATGTAAGTCTTAAGTGTATCAAACAAAAATATTGTCTCTAGAAAAATAATAATAAAATCTTCCTTGCATATCAGAAACACAAACAGTTTCATAATATGGTAGATATGATCTAACTTTCAAGGATGTTCTGTTATTAATCTTGACTGTGTTTCTTTTACTGAATTGCAATGGGATGATCAATAATTGCTCACAATTGCTTGCATAATGAGCAAGTCCTACTTTTAACCTCTGCTTGAAAGTCATTTACAGCCAGGAAATCTCCAAAGGTGATTTTCTTTTCTTTTCTGAAGAATAATGTATAAATAATGTATTTGTTCATAGAGTGTAGATTATACTTATATTTACATTTATTTGTTCTGCTGCCATTATTTTTATTCAGAACCTCTATTTTTTTCATTGTTATCTCTGTGTAATCAATTGTTTCTAATACTAATATGAATATAAACTGTTTTTGTTTCCTTTCATATATCGTAGCATGCTTATTTCTGACTTTGTGTATATTGTCCCCAATGTAGAATTAAATTCAGAAGCAATAAAATCAGGGTTTGCTTTAGAGTTTGTTTGTTTATTTGTTTGTTTGTTTGTTTATTTGTTTATTTGTTTGTTTGTTTGTTTGTTTGTTCATTCATTTATTCATTTTTATTTATTTATTTATTTATTATTTATTATTTTTTTATTTTTATTTATTTTATTTATTTTTATTTTTATTTTTATTATTTTTATTATTATTATTATTATTATTATTATTTTTATTTAGTTAATTTTTATTTTTTTATTTTTTATTTTTTTATTTATTTATTTGTCGCATTTGTATGCCGCCCACTCCACAGAGACTTTTGAGTTTGGTAACTCAAAGGCCTTTTATTAAACCAATAATCTACAATAAAAAAAATATTAAATTAAATTATTAAAAGTTATCATTATCTTAGATCAGTAGCTTTGGATCTGCTAGTTTTTAAAATCACAATTATTTAATACGGCATGTGAATGAAACAAACCACATATGTTAATAGTGTGATGACAGTAGTTTAGTTTAAGAATGCAGACTATTTGGGAAAATAGAGTGTTTACACATTTGTCTTCTTTCTGTTTGTGCTGTTCTTATCTTAAGTAACTTGCTAGGGTCACAATCTTTGCGCTTTTGAATTTCTTACTCTTAAGTTAGAACATTATTGCCGCCTCCTGCTTACTCCAATGTTTGTTACTTCTGTATACTAGCATTTTCCTCTACCAGATTGTGCTTGTCAACAATAAAACACAACCTAATACTGTGTTAATTAACTACAGTATTATTTTATTCAGTGAGAAAAGATAATAAAATTACATTGTTACCAGGGGCAGGTTGCTTACTTACCGATACCAGTGTGCTGCACGTGCATCTCCATGTTTCGTGGACGCGCGCACCCCCTCACGCGATTTTGGTGAGATTTTGCTTCTGCGCATGCGCAGAAGCAAAATCTCGCCAAAATCTCACGTGCATGCGCGTTCCCTCATGAGATTTCGGCAAGATTTTGCTTCCGTGCATGCGCAGAAGCAAAAAAGCCGAAAAAATCTTTAAAAAAGATGGCGACGTGCGCGACTGTCCGGTGAAGACAGCACCGGAGCAGTCGAGTGCAAATTGCATAATCGGCGGGTCCCTACCGGAGCTGCTCACTGGACCGCACCGGTAGGAACCCACCCCTGATTGTAAGGCTTTCTTTCTTTAAATGTGCAGCAATGTTTTTTGTTAACAAATTACAAATAACAACTTGAGGGAATTAGGGGTTTAGGAAAATTAGGCAATTTCTAATGAATTTGCAGTGGACCTATGATATATTAGTTAAATTGTGCTCTATGAAGGGAGAAGAGGAAGAGGAAGAGGAGGAGGAAAGAGGAAGAGGAAGAGGAAGAGGAAGAGGAAGAGGAAGCGGAGGAGGAGGAGGAGGAGGAGGAGGAAGAAGAGGAGGAGGAGGAGGAGGAGGAGGAAGAAGAAGAAGAAGAAGAAGAAGAAGAAGAAGAAGAAGAAGAAGAAGAAGAAGAAGAAGAAGAAGAAGAAGAAGAAGAAGAAGAAGAAGAAGAAGATCCTTCTAAAGGAATATAAAACAGATGTTGCAAATTTGTTTTAACTATATTAAGAGGAGGAGGCGGCAGTGGTGGGATTCTACTGGTGTGTACCAGTTCGAGCGAACTGTTAGCTCTGATGATAAACTTGAGAGTGAACCGATTCTCCCCGATGATCAGATGGGGCCTGTCAAGAGTATTGTCAGGGTTGCTGTGACTATCAGATTAGTTACAAACTACAAAGATTCAAACAGGCCAAACTCTGCCTTGCAATTAACTATAAGCCTTCCCCGCCCTAGTTAATTGCCTACTGATTTACTATATAAGTGGAAGCTTGCTGCCTGCTATTGCCGCCGCCCTACGACGAGAGCAAACCAAGAAGTTGGTTCTCACAAACCAAGAGCTGAGTAAGCCAGAGAGGATGAGCTGAAACAAGTCACTGAATGCCTGAGCTTAAGAGCTGGAGCTCAGAGCCAGAAAGCCAGAGAGAAGAGAGAAGAAAGCTTGCCTTTGCTGAACTGAGTATGCAAGCTAGTTTGTCCCTGCAAGCTAGCATCTGTTGTTGCTGCTGCTGCTGGAGCTACGACCAACAGGGAGAGTTGGAGAACTGCCCTGCCAGGAGCTTCAAGCCACGATGCTGATTAGATCATCTCTACAGGTGATTGACTTAGGACTCTCTCACTCACCATTGCCGAGAAGCCTATGTTGCCGCTTTCCACTGCCTCAATGGTGTATCAATCCTGAACCTACTTAGTATTGTGTTAGTTTTTCCTTTCCCTTTGGAAAGGATTAAGAGGACTGGTTTCAGTATTGCAGGAGAGGAATTTAGGGAGACGGCCTGGCTTCAGCTAGTGAAGACAAAGTGTTTGTTAATTGATGTGTTTTAAAGACATACCGTATTTTTTGGAGTATAAGACGCACCTTTTTCCTCCCTAAAAGTGGCTGAAAATTTGGGTGCGTCTTATACTTCGAATGTAGCTTTTTTTCCAGCCCTAACTAGGTGCTAACAGATCTTCCCAGCTCTTACCTTGCAGGCTTTTTCACTGTTACTCTCTCCAAAGAATGTTTTTCCAGCCCTAAGTCTTTGCAGGGTTTTTTTCATTGCTCTACTTGCTCTGAAAAAGTTTTTTTCTAGCCCTAACCAGGTGCTAACGATCTTCCCAGCTCTTACTGGCTTGCAGGCTCTTTCATTGTTACTCTCTCAGAAGAAGGTTTTTTTCAGCCCTAACCAGGGGATAAAATAATGTGCTGAAGCTGACCAGACTAAGGATGCTAGCCAGATGAATACCTGGTAGGCAGATTGTTTTCCCCTATTTTCCTCCCCAAAAACTAAGGTGCGTCTTATACTCCGGTGCGTCTTATACTCCGAAAAATACGGTAAGTCCTTTTTACTGTTTTTAGTAAAGTATATTTTTACAAGACTCTTCTGGAAGTTTTATTTCGGCCCTAGTGCGTTTGCATGTGAACAGGTTCACGGTTCGTTGGGACAAACCTCACCCCCTCGTAACAGGGCCACCCACCCACCCGCGGTATTTTCCTACCTTTATCTCCTCAGCTGAATCGCATGGTAGAGCCAATTGCTGTGCAAATCAGCTGTGTTACACCTCCGAAGAAACCCAGAAGTGAAGATTTCTTCAAACTGTGCACATGCGCATAGCGTGCATCTGGCCTGGGCGCACGCAAAGCATGCACGATCACCGAACCGGTTGCTAAACCAGGAGGATCCCACCACTGGGAGGAGAAGGAGGATTGAACACAACCTGTATTGGACTTTTGGACCAACAAATGAAAAAAAATGATGATTTTTCCCTATGTATTATATCCTTGCAGAGATATTCATGGATTATATTTCTACCATGCAGAAATATACTCAGACATTTAATTAAGTCAAACAAATTATCAAAGAAGTGTGCATTAGCTGATTACATAAGAGACAATCAAGAACAAGCATTGATACAAGTTAATAATTGCAAGTTAGTGAGCGTGAAGGAAAAAAAACATGAATATAAAAAAATGTAATAACAAGAAATGAAATTGGAAAAGACATAAAATTACATGGCCAACTTCTACAAAATATCAAGTAGAATATGGATAAAAAAATAAATAAAACCTGGCAATAGCTTACAAAGAGAGTATTCAAAAAAGAAACTGGAGGCTTGGTTTTGGTTTTGGCTGCTCGAGAACAAGCTGTTCACACTAATGTAATGAAGGCCAGAATTGAAAAATCATCAAATGTTTCAATGTGCAGATTGTGCAAAAAGGCAGGAGAAACAGGAGATGGTATACTCAGCTTGTGCAAGAAGATTGTAGAATCTGATTATAGACAACAATATAACACAGCCAAATTGATTCACTGGAACACCTTTTAAAATTATCATATACCAGTAACAACAACAACAACAAAATGTTGGGAAGATATAGTTGAAAAAATAGTTGAAAATGAGCAGGTTAAAATATTTTGGGATTTCTGAATATATCTGGGAGGGGGGTTATAAAAAGCTCATGACACACTGGATATAACTGTGGTTAAAAAGAAGAATGTGTGAACAATTAATATGACAATACCAGGAGATAGTGGAATAGAAGATGAAGATTTGGAGACAATCTCAAAGTATCAAGATCTATAATAGAACGCTTATGGCATAAACAAACCACGGTGGTCTCAGTGCATGAAGAGGTGGGCTTCACATAATTTAACAACTGGTTTGCCTAGTACAGAACTGAAAATGCTTGTGCGTGGCTTCAAACACACGGCGATTTCATGTGCGCGGCTTACAGGACACCTTCTTGGGCAGCCGCAGTGAGTAGAGCGGGTGAGGCATGGAAATCAACTGGGCTGCGTGGGTGGGGCGAGCGAGCAAGAGAGTGAGATATATAGGACGGGATAGCATCGGGGCAGGTGGGCGGCACAGCCGGTGGGCGGAACTACCAGTACGGGTGAACCAGTCCGAACCGGCAGCAGCCTACCTCTGGCTGCGTGCCATACGAAAAAAATCTAGTATCACACTTCTGTATCTGTCAATTATAAAAGTCCACATTGCTCAGGACCAAGCCAATGACATCCTAGGTTCTTGAGAAGAATTCAGTGTGCATGAAGGCCAACTCCAGTTAAAGAACTGGCAGTTGTGATTTCACATTTTTCTGTATATAATAATAGATGTTCTTCAGTCTACATGATTTATTTGGTTTGTTTATCTATCTAAAGGTAAAGGTTCCCCGCACACATGCGTGCTAGTTGTTTCCGGCTCCAGGGGGCAGTGCTCATCTAAGTTGAAGAGCCAGCGCTGTCCGAAGATGTCTCCGTGGTCATGTGGCCGGCATGACTAAATGCCGAAGGTGCACGGAACACTGTTACCTTCCCACCAAAGTGGTCCCTATTTTTCTACTTGCATTTTTTACGTGCTTTCGAACTGCTAGGTTGGCAGAAGCTGGGGCAAGTAACAGGAACTCACCCCATTATGCGGCACCAGGGATTTGAACCGCTGAACTGCCATCCTTCTGATCGACAAGCTCAGCATCTTAGCCACTGAGCCACCGTGTCCCCTTTTATCTGGCTACAAATATGCAATTCTTACTACCCCTCTGATGGGTCAGAGGAGTAAATAACAACTTATAACCCATCTCCAAAGAATAATGGTTACACTACAACAAGTTGGGATGAAATAGAGAGTCACGCTGGGCAAGCTTTTATTCTATTTATTGTTGACTCAATCAGTGGCTAATTTACCTTTTAACATATCACAATTCCTTTGAATGTGGTTCCTGTTCCCAGAGGACATTATATGCGCATTTATCATAAATTACTACCTTCCCTCCTAGTCTGAAGTTTCGGCTACATCAACGTTTTTTCTTCATTATGAGGCTAAGAGGTCAAATACTCTGCTGCTGTGAGCATTTGATTGTTCACCTGTGCTAAATTGGCTGTGAGCTGACTTACTTTTGATAAACAATACATTTCCTTGGAAAAGAAAGCAGACTTTAACATTCCAACAGGTTTGTTTTCTAACATAGTTATCATCACTTTGTGTTCCAGACATAGGTGTCTACATGTAATCGCAATGTCAACATGAATAAATGTGATCTGTAACATCATAATGCAAGTTTTCCACTTTTTCGATTTGTGTAGCAAGGCAGTACACATGTAAAGGGCAGAGGGGGGGTTCCTACCGGTTCAGACCAGTTGTGTAGAACTGGTAGTAACTTCATGGTCTGGGTCGCTGGAACTGGCAGTGACCCAGGCCTGCCACGTCCCTGAGCCGGTTCTCTCACTGGCGCCATAGGTGCCACCATCTTGTTTTTTGTTTCTGTGCATGCATAGAAGCTTTTTTTTAGTACTGCACATGCATGCACAACATGTCCCTGAGCAAACTGGCAGTAACAAAATCTGGAACCCACCCCTGTTAAAGGGGTGCACCCACATCACAACATTGCAGTGAATATTACATCAAATGTTCAGATAAATAGCAATAGCAATAGCACGTATATACCACTTCACAGTGCCTTATAGCACTCCTCTAAGTGGTTTTCAGAGTCAGCATCTTGCCCCCAACAAACTGAGTCCTCATTTTACCCACCTCAGAAGGATGGAAGGCTGAGTCAACCTTAAATGATCTCAAACATTCAAGATTTCAATTTGATTTTCTATTGATTGGGAGGGTGGGCATTTTCCATGTAGGGATTAATTATGTCAGTCACTCAATACATTATATATTATGCAAACATATGGTCTTAACAGGCAAACAATTTTGTGTGTGTGTGTGTGTGTGTGTGTGTGTGTGTGTGTGTGTGTACATGCTTGCATGTGTGTGTTCCACTACAGTGAGGAATATGGGTGACCCAGCGATGTTGAAAGGCAACACTCTATTGTTCAAAGAATTTCATCCCATTTTAGTTGGATGTGGACACAATATCACTCCAATGTCCCATATTAGGCCAGAGAAAAAAGAGAGACAGAGAAAGAGAGAGAAAATCCCTTATAATTGTGTGTGAAAAGGAAATGAAAATAGAATTAATACACAATACAAAAATGATGTTGAGATCCTAGAAAGAGTGTACAAAAGATCAGGACCACGGAGGCTGAACCATATGATGAAAAATGGAAGGAACTAGGTATGTCTAGTCTAACATCCATAATTTTTCTCATCCTCCTTCAATGAATGTACACAGAGTGTTTGAATAATATTTAAAATGTTCATTGGTCATTCTGATATTTTCCATGCCGTGGCTTGCTTGTCTGGTCTATCATTTAGTTTGTTACCCTTGTTCATTGGTGATACGATAACTGTTTTTTTAATTGTTTTGGAGGGTGAAGAAATGACATACCGTACTTTTCGGAGTATAAGATGCACCTATTTACCCCCCAAAAGAGGGTGAAAACTTGGGTGCGTCTTATACACCGAATGTAGCCCCACCCACCCACCCACACCCACCCGTTGGCCTCTGTCTTCCAGCAATTTACCTGCTTGCAGCAAAGAGGGAA
This sequence comes from Diadophis punctatus similis, assembly GCA_023053685.1. Lineage (NCBI taxonomy): Eukaryota > Metazoa > Chordata > Lepidosauria > Squamata > Dipsadidae > Diadophis > Diadophis punctatus. The sequence goes on from JALIGW010000006.1 coordinate 6,064,169, forward strand.
GAGCCTGTAAAGCCAAGCAAGTCTCTAGCAGCTTCCCAACCTACAGCTGTTTGCCACGTGCTAAAATGAAACTGAAACTGAAACTGCAAAGAGGCAAAGAGCTGGGAGAGACATGCAGATTTTTATTTTCTGTTGAACTGGATGGAAGGGTGTAAGTGAATAACTATAAATGTCTGTAGAATATTCAAATTATTAGATTTATTTTTTAAAGAATGCTTTATTATTGTTCTAGAGCCAGGGGTCTCCAACCTTGGCAATTTTAAGACTTGTGGACTTCAACTCCCAGAATTCCACAGCCAGCTTTGTTAGGTTGGCGATCCCTGTAAATCTAGACAACTTAACAAAATAAAGAAGCTTTTTAAAATAAATGCTTGCTCTGAAGAGGCCCAGTGCTATTGTATCTTCTTTTAAATAATAGAGAACAATGTATACTTCCAAAAAATTTAATTAATTTTAACAGCTCTGTACAAGTATAGTCTGAAATGTAACAGTGTCCTGTTTAGCATTAGAGTTTAGTTACCTTGGAGTAGATCTATTTAAATAATTGGGAAGAGTTAGTGTGACTACATTTAAGAAAACTTTCTGCCATAATGTACATTTCTCCAATTCTTTGCTATTTCTATGGGTCAGGCACACATGCACAGAAATACACAGCAAACAGTGTATATCACCTGTGCTGTTTGCTTTTTGGCAAATTGCTTGGAGGCAGAGGCCTTTTTCCCTTGTTTTCCTCCCCCAAAACTAAGGTGTGTCTTATACTTCAGTGCGTCTTATACTCCGAAAAATACAATAATAGGTGTATGTGATTTCTTTCTATATACTTTGTGGTTTAAATGTCTGTCATGATTTTACTAGGGCTTCCAACTATGGTTAAACTCTAGAAGAATGTAATGGTCTTATGTTCTCCATGTAGGTCATTTAGATATCTCTTCAGTTCGCCTTTCCATGCTGCATTTTTTTTGTTTTTGTTTTTGTTTTTGCTATGTTCAGTTACCATAGTTACATTTTATAAGATGGGTGGCCATCTAAATTGTTTAAATAAATAAATAAATAAATATTGAATAATCACTCCAAACATCTGGTGCTCTCTACCAAGTTAACTTCAGAATTTAACAATGTGAGTCAGCAGTTCAAATAAATGTCAGTGATAAAGATTAGTTGTTTCCTGGGACATGCTTCAGCATCGGAAAGCTAAGACTGACTTGCCCAAATCTCTATGTTTTAAAAAAGGGAGTTGTATAAATTTCACAAAGGAATTACCGTATTTTTCGGAGTATAAGACGCACCGAAGTATAAGACGCACCTTAGTTTTGGGGGAGGAAAACAAGGAAAAAAGGCCTCTGCCTCCAAGCAATTTGCCAAACAGCAAACAGCAAATAGCACAGATGATATACACTGTTTGCTGTGTATTTCTGTGCATGTGTGCCTGATCCATAGAAATAGTAAAGAATTGGAGAAATGTACATTATGCCAGAAAGTTTTCTTAAATGTAGTCACGCTAACTCCTCCCAATTATTTAAATAGATCTACTCCAAGGTAACTAAACTCTAATACTAAACATGACACTGTTACATTTCAGACTATACTTGTACAGAACTGTTAAAATTAATTAAAATTTCTGGAAGTATACATTATTCTCTATTATTTAAAAGAATAATGAATAGCACTGGGCCTCTTCAGAGCAAGCATTTATTTTAAAAAGCTTCTTTATTTTGTTAAGTTGTCTAGATTTACAGGGATCTCCAACCTTGGCAACTTTAAGACTTGTGGACTTCAACTCCCAGAATTCCACAGCCAGCAAAGCTAACAAAGCTGGCTGTTGAATTCTGGGAGTTGAAGTCCACAAGTCTTAAAATTGCCCCTGGCTCTAGAACAATAATAAAGCAGTCTTTTAAAAAAAGTCTAAAAATTTGAACATTCTACAGACATTTATAGTTATTCACTTACCCCCTTCCATCCAGTTCAGCAAAAAATAAAAATCTGCTGTCTCTCCCAGCTATTTGCCTCTTTGCAGTTTCACTTTCATTTTTCCACGTGGCAAATCAGCTGTAGATCGGGAAGTGATAGTGACTTGCTTGGCTTTACAGGCTCTTCCCTCTTTGCTGCAAACAGGTAAATTGCTGGAAGACAGAGTCCGAAGGGTGGGGGTGGGTGGGTGGGTGGGGCTACATTCGGTGTATAAGACGCATCCAAGTTTTCACCCTCTTTTGGGGGGTAAAAAGGTGCGTCTTATACTTTGGAAAATATGGTAATGCTATATGTACCAGTGGTGGGTTCCTACTGGTGCGGTCCAGTGCGCCGTTCCGGTAGGGACACGCTGATTGCACAATTTGCACATGACAACTCCGGTGCTGTCTTCGCTGGTCCATCACGCGGCACCATCTTTTTCCCGAATTTGTAGCCTTTTTTTGCTTCCTGCACATGCGTGGAAGCAAAATGTCACAAGGGGACGCTCACGCACGTGAGCTTTTGGTGATTTTTTGCTTCCTGCGCATGCGTGGAAGCAAAATCGTGCGAGGGGATGCGCGCGCATAGCGAGCATGCGTGCACGTGAAACATGATGATGTACGCGCAGTGCACAGGTAGCTAGGTAAGAGGAACCCACCCCAATATATACTGTACTTCATGCTTTAGCAAGGCAGTTCCATAAAACCCCACCTGAAAAATTATCCACAACACTTTAATGTATTGCAAATGAAGCTAATTAGAGTTGATACTCACAAAGAATACCTTTGAAAATTCAGTTAGCGATACCAGCAACAGTCCTTGGGACAAATTGAAAAAAAATGTGTCAGCATGTTGCAAAGCTCCGTTGAACGCAACATTTAACAATTCCTTGGACAGCAAATTAAGTATCCTACTTTGGCATATGAAGGAAAAAGAGAAAAGAAACCAAACGCTGTTTCCAGCAATACATAAATTCATAGAACAAGTCTTTCTCTATATGAGGGTACCATGGCAATTGGTTAGGACTGCTCGTAGGATGCTAACCCAAGATAATATTAAATGAAACTAGGAAGTAATGGAAAGGACAAATTGTGTTAAAAGACCGATGATGCAATTACCCTTTCTTTGAAGTTTCACGCTTCTAATGCGATAAGGGCCCATCGAGTTCAGCCGCAAGTATGAATGGGTGTACAATAAGTCTAATTTTAAAGGAGTTTTGCCTTTTGTGGCTGCTCAAACCGCTCTGCATATCATTGATTAGAATGCCAAGGAGGTTCTCCATTGCATCTCGCTAGTTGCTGAAAAAAAGACTTCCAAGAGAGGCATTCAAAGGCTGTTTAATGAGAAATGGTAGAACTAAATAACACAGGAGGGATAGAAAGCTGGGAAAAAACTGTTATGTTTGCTGCCATCGGTACATTGCTGACAACAATGAGAATATTGAATATTTATAGGAGTGAATTAACTGCTTTCTGAAACATTCTTTTACTCCTCTTCCTTGCATACAAAAGATAAGTGTTTTTTTTTCCTTTTTCTAATGCGTGTTTTTAATTTACTTTTCCCCCCTCAAAGTTATGGGATATGAAGTAATACCAATTAGTAACTTGATATCTGATAGCTTCGATGTGACTTTTTGCAAAAGGATTAATACCAGTTTGGATATCAAGTTACAGAGTCGGTCTCCTCCAGGTCCCCTCAACCAAACAATGTCGGCTGGCAGGCCCTAGGGGGAGAGCCTTCTCTGTGGGGGCTCCGACTCTCTGGAACCAACTCCTCCCAGAGATCCAAATCATTCATTTATTTATTTATTAGTGAGATTCACAGTGCAAACACTCTCTAAGCGGTTTACACCAGTAAGCAATGTATATTTATATTGCCCCCAACAATCTGGGTCCTCATTTTACCTACCTCGGAAGGATGGAACCTTGAGTCAACCTTGAGCCGGTAAGATTTGAACCGCTGACCTGTGGATCAGTGTCAGCTAAAGTGGCCTGCAGTACCTGCCTCTAACCGCTGCGCCACCTCACCTCCTTGCTATAAGAGCTGAAGTGGTGCAATGGTTAAATGCAGCCATTGCAGGCTGACTGCTAGTTCAACAGTTCAGCTGTTCAAATCTCACTAGGCTCAAGGTTGACTCAGCCTTCCATCCTTCCGACGTGGGTAAAATGAGGACCCAGATTGTTGGGGGCAATATGCTGAACTCTGTAAACCGCTTAGAGAGGGCTGTAAAGCACTATGAAGCGGTATATAAGAAAAGTGCTATTGCTATATTATTGCTGGCCTTCCGGAAAGCCATTAAAACATGGCTCTTCCTGCAGGCGGTGTGATTGTGACTGTTGCTTGTGTAGGTTTTTTTTTATTTTTTTAACTACCATTTTATTATTGTTGTCTTATTGTATGTTTTGATAGTATTTGGTTGTTTCTTATATATGCTGTAGCTCTTCTGTCCCAAGGATCAGCCCATGGATTTCCACTGCTCTCCTCTCCTCTGCCTTCTGCGCATCCACGGGTCAGGCACTGGACCCAGCTGTTGCTCCTCTTCCTTATCAGCCACCTCCAGACCTGGGTGCTGTTGACTCTCCATCTGAGTGCTGATGGACAGCCCAGGCTCTGCCTCTGTCTCTATCTCTGACAGCTCCATTTCCTCTTCCTCCTCTGAGCTCTCAGGTTGCCTTGATATTGGGTCTGACTCCCACACCTCCTCCTCATCTGATTCAGCTGCCGGAGGGGCCGGTGGTCAACAGGTGAACAACAAGACTGAACTGACCATGTAGTCACTAGACAAGCATGCGTCAGGCAGCCTGGTCTCCTAGTTTCAAACTAATGGAACAGCAAGGTGGGTGGTTTCAAATGTTTGCAACAATCTGTTCATCAAGCTTTGGGTCTAATCAATTAATTAGTCTCCCCCAGTTCCATGGGGGGCTCATCAGTTTATGCCCATTTTATTAATTTTGAATGTATTACTCATATATCTCGTGCTTTATCCAGGAATGCAAGGCGTTGTAAACAACACTTCGTCCTTCGATGTTTTCCTCCAGAATAAACCTGTGAAATACGTTGACCTGGAAGTTGTTGGAACATCTTTCAGGGAACATCCACGGATGAGAATAGAATCATGTCTGGGTGAGTCTGATCTTGCACCTTCCCCTGAAACATTGCTCAATCCACTGAGTTTCTTCCTTAGTTTTTGCACAGCTAGTTCAACTTCCAGGTTTTTGTACTAAAAACTAGCTGATGCACCGGAGACAAATTCCTTGTGTGTCTAATCACACTTGGCAATAAAGAATTCTGAATGATATCGATGGGTTTGATTCTGCATGGGAACCTAACCAATCAATATCCTTGGACTCTTGATGCCATCTTCTTTCTCTTCAGAGTCTGAGCTGAACATCATGATGAGATTAACAATGTTTACCAGCCTCCCTCTATAACATAGGTATGCACTGTGCTCTTTAAGGTTTCTTGTCATTAGGAAAGCCCTCTGTTTCCACCTCCTTGTCATTTTTTAGGTTTTTATCTAAAGCAACTTCAACAGAGAGCTTGGAGACCGAGGCTGAACAAGGGAGGGAGACAAGAGTTACCCAATGAAACATATGTGTTGCACCTGTCTACTCTAGACAGGGCATTCAACTTGTAACTCAGTGTACACATTCCGTGTACCTAGAAGAGTCTAGATAGTCACTTATCTAAATTGGTGTAGGTTCTCCTGCTTGAGCAGGAGGGGGCTGGACTAGAAGACCTCCAAGGTCCCTTCCAACTCTGTTATTCTATTCTATTCTATTCTATTCTATTCTATTCTATTCTATTCTATTCTATTCTATTCTATTCTACTCTACTCTACTCAACTCTACTCTATTACGAATACGAATACGAATATTAATACTAATACTAATACTAATAATTCTATTCCTAATTCTTATTTCTTATTTATTATTTATTCCTTGTTCCTTATTCCTTATTCCTTATTATTCCCTATTCCCTATTCCCTATTCCCTATTCCCTATTCCCTATTCCCTATTCTATTCTATTCTATTCTATTCTATTCTATTCTATTCTATTCTATTCTATTCTATTCTATTCTATTCTATTCATTCTTCATTCCTTCTATTCTATTCTATTCTATTCTATTCTATTCTATTCTATTCTATTCTATTCTATTCTATTCTATTCTAAATTCTAATTCTAATTCTATTCCTTATTCTTCCATATTCCATTCCATTCCATTCCATTCTATTTTCAGCAATCACAGAAGTCTTTGCAAATTGACCATAGAGACATTTTCACCTCTGTGATTGGGATCAAAAGGCAGATGTTCCTAACAACAATAGCAAAAATAGTGATGACAGTTTTTGGGAAATTGTAACAGACACACCTTTAAGCCTTTTTCCATTTAAGAGCACAACATAATAGGCATTGTTTTTGGTTTATAGAGATTCTCAGTCATCCAGATCATGGTTGTCCCAAAGGTGCTTTTTCAGGAGGCAACTGGACTTTATTTTTTTTCTTCAAAGATGTTTTGCTTCTCATCCAAGAATCTTCTTCAGCTCTGAGCTGAAAAGCTGAAGAAGCTTTTTGGATGAGAAGCGAAATGTCTTCAAAAGAAAAAACAAAAGAAAGTCCACTTGCCTCCTGAAAAAGCACCTTTGGGACAACCATTGCTTTAAATATCAACAGCTGTAGACAGAGCAGAAATCAAATTGCTTAGCTGCTTCTTTCTCTAGCTTTGGATTGCCAGCATTTACATATGCAGTGATTATACAGCAGTAAAAAAAACCCCAGCTTTGAGGTTGCCTCTGGTGTGGTTCAGTGGTGGGTTACTACTGGTGTGATCCACTCTACCGCACCGATAGCGACCGGCCGATTACACAATTTGTGCACGACACCGGTCTGTCATCTTCACTGGTCCATCGCACGTCGCCATCTTTTTTTTCAGAATTTTTGGGCTTTTTTTGCTTCCTGCGCATGCGTTGAAGCAAAATCTCACGAGGGGATGCACGTGCGCACGACATTTTGGTGATTTTTTTGCTTCCACGCAAAAGTGGTGATGCGCACGCAGCACACCGGTAGCGAGGTAAGAGAGCAATCCGCTGCTGGTGTGGTTACATCAAAGGAAGAGAATGAGACATTTCTATGCAAGAGGATGGGTGGGTGGGTGGAAGGAAGGAAGGAAGGAAATAAGGAAGGAAATAAGGAAGGAGATAAAGAAGGAAGGAGGGAGGGAGGGAGGAGATAAGGAAGGAGGGAGGGAGGGAGGGAAGGAAGGAGGGAGGGAGGGAAGGAAGGAGATAAGGAAGGAAGGAGGGAGGGAGGGAGGGAGGGAAGGAAGGAGGGAGGGAGGGAAGGAGGGAGGGAGAAAAGGAAGGAGGGAGAGAAGGAAGGAAGGAGGGAGGGAAGGAAGGAGGGAGAGAAGGAAGGAAGGAGATAAAGAAGTAAGGAAGGAGGGAGGGAGGAGAGAAGGAAGGAGGGAAGGAGGGAAGGAGGGAGGGAAGGAGGGAAGGAAGGAGATAAAGAAGGAGATAAAGAAGGAAGGAGGGAGGGAGGAAGAAAGGAGATAAGGAAGGAGGGATGGAGGGAGGGAAGGAGAGAAGGAAAGAAGGAGGGAAGGAAGGAAGGAAGGAGATAAGGAAGGTGATAAAGAAGGAAGGAAGGAGGGAGGGAAGGAGGGAGGAGATAATGAAGGAGGGATGGAGGGATGGAGGGAAGGAGGGAAGGAAGGAGGGAAGGAAGGAAGGAAGGAAGGAAGGAAGGAAGGAAGGAAGGAAGGAAGGAAGGAAGGAAGGAAGGAAGGAAGGAAGGAAGGAAAAATATACAAGCCACTGTACATTTGTGATGCCGTGGTTAGAAGTAGAGGAATGCTATATCTGCAGTAGATATATGAGTGAGTGAAAGAAATATGTTCTTCAAAGACTATGGGGTGAGTCTGCCAATACTGTAGTACCCCAAAATATTCTCAAAGGTTAATTTTGTAGCAGTTTTAAATTCCATTGCAGATGGATACCCAGGAACACATATTTAGGATGCAGGCAAAAATAATCTTGCACAGACTGGTTGAGAATCTACGAAGTAAAATACAGATGGCCATCGGGCTACCAGAACAGTTGATCAGGCATTTTCTGGATAATTAATTATTGTGAAATTATTCTATTTCTTAACAATTCAGGTTTACCGAGAAGATAGGCATGATAGTAATATACTTTTGTTATGACAGATTCTTTTTTTAAAAAAAGTGAAACCATGCCATAGGCTCTAAAGTAGAAAGTCTGCTATCTTATAAAAGAAAAGAAACCATTGTTTTCTTATTATCCATAAGCCTGCTACATTTTTCTTTTTAAAGGTCAATCGATGACAGCATGAACTTTTTTTCTTTCCCGATACTGGAAAACAGCAATAAATGGCTTTCACCCACACAGGTGGAATAGGGGTACCATTGGATAAGTTTTAATTCCAAAACTCACAGTGACCTTCTTTTTAATATCACCATTGTTTGTCTAGATTCAAAATGTCGCTTTGACGGTTATCTTAAAAGAATAACAGAGTTGGAAAGGGTCCTTGGAGGTCTTCTAGTCCAACCCCCTGCTCCTGCAGGAAACCCTTCACTACTTCATACAAAGGGTTGTGCAATCTCTTCTTGAAAACTTCCAGTGTTGGAGCACCTACAACTTCTATAAGCAGGTCACCAGGCCAAATCCAAAAAAGTGCCACGGAATTTCTAGAAGCCTTGCACTCTGACAAATCAGCCATCAACAGACACATAGACATTAACAACATCCATGGACTATGTAAAAGAGACAATCAACCAGCCCAAAAGAGAACAAAGAGACTCCATCAGTAATCAGCACTCAGATCATGAGCTGCAGTGGCGCAGTGGTTAGAATGCAGCACTGCAGGCTACTTCTGCTGACTGCAATTTGGCAGTTCGAATCTCACCAGGCTCAAGGTTGACTCAGCCTTCCATCCTTCCGAGGTGGGTAAAATGAGGACCCAGATTGTTGGGGGGCAATATGCTGACTGTGTAAACCGCTTAGAGAGGGCTGTAAAGCACTATGAAGCGGTATATAAGTCTACGTGTTATTGCTATCAGCATAGATAAACCCCAAGGTCAATTTCAGACCAAGAGTCAAGTAAGCAACGCCCCAATCAAGAAACTGCCAAAGAGCCATCAAAGAGTAAGCAGTCCAACCAAAGAATCCCTAAGACCACCCACACAGACAGGCAACATAAACTGACACCAGAATATAAACTGCCAGCAAACAACACTCCTTACTAGCACTTACTAGCACTGATGATGTTATCTATTTAGGTTAATGAAATGTCTACAAGAAAACAAGCAAGCTCAGAGATCACCAAGGACCCCAAAATTCATTCCACTGATTAACTGTTATAACTGTCAGAAAAGTTTGTCTCCTTCTTTCTGTGTTGGTTCTTCTTAATTAGTTTTCATCCATTGTTTCTTGTCCTGCCCTGTAGAATAGGTTGATCCCTTCTTCTCTGTGGCAGCCCCTTACAGATTGGAACACTGCTATCATATCACCCCTAGTCCTTTTTCCCCCCATTAAACTAGACATGATAGTCTTTGTCAAGCTGTCTGTCAAGGAACGAGATGATATTAAAATGACACATTCTTCCAAAGAGTTTGGCACCCAAAATCAAACATGGTCTATGGTATTAGAAAGATCTGTAGAAAGTACTGAAGTTTGCAGATGATACTGTAGTCATTGGTGTCATTTGAGATAACGATGATGAGTCTGCATATAGGAGCTGAACACTCTTAGTTTTAATGATAGTAGATTTTAGAGATGATAGTAGATTTTAGAAGAAGCTCTCCTATTCTACCACCTCTTACAATACTAGGCAACACAGTATCAACAGTAGAGACCTTCAAGTTTCTAGGTTCTATTCTCTCCAAAGACTTGAAATGGATACCTAACATTGGAACCATCATTAAAGAAGCTCAACAAAGAATGTTCTTCCTTCGCCCACTCAGAAAGCTCAGGCTACCCAAGGAGATGCTGATACAATTCTACAGAGGAATTATTGAGTCTGTCATTTGTACTTCAATAACGGCCTGGTTTGGCACTGCAACCAAACAGGACAGATACAGACTCCAACGTATAATTAGGATTGCAGAAAAACCAATTGCAACTAGCCTGCCTTCCACTGAGGACCTCTATACTGCACGGGTCAGAAAGAGGGCTGAGAAAATATCTACAGACCCCTCACATCTTGGACATAAATTGTTTCAATTTCTCCCCTCAGGATGTGTTGCATCCAGAGCCGGACAAAATGGAGGCTAGGCAGGTTTGCAGAACATTCTTTATTAACGAGAACAACAACAACTTGAAGAACTTAGTCGGCAAGTGAGGATCGCCTCAGCTGCGTCTTGACAGCTCATTTATATGCGGCTGTCAAGACGCGGCAACCAATAGAAACGACAGAAAGCTCCCACGCGGCAGCCGGCCAGAACTTAATCAATCAGAGACGCCTAACACTGTCTCTAAGGCACCATGGAGACACAACAGGATGCCTCTACAGGGCCTTACACACCAAAACAACTAGACAGAAAGATAGTTTTCCCCCCCCCTTGCCATCTCTCTGATGAACAGTTAATTCCCATAGTCCTGTCTCATTTCTCATTTTTTCTCAACTTCTCACTTTTCCTACTATCTTCTTCTATTGTTTTTTATGATTTATCAATTGTTATTTGCAACTTATGATTAATGATTGTAACTATGATTTATGAGCTATGACCTATTACTTACTGTTTATATGTACACTGTAAGCTTATGAACCAGAGACAAATTCCTTGTGTGTCAAAACACACTTGGCCAATAAATCTGTTCTGTTCTGTTCTGTTCTGTTCTGTTCTGTTCTGTTCTGTTCTGTTCTGTTCTGTTCTGCTCTGCTCTGCTCTGCTCTGCCCTGTCCTGTCCTGTCCTGTCCTTCACTCCATTATTCTATTCCAGGGGTAGGCAAAGTGGGCTCCTCTATGATTCGCGGACTTCAACTCCCAGAATTCCTAAGCTAGCATGATTGGCTCAGAAATTCTGGGAGTTGAAGTCCACGAGTCATAGAAGAGCCAACTTTGCCTACCCCTGTTCTATTCTATTCTATTCTATTCTATTCTATTCTATTCTATTCTATTCTATTCTATTCTATTCTATTCTATTCTATTCTATTCTATTCTGCTCTGCTCTGCTCTGCTCTGTTCACTCTACTCTACTCTACTCTACTCTACTCTACTCTACTCTACTCTACTCTACTCTACTCTACTCTACTCTACTCTACTCTACTCTACTCTACTCATGTCCAACAGTAAAAGCCTAAAGGTTTCATACTTAGCTGTTCTTCCAAAGTGTAGACTCTATTGGGACAGAGAAATGAACCTTGTCAGCAAAGCTTAACATGTTTACGCAGTAAACTTATATGCTATTCAGCTTTACTCTCAGAGTTAAAATGGATAGGTTCTTTTCATTTTGGTGGACTTATTACCTATATATGGAGTGGAGAGTACCTAACAATTCAAGAATCAAGGGAAGAAAGAGAGAGAAAGAGAATACAATTTGCACAGAGTATTTTTCATATTTCTTGCTCATTTTGGAGAAATTCACCGGATTCCAATTAATTTCTGTGCACCCTTCAAAATGTTGAATGAATATTCAGAGAAGTTTCGAAGCATTTTTCTTAAGATGCATATTTATGCATTTTTCTTTTTGCCCAGTCTACGAATCTTTTGTACACAAATTTCTCCGATATAACAACATGGAAAGCTCTATTTTGAAGACAAACATAACTTTTAAATAAGATCAAATGTAGTTTAAAAATTAATTTAATGATGCGTGAAAAAGTTTCCATATCTTTTGGCAAATTTTCCTCAATGCACATATTAGTTCCTCTTTTTCATCAGAAAACATCACTGCAATATCCAGTTTTATGCAAATACTGGGTGTTAATGCACAGTCATATAAACTATAATTTATATAGTTTATATAACTATAGAAGTTTATATAGTTTATAAACTATATAAACTATATAAACCTATAGAACTATATAAACTATATAAACCTATATAGAAGTTTATATATAGTTTATAGAACTATAGAAGAGCAACAAAGATGATTAGGGGACTGGAGGCTAAAACATATGAAGAATGGTTGCAGGAACTGGGTATGTCTAGTTTAATGAAAAGAAGGACTAGGGGAGACATGATAACAGTGTTCCAATATCTCAGGGGTTGCCACAAAGAAGAGGGAGTCAAACTATTCTCCAAAGCAGCTGAGGGTAGAACAAGAAGCAATGGGTGGAAACTAAACAAGGAGAGAAGCAACTTAGAACTAAGGAGAAATTTCCTGACAGTTAGAACAATTAATCAGTCGAACAGCTTGCCTCCAGAAGTTGTGAATGCTCCAACACTGGAAGTTTTAAAGAAGATGTTGGACAACCATTTGTCTGAAGTGGTGCAGGGTTTCCTGCCTAAGCAGGGGGTTGGACTGGAGGACCTCCAAGGTCCCTTCCAACTTTGTTGCTGTTGTTGTTGTTGTTGTTGTTGTTGTTGTTGTTGTTGTTGTTGTTGTTGTTCTTCTTCTTCTTCTTCTTCTTCTTCTTCTTCTTCTTCTTCTTCTTCTTCTTCTTCTTCTTCTTCTTCTTCTTCTTCTTCTTCTTCTTCTTCTTCTTCTTCTTCTTCTTATTATTATTATTATTATTATTATTATTATTATTATTATTATTATTATTATTATATACAGCATTAATTTTATGAGGACAAAAACATCTGGTAGGGAGGGTGGCATGGTGGCTCAGTGGTTAAGAGGCTGGGCTCATCAGCTGGAAAGGTTCAAGACCCGGTGCCAAATGACAGGGTGAGCTCCTATGACCTGTCCCAGCTCCTGACAAACTAGCATTTTGAAAGCATGCAAACGCGAGCAGATAAACAGGTACCACTTCGGTGGGAAGGTAACAGTGCTCTGTGATGTCATGCTGGCCACATCCCTGTGGCAATATCTTCAGGCAGCACTGGCTCAATGGCCTGGAAACAGAGATGAGCACTGCTCCATTTAGTCCAGGAGTATCCAATTTGTGGGCCGCGGCTCACTACCGGGGCCACAGCCTATTTGCAACCGGATGTGTGAATGGCCGGTTGGTGTGCAGCCCCCCAGTTGCATGAGCATCGCAGGCACTCATGGCCCCACTCGCACATGCGTCGCAAACAGTGGTGGGATTCAATTTTTTTTACTGCCGGTTCTGTGGGTGTGGCTTGGTGGGCGTGGCAGGGGAAGGATACTGCAAAATCTCCATTCCCTCCCCACTCCAGGGAAAGGATACTGCAAAATCTCCATTCCCTCCCCACTCCAGGGGAAGGATACTGCAAAATCTCCATTCCCTCCCCACTCCAGGGGAAGGATACTGCAAAATCTCCATTCCCTCCCCACTCCAGGGGAAGGATACTGCAAAATCTCCATTCCCTCCCCACTCCAGGGGAAGGATACTGCAAAATCTCCATTCCCTCCCCACTCCAGAGGAAGGATACTGCAAAATCTCCATTCCCACCCCACTCCAGGGGAAGGATACTGCAAAATTTCCATTCCCACCCCACTCCAGGGGAAGGTTACTGCAAAATCTCCATTCCCACCCCACTCCAGGGGAAGGTTACTGCAAAATCTCCATTCCCACCCCACTCCAGGGGAAGGTTACTGCAAAATCTCCATTCCCACCCCACTCCAGGGGAAGGATACTGCAAAATCTCCATTCCCTCCCCACTCCAGGTGAAGGATACTGCAAAATCTCCATTCCCACCCCACTCCAGGGGAAGGTTACTGCAAAATCCCCATTTCCTCCCGATCAGCTGGGACTCGGGAGGCAGAGAATAGATGGGGGCGGGGCCAGTCAGAGGTGGTATTTACTGGTTCTCCGAACTACTCAAAATTTCCGCTACCGGTTCTCCAGAACTGGTCAGAACCTGCTGAAACATACCTCCGATCGCAACCACTTACGGCCTCACTTGTGCGAGCAACAGGTGCTTGCGGGCAAACACGCACGCATGCACCTACCCATCCTTCTTCTCCCCCCCACCTCCGGGCCACCAACCTGGAAAATGTTGGAAAACTCTGATTTAGTTGGTAACTCCTAGTGGAGTAAATTCTCGAGATTGGAGGAGCATGTAGGCTAGTTTTAAATCCTCAAGTCCTGTTATGATTCTTATTTGTAGAAAATTGTCCAGCACCTGATCTTGAAAAAGTGAATGGGCATCATGAAATCCCCAGTCTTTAGACTGGAATTAGAATGGAAAGAAATTGGAATGGGAAATCATTAGAGGGGAAGAGAGATAGGGCACAATGGCAAACTACCGTATTTTTCGGAGTATAAGACGCACTGAAATATAAGACACACCTTAGTTTTGGGGGAGGAAAACAAGGGAAAAAGGCCTCTGCCTCCAAGAAATTTGCCAAACAGCAAACAGCACAGATGATATACACTGTTTGCTGTGTATTTCTGTGCATGTGTGCCTGACCCATAGAAATAGCAAAGAATTGGAGAAATGTACATTATGCCAGAAAATTTTCTTAAATGTAGTCACACTAACTCTTCCCAATTATTTAAATAGATCTACTCCAAGGTAACTAAACTCTAATACCAAACAGGACACTGTTACATTTCATACTATACTTGTACAGAGCTGTTAAAATTAATTAAAATTTCTGGAAGTATCATTATTCTCTATTATTTAAAAGAAGATACAATACACTGGGCCTCTTCAGAGCAAGCATTTATTTTAAAAAGCTTCTTTATTTTGTTAAGTTGTCTAGATTTACAGGGATCTCCAACCTTGGCAACTTTAAGACTTGTGGACTTCAACTCTCAGAATTCCACAGCCAGCAAAGCTAACAAAGCTGGCTGTGGAATTCTGGGAGTTGAAGTCCACAAGTCTTAAAATTGCCCCTGGCTCTAGAACAATAATAAAGCAGTCTTTAAAAAATAAGTCTAATAATTTGACATTCTACAGACATTTATAGTTATTCACTTACCCCCTTCCATCCAGTTCAGCAGAAAATAAAAATCTGCATGTCTCTCCCAGCTATTTGCCTCTTTGTTAAGGTGACCAGACGTCCCGATTTTGGCGGGACAGACCCGCTTTTTAATGGTTTGTCCCGCGTCCCGCCCGCCCTCTTAAAAAGTCCCGATTTTTTGAAAGGGGCGAGGGAAGGCTGGGGGGCGGGGTCTCCCCTGCAGGGACGGCCGGCCGCGGCTCATGGGGGGCGAAAGACAAATACAATTTTCGGCGGGCACGGCTTTGCAAGGGCTCTTCACAAGTTTGGCAAGTTTCACAAGAGCCGTTCGCGTGCAGGGCAGTTTATAAATAGCGGCCGCCAGGTAGGGAGCCGGCCGGGGTTGCGCAGGGCTGGGGGAGGCTCGCTAGCCCGGCAGCTCCGGCCGCAGGAAAGAGCGGGGGGGGGTGCCGTACTGGGAAGGGCCAGCAGTCGCCGCTGCCTGAGGGGGCCACCCCCCCCACCCGCCCGCCCGCTTCGCTGCAGGGGACGCTGCACCGGATCCCGAGTCGCGCCGGCTCTCCCGCGGCCACGATGCCCGCCGACCTGATGGAGAAGAGCTCCTCCTCGCCCGCGGCGGCCATCCCGGCCAGTGCCGGAGGAGTCAACGCAGGACGCCCGCCCGCCGCCCACAGCTGAGAGGCCTGCTGCTGCTGCTGCTGCGGCTGGGCCCCCAGTCCCGGCGGCAGGAAGGCTGCGGCGGCGGCCCCAGCCTGCTGAGCCAGCGCCGGCCCGAGGGTCATGGATGCGACTCCTTCGCTCGGGCCGCCCCTGGAAGGTGGAGAGGCGCCTGATGCAGCCCCGCCCTCTCGAAAAGGCCGGCGTCGCGGTGGGCGGGGCGGCCCGAGCGAAGGAGTCGCATCCATGACCCTCGGGCCGGCGCTGGCTCAGCAGGCTGGGGCCGCCGCCGCAGCCTTCCTGCCACCGGGACTGGGGGCCCAGCCGCAGCAGCAGCAGCAGCAGCAGGCCTCTCAGCTGTGGGCGGCGGGTGGGCGTCCTGCGTTGACTCCTCCGGCGCTGGCCGGGATGGCCGCCGCGGGCGAGGAGGAGCTCTTCTCCATCAGGTCGGCGGGCATCGTGGCCGCGGGAGAGCCGGCGCGACTCGGGATCCGGTGCAGCGTCCCCTGCAGCGAAGCGGGCGGGCGGGTGGGGGGGTGGCCCCCTCAGGCAGCGGCGACTGCTGGCCCTTCCCAGTACGGCACCCCCCCGCTCTTTCCTGCGGCCGGAGCTGCCGGGCTAGCGAGCCTCCCCCAGCCCTGCGCAACCCCGGCCGGCTCCCTACCTGGCGGCCGCTATTTATAAACTGCCCTGCACGCGAACAGCTCTTGTGAAACGACATTAGCGGTCTTTTGCCCTCTGCGCATGCGCAGCGTTCTGCGCATGCGCAGAGGGCAAAACCCGGCATCCAGGCGGCCCCGTCCCCTTCGGTGTCCCGCTTAAAAAAAAAAATCTGGTCACTTTACTCTTTGTAGTTAGTTTCACTTTCATTTTCCCACGTGGCAAACCTAATCAGCTGTACCTCGGGAAACTGCTACTGACTTGCTTGGCTTTTCAGGCTCTTCCCTCTTTGCTGCAAACAGGTAAATTGCTGGAAGAGAGAGGCCAAAGGGTGGGGGTGGGGGGGGCTACATTCAGTGTATAAGACACACCCAAGTTTTCACCCTCTTTTGGGGGTAAAAAGGTGTGTCTTATACTCTGAAAAATACGGTACTTTTACTTGGATGTATCTCTGTGTAGCCAACACAGGTTAAATTCAGTTTGGAAATCATCATTTTAACTTGGAAGTGATGATGATGATGATGATGATGATGATGATGATGATGATGATGATGATGATAATAATAATAATAATAATAATAATAATAATAATAATAATAATAATAATAATAATAATAATAATAATAATAATAATAATAATAATAATAATAATAATAATAATAATAATAATAATAATATCATCCCAGGGTCTCCATAAGTTGTAAAAAATGCCAAACCCCATCAAAATATCTGGCTGGCTGTGCAACCAACTGTAATAAAATATCCCCCAGCATCTTCTAAAAGAAATAGACAGCTAGTTAGTTATAAATTCTTGTATAGCTTAGCTTCCTTTTTTTAAAACAAAAGAAGACAAATGTTCTGTTTCCTATTGGGAAAAGCATAAATGAACTAGTTGGCTTGTTGGGATGTTCATCGGCATAATTGTTCTGTCAGTTTCAATTAGAAGAATTAATATGGCAGCTAAAGGTTACACTTTTTTTTTCATGGTTAGTGCACTTAATCTACAGTTGAACAATGCTAACCAGGAAATTACCTTGTCAATTACAATTAAGAGTGCTAATGATTAGTTTTAAGGTCACTGATCCTCCAGCAGAATAGGTTAAATTTGAAAAACAAGGAGGTTAAGGTGTCAGACAATGTTTAGATAAACTTCTTTTAATGGCTTTTAATAGAATAGCTGGCTAACAAAGTAGTGTTTGGAAACAACTTTATTCAGCATAGTTCTCAATTAACAAACATAAATGGCACCGACATTCAGCCATGCCTGATTTTATGACCTTTTTGCCACAGTCGTTAAACGAATCACTGCAGTTATCAAGGGAATCACACGGTTGTTAAGTGAATCCACTCCCACCCACCCCCACCCCCGTTGACTTTGGTTATCAGAAGGGTGTCAGGGTTCCAAGTAGGAAGCAGAACTCTGAGGCAGACAAGTTCCTCAAAGGACAATTTTATTGGAGATATCATATTGGCACAAGCTGGTGAAAACCGACTCTGAAAGTTCCCGTGGTTTTCACCTCATTAAAAAGTGAAAGTTCCCCATTTCCCCCAAACAATCAGTCACATTGTCCAATCAAGGTGCTGGCTGGTTGCCTGGATACAGTGCTCCTCTTTCCAGCCATCTGTTGGAATGACCTTGGTTCCCACAGGAAACTATTTTGTTTTGGCTACAAACCCCCATCTAACTATGTTCCCCCTCCCTATCTCTTCTTCACACTGTGGCAACCCTGAAGTCTCCAAAGAGAGCCGAGGTGGAGCAGCAGTTAGAGTGTAGTACTGCAGGCCACTTTAGCTGACTGTGATCCACAGGTCAGCGGTTCAAATCTCACTGGCTCAGGGTTGACTCAGCATTCCATCCTTCCAAGGTAGGTAAAATGAGGACCCAGATTGTTGGGAGCAATATAAATATAGATTGCTTACTGGTGTAAACCGCTTAGAGAGTGTTTGCACTGTGAGGCGGTATATAAATCTCACAAATAAATAAATAAATAAATAAATAAATAAATAAATAAATAAATAAATAAATAAATAAATAAAATGGGCCCAGTCAGGTTTGCTTCAGAGTTGAAAAAGGGAAGGTCACAGATAGGGATCACGTGATCTTGGAGATGCTTGCATGTGCTGTAAATACATGCCAGCTGCTAAGCAACCAGATTTCGATCCTGTCACTCTGGAAACTCTACAACGGTCGTAGTTGTGAGAACCAGCCGTAAGTCACTTTTTCAGTGCCCTTGGAACTTTGAAGCTTTCCTACATGAATGGCTGTTAAGTAGTAGAAAAGCTGTATATCAATACATAATTGACAATAATTCTTGAGTAACTTCACCGATTTCAGAAAGCTTTAGTAGCTATTTTCACCCATGTTCTAAATAGGAGTAATTGAAGCTGCTATTTCCAGGAGGAAAATATTTGAACCAGGTTAATAATTTAGGAGTTCAATTTTGGCAACAAGTCAAAAAAAAATATCTGAGATTATAAAATGTAAAATGGTTTGGAGAACATCAGATTCTTTTGTTTCAAATAGGTCCACCTAATCTTTTCCAAGATGAAACCAAGATCTGGTCCAACAATTGCAATACAAATATGCTTGGTTAAAAGTCTGTAGAGATTCTCAGTCATCCAGGTCATGGTTGTCCCAAAGGTGCTTTTTCAGGAGGCAAGTGGACTTTCTTGTTTTTTTTTTCTTTTGAAGATGTTTTGCTTCTCATCCATTCAGAGCTGAAGAAGCTTCTTGGATGAGAAGCAAAACATCTTCAAAAGAAAACACAAGAAAGTCCAGTTGCCTCCTGAAAAAGCACCTCTGGGACAACCATGACCTGGATGACGGAGAATCTCTACAGACTTTTAGCTATACAATTTGGGATGAACACCCTTTGAATGGTGTGGGAGTATGAATGGATTTCCAGAGGAAAAATTGCAGACTACAGGAACCAGGAGCACCACTCAGGTAACTTTGAGGAACAGGTAAACCTCCAGATGGCCTCAAAGACTCTCTAAAATGATGCAAATGACCAGTTTTCTACAAGGAATATAAATCCTTCTATTCCTGTCAGAGCTGAAGAAACTTCTTGGATAAGAAGTGAAACATCTTCAAAAGAAAAAAAATATCCCCCAATTGCCTCCTGAAAAAGCACTTTTGGGACGAATATGTTTGGTTACCGTATTTTTCGGAGTATAAGACGCACCTTAGTTTTTGGGGAGGAAAATAGGGGGGAAAATCTGCCTACCAGGTATTCATCTGGCTAGCATCCTTAGTCTGGTCAGCTTCAGCACATTATTTTATCCCCTGGTTAGGACTTAAAAAAACCTTCTTCTGAGAGAATAACAATGAAAGAACCTGCAAGCCAGTAAGAGCTGGGAAGATCGTTAGCACCTGGTTAGGGCTAGAAAAAAACTTATTCGGAGCAGCTTCAGCACATTATTTTATCCCCTGGTTAGGACTTAAAAAAACCTTCTGAGAGAATAACAATGAAAGAGCCTGCAAGCCAGTAAGAGCTGGGAAGATCGTTAGCACCTGGTTAGGGCTAGAAAAAAACTTATTTGGAGCAGCTTCAGCACATTATTTTATCCCCTGGTTAGGACTTAAAAAAACCTTCTGAGAGAGTAACAATGAAAGAGCCTGCAAGCCAGTAAGAGCTGGGAAGATAGTTAGCACCTGGTTAGGGCTAGAAAAAAACTTATTCGGAGCAAGTAGAGCAATGAAAAAAAACCTGCAAAGACTTAGGGCTGGAAAAACATTCTTTGGAGAGAGTAACAATGAAAAAGCCTGCAAGGTAAGAGCTGGGAAGATCTGTTAGCACCTAATTAGGGCTGGAAAAAAAAACTACATTCGAAGTATAAGACGCACCCAAATTTTCAGCCACTTTTAGGGAGGAAAAAGGTGCGTCTTATACTCCAAAAAATACGGTATATTTCAGTAACATTCAAATGTATTAAAATTCGGTATATTTCATGGTGATTACATTTCACTTTCTCCTTTTGTCATATTAAAAATTACAATTTGGTAACTGTTTTTGAAAAGTCCAGGAGCAGGTTTTGAGGGTCATTTCAGTATGTACCCAAGAATTTCAAGCTTAAGATAAGGATTCATGTTATGCATCTAAATAAAAAGTTTTGAAGAATAGTCCAGGTGATGGGAAAATAATCTAAATTTGAGTATTGCTAACATTCTAATTTGTATGGCACTTTAAAAAAAAATTAAACCCACCTCGTTAACTATTTCTTACAGATAAATATATAACGTTATATAAAAATTGATTTCCCTCCCTACAGTCTGCTATTTTCTGCATGATCTATTAATCTGAATATATTTTCTTTCTTTTTTAAATATTTTTATTGAATTATTAAAACATTAAATACAAAACATACATATACATTTACATTCTTCATTCCTGAGACATCGGTTTAACGTCAATCTACATACATATTTTTCTATATAATTCTATATATAGTATTTACAATCATTCAGACATTTTCTTATTCTTTCTAATTTCTAACCAATTGTAAAATTTATCCCACACTGCGTAAAATTCTTTGTCATCTCAATTTTGTAATTCTAGTGTTAGTTTTGACATTTCTGCACAATCTATTATTTTTTTTAATATCATATTCTCCGTTGGGGGTTTTTCATCTTTCCATGTTTGGGCGTAAGTTAATAATCTGAATATCTTTTCTGATAGGGAGAGTTTAATCCAAGGAGAATGGTATATTTAACTTATCTTAAAGAAATTGTCTCGCCAAGATGTGTGAATCTGAATCAACTGGATTATACAGTTACTTCCTTAGAAATACAGAACAAAAAGACACTTCAAAGAAAAGAATAGGCAGCTGAGTTATTATTAATTTTATTATTAAATTACCACTTTTGTTTTAACACAAGAAACTGTGTTTCCAGCCAAACTCTCAAATATACCCTACAGCCGTTTCCTGGTTTTCATTTGCTAACTGTTGTTTTAAAAGTTGTAAGCTCATTGTCCTTGGATTAAAAGAGGATAATTGATTTGAAACTGTAATATGATATAAAATGAGATTCTGTATTAGAAGACAATAACAGCGTAATGAAAAACGGGAAGCTGTGTCTGGAAAGCTTGCAGAATTCTAATTAATTGAAGATTTGGACTCAACAATTATGTGGGTCATACTGTATTAAAACAATTGATTTGAAACGCTGACACGAGAGCAATTCAAAGAAATAAGACGGTGGTTTTCCAAAAAGCTGCTTAACAATGGAAGAAGAAATCAGGTTGCTGACAATAATAGAGTTTTAATTTAACACTACTGAGCCACTTACAGCATCCATTGACAACCCTGGCCGCTTTGCCAAATCATTCAAACACACATACACACACACACACACACACACACACACACACACACACACACACACACACACACGCACACACGCACACACGCACACACGCACACACGCACACACACATGTTGTTGGGGTATGTGAACCAAGTGTATAAATCTGCCTACAATTGGGATCAGAAGTGTCACAATGTGAATATTGCCAGTTTGTGCACTTCTATGTTTTCTAAGGTTTCCTGTATTTATGATCAAGCAGACATGTGATATGTTTTAATACACATGCGTGCATTCCAGGAGTTTTTGTCAACTCCCACTTCTTCTCTTCTCCATTTCTGCCGAAGGCAGACGTGACTTCATTAGCTGATAAGATGTAGCTTATTAAGGATTTATTTGTTACTTTTGTACTGAAATAAATATTTTGTTAATTAGATTTGAATCTCGGTTTTATTTTCTAAGTATTTGAATTCCAAGTAAAAGATCCAATGTCGCCTCTACGGGGGAATGCTCCCCTTAACAAGAAGCCTAGTTTTTTCTTTTTTTTATTTAATGCATCCTCCCTAGGGTGACCTTTAATTCAGACAAGCAGAGAATATATATAATTGTCCAGTGGTATCTTTTACTAAGTGCAATAAAAAAAGACCCATATCTGTCTGTCTGTCTGTCTGTCAGATTAGGTTAACAACTTTTAATGCTTTTTTGGCAATGTTGTTACAGTGAGCTCTGGCATTTATATCATTAGAGTTGAGTACTCCAAGGTCCTTGACAGAGTAAGAGTCGTCTACAAGGTCGTATCCGCCCAGCTTGCATTTTGTGTTTTGAGTTTTTTTGCCAATGTGTAAGACAGAGCATTTGTTGGTTGAGATTTGGAGTTGCCAATTGTTTGACCATTCTGACAGATAGTCAAGGTCTTTTTGTAGGGTAGCAGCATTGTCGGTGGTGTTGAATAGTTTTACATCATCAACGAAGAGAACAGAGTTGCTTATAATCTGATCACAAAGGTCGTTGATGTAAAGCAAAAAGAGTGTTGGTCCTAAAATGCTTCCTTGGGGAACACCGCTGTTAACTGGTACAGGGTTTGATAGGGTGTTCCCTATTTTGACTACTTGTTGCCTGTTTGATAGGAACGCAGCTATCCACTTGTGCAGGGATCCGGAAATGCCATAAGATTTTAGTTTTAGAAGTAGTTTGTCATATACTACTGAATCAAAGGCTTTACAGAAATCTATATAAATTGCGTCTATTGCTTTACCCTGGTCGAGTTGTGAAGTCCATATGTTTTTGCACTGTAAGAGTTGCAGATTGCAGGACAATTTTTTTCTGAAGCCAAACTGCTTGTTAGAGAGTAGGCTGTTTGTCTCTAAGTAGAGGGTAATGGATTGGTTTATGACTGATTCCATGACTTTGCATGTGACACAGCATAATGAGATTGGTTTGTAATTTTCAACTAGTCTGAGGTCACCCTTTCTGAAGATAGGGATGACCGTGGCCAGTGACCATAAGCAAGGCAAGGAGCTAGTTTTGAAAGATATTTCATAGATTACGCTAAG
Source organism: Diadophis punctatus similis (assembly GCA_023053685.1). Taxonomy (NCBI): domain Eukaryota; kingdom Metazoa; phylum Chordata; class Lepidosauria; order Squamata; family Dipsadidae; genus Diadophis; species Diadophis punctatus. Next base: position 6,087,291 of record JALIGW010000006.1, read on the forward strand.
AGGTTCTGCTATGGTGGTTGAGAGCTTTTTTAAGAAGTAGGCACATAATCCATCGGAGCCAATAGATAGAGACGGTTTTATTTTGAATAGAATAGTTTTATTTTATTTTACATTGAATAGAGTTTAGACAATTGTGGGCGAGGTTCCTTTGGTTGCATTTAAGAATGTGTTTATATAAAGAAAGTTTGGGATTCCGTTAAAATTGTTTTGATCAGGGATCAGAATATACACCGACTTTGTAGACGGTAAGGAGTTGTTGACTGAAAATCCAAATGATTTGCAGCAAATGATAGACAGAATGAATGATGCAATGAAAAATAAGGTTCACTCAAGGACTATTGAGAGAATAAAATATAAGGGTAAAGAGGTTTATGAGCAAGAATTAATTAATGGTGGACATGTATAAAAATTAAGGCTTTTTGGATAAAAATATGGTCGATTATTCAAAACATTTTAAAGAAAAAGTTTAAATTTATACCACAGTTTTCTTTGTAGGGAATAATTACGGATTGTATTGTAACAGAGACTAAGTTGGTTTTGAATTTAATAACAGCTGCCAGGTTACTGGCTTCATGGCTTAGGACCAGGTTATCTCCGGGACCGCATTCTGCCTCACACTTCCCTTCGACCGGTTAGGGCCCACAGAGTTGGCCTCCTCCAGGTCCCATCGGCTAAGCAATGTCGCCTGGCGGGCCCTAGGGGGAAAGCCTTCTCTGTGGCAGGCCCCGTGCTCTGGAACCAACTTTCCCCAGAGACCCGAACTATCCCCACCCTACTGGCCTTCCGGAAAGCTGTTAAGACATGGCTTTTCCTGCAGGCAGGGGGTGGAGCGTAATCCATCTGAGCTCACCCCCAAGTATGTATGAAGTCGAATTGATTAAATGTTTTTAAGATTATGGTTTTTTAATTTTCATATTTGTTTTAAATGCTTATATTGGTTTCTTGTATTTTTACTGTTGTATGCCGCCCGGAGTCCTTCGGGAGTTGGGCGGCATATAAGAAATACCAATAAATAAATAAATAAATAAATAAATAAATAAATACTGGTGGCACAGTATTGGAAAAGGAAGATCCACCTACCATTGAGGAATGAACACTAAAAGTTGTGCATTGGCAGAGATGGCAAAAATTTCATCATATCTTAAAGACCACTCAAATGAAAGATATATATGGGAATGGAGAAGATGGATTGACTGTATTCAAAACAAGTATCAGACTAAGAAGATTCAAGTAGCTTATGAATGAAACACTTTTAATTTGTAGTTTAAGTTTAAAGGGTTTTGAACTATAAGGAGTTAAAGATTTTGAGAGATTTTGAAGTTAACAATTTGTTAGCATATTTTAGTTCTATGTTTATAAATACTATACCCTGTGTTTGTTCTGGGAAGTCTAGGGAGGGGGGGGAGATGGGGGGAGGGCAACGGGGGGGGAACGGGCGGGGGGAAAGTTTGTAATACTCATAAAATTTTTTAATAAAAAATAAAATAAAAAAATAAGGTTCTTTCTTGTTGCATGTTACAGAAGGCAACACTGTCTTGTTTTGTCTTGTTGTCTTCTTTTACTTCTTTTTCTTTCATTCTCTACTTTCCTGGATGGTCACGCTTCCAAATTTGGGGTGTGGGGATCTTGAATGGGAGTTTCCCCTTTAGGTTCCTACTTAGGATTGAATTGAAACCAATTCATCTTGGAAGAAAAAAGTAGAAAATATTTCTGATAACATAACTACAACCTAATAAAACGTCATTTTGTGCTCTACAGCAAGACCAAGATGCTTACAATCATACAATCATGGGTCCCATCCCCGAGGGAGATACACCTGGTGGGACCCAGAAGGAGGGCCTTCTCTGTGGTGGCTCCCTCTCCCTGGAACATCATTCCCCCAGAGATTAGAATGGCCCCAACTCTAACACTCTTCCGGAAGGCGCTGAAGACCTGGTTCTGCCAGGGGGCCTGGGGAACCCAGAGCGGGATGGAGCCTGTTAAATGGCTCGTGGGATGTGCTGTCATGGGGGGTGGTGGTGATTTTATTTTATCTTATTAATTTATTTGATTCTTTTTATTAGTTTTATTGTTTTAAATAGCAATAGCACTTAGACTTATATACCGCTTCATGGTGCTTTACAGCCCTCTCTAAGCGGTTTACAGAGTTCACCATATTGCCCCCAACAATCTGGGTCCTCATTTTACCGACCTCGGAAGGATGGAAGGCTGAGTCAACCTTGAGCCGGTGAGATTTGAACAGCTGAACTGCTGAACTAGCAGTCAGCTGGAGTAGCCTGCAGTAGCTGCATTTAACCACTGCGCCACCTCGGCTCTGGCATTTAATATCATTAAATGAGGTTTAAATGAGGTTTGGTCGCCATGGGTGAATAGGCGGCAATATAAACTAAACAAATAAACAAATAAACAAATGAACAAAATGAACAAAATGAACAAATGAATAAATAAATAAATAAATAAATAAATAAACAATAAATAAATAAACACACAAACACACAAACAAATAAACAAATAAACAGATGGACAGATGAACAGTTGAACAGATGAACAGATAAACAAATAAATAAACAGATGAACAGATGAACAAATAAACACAAATGCACAAACACATAAACAAATAAACACGCCAGCCCCTTTTGTGTTGCACTTCAAATTTTTCCAGGAAGTCCTAGACTTAATTCAACTTTATTGGAAAAGCTCCCTGTAGCAATAGCGATAGCACTTCGACTTATATACCGTTTCACAATGCTTTACAGCCCCCTCTAAGCAGTTTACAGAGTTCAGCATATCGCCCCCAACAATCCGGGTCCTCGTTTTACCCATCTCGGAAGGAATTGAAGGCTGAGTCAACCTTGAGCCTGGTGAGATTCGAACTGCCAAATTGCAGGCAGGCAGCCGGCAGGCAGCCGAAGTAGCCTGCAGTACTGCACTCTAACCCCTGCGCCACCACAGCTCTTCTGTACTTTTGTAGATAACAGAAGTGCAAGCATCTTCTACCACACTACCTTCAATGGTGTAGGAACCTGTTCCCACCTCAGGATAGCATAGAGATAAAAAATTAAAGACAACCCTCTAAGATGCAGCATTCTTGGGATCTGAGCACTGTTCTTCACTTCTTGAGTAGCTGAGTGAGCAAGATGTACGGCTACCATAGTGACCATCTGTTGCCACAAGGTTAATCCGACATGTTGTTAGAAGAGCCTTTTTGTAAATCTCAAATGCCCTGCCATTAAGATAACTGTCTGGTGGCATCAGAAGGTAGGAGCAGATAGGGCCAAGTGGCATCAGCATTAGCTGTGATGAATTAGCTCATTTCACTGAAAGATTGAAGTCAGTGATAGATGGATAGTAGAGATCAGGCTTGTGAACAGGCAATCTTTCGCAATAAACAGATTTCCTCCAGTGATACGCTGCAATTTGTAAGAAATTCCAGATCTCTAAGCCTTCTTTTATCTCCTCTGTGATTTTTGAACTATGGATACAAAGGAAAGATTGAAAGTATCTAGAGCTTGCTAACTCACCGAATGCTATATTTGAAAACCTCTAATTATCTAAACTACGATGACGAACAAATGTTCTATTTACTCTATACACTATGAAGATTTTAAGCACTGAGCTTGCGGTGTTGCAACAGGGACCGAAAGCTATCCCCATACCATGAATATCGTGAATGCTCTGTTGGATATCGGGCACCTCCCTTCTCGACCACATCACAAATGACACCATTCGACAACATTTTGGTGTGGCACCAATGATAGAGAAGATGAGAGAAGTCCGCCTCCGCTGGTATAGACATGTCCTGAGAGCAGCAGCTTCCACTGTTGCCAAGACTGCCTACCAATTAGAAGTCAATGACCGGTGACCTCATGGGCATCCAAAACCAAGATGGCAAGATGCCATCAACAAAGACATGCAAGCCACAGGCCTGCGCCCTAGAGATGCAGCTGACCATGCAAAGTGGCATTCAATGATCCAAAAAGGGGACCCTGCACCTGTGGGAATATGCTAGGAGGAGGAGGAGGAGGAGGAGGAGGAGGAGGAGGAGGAGGAGGAGGAGGAGGAGGAGGAGGAGGAGGAAGAAGAAGAAGAAGAAGAAGAAGAAGAAGAAGAAGAAGAAGAAGAAGAAGAAGAAGAAGAAGAAGAAGAAGAAGAAGAAGAAGAAGAAGAAGAAGACATTTAGATGGGATCAAAAAGGAAAGACATTCTCGTTCAGGTGTTATCTTTTTTTTTTTACAATAGTGGGTCCAGTTACTAAACTACATAAACTACTTAACTACAAGCATCTTGCGTTGTTGTAAGCATTGCTCAAAAAGAAATACAGGAATGGGATTCAGGAATAAAAACAATAAAGGTTATCAAGATAGACCTAATTAAAGCAGAAATATTATTAGGCAGCAAAATGATTTTAAAAATCATTAATTGACTTTAAAGGTGGGGTATAATTTTTTTCTTATCTTTGTTGATAGGAGGGTTTGTTATACCAACATAACAATTCTTATTTAAACAAAATTGATGAAACCTACTTATTTCTAATCCTTATCACTCTACCTAAAACTATTTACTTATGTGATTGTCTTCCCGCTATACACAGAATTCTACGGATTCTTATCTTCAATTATTATGAGTTTTCATACCTCCCTTTTTTCCCTTTTCCCTTTCTTTAGAGACAACTTTAAATTTTTGACACTTCTGGGGGGAAAAAACAGTACTCCTGTCTTGGAGTACTCATTTGGCTGAGGGGATAGATGGGGAACTCATCAAATTTTCAGATGACACCAAGCTGGCAGGAATAGCCAACACTCCAGAAGATAGGCTCAAGATACAGAAGGATCTTGACAGACTTGAACATTGGGCACTATCTAACAAAATGAAATTCAATGGTGAAAAAAGTAAGGTTCTACATTTAGGCAAGAAAAACAAAATGCACAGGTACAGTATATGTAGTACCTTGCTCAATAGTACTAATTGTGAGAGGGATCTTGGCGTCCCAGTGGACAACCATTTAAATATGAGCCAGCAAGTGTGTAGCAACTGCCAAAAAAGCCAACACAGTTCTAGGCTGTATTAACAGAGGGATAGAATCAAGTTCATGTGAAGTGTTAATGCCACTTTACAATGCCTTGGTAAGGCCACACTTGGAATACTGCATTCAGTTTTGGTCGCCACGATGTAAAAAGGATGTTGAGACTCTGGAAAGAGTGCAGAGAAGAGCAACAAAGATGATTAGGGGACTGGAGGCTAAAACATATGAAGAACGGTTGCAGGAACTGGGTATGTCTAGTTTAATCAAAAGAATAACCAGGGGTGCCTTCTTTTCCTTAAACAAATTTAATTTGTCTAGAATTGTATAGGGTCTCCACTTGGGAAGGGGGTTGGACTAGAAGATCTCCGAGGTCCCTTCCAACTCTGTTATTCTGTTAAAAGTTGAGTTACAAAGCTAATTTAATCTTCAAAAACTAATTCAAAGATGCATTTTTCTTCTATATGGAGTCCTGAAGTAAGTTCAAAACAGAAACAAAACTAAATATTTGTTTTTAATTATCATTCTTGATTTTTTTTTTGGCCTGGATGTTCCAATACAGCCTTCCATATCACAAATCAACCTTCAGAACTGCCCTATAAATGTTCACCCTGATGACTTCACCATGGCACCATGGGACTGAATGCCTGAGGAATTTAGGTGAGTTATTTAAATCATTAATGAAAATAATAACAGTCTCTTTCAGAATAGTTTGATTTGAACTGACTAGCCTGATTAGAAATTTATCCATCTAACTCTTTGCTGAGTATTCCAAAATAGGTGTTTTGGTATCAAAATAACTTACACATGCATATTTTGAAAGAAGCAAACAAGCTTAAAAACATGTAGAATAACGACAGCAGCAGAATTAGCACATGCTGCAAGAAACATAATGCCCAGATATAATAAAGAATTTTGAAATACTAAATAAGGAAGCTTATTTATTAAAATCCTGTATAAGGCATAAACTCTTCTCCTATCTTTTTTTGGTCCCTAATAGATGGTAGCATTCAGTTTATGTTATAAAATTAAAATCAGATTGTTTTAGAGGGTGAAATAATTTGAGTAGGGAAGGAAGGAAGGGAGGGAGGGAGGGAGGGAGGGAGGAAGGAAAGAAGGAAGGAAAGAAGGAAGGGAGGGAGGGAGGAAAGAAAGAAGGAAGGGAGGAAGGAAGGGAGGGAGGGAGGGAGGAAGGAAGGAAGGAAGGAAGGAAGGAAGGAAGGAAGGAAGGAAGGAGGAAGGGAGGAAGGAAAATGGGAGGGAGAGGGATGGGAGCAAGGAAGGAAGGAAGGAAATGGGATGGAGGTAGGAGGGAGGGAAGGAAGGAAGGAGGGAGGGAAATGAGAGGTAGGGAGGGGGGAGGGATGGGAGGAAGGGAGGAAGGAAGGAATGTGAGTGAGGGGGATGGATGGATGGATGATGGAAGGAAGAAAGGAAGAAAGAAAGGAAGGAAGGAAGGAAGGAAGGAAGGAAGGAAGGAAGGAAGGAAGGAAGGAAGGAAGGAAGGAAGAAGGGAGGGAAATGGGAGGGAGGGAAGAAGGATGGAAGTGAGAGAGGGAGGGAAATAGGAGGGAGGAAAGGAGGTAGGGAGGAGGGATGGAAGGAAGGAAGGAAGAAAGGAAGGAGGAAGGGAGGGAGGGAAATGGGAGGAAGGGGGATGGGAGCAAGCAAGGAAGGAAGGAAGGAAATGGAATGGAGGTAGGAGGGAGGGAAGGAAGGAAGGAGGGAGGGAAATGAGATGGAGGGAGGGAGGAGGGATGGGAGGAAGGAAGGAATGTGAGTGAGTGGGATGGATGGATGATGGAAGGAAGACAGAAAGAAAGGAAGGAAGGAAGGAAGGAAGGAAGGAAGGAAGGAAGGAAGGAAGGAAGGAAGGAATGAGGGAGGGAGGGAGGAGGGATGGGAGGAAGGAAGGGAGGGAGGGAGGAAGGAAGGAAGGAAATTTAAAGAAATTTGACTGACTTTCTAGCTGCATTCAGTCCAATTACATCTTCAGAATGGTGCATATAACTACATAATATTAATCTGATCTCTATGTCTGCAAAAAAAAATCAGGTTGGCATTTTGGTGAGGGCAGCCTCAATGATGAGCCACTTCTTCCCTTTTTCTTCCCCTTTCTCCAGATTTTAAGGCGGTGTGAGCCATGCTTTTGTTCCAACATAACAGGAGGGACTCTTTTTGCACTTGGCTGAATGCATTAATTAAAAGCGATGCTGTGGTTGGTGGAGGTAGCTGAGAGAAGCGAAAGGTGAAGGTGAAAGAGAATAAAACACCAGGACAAAGTCGCCGTGGCTTGCAGTGCAGAGAAAACCAGGTGTAAAATTCAGACTCAAACTGTGAAGGACTGAAGAGCTGACCTTGGGGAAAGGGAAGCATGAATAAACCATAAAGGGGACAACTTGCAGAAAAAATTACCCAGTCCTGAGAAAGAGAAAGTGCGAGAAAGAAACTCAAAACAATCCCATCTTGGTTTGGTGTAGTATGAAAAGAGAGGAATACAGGACACAGAATAACAGAGTTGGAAGAGACCTTGCAGGTCTCCTAGTTCAACCCCATTCCAAACAGGGAACCCTACACAATTCTAGACAAATGGTTGTCCAATCTCTTCTTAAAAACTTCCAGTGGTGGAGCAACCACAACTTCTGGAGGCAAGCCGTCCTACTAATTAGTTGTTCTCACTAACAGGAAATTCTCCTTCGTTCCAGCTTCATGAATTTCCACCCAGGTGCTTAGGAAAATAGATTGAGCCCCTTAGATACTGGAACACTGCGATAGATAGATAGATAGATAGATAGATAGATAGATAGATAGATAGATAGATAGATAGATAGATAGATAGATAGATAGATAGATAGATAGATAGATAGATAGATAGACAGACAGACAGACAGACAGACAGACAGACAGACAGACAGATGGATGGATAATAGATAGCTAGATAGATGATAGATAGATAGATAGAAAGATGATAAATAGATAATGATAGATAGATGATAGCTAGATAGATGATAGATAGATAGATACTGTAGATATAGATAAAGATAGATAAAGATAGATAGATGATAGATAGATAGATAGATAGATAGATAGATAGATAGATAGATAGATAGATAGATAGATAGATAGATAGATAGATAGATAGATACTGTAGATATAGATAAAGATAGATAAAGATAGATAGATGATAGATAGATAGATAGATAGATAGATAGATAGATAGATAGATAGATAGATAGATAGATAGATAGATAGATAGATGGATGGATGGATGGATAGATAATGATAGATAGATGATAGCTAGATAGATGATAGCTAGATAGGTAGATGATAGATGGATAGATAGATAGATAGATAGATAGATAGATAGATAGATAGATAGATAGATAGATAGATAGATAGATAGATAGATACTGTAGATATAGATAAAGATAGATAAAGATAGATAGATGATAGATAGATGATAGATAGATAGATAGATAGATAGATAGATAGATAGATAGATAGATAGATAGATAGATAGATAGATGGATGGATGGATGGATAGATAATGATAGATAGATGATAGCTAGATAGATGATAGCTAGATAGGTAGATGATAGATGGATAGATAGATAGATAGATAGATAGATAGATAGATAGATAGATAGATAGATAGATAGATAGAGAAATGATGGAGAAGGAGGTGGAGAGAGGATAGAGAGAGGGGGGAATAGAAAATAAAATGAATAGAATAGAATAGAATAGAATAGAATAGAATAGAATAGAATAGAATAGAATAGAATAGAATAGAATAGAATAGCAGAGTTGTCTTCTAGTCCAACTTATGGAGGCAGGCTGTTCCACAGATTAATTGTTCTAACTGTCAGGAAATTTCTCCTTAGTTCTAAGTTGCTTCTCTCCTTGTTTAGTTTCCACCCATTGCTTCTTGTCCTACTCTCAGGTGCTTTGGAGAATAGCTTGACTCCCTCTTCTTTGTGGCAGCCCCTGAGATATTGGAACACTGCTAACACTAGATATTGCTTTGTCTTCTGTCATTTTTTTCAAGTCTGAACCTTTAAGCTTGGTCATCTTCTGCTTTTTGAATATAAGAAAAATACCGTAGCTTATTGTTTTTGTTTTGTTTTCACACCATGAAGCATTAAATCATCGTTGCATAATTTCCAGACCTGAAAGAGATACGGTTTATGAAATTATTGTTCAGAGATTTGTTGCCACTAGCATAGGGCAGGATCCCAAGCAAGTGTCAACAGTAAATCAAATGCTCCAGAGATGAAAAATTAGCTATATTTCTGCTTTAGACTCTACGTTTACAGAAACAACCCATGCCAATTCCTTGCCGCCTCTAGCCTCCTTTCAGATTCGTTGTAAAAACATATTATACTTTATTTTTCTGCAGACTTTTACTATCTATAGCAGTGGTTCCCAACCTTTCTAATGCCGCGACCCCTTAATATAGTTCCTCATGTTGTGGTGACCCCCAACCATAAAATTATTTCCATTGCTACTTCATAACTGTAATTTTGCTACTGTTATGAATCGTAATGTAAATATCTAATATGCAGGATGTATTTTCATTGTTACAAATTGAACGTAAGTAAAGCATAGCGATTAATCACAAAAACTATGTAATTATGCCAGATCAGAAATTCTCGGGCCAGTCTTTGCAAGAGCACAAGGAATATCATCTTCCACAACAAACGCCTCTCACCGAATGGCACCTCTCCCGACCAATCGGAGGGCTCGGGCGAGTTGAGTCGATATGGCCAGGCTTGTGGTAGTGGGGGGGGGAGCTGAGGATGCCGGGGCGACCCCTGGGAAATGGTCATTCGACCCCCAAAGGGGTCCCGACCCCCAGGTTGGGAACCACTGATCTATAGTATTACTATTTAAATGGGGGAGGGGGTGATTTCAAACCAGTGGTCTGCAGTAAGAACATAGTTGAGTATTAGTGATGAGAAAAGTAAGCACTTAGCAATAGCAATAGCACTTAGACTTATATACCGCTTCACAGTGCTTTAAAGCCCTCTCTAAGTGGTTTACAGAGTCAGCATATTGTCCCAAACCAGGGGTGGGCTTCAAAAATTTTAGCAAGGGGTTCTCTGCACGGGTACTGGGTGGGCGTGGATATGGTGGGCATGGCCTAGTCGGCCTCCTGCACCACGGCAGGGGGGCATTTTTGTCCTCCCGGGGCTCCGGAGGTTTTCCTCGAGCCTTCGGGAGGGCAAAAACGGCCTCCCCAGGCTCGGGAGGCCCTCTGGAGCCTTCAATTTAACAACCAATTCGGCCGAAGTGGTGCAAACCAGTTGAATCCCACCACTGAAGCAAATCCTTTTCCCTAAGGAAAATTGCACACCTTGGAGATTAACCCAGCAGCTTCCTTTATGATTATCTTTGTATGGAAAGTGTCCCCCCCCCTCCTAAGGCCAAATAATCAGCCTGTGGATTTCCAAGGAGAATGGTATATCTGTCCAAACTGAAGAATTTGCTCCCAGTTTGAAAGCAGCTGTTACTTGGAAATTCTCATGTTTAGGAAGTGAGGCAATTTATTCCCAATTGGGGTGTAGGTTTTTTTGCAGCAAAGATAGTATTTGCCTTTTCAACACCAAAGAGTCTGTTTGTCTTCTATTTCAAGCCAACTCTGGCTTTTCTGTCTAGTTTAATGAAAAGAAGGACTAGAGGTGACAGGTTAGCAGTGTTCCAATATCTAAGGGGCTGCCACAAAGACGAGGGGGTCAACCTATTCTCCAAAGCACTTGAAGGCAGAAAGAGGCAATGGATGGAAACTAATCAAGGAGAGAAGCAACTGTTGAGATTTATTCCTGACTGGAGGAGCCAATGAGAACATGGTTAGTCAGTGAATCTTGCCTGGTGACTCAGTCAGCCAATCAAAGTGTAAAGTACTATTGAGCATGTCCAGAAACTGGGCAAGAAGAAGGGCGTGGATTAGTCAGTTCTCCATTAAAGTTCATTGTGAATGCTTCTCTGTAAGAACAATGTTTCTCCATTAAAGTTCATTGTGAATGCAGCCTCTGTAAGAACATGCAGTACCGACAGAAAAAGTTCCACAATAGAGAAGACAATATCTCCTTGGATTGTTATACAATTACCATTATCTTTCTAATGTGGAGACTCTAGAAAGAGTGCAGAGAAGAGCAACAAAGATGATTAGGGGACTAGTGGCTAAAACATATGAAGAACGGTTGCAGGAACTGGGTATGTCTAGTTTAATGAAAAGAAGGACCAGGGGAGACATGATAGCAGTGTTCCAATATCTCAGGGGCTGCCACAAAGAAGAGGGAGTCAAACTATTCTCCAAAGCTCTTGAAGGTAGGACAAGAAGCAATGGGTGGAAACTAATCAAGGAGAGAAGCAACTTAGAACAAAGGAGGACTTTCCTAACAGTTAGAACAATTAATCAGTGGAACAGCTTGCCTCTAGAAGTTGTGAATGCTCCCAACACTGGAAGGTTTTAAGAAGAGATTGGACAACCATTTTGGTATAGAGCTTCCTACCTGAGCAGGATGTTGGACTAGAAGACCTCCAATGTCCCTTCCAACTCTATTATTCTTTCAGTTCCCAACTCCTAAACTCAAGACAACCATTACACAAAGACACATTAGTTATCACCTTTAAAGCCCTACATGGCTCAGGACCAGGCTACCTCTGAGACCGCCTCCTACCACATAGCTCCCTTAGACCAGTGAGATCCCACAGAGTTGGTCTCCTCCAGGTCCCGTCAGCCAGACAATGTCGGCTGGTGGGTCCATGGGGGGAGAGCCTTCTCTGTGGCAGCTCCGGGCCTCTGGAACCAGCTACCCCCAGGGATCCAGACCGCCTCCACCCTACTGGTCTTCCGTAAGGCAGTCAATACCTGGCTCTTCCATCAGGCGTGGGACCGTTGAGCTTGGGAATATCAGGGATAAGTTCCGGCCCGTAATAGTTGTATGTATATACATTTTAATCGGTTTTTTGTTTTAATTTGCTTTTAACTGTTTTTAGGTTTTGTATTTGACATGTTGTTAGCCGCCCAGAGTCCCTCGGGAGTTGGGGGGCATACAAATCTATTAAATAAATAAATAAATAAAGTCAGCCCCATAGCTTTTATGTACACTGAGAGCATATGCACCAAGACAAATTCCTTGTGTTTCCAAACACACTTGGTCAATAAAATTCTATTCTATTTTACAGCATTAGAGTTTCTAACCAATCTCAGGTATTTTTATGGTAAAATTAGTGATGTCACCTATCTGCTTTCTGTTTGGTGGTCTTCCTTCTCTACTTTTGTCAACTATGGATGCTTAGGAAATGAGCCCTTTGTTAGCAATAGCAATAGCACTTAGACTTATATACCACTTCACAGTGCTTTACAGCCCTCTCTAAGCGGTTTACAGAGTCAGCATATTGCCCCCAACAATCTGGGTCCTCATTTTACCCACCTCGGAAGGATGGAAGGCTGAGTCAACCTTGAGCCGGTGAGATTTGAACAGCTGAACTGCTGAACTAGCAATCAGCTGAAGTAGGTTGCAGTGCTGTTTTTAACCACTGCGCCACCTCGGAGAATAGCTTGACTCCCTCTTCTTTGTGGCAGCCCCTGAGATATTGGAAGACACTATCATGTCACCCCTAGTCCTTCTTTTCATTAAACTAGACATACCCAGTTCCTGCAACTGTTCATATGTTTTAGCTCCAGTCCCCTAATCATCTTTGTTGCTCTTCTCTGCACTCTTTCTAGAGTCTCTATCTTTTTTGCATCGTGGCAACCAAAACAGAATGCAGTATTCCAAGTGTGGCCTTACCAAGGCCTTATAAAGTGGTATTAACACTTCTATTAACTATAAACAATAGTTACAATAAACATCAGGATAATTATCATCTTTGACCTTCCGAGGGGCTTCCGATAAGCAAAGTCAATGTTGGATTCGCTTAATGACTGTGATTTGCTTAGTGACCCAAAGCAAAAAAAGTTGTAAAATCAGGTGCAACTCATTGAACAACTGCATCTCTTAGTAATAGAAGCTCCGGTTCAAATTTAGCAATAGCACTTAGACTTATATACCGCTTCATAGTGCTTTGCAGCCCTTTCTAAGCGGTTTACAGAGTTCAGCATATTGCCCCCAACAATCTGGGTCCTCATTTTACCGACCTCAGAAGGATGGAAGACTGAGTCAACCTTCAGCCGGTGAGATTTGAACAGCTGAACTAGCAGTCGCTGAAATAGGTTGCAGTGCTGCTTTTAACCACTGCGCCACCTCGGCTCCTTCCACAAATTATGCAGTCGAGTTTCCCGCATTTGGGGAAATCGCAGGGGTCAGCACACCCGGAGTGCAATGGATGAGCCTCACCCTGGGAAAACCTCCTTCATGATCAAGGTATCTCACCTGCCAGGTAAGTTACTCAATAGGAGTGCTGATTTACCGCCAGCTTATCAGGTACTTGGGAGCCAAGGACCTGGCAGCACAAGGAAACAAAAGCCAATCGCCAGCCATTAACACACCAATCAATCAATAAAAAAGGCACAACATGAACACAACTCACAGAATAACCCACATTCCAGTAGAGAGAATTTCCCTGAGGATGGGCTCCTCAGCACGAGTCTGGAAGCTCAGAAGAGTAAACCTCTTGTAACAGAGACCAACCCAGATTTCATCTTTTTCAACTATACTTAATTAAAGTAGGGTGAGAACCTGACAATGAGAAGTAAACACATGCACACAACCCATCTAATCACATGCACAACTTCTACTGAGGTTAATAGCAGTGACCTCGTAACCTGGATGTCCAGTTCATCTATCCATCTATCTAATCCTTTGGCATTGCTTCATGCAGATCTTCTAAGGAACCAGAGAACAGTCTGGCCAGTCTGGCGAAGAGAAGGACCAGGGGTGACATGATAACAATGTTCCAATACTTGAGGGGATGCCACAGAGAGGAGGGGGTCAGGCTGTTCTCTATGGCACCAGAAAGCCAAACAAGGAATAACAGATGGAAGCTGACCAAGGAGAGATTCAACCTGGAAGTGGGGAGAAACTGTCTGACGGTGAGAGCGATCAACCAGTGGAACAGCTTGCCAGCGGAGGTTGTGAGAGCCCCAACACTTGCGACCTTCAAGGGGAGACTGGACTGCCATCTGTCTCAAAGGATGTAGGAACTCTTGCTTGAGCAGGGGGTTGGACTAGATGACCTACAAGGTCCCTTCCAACTCTAATAATAAATCTAAATCTAAACACTTCTAATTTCAAATACTGTGAAGAACTCTCTAAATAAAACCCTGCTGGGAATGAGACTTAATAGCCCTAACAGAAATTGTAATTTACATACTTTTCTTGACGTCTCTATAAACCGTGTTTGATTCTGCAAATGTCATATCTACTGAGCAGAAAGGATCCTTAGTGGCCATTTTCCTTTTTCTTTTATGCATAAAGGAGGGGGAGAGGGATGTAAGGGAGGGGGAGAGAAAGAGAGAAAGGATTTATTTTAGTCACAGGCTAGAGTTTAAAATAAAACATGTTAAAAATAAAATACGAATAAAAAGCAGCCAAAAGTAGGATAAGAATGTTACAATAGATAGCAGATTCATTCGTGGACATTCAGAATGTGTCTAATTTTACAGGCAGCATAAGACAAATTGGCTTTACTCAAGGAAATTCAATCATATGGATCTGTTAAAAACAACTATTCATTTTTCAAAAGGAAAAAGCTTTTATTTCAAGCTCTTGAACCAGCGGTGGGTTGCTCCAGGTTTTGGCCCTGTTAACTTCGCGCGGGAATGAAGAGTCGAGATGTAGAACAGTTCAGCACCTTTATTGTCTATTAGCTAGAACTGCCGTCTTTTTCGGAGTATAAGACGCACCTTTTTCCTCCCTAAAAGAGGCTGAAAATTTGGGTGGGTCTTATACTCCGAACGTAGCTTTTTCGAAGCTTTTTTCCCCCAGCCCTAACGAGGTGCTAATGATCTTCCCAGCTTCCTACTCCATCCGAAGAAGTTTTTTTTTCCAGCCCTAAGTCTTTGCAGGCTTGTTTTCATTCCTACTCCCTCTGAAAAAGGACTTTTCAGCCCTAACAAGGTGCTAACGATCTTACCAGCTTGCAGCATTTTTTAATTCCTACTCCCTCCAAAGTAGTTTTTTCCAGCCCTAAGTCTTTGCAAGCTTGTTTTCATTCCTACTCCCTTCAAAGAAGATTTTTTTTCACCCCTAACCAGGGGATAAAATAATGTGCTGAAGCTGAACAGACTATGGACGCTAGTCAGATGAATACCTGGTAGGTAGATTTTTCCCCTATTTTCCTCCCCCAAAACTAAGGTGCGTCTTATACTCCGGTGCGTCTTATACTCTAAAAATACAGTAATACGGACTGCTGGCAGGCTGCAGGGAAGCCACTTTTAAGGGCTTCCCTGAAGCCTGCTAGCCATTGACAGCAGTTTATTTCTCCCGCCGCTAGATTAGCCAATCAGCAGCGGCTATGCAAATCCATACTCCGCATGTCAGTATGTAACAGGCCCGGTTCTGTGAACCGGTAGCGTTGGCAGCGGGAGGCTCTGCCCACCTGCCTGTGACACTTCTGCACATGCGCAGAAGCATTGCATGCACGCGAACCAGTAGCAACGGGGTTTAGAACCCACTATTGTCTTGAACAGATTGGTGTGAAGAAGTAGAAGTAGTTTTGGGAGGGGAGAACGTCTTCGTACTGAACCTCATTCCATCTAATCTGTAGATCAACCTATGGAAACTGTGAGTCTTTGTCAACTTTTAGATCTGCTTTGCCTTTTGAGCCCAACTGAGTTGCAACATCAGTGTCAATCTGAACTCAATCTATAAAGGAACAACACCTTTAGTTGTAGTAATTATTGAAACACATATCTGAAGAGAGCAAGAATGCCTCCCAGGCACGGTGTCGGAAACTGGAACACTTCCTGGAAGACCACAACAAGCAAATGTTGTTTTCACAACTCATTCTTAGGTAAATCCCATAAGTCTACAGGAACAGTTTCTTTTATCATGTAATTAAAAGAAAATCATTGAAGAGGCAGAACTAGCCTCTAAATATATACTGATTTGTTATTTCAAACTCCTTTTGAAACAAAGATCTATCTCTATTATAGCCTTTGACATTTACTAGTTTCAGTTTTCCAAAAACAATTTCATTCATTCGATTTGTAACTATTTGCTAATCTCCCAAAAAGTACCGTATTTTCGGAGTATAAAATGCACCTTTTTAACCCCAAAAAGAGGGTGAAAACTTGGGTGCGTCTTATACACCGAATGCAGCCCCACCCACCCAGCCACCCCCACCCTTTGGCCTCTGTCTTCCAGCAATTTACCTGCTTGCAGGAAAGAGGGAAGAGCTCTGGAAAGAGCTTGCAGGAAAGAGGGAAGAGCAAGTCAGAAGCAGTTTCCTGATCTACAGCCGATTAGGTTTGCCACGTGGGAAAATGAAAGTGAAACTAACTACAATGAGGCAAATAGCTGGGAGAGACACAGCAGATTTTTATTTTTTGCTGAACTGGATGGAAGGGGGTAAGTGAATAACTATAAATGTCTGTAGAATGTTCAAATTATTAGACTTATTTTTTA
Source organism: Diadophis punctatus similis (assembly GCA_023053685.1). Lineage (NCBI taxonomy): Eukaryota > Metazoa > Chordata > Lepidosauria > Squamata > Dipsadidae > Diadophis > Diadophis punctatus. The sequence goes on from JALIGW010000006.1 coordinate 6,103,884, forward strand.
AAGACTGCTTTATTATTGTTCTAGAGCCAGGGGTCTCCAACCTTGGCAAATTTAAAACTTGTGGACTTCAACTCCCAGAATTCCACAGCCAGCTTTGTTAGCTTTGCTGGCTGTGGAATTCTGGGAATTGAAATCCACAAGTCTTAAAGTTGCCAAGGTTGGAAATCCCTGTAAATCTAGACAACTTAACAAAATAAAGAAGCTTTTTAAAATAAATGCTTGCTCTGAAGAGGCCCAGTGCTATTGTATCTTCTTTTAAATAATAGAGAATAATGTATACTTCCAGAAATTTTAATTAATTTTAACAGCTCTGTACAAGTATAGTCTGAAATGTAAAAGAGTCCTGTTTAGTATTAGAGTTTAGTTACCTTGGAGTAGATCTATTTAAATAATCGGGAGGCGTTAGTGTGACTACATTTGAGAAAACTTTCTGGCATAATGTACATTTCTCCAATTCTTTGCTATTTCTATGGGTCAGGCACACATGCACAGAAATACACAGCAAACAGTGTATATCATCTGTGCTGTTTGCTGTTTGCTGTTTGGCAAATTGCTTGGAGGCAGAGGCCTTTTTCCCTTGTTTTCCTCCCCCAAAACTAAGGTGCGTCTTATACTCCGAAAAATACGGAACACTTGCTGAACTCCAAAGTTCTGTCCAACCATATAAAATGTAGTAGGTAACAATGGCTTAAATATTTATCTATCCTCCATCAGGCCATCCATACCTCCATGCATCCTTTATCTAACTTGGGGTGTATGGGGTGCTCAGGGAGGGGTAGCACCTCTGGTGTTGGGGCATGTCATGTCCTTTTACGGCAGCTCATTTTAGGGCAGCTTTTAGGGCAGCTCGTTCACCTTTGGTCCCCACCTGTCACTCAGCTCTCACCTGTGGCTCCTAGCAGCTGTAGCATGCGCAGCGGCCACACCCCGGGCAACAGCTTCAACAGGCTGGCCAAACCAGGTTGAGAGTAGCCGTTGGGTCATCGACCTTCAGTGAGATAGGGACTTGTATATCCCGAGCATGTGAAGACAGATTCCAGCGGACTGAGCGGATGAAATCTACTAGAATAGGTCAACGGTCATGAAGGCGGTCTCTGCAAGCGATGTGATACGCTAAGAGCACGGCAAGACACGAAAGATGCCCTGGTCAACCACTGCACCCAGCCCATCTCCAACTGTCTCGACTCTTGTCCTGCTATTTGGAGCAAGATGGAATCTGGGAAGAGAAAGTGAGGCTGACTATGCGCACCTCTCCCTCACTTTAATCCAATTCATGCGCAAGTCTTGACATCCCCCCCAATTCCTGTGAAAGTCCTGTGGCGATGGGCAAGCAACAAAGCAGCAGGTGTGGATACACTGGGAGCTGTAGCTGCGGACCTGCACACAGGTGACTCAGGTCTATGATAGATGTCAAGGTCCTCTTCTAACACAATGGACGAACATCATCTAACTTGAAATTCAATAATGCTTTTATTTATGTCTCTTTTTCCTTCCTTCCCCAACTTTTTGTCCCAAAGGTGCTTTTTTCAAAAGGCAACTGGGACTTTCTGGTTTTTCTTTGAAGACGTTTCACTTCCCTTGAGCCAGAGGATTAGACTACAAGACCTCCAAGGTCCCTTCCAGCTCTATTTTAATAATAATTAGAGAATCTCCAGACTACATTGGGAAGTTCAGAAAATATCCCAGGATAAGACAGTGCCAAACTACATCACCACTGCTTCCAAGAAAACCAGTTAAAAGAAGGAGAGTGCAAAAGTTGGCTTGAAACTCAACATTAAGAAAACTAAGATCATGGCATCCGATCCTCTCAATTCCTAGCAAATAGATGGGGAAGAAATGGAGGTAGTGATAGATTTTATTTTCCTGGGCTCCAAGATCACCGCAGATGGGGACTGCAGCCAAGAAATTAAAAGATGCTTGCTCCTGGGGACGAAAGCCGTGGCAAATCTAGACAGCATACTAAAAAGCAGAGACATCACCCTGCCAACAAAAGTGTGTATAGTCAAGGCTATGGTTTTCCCAGTTGCAATGTATGGCTGTGAAAGTTGGACCATAAGAAAGGCTGAGCGCCAAAGAATTGAGGCCTTTGAACGATGGTGCTGGAGAAGACTCCTGCGAGTCCCTTGGACTGCAAGGCGATCAAACCGGTCTCTCCTAGAGGAGATCAACCCTGACTGCTCTTTAGAAGGCCAGATCCTGAAGGTGAAATTCAAATACTTTGGCCACCTAATGAGAAGGAAGGACTCACTGGAGAAGAGCCTAATGCTGGGAACAATTGAGGGCAAAAGAAGAAGGGGACTACAGAGAATGAGGTGGCTGGATGGAGTCACTGAAGCAGTCGGAGTGAGCTTAAATGGACTCCGGGGGATGGAAGACAGTGGTGAAATCCAAATTTTTTTACTACCGGTTCTGTGGGCGTGGCTTGGTGGGCGTGGTGTGGCTTGGTGGGCTTGGCAGGGGAAGGATACTGCAAAATTTCCATTCCCACCCCACTCTGGGGCCAGCCAGAGGTGGTATTTGCCGGTTCTCCGAACTACTCAAAATTTCCGCTACCGGTTCTCCAGAACCTGTCAGAACCTGCTGGATTTCACCCCTGATGGAAGAGAACAGGAAGGCCTGGAGGAACATTGTCCATGGGGTCGCGATGGGTCGGACACGACTTCGCAATTAACAACAACAAACAAAGGAAGTGACCAGGAGTTGAACTCACCTTTGTTTGAACTAATCTGAGGAATAGAGCAACAACACTTAGAAATTCCTCAAACACTTGGATAGTCGATCAGGAGCAGTAAATTATAATATTTTCAGAAGTCTTGAAAAAAGACTTCTATACGTCAAGGCAAATATGGTCACACCAGTACTGTTGAACAAGCATTCTTGCTTGGGAAAGATGAACAAGGCCCATCAAATTGAGGTGAAACATAAAAGAAAAGGAAAAGAAAAAACTAAAAGGATAAAGAAAACATTTCTGAAATGACTTGCAGCAGATTGTTTTGGGTAAGATTCAGGAATATTTACAGAGGAGGGGAAACATTTCAGAGTTTGAAAGGAATTGCTGAACAGTAAGTAGGGGCAGAACCACAAGAAAAAAGCAAAAAAAGCAAAAAAAAAATCAGCCCTTCTGATCAGGGGTGGGTTCTAACTTACCTCGCTGCCGGTTCGCTTCCTCCCGCGCTGCGTGGCTGTGCCTCGTGGGCACGCTCCTGCTTTCTGCGCGCATGTGGAGTGCCAAAAAAATCCCAAAAAATCCCCCCCCCAAAACAAAGCCAAAAACAAGATGGCGATGCATGCGCAGTGCCGGAAACGCAGCTTCTGCGCATGCACAGAAGAAAAAAAAAACCAGAAAAAAATTCAAAAAAAAGTTCAAAAAAAATTAAAAAAATAATAATAAAAAAGATGGTGGCATCCACAGACCGGCACTGACTGAACCAGTTCCGTGACATCATCGTGATGTCATCAGCGGTTTGCTACCAGTTCGGGCGAACCAGTCTGAACCGGTCCGAACCCACCTCTGCTTCTGATCCATTTTGCAGCAAAATGTATAAGAATAATTTGTGAGGGGTAATTTGCATAAGTTTATTGATCAAACAAGTTGCTGAAAGCAAAGGAATTAAGATTTGGCTGATGAATGTTGTTGGCGTTGTTTTCCTAAAGGGGAAGGGAAAATATATATATATCCTGGATTGGCATTAAAAAGTACAAACAATTCCTCCGTGCTTAAGAAAATGACATTTATGCAGCTGCTTAATAGCACTAAACAGATGCTCGATGCGCCCAGATTTCAGATCCGGATACCTGGAAAGTAGCAGATTAATGGTTAAGGTTGCTAGAGGGGGCATCGACGGTTTGTTGACATTTAGCTGGCATATTTCAGCAAACCGAGTATTATGCAAGGCATATGAGGGTCATGCTGCTACAGCGGCTTAAATTAGGCATATGTGAAAACTCTTCATTAGAATTCTAGTTTTGTCCCATTTCCTCATCCTCTAAACAGACATATGCCTGCCCCAAGTCTGCCGACTCAGGTCTAGGAACAGCTTTATGGCAAGAACAAGCATTCTTGACGGTACACAAGAACAAAATCGAATTAAAAGATAGAAGAAGGAGATCATCGAGCAAGGAATAACATTAAAGGAGGATGTCAGGGTTCCAAGTAATAGATCCATTGCAAGCAAGAACTCCGAGGCAGGTACGATTGCTCAAAGAATAGCTTTATTGGAAATGTTAAATTGGCACCGATCTGGTGAAAACCAGCTCTTGGTTTTCACCTAATTAAAAGTCAAAGTTTTCCCCTCTACCCTAAACAATCAGTCACATGGCCCAATCACTGCAGCGTCCACTGGTCAGGGGACATTCCTCCTCCTTCTCTTGGCCAGGTGTCAGAATGTCCTTGGTTCCCAGGAGAAAGTCTTGAGATTTTTTGTATTTTGACTACACAAGCCCAGCTATCTCTATTCCCACCCTCCCTACCCCTTGCTCCATTGTGGCAACGCTGAAGCCCCAAGATGGCTTTACCCAGGTCAGCATCAGGGTTGACAGAGGATATGAATGAAGGATTTGACCTCACTTATGCTACTTGGAGGGCCCTGAGTAGGTTGAGAGCTGGCGTGCCTAAATGTAAAAAACCAATATGCTCAAGGGGAGACTCTTAGCAGACAACATGTTGTGTGTATGTGGAGAGACCAAGGAAACAGCCTATCTGGTATGTCAGCTATTACCAAAGACATATACTGATAATGACTTATTTTGGGCCAGTGACAAAGCCAAGAAGGTGACTTCATTCATTTAAAGCTTCATCTAGACAAGGAAGAGGAGGAGGAGGAAGAGGAGGTGGTGGTGGTGGTTCAGGGGTGAAATCCAGGAGGTTCTGACAAGTTCTGGAGAACCAGTAGTGGACATTTTGAGTAGTTCGGAGAACCGGTAGTGGAAATTTTAAGTAGTTCGGAGAACTGGCAAATACCACCTCTGGCTGGCCCCAGAGTGGGGAGGGAATGGGGATTTTGCAATATCCTTCCCCCAGGAGTGGGGAGGGAATGGAGATTTTGCAGTATCCTTCCCCTGCCATGCCCACCAAGCCACGCCCACCAAGCCACACCGCGCCCACCAAGCCACGCCCACAGAACCCGTAGTAAAAACATTTGGATTTCACCACTGTGGTGGTTGATGATAGTGATAATGATGGAGGAGGAGGAGGTTGATGATAATGATAATGATGGGAGGAGGAGGAGGAGGAGGAGGAGGAGGAGGAGGAGGAGGAGGAGGAGGAGGAGAAGAAGAAGAAGAAGAAGAAGAAGAAGAAGAAGAAGAAGAAGAAGAAGAAGAAGAAGAAGAAGAAGAAGAAGAGGAGGAGGAGGAGGAGGAGGAGGAGGAGGAGGAGGAGGAGGAGGAGGAGGAGGAGGAGGATAATGATAATGATAATGATAATGATAATGATAATGATAATGATAATGATAATGATAATGATAATGATAATGATAATGATAATGATAATGATGGAGAAAAATGAGGAGGAGGAGGTTGATGATAATGATAATGATGGGGGAAAAGGAGGAGGAGGTGGAGGTGGAGGTGGAGGTTGATGATAATGATAATGATAATGATAATGATAATGATAATGATAATGATAATGATAATGATAATGATGGAGAAAAATGAGGAGGTGGTTGATGATAATGATAATGATAATGATGGAGAAAAATGGGAGGAGGAGGAGGAGGAGGAGGAGGAGGAGGAGAAGAAGAAGAAGAAGAAGAAGAAGAAGAAGAAGAAGAAGAAGAAGAAGAAGAAGAAGAAGAAGAAGAAGAAGAAGAAGAAGAAGAAGAAGAAGAAGAAGAAGAAGAAGAAGAAGACATTTAGATGGGATCAAAAAGGAAAGAGATTCTCGTTCAGGTGTTATCTTTTTTTTTACAATAGTGGGTCCAGTTACTAAACTACATATTGCAGTTTTGATGGTATGTAAATGTAAGGATAAGAATGTGCCTCGAGCAAAGGAATCTCCACAACACTGACATCTTCATGAACATCTTAAAAGTCATGCTTACTAAGTAGAAGTCCTCAGCCAAATAAAAGAATAGAAAAAAAATTCACGGCCTCAAATGAACAAAACTTCTAAATGGTGGTCTGATCCGTTCTTCAGCCAATGTAGTCACTGATGAAGAGAATCACAAAAAGAGGTCACTTTGGAATAGAGGCCATTTTCTGCATTCAAGGTGTTGATTTCAAAAACTCCACAAACATTTAAAAGCCATTAGGCTTACATTTACTTCACAATGCACAAAGCAAGGTTTGCTTCCAAAATATAATGAATTGGGATTCTGTTAATTATTCACTTTCCTTACTGTTGCTTTCAATCCATACAGGTACTAAGACTAGGGTCAGAGTTAAGTTAATCACTCTAGGACTAATGTGATTTCAAAAGTTCTTTTTCCCCCTATTCAAGAGAGTGAGTTTAAAAACTCCAAAAAGAAAAAAAGAAAAGAAAAAGAAAAGAAAATTGTTAGAAAAAAGCTATTTTCTTATATTCAAGACTCGGATTTAAAAAAAAATCCACACAAATTAAAACATTGTTAGATTTTATTTCATAATGCACAAAATAAGGCATGCTTCCAAAATACAGTTAATCCTAGGGCTCCTTTCATTCTTTACTTTATTTACTTGTAGATAAATAAAGTAATACAAATAAATAAAAGTACAGTAAGTAACATGAATAATGAATGAATACTGTTCTTTATTCACTTTATTTATCGTGTATTGTTGTGGTTGAAGCTGAAGTAGTCGTTGACAGGAAGGACGTTGTAGCAGATAATTTTATGAGCTATGCTTAGGTCGTGCCGAAGGCGACATAGTTCTAAGCTTTCTAAGCCCAGGATTTCAAGTCTGGTTGCGTAAGGTATTCTGTTGCGAGTAGAGGAGTGGAGGACTCTTCTTGTAAAGTATCTCTGGACACTTTCTAATGTATTTATGTCCGATATGCGGTGTGGGTTCCAGACAGATGAGCTGTATTCAAGGATTGGTCTGGCGAATGTTTTGTATGCTCTGGTTAGTAGTGTGATATTACCGGAGAAGAAGCTACGTAAGATTAGGTTAACAACTCTTGAAGCCTTTTTGGCGATAGTTTGTCTACATTTCTTGCTTGCAATGCATTTGAAAGAAGAGAAATTTCATTTAGAATGTCAATCATCAATGCCAAATCAGTTATAAAATATCTATTTTCAAGATGGGCAGCCATATCTAACTACTTTTCATTTCAATGAAAATACTGATGTAGCGCTGGATAAGCATGCCACACAGCTAGGGTTGACCTTAAACTACAGGCAGCCCATCTTGGTCCCAAAACTCTACCAATCTTTATAATTTCAATTCCAAGTTGTTCAGATTTTTTGATAAATTTAATTTGGTTCTTATTGGATTGATGAAAAATAGTATATATCTTATCAATACATATTTTAAAATGATTTACTTGCTTTATTTCTTTTATCGAATCATCTAAAACAAGTTGGAGGCAATAGTTTAAAAGCAGTGCCATATGTTTGGAAACTTTTTTGCTATTCTGGTGCTCACTCCAGATTTTCTTCCAAGCATAACGTTGGCACCATCGGAACAAAATCCTATTAAAAAATTTTTCTAGGTAGTTCTTAGTAAACCCAACATTATTTAAACTTTCCATAACTGAAGAGCATATTGTCTCTGCCTCTTGTTTCTCTAATTCAACTAGCTCGACAAAAATTGTTGGTGTGGTAATTGAACCCTCAACTTTTAAGAAAAGTATAAGTGGTTTGCAAGATATCATTGAGGCTTCATCAATAATCAAACATATTTTCAGATTGTTTTCAATAATTTTGGTAAATATTTCTTTTTTAATTTCTTTTGCAATGAAATCCACTGTTTTCACTGCAGTTTTACGTGAATGTAATTCTATTCCCATATCTAATCCATTTTTAATTTGCAATTCTATCTCATCTTCTACGTCTGAAAATATGCCAGACTGTAAACTGTATGAAATACTCTACAACAGCGGTTTTCAACCTGTGGGTCGCGACCCCTTTGGGACGACCCTTTCACAGGGGTCGCCTAAGACCATCGGAAAACACACATTTCCAATGGTCTTAGGAACCGAGACACCGCTCCTCTATCCGTCTCCAGGCGGGTCCACCCACATGCAAATAGACTACTGCAAAAATATATATATATATCTGTACCATGGGAACTTCTGAGCATGCGCAGAAGCCGAATTTCCAGCACTGTGATGTGTCGCCATCTTGTTTTTGGCTTTTTTTTTTTGCAATTTTCTAAAAAAAAATCAGCACTGCGCATGCGGGCGCAAAGCGCACATGCACCCATGAGGCGCAGCCACGCAGCACAGGAGGAAGCGAACAGGCAGCAAGATAAGTTAGAACCCACCCCTGAGTTTCCTAATAATTTTATTATTTTATGATTGGGGGTCACCGCAACATGAGGAACTGTATTAAAGGGTCGCGGCATTAGGAAGGTTGAGAACTACTGCTCTACAAGTAGTAGATAAATATTTTTCAGTCATCTTATCTATTGCTTTTGTCATAGAATCCTGCTCACATTATTTTAAGTTCTCTTTACAAACGTTATGAGCTTTTGATGAAAAATGTTCTCTCGTTTTTTTTCCCTTAGAGAAGCTCTCTGTTTTCCCCTGATGCCTCAATCTAAAAATATTTCCATTCTTTTGACAGACTTTTTCTCTTTTGCGAAGTCATGTTTTGCACAATACTCGCAGCCTAACTTTTTGTTAGAAACTACCAGTCCGTCATATTTTTCTTTAAAATTGTTGTATTGTAGCACTGTCCAGAATTCAGGAAGGCTATTTTCAATTTTGGAACTATTTCAATTGACATGCTGCTATTCTCCAAGTTGGAGTGATTTTGCTTGTGACTGCGTTGTATCATCCAAGGCCAATTCTGATACCACTGGTTCCAATCTTGGTTTCTTACCTTTGCACAGGTTCGCCTAGTGCACCAATTGCGACCCTACTTGGATCAGGAGGCTCTACTCACAGTCAGTCATGCCCTTATCACCTCACGGCTTGACTATTGCAATGCGCTCTACATGGGGCTACCCTTGAAGAGTGTTCGGAGACTTCAATTGGTCCAAAATGCAGCTGTGCAAACTGTCCTATGCTGAGGTCCCCAGGGTCCTATCTTCTCCTGATGCTGCTTAACATCTGCACAGAGGTGCTGGTGGAACTCACTGGTGTCCTTCAACTCCCCAAGCTAATTCAGATAAAAATATATTTTCACTATTCAGATTAACAATCGGAAGGGACCTTGTAGGTCATCTAGTCCAATCCCCCTGCCAAGCAGGAGACCCTACACCATTTCTGGCAGATGGCAGTCCAGTCTCTCCTTGAAAGCTTCCAGTGATGAAGCTCCCACCACTTCTGAAGACAAGCTAGCTGTTGGTTAATTGTCCTCACTATCAGAACATTTCTCCTTATTTCCAGGTTGAACCTCTCCTTGATCAGTTTCCATCCATTATTCCTTGTCTGGCCTTCAGGTGCTTTGGAGAATAGCTTGACCCCCTCCTCTCTGTGGCAGCCCTTCAAATATTGGAACACTTCTATCATGTCTCACCTGGTCCTTCTCTTCACTAGAATAGCTATGCCCAGTTCCTGCAACCGTTCGTCGTATGTTTTAGCCTCCAGCTCCTTAGGATTCACCATGAAGCATGGTGCAATCAATTCTGGAGCAATTTCATCCAATATATATAATACTGCCTTTATATGATTCCTTCAGAGATCCTGCTCTTCATTTTGTAGTGATCTGCTTCACAGTTCAAATGCTTCCACGGTATTTCATACAATATATTCGCAATTATCTTTTAAAGCAGTTCATTCATTCTGTGTTGTATCTATATGTTATAAGGCTAACTGTAGCAGATGCTTTTCTTTTTTCTTAGGGTTGTTTGAAATTTAAAATCAGGTTTCTCAGTTCATTAGTTCCACTTTTTTATATTTAATCAGAGATCCAAAGCTATCTAAATGCATTCTTAATTAAATGCGTATTCAGTCTCCCTAAGCATTGCACTTTAGTGTTTATAAAGAATGGAACAGTATAAAAAGAAAATTAAGTTCTAATTGTACTTATAAGGCTCATTTTTAAAGTTATTTTCATTTAATAGTTAAGATGCTGTTTCACTACTTCAAATGAAATAATTTAAGAAAAGCTTTGTCTTTGTTTACATGCGTAGCAACAGCCTTTATGCAAAACTCCCACACATTTTAAACTGAATGGTAATTATTGTGCATAACAAACATCCTGTTTGTTATGAACAAATTCTTCCTGAATCAGCTGAGATAAATAATATTTTAAATCCCCCTCTACCTCAAGGCTTGCTCTGCTGCTGAAGTGGCCGGGACGAGCAGAAGGCAGAGGTGGATCTTTCACCGGTAGGCCGAGGTGAGGCGGTCAGGAGCAGCAGGCCGAGGCGGTTCGGAGCAGCAGGCTGAGGCGGTTCGGAGCAGCACGCCGAGGCGGTCAGGAGCAACAGGCCGAGGTGGTCAGGAGCAGCAGGCCGAGGCAGTTGGGAGCAGCAGGCCGAGGTGGTCGGGAGCAGCAGGCCGAGGCAGTTGGGAGCAGCAGGCCGAGGTGGTCGGGAGCAGCAGGCCGAGGCAGTTGGGAGCAACAGGCCGAGGTGGTCAGGAGCAGCAGGCCGAGGCAGTTGGGAGCAACAGGCCAAGGCGGTCGGGAGCAGCAGGCCGAGGCAGTTGGGAGCAACAGGCCGAGGTGGTCAGGAGCAGCAGGCCGAGGCAGTTGGGAGCAACAGGCCAAGGCGGTCGGGAGCAGCAGGCCGAGGCAGTTGGGAGCAACAGGCCGAGGTGGTCGGGAGCAGCAGGCCGAGGCAGTTGGGAGCAACAGGCCGAGGCGGTCGGGAGCAGCACGCCGAGGCGGTCAGGAGCAACAGGCCGAGGCAGTTGGGAGCAACAGGCCGAGGTGGTCGGGAGCAGCAGGCCGAGGCAGTTGGGAGCAACAGGCCGAGGTGGTCGGGAGCAGCAGGCCGAGGCAGTTGGGAGCAACAGGCCGAGGCGGTCGGGAGCAGCACGCCGAGGCGGTCAGGAGCAACAGGCCGAGGCAGTTGGGAGCAACAGGCCGAGGTGGTCGGGAGCAGCAGGCCGAGGCAGTTGGGAGCAACAGGCCGAGGCGGTCGGGAGCAGCACGCCGAGGCGGTCAGGAGCAACAGGCCGAGGTGGTCGGGAGCAGCAGGCCGAGGCAGTTGGGAGCAGCAGGCCGAGGCGGTCGGGAGCAGCAGGCCGAGGCGGTCGGGAGCAGCACGCCGAGGCGGTCAGGAACAACAGGCCGAGGCGGTCAGGAGCAGCAGGCCGAGGCAGTTGGGAGCAGCAGGCCGAGGTGGTCGGGAGCAGCAGGCCGAGGCAGTTGGGAGCAACAGGCCGAGGCGGTCGGGAGCAGCACGCCGAGGCGGTCAGGAGCAACAGGCCGAGGTGGTCAGGAGCAGCAGGCCGAGGCAGTTGGGAGCAGCAGGCCGAGGTGGTCGGGAGCAGCAGGCCGAGGCAGTTGGGAGCAGCAGGCTGAGGCGGTCAGGAGCAGCAGGCCAAGGTAGTTGGGAGCAGCAGGCTGAGGCGGTCAGGAGCAGCAGGCCGAGGCGGTCAGGAGCAGCAGGCTGAGGCAGTTGGGAGCAGCAGGCCGAGGCGGTCAGGAGCAGCAGGCTGAGGCGGTCAGGAGCAGCAGGCCGAGGCGGTCAGGAGCAGCAGGCCGAGGTGGTTGGGAGCAGCAGGCTGAGGTGGTCAGGAGCAGCAGGCCGAGGCGGTCAGGAGCAGCAGGCCGAGGCAGTTGGGAGCAGCAGGCCGAGGCGGTCAGGAGCAGCAGGCTGAGGCGGTCAGGAGCAACAGGCCGAGGTGGTCGGGAGCAGCAGGCCGAGGCAGTTGGGAGCAACAGGCTGAGGCAGTTGGAAGCAGCAGGCCGAGGCAGTCAGGAGCAGCAGGCCAAGGTAGTTGGGAGCAGCAGGCTGAGGCGGTCAGGAGCAGCAGGCCGAGGCGGTCAGGAGCAGCAGGCCGAGGTGGTTGGGAGCAGCAGGCTGAGGTGGTCAGGAGCAGCAGGCCGAGGCGGTCAGGAGCAGCAGGCCGAGGCAGTTGGGAGCAGCAGGCCGAGGCGGTCAGGAGCAGCAGGCTGAGGCGGTCAGGAGCAACAGGCCGAGGCAGTCAGGAGCAGCAGGCCAAGGTAGTTGGGAGCAGCAGGCCGAGGCGGTCAGGAGCAGCAGGCCGAGGCAGTTGGAAGCAGTGAAAACTGCAGTGAAGTGGCTCAAAGAACAGTCAACAGAATTTTACGAGGCAGGGATACATGCTCTCATTATAAGGTGGAACATTGCTATTGAGAGAAACGGTGACTATGTTGAGAAGTAGGATGTGATCCACAGAGGACCAGCTTCATTTTGATGTATGCTACATGTTCCTGTGTTGGTAATTATACCCTGTCCTAAAGAAAATGGCATTATTTTTGACTCACCCTGGTAAAATGGATTAGAGGTACTCAGGGAAGGATAAGAGGGAGGAAGAGGAAGTAGAAAGGAAAGGGAGAGAGGGAGGAGGGAAGTAGGAAAGAGGGAGAGAGGGAGAAAGAAGGTACAGGAAAGAGAGGAAGATAGAGGGAGGGGAGTAGAATGAAATATAGAAGGAGAAGAGACGGGAGATAAAAGTACAAAAGGTGCAAATTTAGGATATTTGTTTATGGCATTTTGGATAGAAATGTATAATTATGTATGTTTTGATATTATGGTATATGTATGGATGTTTATGTAAAGATAGTGAAAAAATAAAAAAAATCTTTTAAAAAAAGAATTGTATTAGCTTTTTTTTGGCTGCTGTCACACACTGCTGGCTTATATTTAAGTGATCGTCCATGATTTGTAAATGTTACAGAAGGACAGCCACCCAAAGACACGTTCAGCATTCCAGTTATCAGGAAGCCAGATAAGGGCCAGCGTATGTTCTACCAAATTCAGTTTCACAACTTTTTCAAGTTGTGTTGTGTTGACTGCCCAATTCTACAGAGAAGCTGACAGGCATGTGATGATATATGGGAGACATTTGCAGGGGACTCCTTTCATTTTCAACTGCACTCTGTCCCAAGTTCATCTTTGTGATTGCATTTTGGAGGCACCACAATAAAGAAGAAAAGATGAAATGGCTAAGAAAAAAAAAATGAGCCGAGGTGGATTCTGGATTCTGGTTGAAACTCATGCAGTCAGGAATCAGATTGTCTAAGCAGCCCTTTGTTAATTTCCTAAAATAAAGGGCAATGTACAAATTTTATTGAATCGGCAGCATTGAAAATTCTGGCCTTTCCTTTTACTGCATCCATCCCTAATTAGCACCCATGTGTGTTCAAGGGCATTTGAAAACTTGCCAGTTTTACTAAAAATGCTGCTTTAGGTGAAATCCATTGACAAACTACCAATTCACATCAACCTTCCCAACCTCCAGAAAGCAATTGCTATCTGGCTTCACTGAAAATTCCTGGAGAACCTTCCAAATACACTGTAAATTCTACATCACCATGCCAACTCTCTGAGCAAGAGCATTTGTTGTGTGCTTCCCCCCACCCCTTTTGTGTTTTTAAAGACTTAGCTCGAAGCACATCAATAAATATGACTGGGTTCCTTGAGAATTCCCCTTTAATTTTCATTCTGGTGTGAGGAAACACCACCCTTCCCTTTCTGCTTACCTGCAGCCTGAAACTTATTCTTTCAAAATACAGGGAAATCACACTGTGGCCAATGGCCATTCCAACAATATCCTTCCTGGAGAGATGAAATGGGATTCAGAGTAACAAAAAAGGAGAATATTTGCAGCTGAGGGTTGACGTGAGGGGTCCTTGGTGCTCTCTGAGCGTGCTTGTTTTCTTGCAGACATTTCATTCCACTAACTAGGTAACATCAGCAGTGCTAGAAGGGAGTGTGGTTTGTGGTGGTGGTGGTGGTGGTGGTGGTGGTGGTGGTGGTGGAGGAGGAGGAGGAGGAGGAGGAGGAGGAGGAGGAGGAGGAGGAGGAGGAGGAGGAGGAGGAGGAGGAGACTGTGGGGTCCTTGGTGCTCTCTGAGCTTGCTTGTTTTCTTGCAGATGTTTCATTACCCTAACTAGGTAACATCATCAGTGCTAGTAAGGAGTGCTGTTTGCTGTCAGTTTATATTCTGGTGCCTTGCCTGTCTGTTTACTGGTAGTTCTTTGGCAGTTTCTTAGAACCTAGAAACTTGAAGGTCTCTACTGTTGATACCGTGTTGCCTACTAGAAGTAGCTTCCTCTCTGGCAATATTACACTGCTAACCAGAGCATACAAAACATTTGTTAGACCAATTCTGGAATACAGTTCACCTGTCTGGAACCCGCACTGCATATCAGACATTAATACAATTGAGAGAGTCCAGAAATATTTCACAAGAAGAGTCCTCCACTCCTCTGCTCGCAATAAAATACCTTATTCCACCAGACTTGAAATATTGGGATTAGACAATTTACAACTACGTCGCCTCCGATCTGATCTAAATGTAGTTCATAAAATCATATATCAAAAAGTCCTTCCTGTCAATGAATACTTCAGCTTCAATCGCAACGATACACGAGCACACAATAGATTCAAATTCAATGTAAACCGCTAGAAACTCGACTGCAGAAAATACGACTTCAGCAACAGAGTGATCAATGCCTGGAATGCACTACCTGACTCTCGGTTTCTTCCCCAAACCCCAAAAACTTTAACCTTAGACTGTCTACAGTCGACCTCTCCTCGTTTCTAAGAGGTCTGTAAGGGGCGTGCATAAGCGCACCATCGTGCCTACCGTCCCTGTCCTACTGTCCTATTGTCCTCTTTTATCGGTACTTTTTACTTATGTTTATACAAACAACTACTATACTGTACATGCTTGACAAAATAAAAATAAATAAATAAAAAATAAAATAAATATTGTAAGAGATGGTAGAATAGGAGAGCTTCTTCAAAAATCTACTATCATCACTACAGTTTTAAGAGTGTTCAGCTCTTATATGCAGACTCATCATTGTCTTGAATGAGACCAGTGACTGTTCTATCATCTGCAAACTTCAGTACTTTCTACAGACCTAATACTGTAGACCGGGGGTGTCAAACTCACGGCGTCATGGCGGCATCATGTGACGTATCGGGACTTTTTCCACCTTCGCTAAGCCAGGCGTGGGTGTGGCCAGCACGTGACGCATCTGGCCCCGGGCCGGGAGTTTGACAGCCCTGCTGTACACAATGTTTGATCTTGGGTGCCACACTCTTTGGAAGAATGTACCATTTTAATATCATCTCATTTCTTGACAGATAGCTTGACAAGGAGTGTCATGTCTAGTTTAATGGCTGGGGGGAGGACTAGGGGTGATTTGATAGTGGTGTTTCAAATCTAAGAGGTTGCCACAGAGAAGAAGGGGTCAACCTATTCTCCAGGGCAGGAAAAGAAACAATGGATGAAAAATAATCAAGGAGAGAACCAACTTAGAAATAAGACGAACTTTCCTGACAGAACAAGTAATCAGTAGAATGACGTGTGGGGTCCTTGGTGCTCTCTGAGCTTACTTGTTTTCTTGTAGACGTTTTATTACCCTAACTAGGTAACATCATCAGCAGTGGTGGGTTCCTACCAATGCGGTCTTGCCTGTTCGTCGCTGCAGAGCCAAAGAAGCTGTTGGCGTTCGTGGTGCAGGGCTTCCCCCGCCCACTTTCCCCGCCCACTGGGATGCCGCCGTTTGCATTCTTTTGCCCGCGCAAATGGCGGTGTCCCGGCGGGCGGGGAAAGCGGGCGGGGAAAGCCCTGTGCCGCGAACGCCAACAGCTTCTTCGGCTCTGCGGCGACAAACAGGCAAGACCGCACCGGTAGGAACCCACCACTGATCATCAGTGCTAGTAAGGAGTACTGTTTGCTGTCAGTTTATATTCTAACCACTTCCCTGTCAGTGTCAGTGGGGATGATGGTCTTAGAGGTTCTTTGGTTGGGCTGTTTACTAATAGCTCTTTGGCAGTTTTTTTTTTAAATTGTGAATTTTGTGAATTTTTTACTGTTTGGAAGTTTTTTCCTCTGCTGCTGCTTGAAAAAGGCCCTCCCGCCCGCCCCCGGGTTTATACTTACTTTTATTCTTTCGCCCGAAGCACAGCTGATCAGCTCCTCAGCTGTGTTTCAGTCTGATTATAGCTACTGAGCCTGCGCGGAAGCAGAATTGCATGAGGGGACGCATGCGTGCATGTTGGGGGGAGAATAAAATCTCATAGAGGCGATTTGGATCTTTGCTTGGAATTCAGTCAGTTAGAAATAAAGCCGAGATTAAAAGTCTAATAGAAAAATATTTATTTTGGTACAAAAACAATAAATCCTGATTAATTACATCTTTGCTAAGAAACGTGACCGTTCAGGTCAGGAGCTAAGAGCAGAAAGAAAGAATGGTGGCTTAGGAATGCACACATGCACACAATACAAGCAGACACATATCACGTGTCTGCTTGTATTGGAATGTACCATAATATTAAGATAGGGATGCATCACCCTGCATAGACATACAACTGACAATATTCACACCATGACAGTGCGCCTGAGCAGAGCGATGTGAACCGGTGGCGAAGGTAAGTGAAACCCTGCCTCACAGAGTTGCTGTCATCGTTGTTGGAAAAACAGAAAGAGTGAAAATATATTGCATCTTCACCTCTTGAGTTAATTATAAAGTAATAAGAAAAAAAATCTAAAAGAATAAGAAATAAGAAAGAGGTAATGAAGAATTAGTCTATTTCTGATCAGTAGCCATCATGTACTCTTAATCCAGAAGTTTAGAAAACTGCAGTTTGCAGTTTTCTATTCCAAACATCTACATGAAAAAAAATCGTATTTAAATTGGCATTTGAGCATATTTTTATCCCACTTTTATCTTAACGTTTTGATATCAATATTTTTTGAGCTAATAGCAAAATCTGGGTAATGACACTGAGTTTGCAATTCTGGGAAGTCTAGATCAAAGTGGTTTCCTTTGGTCTGTTACATGTAACAGCTGAAAAAGTATTTCAACTTAGCCTTTCAAAACGAAAATCTACTGAATTATGCTTTAGTAACCGGAACAATGTGAGTTGCTTTTGTTCTATGCCTAGCTAAGAAGAAAAGAAATTGGGGGAGGGAAAAATCAATGAGGAAAGCAGATTAAATGGGCTTTTGATTTCCAATTTTTTTAGATGATCACACTATTTAGAAATAAAATGTTGAAGCCAAAGCTCTCCTACATAAGAATGGATCCCAGGGGAATATCTGAGTGATGTGTATGCTTAGAATTGCATTAAAAGTCATACCAATTATGCTGTTTTTATCCTACAGACTTAGATCAGAACAAGTATTTCAGACTACACTGGATTGCAATATGGCCTATGTCTGTAGCTCCTTCCATCTATCACAGTTTTTCTGGAACTGCATGAAATCTGGGAATCAAAACTATGGGGAGTGATAGTAAAGAATATTCTATCAGTGTTGATACGAGATAGAAAATGTGTGACTCGGGGTTGAACTGTGGGATCCTTGGTGCTCTCTGAGCTTGGTGGTTTTCTTTCAGACATTTCATCACCAAACCAGGCAACATCATCATTGCTAGAAGGGAATGGGGTTTAAATAGAGGGCAAACCCCACTCGCTTCCAGCACTAATGCTGATACCTAGTTGTTCTGACCTAGGCTTCCTTAGAAAGCATGAAGCAGTCTTAGTCCCTGTAAAACCTCTTTTATTTACACGACTGTGAATTCCTTTCATTCACAGTCCGCAAGGCTTGGCAAACAGTGTTTCAGAGGAATATTTATAAACACACACCTTATCTCACTTGGAACACTGCCAGAGAACTAGTTTCCAAACGTAGGCAAGGTGAGATGTTGTGCTTTATGAATTGACCGCTTAAAAGAGGTCTCTAAAGACCTAGATTGTGGGTTGATGATGCAGTGTAGGAACAGAATCTTAGATTAGGTGGACCTTCATTCTGTTCTGAAGGCTCTGCTTATGTTATTATGGGTAGTCCTTATTAAAGTTTGCTGCAAAATCAAAACCAGAAGCACACACAGCTGGATTCAATAACTTCTTTATAAACATAATAATATATATATTTACAATACCATTAGCAGAGTTGTTCTTCAATGTAGCAACAGTTAAAAGTAAAACACAAGCAGCTTCTAGTTCAGAGTTCAGAGAGGACAGAGAGCACAGAGTGGAAACTGGAGCCCACACCCAGCCTTAAGCTTAAGTTCCAGTTTCGATTCTCTGCACAGACTCAGAAGTGGTTAACTCCCATTGGCTGATTCAGTTGCTATGCCTATTCATTGGCTAACCTTGTTAACATGGCTCTCCCAGTCATGAATATTCTAACAGTCCTCAACTTACAATCGTTTCTTTAGCAACTCGTCAAAATTACGACAAAGTGACGTGACTGATCCTCACACCCTTGAAACATCCCCGTGGTTATTTGTTCAAAATCTGGACACTTGGCAGCTGGCATGTGTTTATGACAGTTGCACTGTCCAGGTATCACGTGATCACCATTTGGGACCTTCTCAGCTGGCTTCTAACAAGCAAAATCAATGGAAGAAGGAGGATTCTCTGAACTACTTTGTAATTCACTTAACAAATACAGTGATTTGCTTAACAAACCATGACAAAAGCAGTCATAAAATCAGGCATTTAACAACTGCCTTGGTTAGCCACGGAAATTCTGCTCCCAGTTGTTATTGTAAACCAAGGACCACCTGTAAAGGATGGGAAGGGTTCTGGAAAATGTAAATGTCTAGTGGAAACCTTATTGTGCCATGGGTTACATCAGGGGTGTCAAACTCAAGGCCTGTGGGCCAGATCTGGCCCACAATGTGGTCGGATCCAGCCCCGGGCCATCCTGGGAAATATAAGGGGCTGGCCCGCATCGCTTCAGCCCAGTCTACTCAATACGGCTTCGGCCTGGTCTACCCAATGCGAAGAGGAAACATCAGGCAGGCCAGCGTGGCTTCGGCCTGGTCTACCCAATGCGCAGAGGAAACATCGGGCCAGAGTGGCTTCGGCCTGGTCTACCCAATGCGCAGAGGAAACATCGGGCCAGAGTGGCTTCGGCCTGGTCTACCCAACGCGAAGAGGAAACATCGGGCCAGAGTGGCTTCGGCCCTGTCTACCCAATGCGAAGAGGAAACATGCCAGCAGTTTGGGGAGTGGCATAAAGCTGGTCATGCCCACCCAGTCGGCCACACCCGGCCGGCCCCCTGAGGTCAACTACAGTCCTGATGCGGCCCTCAATGAAATTGAGTTTGACACCCATGAAAAATACACATATTCAGGCACTCCCACACATCCTCACAGACATTGATGTCATCTGCCAAACACGAACAATTTAGAGAGAGAAATGTGTTTTATCTGTAATAGTACTTTAACGAGTGATTTGTGCACTGGGGATACGGGCGATAGGCATACATTTTCAGTTCCTATTTCACAGAATGAAATTGTTCAAGCATCCTTTCTCTCAAGCAAATTCATCTTATGTTTTTAACATCAGCCTGACAGGCAAAAGAAGGGGCGATGTAATAATAAAGGACAGCGTAATAATACCCGAATCAATGAATGACTGGTTATCAAATGTATATGCTCATTAGAAACTCCAGAGAACTCAAAGAAAACAGGATGAAAGGTTAGCTGGTCCCATTCCCTCTTGCATCTAAGGGAAAAATGGATTAGAATAGCAGATATCAACAGAAGTGAAATTCCAGCACATCAAATATACTATTGGAATTGTCGGATAGGAATTTTCCTATCAAGAGGTGATATAGGATCTTGCTTCCCTGAAGTCATTCTCACTTAGAAAATAAAACCGAGATTCAATTCTAATTAACAAAATATTTATTTCAGTACAAAAGTAACAAAAGAATATGAACGTTATTAAGCTACATTTTCTCGTCTAAGAATTCACGTCTGCCTCGGGCGAGGCTTCGAAGGAGAAGGAAGGTGGGAGGAGACAAAACTCCTGGAATGCACACATGCGTAGTAAAACATATCACATGTCTGCTTGATTAGGAAATACAGTAAACCTAGAAATAGTAGAGATGCACAACTGGCAATTATTCACATCGTGACAGGAATGCTGTCTATTTTTCAGATCCTTTTATAAAAGGGCTGGAGCATAACTTTGTAAGGAACGCAATGTTCATTATCATTCGCAGGAAAGAAAATTTTAATTACAAATCCTTTTATTGGAAAAAAGAAGAAGTGGGTGACGTTACAAAAAAGCTAATTTAATAAACTTCCTGTTTTCTTAAACAATATTCACTCTTCCCTAATTCTATCACTAATCAAGACCGCAGTGTGCATTTAATTTTGCTTTTTGTTTTCCTTTACATTTTGCATCTGAGTTCTTGTAAATTCCCTCATTATCTCCTTAATAGGCATTTTGAATTATGAATATTATTCACTTGATAAATGGTTTGCCCTTTCTCATCATTAAAAAAAATAACCATTTGATTTATTGGCAGATTGTTAAATGATAGGAAGTTCTCCAAACCCCAAACTGAAGTATTAGAGACAAGTTAGAACTGTGGATAGAGCTGTTAAAAGCTATAATTTGTAGCATGCAGGAGTGATGTGAATTTTTATTCATAGTAGAATGTTCTATTGAAGATTACTAGATTATATCAGGGTAGCAGCGTGATGTTTCTGAATCTTAGAAAAGGAGCAATAATCCTATATTTAGCCTTCTCTCTTATCTACTCTACAGGTAAATTAATTAGGTTTGGAGTGGGTTGGTTGGTGGGTTGGTTGGTTGCAGGGGAGAAATCCAGCAGGTTCTGATAGGTTCTGGAGAACCGGTAGCGGAAATTTTGAGTAGTTTGGAGAACCGGCAAATACCACCTCTGGCTGGCCCCATAAGTGGGGTGGGAATGGGGATTTTGCAGTATCCTTCCCCTGGAGTGGGGAGGGAATGGGAATTTTGCAGTATCCTTCCCCTGCCATGCCCATCAATCCACGCCCACCAAGCCATACCACACCACACCCACCAAGCCACGCCCACAGAACCAGTAGTAAAAAAAATTGGATTTCATCATTGGTTGGTTGGTTGGTTGGTTGGTTGGTTGGTTGGTTGGTTGGTTGGTTGTCAAGTCAGTGTTGACAGGTCCTTGTAGATTTCTGAGCAACTTTTCCAAAGTGGTTTGCAGGAAGTCACACAGTTGGTACTAAACTAAGAGGCATACTAAGGACCATAAAGCTGCAGAGATCAAAGTCCTCCCCAAGTCTGATTTCTCTTAGCAACAATACGTAATTACATGATAGCAGTGTTCCAATATTACATGACAGCAGTGTTCCAACAAAGAAGAGGTCAACTTATTTTTCCAAAGCACCAGAAGGCAGAACAAAAAGCAATGGATGGAAACTAATCAAGAAGAGAACCAACCTGGAATTCAGGAGAAACTTCCTAACAGTGAGGACAATTAACCAATGGAACAATGAGCCTCCAGAAATTCTGGGTGCTCCATCACTGGAGGTTTTTAAGTAGAGACTGGACAGCCATTTGTCTGAAATAGTATAGGGTCTCCCAGGATTGGGTTCTAACTTACCTCGCCGCTGGTTCACTTCCTCCCATGCTGTGTAGCCGTGCGCGCATGCGCAGTGCCAAAAAACCCCAGCAAAAATAGGGGGAGCCAAAAACAAGATGGTGGTGCATGCGCAGTGTCAAAAACTTGGCTTTGGCGCATGCACAGAAGCAAAAACCAGGAGAAAAATAGCAAAAAAAGGATGGCGGCTTCCACGTGATGTCACCACTGGTTTACTACCGGTTCTATAGAACCGGTGCGAACCGGGAGGAACCCACCTCTGGGGTCTCCTGCTTGAGCAGGGGATTTAATTAGAAGACTTCCAAGATCCCTTTCAACTCTGGGAGGACATGATACACAACTATCTTGTCCTCCCAATCCTTCCCTTCAATAAGATAGACCTACCTAGCTTTCTCAACCGTTCCTCATACGATTTAGCTTCCAGACTCCTTATATCTGTGTTGCTTTCTCTGCATACTTTCTAGGGCAGTGATGGCAAACCTTTTTTTGCTCGGGTGCCAAAAGGGCCCACACCCATAATGCAATGCCCTCCCACCCTACACACACACACGCACGCACACACACACACACCACGCTGCCCCCCTACGCATGCACACAGGCCTCACTGAAGCCTCCGGATTTCCGGCAGGCCCATTGGATCAGTTTTTCGCCCTCCACAGGCTCTGGAGGCTTTCCTGAAGCCTGGGGAGGGCGAAAACGGCCTCCCCACAACCTCCGGAAGGCCAAAAATCAGCTGGCCAGCAGGCACATGCGTGCCGGAGCTGACATAGGGCAACACCTCAAGTGCCCTCAGATATGGCTCCGTGTGCCACCTGTGGCATATGTGCCACAGGTTCGCCATCATGGTTCTTGGGTTTCAGCATCTGTTTTAGGTCAGGCTATTTTTTCTTTTCATGTAAAAACAGATGCAAAGAAGGAATTAAGCAGTTCTTCTTGCCATCTGTTCCTATGGTGGGTTCCTACCAGTGTGGTCCACTCTATAGCACCGGTAGCGGCCCGCTGGTGACAACACAGTACCGGTGCGATTGGTTGCCGGTGCCTGGGCACCGCCATTAAAAAAAAAATTCCAATTTTTTTAAAAAAATTTCTTTTGCGCATGCCCAGAAGCCGAGCTTCCGGCACTGCGCATGCGCTGCCTTCCTACCCCAAAGTGAGTCCAAGCAGGGGAGGATGACTGAGGGAATGCGTGAGACACTGAAAGAACGGGCGGCAGGAGCTATCCCCATTCCCCTCCCTTCAGCAGTCCGAGAAGCCACGAACGCGCGGTTATGATCCCAGGCATTTTTGCACTTTCGAGGCTTCTCGAGCTGCTGAGGGGAGGGGGAATGGGCGGCAGGAGCCTAGGATCATTGAATGGGGAGAAGCATTCAGGCCAGACGGAACCTCCTAGATGAACCACTGCCGTGGTCTTGCTGCTCCCGCTGCGGGGGGCTGCGTTGTGGGTGGGCAATGCCCCCCCTGCTTCTCCGGCCGCTGCCAAGCTCCCGAGGCCCACGCCCACCCGGTCACATGGCTGGCAAGCCACACCCACAAAATAAGCCACGCCCACAGAGTGGTAGTAAAAAAATTAGGAACCCGCCCCTGATCTGTTCCCACAAGTGGACCTATCATTTTCTTGACTATCTTCTGGTTCCTTACATATTGAAATCTCAGTTAGAGATATAGAGACTTCTCCGTTGGTAAAAAAAAACAACAACAACCCAACAACTTATAAATCATATTAGGAGTTGTGGCCACTCTTCTTGTTGTTCAACTGTCACTGGACAACTGGACTGCTGCCCAAAAGAACTTGGCTATAGAAGTTCAAAAAAGCATAGCTATTCTCAGTAAGGCTGCCAGACAGAAATGGATAAGCTACTATAAATCTAAATAAAAATACTGTATTCTTCAGAGTATAAGACGCACCTTTTTCCTCCCTAAAAGAGGCTGACAATTTGGGTGCATCTTATACTCTGAATGTAGCTTTTCCGAAGCTTTTTTCCCAGCCCTAAAGAGGTGCTAACAATCTTCCCGGCTTCCTACTCCTCTTTGCAGGCTTGTTTTCATTCCTACTCCTCTGAAAAAGGTTTTTTCAGCCCTAACCAGGGGATAAAATAATTTGCTGAAGCTGAACAGACTAAGGACGCTAGCCAGATGAATACCTGGTAGGTAGATTTCCCCCCCCCCCTATTTTCCTCCCCCAAAACTAAGGTGCGTCTTATACTCCGAAAAATACGGTAATGATCAAGTATCTTAGGATGGTATTTAGTCATGAGATTTTAACAGCTGGATACAATTATTATATATGGAAGATTTAAGCAAGTTCTATATTCTGAAGGTTCATATATTTGTGATGCTCTGGAGATTGAGGTCATAGCACATATATTATTTGAATGTTAGCTGCAGGGTAAAGAGAGAGATTATTACCTTGAACCACACATTAGACAAACAGCCCATGGCGATCCATATATAAGAGGAACATATTTTATGTGTGGCCATAACCCAAATATTACAGATAATATGGTCTTTTATTTGAATAAAACATTACAGTTGAGAACCACATCTGTGGATCTGATTTGATAAATTCTAAGGGTAATACAGAAATATGAATTGTAGTTTTCTACTTTTGTCTTTCATTCGGTTTTGTTATGAATACATTGGTCTTATTATGGGTCTTGAGTATTTTGATATGAAATCACAGTAAATCAATAAAGTATTATTATTATTATACTGAAAAGTCGAGAGAGAGAGAGAGAGAGAGAGAGAGAGAGAGAGAGAGAGAGAGAGAGAGAGAGAGAGAGAGAGAGAGAGAGAGAGAGAGAGAGAGAGAGAGAATTGTATGGATAGTGTAAAATATTCTCAGAAAGAATTTGGATGTAGAACATCAGGATGGGCAATCTGAATGCCTTTGTGATCTGAGAAAGGTTCTGATTACAATTGCTCTTGATGGAATCATTGTTTCTCTATAGACTGTAGTTTACAGTGTAACAGATGGGTTATAATTAAAATTAAACAAATTTTTAAACAAACTGAATCAAAAGCAAAAAGGGGTTCTCAAAACTGCCCCCACAACTGAAATGTTTAATTTAATTAAAAGAATTAGGCTCAATTTTCTACATTCTAAAAAAAATGCACAGAAAGATTGTCTCTGAATGCATCTAAATGTCTTCTTCTCCTCCTCCTCCTCCTCCTCCTCCTCCTCCTCCTCCTCCTCCTCCTCCTCCTCCTCCTCCTCCTCCTCCTCCTCCTCCTCCTCCTTATGACACGTAAGAAGCTAACATTACTAGAGGATGCTCACACAAACATTAATATATTTTTTACCATGACCTAAGCTGGTTGGTTGGTTATAAAGCCTTGAGAAGTCCACAAGTCAAAGAAGCCAACACAGAGATTCATTATTTCAAGCCAGCAGATCAACCAAAGTAGTAGCGGTGTTTTCTACTTTTAATTTTATCTGTTTGTTTAATCAGTGAGACAATCAAAGTTAACAAACATCAAATAGTTTTATGGTAGTCCTTGACTTGTGACCACAACTGAGCCCAAAACATGGAATAGAATAGAATAGAATAGAATAGAATAGAATAGAATAGAATAGAATAGAATAGAATAGAATAGAATAGAATAGAATTCTTTATTGGCCAACTGTGATTGGACACACAAGGAATTTGTCTTTGGTGCATATGCTCTCAGTGTACATAAAAGAAAAGATACATTTGCCAAGAATTTGTCAAGAATTCTGCTGCTGAGCATGACAGTTGTTAAGTAAGTTTGGCCCCCATTTTACAACCTCTCTTGCCATAAATAGGATGTTCTTACCCATAATTTACATGATTTTGGCTTCACAAGGTTATTTCACCTAGCAGAGATATCGTGTTTATCCTAATCCCACAAAGAAAATAGCTGTTAGTCAACCTACAGTGAACAACTAACCCTAACCCTAATTCTGTATGGATTCAAAGTAAATAAAGTGAATAATGAACAGTATTCATTTATTATTCATGTTACTTACTTATTTTATTTGTTTGTTTGTTTATTTATTTATTTTGTCAAAAATGTACAGTATAGTAGTTGTTTGTATAAACAATACATAAGTAAAAAGTACCGATAAAAGAGGACAATAGGACAGTAGGACAGGGACAGTAGGCACGGTGGTGCGCTTATGCACACCCCTCTTAGAAATGGGGAGAGGTCTACTGTAGACAGTCTAAGGTTAAAGTTTTCGGGGTTTGGGGAAGAAACCACAGAGTCAGGTAGTGCATTCCAGGCATTGATCACTCTGTTGCTGAAGTCGTATTTTCTGCAGTCGAGTTTGGAACGGTTTACATTAAGTTTGAATCTATTATGTGCTTGTGTATTGTTGCGGTTGAAGCTGAAGTAATCATTGACAGAAAGGACTTTTTGATATATGATTTTATGAACTACAATTAGATCAGATCGGAGGCGGCGAAGTTGTAAATTGTCTAATCCCAATATTTTAAGTCTGGTGGAATAAGTTATTCTATTGCGAGCAGAGGAGTGGAGGACTCTTCTTGTGAAATATTTCTGGACTCTCTCAATTGTATTAATATCTGATATGCAGTGCGGGTTCCAGACAGGTGAACTGTATTCCAGAATTGGTCTAACAAATGTTTTGTGTGCTCTGATTAGCAGTGTAATATTGCCAGAGAAGAAGCTACGCAAGATTAGATTAACAACTCTCAGAGCCTTTTTGGCAATGTTGTTATAGTGGGCTCTAGCACTTAGGTCGTTGGATGAGAGTACTCCAAGATCTCTGACAGAGTGAGGGTCGTCTACAAGTTCGTTTCCTCCAAGTTTGTATTTTGTATTCTGATTCTTTCTGCCAATGTGTAAGACAGAGCATTTGTTGGTTGAGATTTGAAGTTGCCAATTGTTTGACCATTCTGCTACATGGTCAAGGTCTTTTTGAAGGGTAGTGGCATTGTCGGTGGTGTTAAATAGTTTAACATCATCAGCAAAGAGAACGCAGTTGCTTATAATATGATCACAAAGATCGTTTATGTAGAGTATGAAGAGTGTTGGTCCTAGAACACTGCCTTGAGGGACACCACTGTTGACAGGAGCAGGATTTGATATGGCACTTCCTATTTTAACCACTTGTTGTCTGTTAGACAGGAACGCAGTTATCCAATCATGTAGGGGTCCAGAGATGCCATAGGATTTTAGTTTCAGAAGTAGCTTGTCGTGTACTACTGAATCAAAGGTTTTACAAAAGTCTATGTAAATTGCGTCTATTGTTTTACCCTGATCAAGTTGAGTGGTCCATATGTTTTTGCATATTTATTTGTATTACTTTATTTATCTACAAGTAAAGAAAGTAAAGAAAGAACAGAGCCCTAGGATTAACTGTATTTTGGAAGCATGCCTTATTTTGTGCATTATGAAATAAAATCTAACAATGTTTTAATTTGTGTGGATTTTTTTTTTTAAATCCGAGTCTTGAATATAAGAAAATAGCTTTTTTCTAACAACTTTCTTTTCTTTTTCTTTTCTTTTTTTCTTTTTGGAGTTTTTAAACTCACTCTCTCCAATAGGAGGGAAAAAGAACTTTTGAAATCACATCAGTCCTAGAGTGATTAACTTAACTCTGACCCTAGTCTTAGTATCTGTATGGATTGAAAGCAACAGTAAGGAAAGTGAATAATTAACAGAATCCCAATTCATTATATTTTGGAAGCAAACCTTGCTTTGTGCATTGTGAAGTAAATGTAAGCCTAATGGCTTTTAAATGTTTGTGGAGTTTTTGAAATCAACACCTTGAATGCAGAAAATTGCCTCTATTCCAAACTGACCTCTTTTTGTGATTCTCTTCATCAGTGACTGCATTGGCTGAAGAACGGATCAGCCCACCATTCAGAAGTTTTGTTCATTTGAGGCCTTGGATTTTTTTTATTCTTTTTATTTGGCTGAGGACTTCTACTTAGTAAGCATGACTTTTAAGGTATTCATGAAGATGTCAGTGTTGTGGAGATTCCTTTGCTCGAGTCACATTCTCATCCTTACATTTACATACCATCAAAACTGCAATATGTAGTTTAGTAACTGGACCCACTATTGTAAAAAAAAAAAGATAATACCTGAACGAGAATCTTTCCTTTTTGATCCCATCTAAATGCCTTCTTCTTCTTCTTCTTCTTCTTCTTCTTCTTCTTCTTCTTCTTCTTCTTCTTCTTCTTCTTCTTCTTCTTCTTCTTCTTCTTCTTCTTCTTCTTCTTCTTCTTCTTCTTCTTCTTCTTCTTCTTCTTCTTCTTCTTCTTCTCCTCCTCCTCCTCCTCCTCCTCCTCCTCCTCCTCCTCCTCCTCCTCCTCCTCCTCCTCCTCCTTCTTCTTTCCGTATACTTCCTCTCTTCTTTTTTGAAATTTCAGGAAACTTCATTCCTGCTGATTGTTGAAAATTGATATGTGTGTTTGAGGCAAGGATGCAAAAACTAGACCTAAAAATGTTTAACATAACTTAAAACAGCAACAAAAACTCAGTTTTCACCAATGCTGGAAAGAGGGAGGAGGAAAATAATTTCAAGCTGTCCATATATGCTACATAGATTCACCCAGTTGTCATCTTCACCTCACCCACTTAATGTCTTGGAACTATGAAGGGTGGCTTCCAGAGGTGGGATTCACATAATTTACCTACCGGTTCACCCAGCACCAAAAATGTAAGTTCGCGCGCATGCGCACGGCTTGAAAATGTGGCTAAATAGGATGGCATACGAACTGTCCGAACCGTCTGAATATCACTTCAATCTATACCTAAAGGACTATGCCCTAAAAGCTGCCCTAAAATGAGCTGCCGTAGGAGGACACAATATGCTTCTACACCAGAGGTGCTACCTCTCCCTGAGCACCCCATACAACCCTTTGGTTCCCACCTTTGGTCCCCAACTGCCACCCAGCTCTCACTTGTGGCTCCTAGCAGCTGTAGCATGCGCAGTGGCCACACCCCGGGCAACAGCTTCAACAGGCTGGCCAAACCAGGTTGAGAGTAGCCGTTGGGTCATCGACCTTCGGTGAGATAGCAACTTGTCTATCCCGAACATGTGAAGACAGGTTCCAGCGGACTGAGTGGATGAAATCTACTAGAATAGGACAACGGTCATGAAGGCGGTCTCTGCAAGCCATGTGGTACGCTAAGAGCACGGCAAGACACAAAAGATGCCCTGGTCAACCACTGCGCCCAGCCCATCTCCAACTGTCTCGACTCTTGTCATTCTATTTGGAGCAAGATGGAATCTGGGAAGAGAGAGTGAGGCTGACTATGCGCACCTCTCCCTCACTTTAATCCAATTCATGTGCAAGTCTTGACATTCCCCCCCCCCAGTTCCTGTGAAAGTCCTGTGGCGATGGGCGAGCGACAAAGCAGCAGGTGTGGATACACTGGGAGCTGTAGCTGCAGATCTGCACACAGGCGACTCAGGTCTATGATTGATGTCAAGGTCCTCTTCGAATATGATGGACGAATATGATGGACTGAAATGGAATGTGTATATTCATCACCATAGTCCTTTGATGACTATGGTGATGAATATACACATAGTCAAAGGTCTATGGTGATGAATATACACATTCCAGTTCAGTCAGTTCACCTCTGAATGATTGAAAGAAGGAAGAAGTTTCACTAACCTTAGCAACAATATTGTGGCTTATTGCAGGGGGAAACCGCCAGATCTGGAGTTTAGCCAAACTAAAAGAAATCTGGAAGAAAGCAATGACAAAGGACTTATTTTTTAAAAAAATAAAAATAAAATTCTGATCTCTGAAGTTGCCAGACAGTCAAGTTGAACTTGAGAACTTCAAACGTTTTTAGGCTGGGTTTCATATTCATAAATTAAACCTTCCTTCTTTCTAACCAGAATTTTCTCCTTCCATGTGGTGTGGGAAATCATTCGAAACATCAGACTGAAATTTATAAATAGCAATAGCAATGGCAATAGCACTTAGACTTATACACCGCTTCATAGTGCTTTACAGCCCTCTCTAAACGGTTTACAGAGTTCAGCATATTGCCCCCAACAATCTGGGTCTTCATTTTACCCACCTCGGAAGGATGGAAGGATTAGTCAACCTTGAGCCGGTGAGCCGGTGAGATTTGAACAGCTGAACTGCTGAACTGCAGTGCTGCATTTTAACCACTGCGCCACCTCGGCTCTTTGTAAAATCTGTACAAAGGAAATTATTGGCAAGTTATTTCGTCTTATTTTTTTTCCTATCAGAAATTAACTCCCTTGAGTAATTTTGAACTCCTGCCCAAACAGGCGAACCCTATATTTTCAAATTTATAAGGCATAATGTGAGAGACTGGGGAAAAAAAACCTTTTGTGTTCATATGGAATGGTTAAGTGTTAATTTACAATTTTCTCGATTTTACAGAGCATAAGTAAAAGATTACAAGCAGTTAAGTTGCTAATTGCTATTCAGGTTTATGAGAACTGCACAAAAGAATGCGATATGAGCTTCTGTGATTACACTACTCAGGAGAAACTTATATATATATATATTTTGCCAGAAGACATAATAGACCTCTTTTATACCTAAGATCTAAAGTGTTTTGTGACAGAAATGCTTCAATTATAGGACAATTTGTGCCTAAGCAAAAAACACAGTGGGCACGTTTCATTCCAAGATAACGAAATATTTCTTGGATCCATCTGAAGCAGTCTCATAGCACCTTTTCCGTCTAACAAATTTTATTAAATGAGCACAAGTTTTTGTGGGCGTCTCTAATGAAAGCTCATGCTTTTAAATAAAATTTCTTAGTCAGAAAGGATGCTACTACATTTTCCTTTGGGTCTTTGGTTACCACAAACCATTTTCCTAAATTGGAACAATCTTCAGTCTTTTTACCTAAATATATATAATGCACTGGAAGTCCATATAATCCAAGGCAGACAATTTGCAATAGCATATCAGGGTCCATCGTAGGGGCACGGTGGCTCAGTGGCTAAGAAGCTGAATATAGTAGTCATAGATACAGAGACATGTTTTCTGAGCAAAGCTTTTCCGAGCTAGGAAGAAATCTCTCTGAGTTGAGAAGCCTCTGTGTTCAGAAGCCCTGCCTGCTCGGACACCTGCATTTATTTTTATAGAAAACGTCTTGTGCATACAATGATTGACTTACCCCAAAGATAGCTACCGTATTTTTAGGAGTATAAGACGCACCTTTTTCCTCCCTAAAAGTGGCTGAAAATTCAGGTGCGTCTTATACTTCGAATGTAGCTTTTTTTTTCAGCCCTAACTAGGTGCTAACAGATCTTCCCAGCTCTTACCTTGCATGCTGTTTCATTGTTACTGTCTCAGAAGAATGTTTTCCAGCCCTAAGTCTTTGCAGGTTTTTTTTCATTGCTCTACTTGCTCCAAAGAAGTTGTTTTCTAGCCCTAACCAGGTGCTAACGATCTTCCCAGCTCTTACTGGCTTGCAGGCTCTTTCATTGTTATTCTCTCAGAAGGTTTTTTTAAGTCCTAACCAGGAGATAAAATAATGTGCTGCAGCTGCTCCGAATAAGTTTTTTTTTAGCCCTAACCAGGTGCTAACGATCTTCCCAGCTCTTACTGGCTTGCAGGCTCTTTCATTGTTACTCTCAGAAGAAGGTTTTTTTAAGTCCTAACCAGGAGATAAAATAATGTGCTGAAGCTGACCAGACTAAGGATGCTAGCCAGATAAATACCTGGTAGGCAGATTGTTTTCCCCTATTTTCCTCCCCAAAAACTAAGGTGCGTCTTATACTCCAGTGCGTCTTATACTCCGAAAAATACGGTAACTAGTAATAATGCGATAAATGGATAACATACAGCATACAGATAGATCATATCAAGCAAGCACGTGAGCCAGAGGTGGGTTCCTGCCGGAGCTGTCCGGTACGGAGCTCCGGTAGGGAATGGCCGATTGCGCAATTTGCGCCCGAACGCTCCAGAGCCCTCTCTGCCGGTCTGTCGCGCGCGTCGCCATGTTTTTATGTGAATTTTTGGGCGATTTTGCTTCTGGAAACATCATTTTGGCACGCATGAAAGCAAAACCAGGTCTACTTAATTCCCATGGTTTTCGCATCAGTAAAGAATTGCTTTTCTTTCGTTAGTACAGGTCACATTGTCCAATTAGGTGTTCTGGAGTCTCTATGGTAACTCTTCCAAGTCTCTGCCAAACATCTGATGAGATGACCTTGGTTCCCATGGGACGATTTCTTGTTGTCTTCTGGGGCTACCATTTCAAACCTTTCCCTCCCCCACCCTTACTCTATTTATTTATTTATTTATTTTGTCAAACATGTACAGGATAGTAGTTCTTTGTATAAACATAACATAAGTAAAAAAAAGTACCGATAAAAGAGGACAATAGGACAGTAGGACAGGGACGGTAGGCACAGTGATGCGCTTATGCACGCCCCTTACAGACCTCTTAGAAACGGGGAGAGGTCGACTGTAGACAGTCTAAGGTTAAAGTTTTTGGGGTTTGGGGAAGAAACCACAGAGTCAGGTAGTGCATTCCAGGCATTGATCACTCTGTTGCTGAAGTCGTATTTTCTGCAGTCGAGTTTCGAGCGGTTTACATTGAGTTTGAATCTATTACTATTACTCTATGGCAGTGGTTCCCAACCTGGGGGTCGGGACCCCTTTGGGGGTCGAATGACCATTTCCCAGGGGTTGCCCCATCACCCTCAACTCCCCCCCCACTGCCACAAGCCTGGCCATATTGGCTCAACTCGCCCGAGCTCTCCGATTGGTCGGGAGAGGTGCCATTTGGTGAGAGGCATTTGTGACGTCTGGTGGCCGAGCTTTGACGGCATCAGCTAAGGGGCGGGGCATCGCAAGATTGCGCGCTGGAGAGTACAAGGCGGTGTTTAAGACATCTGTGGCCGCCCCTGTCTCCTGCTCGCAGCGGCAATTTCTTCCCACTGGTGTCGAAGGGAAAGGGAGTCACGGGAGGGAACGGCCAGCCAACAACCACTTAAGTTTCACAGCGCATGATGGTGGGAAGGAGGACAGCTGGGTCGAAATCGTCTGTCTGCCCTCTCACCCTCGGCTGGCGCGGAGACCCAGTGAACAAAGAGGCAAACAGGGAGGGAGGGAAGAGAGAGACTGAGAGATATTAGTGCAGGGCTAGCCTGATCATACAGCCTTGGTGCTGAGGGCGCCACCGCCGGGGGCAGGAGGAGCTAAGCTGGAGGGAACTGGAGAAGGAGGTGGTGCCGGAGCATGGTCCATCGCTGCCGCCCTGCTCCATATGATCAGGCTAGCCCTGTGCTAATATCTCTCAGTCTTCCCTCCCTCCCTGTTTGCCTCTTTGTTTGCTGGGTCTCCAAAATAATTTTATGGTTGGGGGTCACCACAACATGAGGAACTATATTAAGGGGTCGCGGCATTAGAAAGGTTGGGAACCACTGCTCTATGGCAAGCTGAGAAACGAAAAATGGCTGCAACAGCATAGGCACATTTCAAAGTTGACAAGGTCATCCTAGGAATTCCATGGATGTGGAAGATGGGAAGTTAAGGAGAAAAAAAAAACTCAGACAAAGACAAATGCAAACCAATTCCATCAAAATCAAAAAGATTGCATGAGTTATTGTTCGGTCACAAAGCAATTTAGCGGAGAGTGTCTATTCTTTTTCTAATGATTGTGGCACATGTTGCTTAAAAGAGAACATGTTAATAGTCTGACAGGTGTAATGGAATACTTTCAATAGCTAAAATGTTATATTTGAAAAGAGATTATGTTTTTTTTTCCTCTTTTCAATTAGGGACAATTGAAAACATAACATAAGAATTGATACATATGAGGAATAAACTTGCAGGTGGGGAACAGATTGCTTGCAAGTTTTCTCTTGAATTGCTTCTGAAAATTGGACACGCTTCAGGTCCACTATTGCAACGATGTCACTTACAGATTCAAATATAAGACTGCACGTAGCTGTTCCAAAATTGAGCTTTCAGCAAACTTATTTCTTGCAATTTGTACTAGGTACACCATATACTCCTGCTATCTGCAGGAGATCTCAAGGGGCTTAACCATTTTGAATAGGATTATTATCTTTCTCCCAACTCAACACACAGATGAACAAATGTGACTTTTATAGACTCTCTAAATTTCAAAGATAGCAATTTGGGTGCAGAGTAATAGGGGTAAATTAAGTTGACCCAAAATTGAAGGAACGAGAAGAGATATAACCAGGATATTTGATTCTGATTCTCAGGGTTCACACCAGTAAACCCTAGTGGGTAAATCAAAAAAATCAAGACTAGAGCTCAATTTATATTTTGTATGCATATACAGCTGAGATTACCAATAATGGAGAATATTTGTAGCTCAGGGTTGAAATGAGAGGTCCTTGGTGCTGTCTGAGCTTTCTTGCTTTCTTGCAGATGTTTCATTACCCAAACTAGGTAACATCTAGTTTGAATAATGAAACGTCTGCAAGAAAACAAGCAAGCTCAGACAGCAACAAGGACCACTCACATCTGAGATTCTCCAGACACCAAATCCTTACTAAGGTCTTGATTCCAAAGCTAGAGGTTATCTCCTAGCTTGTGATCTCCTGCTTCCCACTTCACCAGCCCTCAGCCCTATAAATTGTAAAATCCCTGATATTCAGGATCAAAAAATAAAAAAAAAAACTACAAATAGAATAAATTGCTTTATCTGACACACACACACACCCTTTTTAGGTAAAAAGTTTAGAAACCAATTCGTCCAGTTGGTTACCTTCACAGAATTATAGAGTTGCAAGACAGTTCATAATTCCAATCTCCTGTTTCATGCAAGGATCCAAGTTAAAGTTGGCCAGATATTGATCCTTTACTAGACCATGTCTCATGGAAGAAAGCCTTCTGCTTCTCTAAAGGTAAAAGTACAGGTTTCCCCTGTTCAGACTGTTAGAGTTTGTAGCAATCCAACCAGCACACAAGTAAATAATTCAGCAGGATTCATGTATAAAAGAAACTTCTTTATATACAGTAATATAAAGCATGATGCATGTATACAATACCCATGCAGCAGAAGCCAGAACCAGAAATCACAGAAGCACAGAACAATAATAATCTCTGTGTGTGTGTGTGTTTGTGTGTGTGTGTGTGTGTGTGTGTCATTTTTGCAGATAAATAAAGGGAGACTATTATAGATCTATTTCGAGCTACTTAGCTCTCATCAGATAGTCATACCCTTACTGGGATTTGAACCTGGGCTGCCTGCCTTGTAAGGCAGCAGCTTAGCCATTAGGCCACAGGCTCTATTCCCTATCAGATCTTCACCAGGAAAGGGTTATATATGTTTTTCTGTCGTATTAGCCTGGTGTACCCAAATATGGGAGAAAGCATCACAGCTTTCATTTTGCCTTTCGGCCCCTCTCTGGGACCATCTAGGCAGTTTCTATAACCGACACACTATCTTCTGTATGTGGGCTGCCTGCCTTACAAGGCAGGCAGCCCAGGTTCAAATCCCAGTAAGGGTATGGCTATCTGACGAGTGCTAAATAGCTCGAAATAGATATATAATAATCTCCCTTTATTTTCATTTATCAGCAAAAAATGCTACACACACACATACACACACACACATACATATGTGTATATGTATATGTATATGTATATATATATATATATATATATATATATATATATATATATATATATATATATATATATATATATATATATATATATATATATATATATATATATATATATATATACATATACATATACATATACATATACATATACATATACATATACATATATATATATATATATATACACACACATACACACACATACATGTGAATGCACATAGGTGAGCAA
>JALIGW010000006.1:6144251-6202615 GCA_023053685.1 Diadophis punctatus similis
AAGTAAAACTATTTTGTACGTACTAAAGACATTCTGTTTATTGACTGAATAGCATTCATATCAAACTGCAACATCATTACTACAACACATTTCGCTGTGTATGTGCTTAACAGCACAATAACTCCTTAACATGTATCATTAGGTATAGTGTGTTTCTTTTGTATTTTTCAATTGTTATTCCCAGCAGGAAGAGTTCTGGTTTTAAACCTAATTCTGTTGTCAATATTTCTTGCATCCATTGCTTTATTTTTTCCCAATATTCCTGTGCTTTATGGCACTCCCACCACATATGATAGTATGTCCCAGGTAGTCATTTCTGTTGCTAAGTGAGACATGTGTTAAGTTAATTTTGCCCAGTTTTATGATGTTTCTTGACACCGTTGTTAAGTGAATGACTACAGTAGTTAAGTTAGTAAGTTGTGTTTCCCCATTGACTTTGCTTGTCAGAAGGTCGCAAAAGGGGATCACATGACCCCAAGGCACTACAACCGTCATAAATATGAGTCAGTTGCCAAGCATCTGAATTTTGATCATGTGACCATGGGGATGCTGCAATGGCTGTAAAGGTGAAAAATGGTCGTAAGGAAGGGTGAAATTCAGCAGGTTCTGACAGGTCCTGGAGAACCGGTAGCAGAAATTTTGAATAGTTCAGAGAACCGGCAAATACCACCTCTGGCTGGCCCCAGAGTGGGGAGAGAATGGAGATTTTGCAGTATTCTTCCCCTGCCACAGGGGGCCAAGCCATACCATGCCCACCAAGCCATGCCCACAGAACCGATAGTAAAAAAAATTGGATTTCACCAATGACAAGGGTGAAAAGCTCCTGGTTCGGGCAGACTGGTAGTGATGGCCACCCGTGGTTTGCCGAGCTGCCAACGATGGCTGGCTTTCCATATCCCCAAAGCAGTCTGCCGCTCGCTGCTTGCTTGCCCTGCAAGCAGATGTTCTGCCACTGCACATGCAGTAGGACGTGAGTCCACACTGGAAGAGGGCTATGGGAGATGCAGTGCACATGTGCAGCAGCCCCGGGACATCTGCTTGCCATTTCCCACGTTTTGGGCCTGGCGCACTCTGCTTCTGCGGGGTCTTTGGCCAACTGCTGCCGCTCTCAGACTCAGCCCCATAGCAGCAGCAGCAGCAGCAGCAGCAGAAGGTAAGACGATGCTGGGGGGGGGGGGAGGAAGACCCGCTGCACCTCGGATCCCGAAGGGCAGAGTGTGCTCTTGCCTGGGCTCTCCGCCATCCCAGAACTGCACCATGCCGGGGAATTTTCCTGTGTGACTGCGGTGGGGGCAGAGCCACCCAGCAAGGCTTTGTTGGAGTGCAGGTTGGTGTGGGTGTGGAGCTTTGAGGCTCCACATGCTTTTCTGCCTTCCACATTGTCAGCTTGCGAAGGCAGGCAAGCAGAAGACCACATGGAACGCAGGTAAGCATGTTGAGGCTGTGGGGAAGGGAGGTAGCAGCCTACTCCCTTCCCCACAGCCCTGCCATGCTTGGTGGCCTTCCACGCAGCCTTCCACGTGGCCACCCATGCCCGCTTGCCTTCTGAAGTCAGCATCCAGCCCGTGATGGCAGATGCGCCGCTTCTGGACAGGCCCGGCCAGTGGGTGGGTTGGGGGCCCTTGTGGGAGATACAGCTGCTGCATTGGGGCTAAGAGGGGCAGCGGCAGGAGAAGGAAGAAAGTGAACCACGGCTGTGGTGCTCCAGGAGGGCGGGCGGTGAGGGTCCTTCACCGCCACGCACTACCTCTGTCAGGGAGAGGGCCAGGCCTGCGCTTTGAAGCAGCTGCCACTCTCGCTGCCTACTTTCTTCCTTCTCCCGCTGCAAAACAAAAGCGAATGGCGGCAGCATTGCTTCTGGAGGGCAGGCGGACGTTGCCCTGCCAGGCAGGGAGGGAGGGCAGCAAGAGCAGCAGCCCCTTCCAAGCACAGGCCTGGCCCTCTCCTGTCCCTGCGTGGGGGGCTGCTGAGGTGAATAATAGAATTTCTTTATTGGCCAAGTGTGATTGGACACACAGGAAATTTGCCTCAGGGGCATAAACTCTCAGTGTACATACAAACACAAAGTAGCTCATAGGTAGGTAGGAAGAGAAAGAAAGAGAGAGAAAGAAAGAAAGAGGAAGGAAGAGAGACAAGAAAGAAAGAAAGAAAGAAAGAAAGAAAGAAAGAAAGAAAGAAAGAAAGAAAGAAAGAAAGAAAGAAAGAAAGAAAGAAAGGAAGGAAGGAAGGAAGGAAGGAAGGAAGGAAGGAAGGAAGGAAGGAAGGAAGGAAGGAAGGAAGGGAGAGAGAGAGACAAGAAAAAAAGAAAGGAAGGAAGGAAGGAAGGAAGGAAGGAAGGAAGGAAGGAAGGAAGGAAGGAAGGAAGGAAGGAACAAAAACTTATGACCACAATTGAGCCCAAAATTTTGGTTGCTAATCAAGAGCGTTGTTAAGTGAGTTTCACCACATTTTACAAGTTGGCCATGCCCACCCAGTCACCTGACCACCAGGCCACGCCCACCTGAAGCCACGCCCACCTGACCTGAAGCCACGCCCACAAAATAAGCCATGCCCATGGAACCGGTAGGGAAAATTTTCACATTTCACCACTGAATTGGTTGTAAGTCACTTTTTTCAGTTGTAACTTCGAATGGTCACTAAAGGAACTCTTGTAAATCAAGGACTATCAATATTCACTTTAAAAAGGTCTCATTTAGCAACAGAAATTATCAATTGAGGTGGTAAGTCAAGGACTAACTGTACTCAAGTCCTGGATTGCAATGAGAAATACCTGCTTGAAGCATCTTGATTTAAATTGACTGATTTGCAATCAAATTTCTTAGAGAGAGATCATTTTTAGAAGGAGTTCTTCACAGAAACTTGAATTGGATTATGAGATAGCTGTAATCCCAGGATTCTCAAGACAGTAGTTATATTTTTACCAATTATAATAACCACTCTGCCTTTTTATAGAAAAAAAAAGAAATCTCAATGGTATTTGGAATTTAATAAATGTAATATCCTTGGAATTAGAGTTGGAATTAAATAAAATTTCACCGGTCAATGAATCAGCATGATGGAACAGCGGTGAAATAGTAATAATGCATGATCATTAAAATGCTACTATTAAATTAATTTAAGTTAATTGATTTCCTCCCCCCCTTGCCCAGCCTTTAATTTCCCATATTTAAAGAACAACCCATTCATCAGTAATTCCCTCCTGATTTATTTTCTACCTCTACGATACTTTCTGTATAACCAGTTTTATGCATCAATTTTAAAACAGAAGGAATGACAGAATGCAGAAAGAAAAGGATATGTTCATCACTCAATATGAGCAGTGCAAGAGGTACCACAATATCTGGAAAGTGAAGAGAGTAGATTCGGGGGAGACAGAGGGATGGAGGGATGGAGGGAGGGAGAGAGAGAGGGAGAGATGGAGGGAGAGAGAGGGGGGAGGAGGAGGGAGGGAAGAAGGGAGAGAGAGGAAGGGAGAGAGAGAGAGAGAGAGAGAGGGAGGGAGGGAGGGAGGGAGGGAGGGAGGGAGGGAGGGAGGGAGAGAGGGAGAGGGAGAGGGAGGCAATCAAGAAGAAGATGTGGAAACTTGCGACGGCAATGAATAACTTCTGCAGCATGGCTGACTCAATTATTGAATGATTGACTTAAAGGAGCCAAGGGGTCAATTAGTCAAAGCATCAGCAGCAGCTGGCTAATGTCAAGATGATGTAGAGAGAGGCAAAAAAAAAAAAAGATCAGTCCCCAGTAATCCTGGGATGAGAGCAAACACAGGTAGTCCTTGTCAGGGTAATGATTTAAAAGCTGACCAGCTGCTACGATGATGTAATACTAGGAATGAGTCAGCAACGTTTTTGGGCAGATATCACATTAAGAGCCTGTAATAAGAAGAGGCCCTGTTGGGGCGTAACTCTCTCTCCGTGTGTGCTTCCATGCTGTAATTGCTGATTGTTTGTTTGAGGTCTGACTAAAGAATGTGTATGTATATATTCTTTGTAGATAAAACCACTATTTAAAATACAAACCTCTGTTTACTGTATTTGCTCCTGGGTTGTCTCACACTGTGCCCACTCTAACTTACAACCACAATCGAGTCCAACATTTCTGTGGCTAAGAGAGACATTTGTTAAATGAATTTGGCCCCATTTTATGACCTTTCTTGCCCACAGTTGTTAAGCGAATCACTGCAGTTGTCAAGTTAGTAACATGGTGGTTAAACGAAGCAGGCTTCCCCATTGACTTTGCTAGTCAGAAGGTCACAAAAGAGGATCGTGCGACACTGCAGTGGTCGTAAATATGAGTCAGTTGCCAAGCATCTGAATTTCGATCACAGGGTCACGGGGATGCTGCAATAGTTGTACGTGTGCAAAACGGTCATAAGTCACTTTTTTTTCCAGTGCTGCTGTAACTTTGAACAGTCACTAAATGAACTGTTGTAAGTCGAGGACTACCTGTAGTTCTAGGCTAGATTGGGAAACTAAAAGCAGCACACAAGCATAACCAAGCAAAAGACAGAAGGGGAATGTGAAGGAGAGGGAATGGCTGAACCCGGGGGCAGAGTTAAAAGAGGAATCAGCCTAGAATCCCTACATTAGCCACAAGTGAACGACGTCTTTTGAATTCCATTGATCCTTATCTAACTTCAAATACCGTATTTTTTGGAGTATAAGACGCACCTTTTCCCCCCTAAAAGAGGCTGAAAATTTGGGTGCGTTTATACTCCGAATGTAGCTTTTTAGAAGCTTTTTTTCCCCAGCCCTAACAAGGTGCTAACTATCTTCCCAGGCTTGCAGGCTTGTTTTCATTGCTACTCCCTCTGAAAAAGGTTTTTCCAGCCCTAACGAGGTGCTAATGATCTTCCCGGCTTGCAGGATTTTTTTCATTGCTACTCCCTCGGAAGAAGTTTTTTCCAGCCCTAAGTCTTTGCAGGCTTGTTTTCATTGCTACTCCCTCCAAAAAAGGTTTTTTCACCCCAACGAGGTGTTAATGATCTTCCCAGCTTGCAGGATTTTTTCATTCCTACTCCAAAGAAGTTTTTTTTCCAGCCCTAAGTCTTTGCAGGCTTGTTTTCATTGCTACTCCCTCCGAAGAATATTTTTTTCAGCCCTAACCAGGGGATAAAATAATGTGCTGAAGCTGACCAGACTAAGGACGCTAGCCAGATGAATACCTGGTAGGTAGATTTTTCCCCCTTATTTCCCTCCCCAAAAACTAAGGTGCGTATTATACTCCGATGCATCTTATACTCCGAAAAATATGGTAGGTGCTAGCCATTAGTTGAGAAGATTTCTGTGCATAGACTATGTACCTATCAAGAAATTAATGTAATTGGACTTTCACGGGTGGACATGATGTTTTGTGCCTGATGAAATGATTCTTATATTTTTGTCATGGATTGCTCTGTGAAATCACCCAGGATCCAGCTCAACTGGATGAAGGCTTAGCCTAATTCAGGGGTGTCAAACTCAATTTTATTGAGGACCGCATCAGGGCTGTGGTTGATCTCAGGGGGCTGGACAGGGGTGGCCAACTGGGTGGCTGTGGCCAGCTTGACGCCACTTTCCAAACTGTGGATATGTTTTCTCTTTGCATTGGGTAGACCGGGCCGAAGCCATGCTGGGCGATGTTTCCTCTTCCCACTGGGTAGACTGGGCCAAAGCCACGTGGACTGGCCCCTTACATTTTCCAGGACAGCCCCACAGGCCGGATCTGACCACAAACACAAACCCTTGTGTTTGACATGCCTGGCCTCTAATTTATAGCCTAAATGTTCTTGTCGGTTATAAGAGCCGAGGTGGTGCAGTGGTTAAAATGCAGCACTGCAGTTCAGCAGTTCAGCTGTTCAGATCTCACCGGCTCAAGGTTGACTCAGCCTTCCATCCTTCTGAGGTGGGTAAAATGAGGACCCAGATTGTTGGGGGCAATATGCTGAACTCTGTAAACCGCTTCGAGAGGGCTGTAAAGCACTATGAAGCGGTATGTAAGTCTAAGTGCTATTGCTATTGCTATTATATGTTTCACAGTTTAATTCCACATTACATGACAAAGTAATGTATTTTACTTGGTTCTGTAACATATCAGCTACTTAAGATGGTGAATTGCTACTATTCTATGGGCTATAATAATTCCCAGTGATGGGATTTGGGGAAAAAAAATTATTGTAAGATGAAAATAGAAAATGCTGAAGTACAGCTTGTCTTTTTGCACGTTTAATACATTAAGCAACTTTAAATACGGTAAGCATTAAGGAATAGGCTGATTAACAGTTTTATTGCCTGTTGGGAAATAGAGAAAGCTGTCAATGCCTATATTTCCCCTAGTTAGCTCAGATGTCAATGAAAGTGTTGCTGGGAAAGCAACATTTCTTCCCTAATCCAGGCAGTCTTGGTTAAGTGAGAAATTGGTTAAGTGAGTTTTGCCCCATTTTATGACTTTTCCTGCCATGTTCGTTAAGTGAATCACTGCAGTTGTTAAGTTAGTAACACGGCTGTTAAGTGAATCTCGTTTCCCCATTGACTTGGTTGGTCTGAAGTTTGCAAAAGGGGATCACATGACCCCAGGACCAGGGGTGGGTTTCTATTTTTTTACTACCACTCTGTGCGCGTGGCTTATTTTGTGGGTGTGGTTTGCCAGCCATGTGACTGGGTGGGCATGGCTTCTCGGACTGCTGAAGGGAGGGGAACTGAGATAGCTCCTGCCGCCCGTTCTTTCAGCATCTCAGCATCTCCCTCAGCCATCCTCCCCTGCTTGGACTCACTGTGGGGTAGGAAGGCAGCGCATGCGCAGTGCCAAAAGCTCGGCTTCTGGGCATGCGCAGAATAAAAAAAAATTAAAAAATTAAAAAAAATTTTTTTTTAATGGCGGCGCCCAGGCACCGGCAACCGACCATACTGGTACTGTGATGTCACCAGCGGGCCGCTACCGGTGCTATAGAGTGGACCGCACCGGTAGGAACCCACCACTGCCCAGGACACATCAACCATCATAAATACAAGTCAGTTGTCAAACATGCAAATGTAAATCACACGACCGTAGGAATGCTGCCTCAGTCATAAGTGTGAAAAATCATCATAAATCGCTTTTTCAGGGCCATTGTAACTTTGGACGGTCACTAAATTGCCTGTTGTACGTCAAGGACTACCTATATTGCAAGCTTTGTTGAATGTCTCAAATGATATTGAGATAAAATGTCAAATCACAGAGTCGTCTCCTATTGCCCACGTCATCTTTGAACATGACCTTGATAAGATTCCCAAAGATTAACAGCACGGAGAAGGTGCAAGATGACATGGAGGGTAAAAGTAGTGGACAAGAAGGTCTTGCCTTTAATTAGTGGCATCAGAATTTGATTTTAATGTGTGCCATTGTGTATACAGGTAAATGACAATAAAGGTTATCTGGTCTGGTCTGGTCTGGTCTGGTCTGGTCTGGTCTGGTCTGGTCTGGTCTCCTCTCCTCTCCTCTCCTCTCCTCTCCTCTCCTCTCCTCTCCTCTCCTCTCTTTTATCTTCCCTTCCCTTCTCTTCTCTTCTCTTCTCTTCCTTATATAGGGGACTGGTGGCTAAAACATATGAAGAACGGTTGCAGGAACTACGTATGCCACGTTTAATGAAAAGAAGGACTAGGGCAGACATGATAGCAGTATTCCAATATCTCAGGGGTTGCCACAAAGAAGAAGGAGTCAAACTATTCTCCAAAGCACCTGAGGGTAGAACAAGAAGCAATGGGTGGAAACTAATCAAGGAGAGAAGCAACTTAGAACTAAGGAGAAATTTCCTGACAGTTAGAACAATTAATCCGTGGAACAGCCTGCCTCCAGAAGTTGTGAATGCTCCAACACTGGAAGTTTTTAAGAAGATGTTGGATAACCATTTGTCTGAAGTGGTGTAGGGTTTCCTGCCTAAGCAGGGGGTTGGACTAGAAGACCTCCAAGGTCCCTTCCAACTCTGTTGTTGTTGTTGTTGTTGTTATTATTATTATTATTATTATTATTATTATTATTATTATTATTATTATTATTATTATTATTATTATTATTATTATTATTATTATTATTATTATTATTATTATTATTATTATTATTATTATTATTATTTCTTATCTTAAGCATCTTATCTTATATCTTATGACCAAAAGTACTATGTGACATTTCCCACAAAGGCAAGCTATTTTATTACATACCGTAGTTCACTATCCAGGATCGTGCACTTTTTAGGTGGATGTCATTCAAAGTTAACTAAAACTGGACCCTCTTGCTCTGGAACTAATAGACCTCTGCAAGGAAGACTTTTTTGACCTCGTGAAAGAGTTTTGCATGATTCCAAATCTCTATCCTGGAATTCCCAGTACATCCTTGGAAGTGTGGGAAGAAGCTTTGAGGCAGACCACAACTTTCTCCCTGCTTCTGGGGATGTTGGAGGAAACATGAATGATGTGAAGCCATGCAGAAACTTCACTGCTCTCCTAAGAAATGAGGGATGATGATTGATGATGATGATGATGATGATGATGATGATGATGATGATGATGATGATGGTGGTGGTGGTGGTGGTGGTGGTGATGGTGATGATAGTGGTGGTGATGATGATG
Organism: Diadophis punctatus similis; assembly: GCA_023053685.1. Classification (NCBI taxonomy): domain Eukaryota; kingdom Metazoa; phylum Chordata; class Lepidosauria; order Squamata; family Dipsadidae; genus Diadophis; species Diadophis punctatus. The sequence goes on from JALIGW010000006.1 coordinate 6,152,834, forward strand.
GTGATGATCAGAAAATTAACTTCATAAGCTGCTTCATGTAAGCACTGTCCAACATACCCCACTCTATATTCTTGGAGTTAGGAGTAGATAATTGGTGGTCCAGAAACAATTAAGCATACAGGTCTTTTTGTAGACTCGCTTGACCAAGAATTACAGAAGATTTCCCATTAAATGGAATATTATGCTTCCAATGGGCTCGTACACCTTTAAAGATTGACATTCTTACCTCTAAAAACAAGGCTAAAGTAAAAGGACTCAGTAGTTCAGCTCTTCTAATATCAGAACTGTGCCTTCTTGTCTACTCTCTCCATTAGAAAGGACGCTGTAGATCAGGGGTGGCCAAACCGTGGCGCATGCGCCAAACGTGGCGCATTGGATGATTACAAGTGGTGCATTGCATCCTTGCGCCTACTTATTTTTTTTAAATAGGTGTCATAACTGAATCCATCTTAATATTTTCAACACCAAAGTGATCTCAGTTCAATTCTGGGGGACTTCAACTTGCCATCTGCTGGCGAAACCTCTGGGGCGGCTCAGGAGTTCATGGATTCCATGACAACCATGGACCTGACCCAAGTAATCCAGGGTCCGACTCATGAGGGTGGTCACACTCTCGACCTAGTGTTTCTTTCGGGGCAGTGGAGAGATGATCTGAAGATAAGGGATATAGTCATCACCCCTCTGTCATGGTCAGATCATTTCCTACTGAGGTTGGATTTCGCAGCCCCATTCCTCCCCCGCAGGGAGGCGGGACCGACTAGGTGGTTCCGCCCCAGGCGCCTAATGGAACCGGAAGGATTCCAGAGGGAACTTGGGGAAATACCTGAAACCCTGGTACACAATTCGGCTGACTCCCTGGTGGCTGCTTGGAACACCGCAGCATCAGGGGCCCTAGACCGAATTGCGCCTAAGCGACCTCTCTATGGCAGTGGATCCCGGAAAGCTCCCTGGTTTACCGAGGAGCTCCGGGAGATGAAACGCCAGAAGAGACGTCTAGAACGCCGCTGGAGGGCCAGAAAAACCGAGTCTGATCGAACACTATTAAGAATTTACATCAGATCTTATTTAGTGGCGATAAGGGCGGCAAAACGATCCTATTTTTCCGCTCTTATTGCGTCCGCAGATTCTCGCCCGGCCGCCTTGTTTAGGGTGACGCGCTCCCTCCTTGCAAAAGGGGGGAGCGAGGAACACTTACAAGGCAGAGCTGAGGAATTCGCTGAGTTTCTGTCGGATAAAGTCGCTCAGATTCGGTCAAACCTGGACTCTGGCTGGGCAGAGTCCATTGAGTTGACAGGGGCTAGTCCTAGTCCATCATTATGGGAAGAGTTTGGGCCTGTTTCTCCTGAGGATGTGGACAGGGCTGTGGGAGCGATGGGTACCTCCACCTGTTTATTGGACCCGTGCCCCTCCTGGCTGGTCTCGACCAGCAGGGAGGTGGCACGCGGCTGGATCCAGGCGGTGGTCACCGCTTCTTTGAGAGAGGGATCCGTACCGCAGTCGTTAAAAGCTGCGGTGGTGCGACCCCTCCTGAAGAAGCCTTCCCTGGATCCAGCTGACTTGAAGAACTATCGTCCGGTCTCCAACTTACCTTTTTTAGGGAAAGTTGTGGAGAAGGTGGTGGTTACTCAGCTTCTGCAGCTCCTGGATGAAACAGATCATCTAGATCCTTACCAGTCGGGCTTCAGGCGCGGCTACAGTGCAGAAACTGCCTTGGTCGCTCTGATGGATGATCTCTGGCGGGCCCGGGATGGGGGGAACTCCTCCATCCTGGTGCTACTTGACCTCTCAGCGGCTTTCGATACCATCGACCATGGTATCCTTCTGCATCGTCTCAGCGAGTTGGGAGTGGGAGGCACCGTTTTGCGGTGGTTCTCCTCTTATCTCGCTGATAGGATGCAGTCGGTGCTGGCAGGGGGGCAGAGGTCATCCCCTAGGCCCCTATCATGTGGGGTGCCTCAGGGGTCGGTTCTCTCGCCCATCCTGTTCAACATCTACATGAAACCGCTGGGTGAGATCATTCGCAGACATGGGGTGTGTTTCCATCAGTACGCTGATGACACCCAGCTGTACATCACCACCCCGTCTGACTTCAGTGAGGCAGTTGATGTAATGTGCCGGTGCCTGGACGACGTTAGGATCTGGATGGGGAGGAACAGACTCAGACTTAATCCCGACAAGACTGAGTGGCTGTGGATATTGCCTCCTAAGGATCATGACAACTGCCCCTCCTTGTTCCTTGAGGGAGCGAAACTGACTCCCTCGGACCGGGTCCGCAACTTGGGGGTCCTCCTAGATCCACAGCTAAAATTGGACCATCATCTTTCTGCTGTGGCTAGGGGGGCCTTTGCACAGGTTCGCCTGGTGCACCAGTTGCGGCCATATTTGGAGAAGGAGGCTCTACTCACGGTCACTCATGCCCTTGTCACCTCTCGTTTGGACTACTGCAATGCGCTCTACATGGGGCTACCCTTGAAGAGTATCCGGAGACTTCAGCTGGTGCAAAATGCGGCTGCGCGTGCTGTGGTGGGTGTGCCAAGGTACACCCACGTGACATCGATACTCCGCCAGCTGCATTGGTTGCCCATCGGTCTCCGGGTCCAATTCAAGGTGTTGATCACCATCTTTAAAGCCCTTCATGGCTTAGGACCAGGTTATCTACGGGACCGCATTCTGTCTCACACTTCCCTCCGACCGGTTAGGGCCCACAGAGTTGGCCTCCTCCAGGTCCCGTCGGCCAAGCAATGCCGGCTGGCGGGCCCAAGGGGGAGAGCCTTCTCTGTGGCTGGCCCCGCTCTCTGGAACCAACTTCCACCAGAGACCCGAACTATCCCCACTCTGCTGGCCTTCCGAAAAGCCGTTAAGACATGGCTCTTCCTGCAGGCGGAGGGTAGAGCTTAATTCACTCGAGCTCACCCCCCAAGTATGTATGATGTTGAATGGTTGTTGATTTCTTATATTGTGTTTTAATTTTTATATTGTTTTAATTACTATTTTAGATTTTGGTTGTTCTTGTATTTTTCACTGATGTACGCCGCCCTGAGTCCTTAGGGAGTTGGGCGGCATATAAGAATTCCAAAATAAATAAATAAATAAATAAATTCGTACAGCCTTTGGTAATGTTCAACTTCTCGGTGTCTGAAACTTAGAATGGAACTTGTGAGATGTTACTTTAGGCGGGTTTACAAACGTACGGATATTTTTATCGGTGTTGCCATTGCGCGTTCCTGCTCAAACGATCGCAAACACCGCGCACTAGCAACACATCATGTGTTTGAAGTCACGTGCGAATGAGCGGCGAGCGTTCGATACGGTCAGTCAGTTCTGAGTGAGCCATCGTGGTGTGGAGTTTGAAGCAGTGTTTGATTGAGTTGTACTAGCGTGGTTTTTGTATTGAGAGTGATTGAAAGACAGATTCAAGATTAAATATGTATTACGTTTGTCAAATTTTGAAATGGCGTAAATTAATTAATTGAATTGCGTGATTGAGTTATTCCTTTTCCTCCCTTAAGCAAAGCAGATCCTACCCCTATCCCTATTTTACAACCCCAGATGTGAAAGTAAGAAGGTAAAAAACGTGCTTGAGTTGTATGGCGCATCTGAACTCGTCTGTGAAAAAATTGGCACATGGTATGCTTAAGGTTGGCCACCACTGTAAGATACTCAGCAGAATGAATGTTTTTAACCATTATGAGCTAGATGAGGCGCTCCTTGACTAGGCCATTATTCTGATAGCAGCCCCTTAGCAACTATAGAATGTTCTAATTTATCCTACCCTATCAATTTGAAGCAAGGACCTGACCCTTATCTGTCTGGTACAACTTGTAGCTTGCTTCATGTTCCAGCATAGCAATTATTCACCCAAATCATGTAACACTTCAAGAAACATGATGTTGTGTCACTTTTTCCAATAAAAACTGCCATGTGCAATCAGCTGAATTCATTTATTTTCTCTGTAATTCGGACTTCGGGACTGCAGTGAAGAACTACAGAAGCTCTCATGGGGAATGGTTGATGTGTTCGATCTGTGAACAAGATAAGGACAGATGAAAGCATTCATAATGCCCGCTCACCCACAGATTACATGATGCAGGTTGAGTAGCTAAATACCTTTTATAAATACCTTTTATATTTTAAATACCTTTTTCAGCAACAGAGTGATCAATGCCTGGAATGCACTACTGGACTCTGTGGTTTCCTCCCCAAACCCCAAAAACTTTAACCTTAGACTGTCTACTGTCGACCTCACCCCATTCCTAAGAGGTCTGTAAGGGGTGGTGCATAGGCGCACCAGCGTGCCTATCGTCCCTGTCCTACTGTCCTATTGTCCTCATTTATCTGTATTTACTTTGTTTATGTTTATACCTATACCTGCTATCTTGTACATGTTTGACAAACAAAAAAAATAAAAAATAAAAAATAAAAAAATAAAAAATAAAAAATAAAAAATAATAAAATAATAAATAATAAAAAATAAAAAATAAAAAATAAAAAAAATAAAAAATAAATAAAAAATAAATAAAATAAAAAATAAATAAAATAAAATAAAATAAAAAATAAAATACCATCAAACATTATTTAGCATGCTACCATTTTACTCTAGTTTAGCCCATGTATTTCGCCAAACCTATCCCCTTAGTTTTCATTTCCGTTCCTGGGCTTATTGCCTCTATAATTATATATGACATTTGTAAATGGTGTATTTTTTTAAGGGGGAATGATGGCTCAGTCAGACAAAGGCTTTGACGTCTGTGCTTCTTTTCCCCCAATGCAGGATTGGGATAAATAAATTCCCGGGCAACGCTGGGTTATCAGCTAGTTATTGTTAAAGAAGAGCCAGCAGAAAGAAAGAAAGAAAGAAAGAAAGAAAGAAAGAAAGAAAGAAAGAAAGAAAGAAAGAAAGAAAGAAAGAAAGAAAGAAAGAAAGAAAGAAAGAAAGAAAGAAAGAAAGAAAGAAAGAAAGAAAGGAAGGAAGGAAGAGAGAGAGAGAGAAAGAGAGAGAGTTCATTCTCTGGTACTGTTGCCTTCAGTTTTATTCAACATACAGTATTTTCTTTCCTCCCAGGTATTTCCAGAAATGCAGCGTCCATCTGTTAAAACCCAAGTTAGTTGAGCAAATCGTTGGTATATTTGGAAGGAAGGATAATAGCTCATCTTAAAATCCAGAAGGACCGACTGGCACATGATGGAAGCTTGTAACAAATGGGAATATGAAGACGAAATGCTTTCTCAGTAAGGAGGGAAATAGAAGGAAAAAAAAGGATATATGCACAAAATGCCAATTTTGCATTTGCTTTGCATCTGTCAGCAAAGGGAACACCGGGAGAAAGTTAGAAAAATTCACAGGGAGCCAGCAAAAAGCTTCTAAAGTTAAAATATTAAAATAAAATAAAAAGGCTGGATGGACAAAATGGAAACAAAGTGAGTATGAATTGTATGAATAACCGAAAAAAAGAGAGAAGTAACAGAATTAACAGGCAAAGAAAATCTAACGCTCTGAAGGAGAAGATTTGAGAAGTAGGCTTGGTGTCAGGGTTCCAAGTAACACCCCCAACAAAAGAAAACTCCAAGGTTTTGAGTTTCCTCAAAGTTGCATTTTATTAGAGATGTCATATTGGCACATCTGGGAAAACCCGAATCTGAAAGCTTCCGGTTTTTCCACACCCCAAAAGAAAGTCCAAGTCCCCGCCCCAGCACCAGTAGTGGGTTCCTACCAGTGCGGTCCACTCTATAGCACTGGTAGCGGCCCGCTGGTGATGTCACAGTACCAATGCAGTCGGTTGCCGGTGCCTGGGTGCCACCATTTTTTAATTTTTTTTTTAAATTTTCTTCTGCGCATGCCCAGAAGCCGAGTTTTTGGCACTGCTCATGCACTGCCTTCCTACCCCACAGTGAGTCCAAGCAGGGGAGGATGGCTGAGGGAGCGCGTGAGACGCTGAAAGAATGGGCAGCAGGACCTATCTCAGTTCCCCTCCCTTCAGCAGTCTGAGAAGCCACGAACGCGCAGTGATGATCCTAGGCATTTTTGCACGTTCGAGGCTTCTCGAGCTGCTGAGGGGAGGGGGAATGGGCGGCAGGACCTATCTCAGTTCCCCTCCCTTCAGCAGTCTGAGAAGCCACGAACGCGCAGTGATGATCCTAGGCATTTTTGCACGTTCGAGGCTTCTTGAGCTGCTGAGGGGAGGGGGAATGGGCAGCAGGACCTATCTCAGTTCCCCTCCCTTCAGCAGTCTGAGAAGCCACGCCCACCTGGTCACATGGCTGGCAAGCCACACCCACAAAATAAGCCACGCCCACAGAGTGGTAGTAAAAAAATTAGGAACCCACCCCTGCCCAGCACCCATATGTCCATCACATTGTCCAATCAATGCACCGTCCCAAGTGGAGATACCTCCCAGGAACACCCCTCTAGGTGCAGGGCAGAGTGACCTTGACTCTCGGAGAAAGGAATATTATTTTGACTATATCTCCTGACTCATACAATCCCCCCTCCCAGTTTCCCACAGCACTAAATATGGCAGGCCAGAAGATCCAATGCCCAAGATGGTTTCCAGGCCTGACACTTGGAGACTCCCTCAATATCTGGTTTGATATTGAGACGGTAACATTGTAATTATCACCTGCTCTTTATCTAGTATTTCTTCTTTTTTAGCCTTGCGGTTTTAAAAAAAAAAACTCTTTAAAATAATTTATTTATTTAGAAAATTTATATTGCCGCCTACTCACAACTCAAGGTGGCTCACAGAACATAAATGCACAATGTAAAAATTAAAATAATAAAAATAATAAAATAATAACCCCCACCCCACTCCGGGGACATATTCATACCAGCCATTTTATGGGCTCCATCCTGCTCTGGGTTCCCCAGGTCTGCTCTGCTGGCAGAACCACGTCTTTAGGGCCATCCAAAAGAGCATTAGAGTGGAGACCAGTCTAATTTCTGGAGGGATGATGTTCCAGAGGGAGGGAGCCACCATGGAGAAGGCCCTTCTTCTGGGTCCCATCAGATGTATCTCCTTAGGGGACAGGACCCACAACATTCCTTGCCTCCCCGCTCTAGTGGGTCAGGTAGCAAGAGACGGTCTCATAAAATGGGTGTGTGGAGTCTCCAACAATGCTTTGAGCAATAAGCACATAGCTTTTATAAGCAGTATCCTGAACAACGGGAAACGAGCTTCCTATAATCTTCTCCGCTGTCCTCACCACTCTCTGTATGGACTTTCTATCTGACGCTCTGCTGCCACCAAACCAAACAGTGATGTAGTTTGTTAAAATCCTCCCAATCGTACCTCAGTAAAAAGTGACCAGGACAGAAGGAGAAAGATGTGCTCTCCTCATCCGACGCAGGAAATGCAGATGCTGGTTTGCACACTTCACTAAGGATGACGTGTGGCGAGACCAATTCAGATTGCTAGATATGTGCGCCACCAGATACTTAATACTATTGACCTTCTCCACAGCTGCAGCCTTGATACTGAGTGGGGTATGACTGTGCTGGCTCTTTCTAAACTTAACAATGATCTCCTTTGTTTTGTTAACATTCAAAACCAGGTTATTTTTATTTAACTCCTCTTGAGTTTTTCTTGTTCTCTAGCTGTTTTGTATGTTTCTGGAGTTTGTTATTTAAGTATGTGAAGTCTCCAAGAAGAAAACATGATTTTTCAATGCATCATGCTGGGGATTCAAAGACTCCACAACAGAAGGATTCTACTTTCGGTCCACTTAACAGAAGTCTAACATTCTGGATAACATCTTGCATTGTTTGGATTGCATCCATCATTAAGCATAAGTGAGAATAAAAGTCTGCAATGTACAAATGTTCAAATGCCAAATGGAAATTTATATGGGGAATCTGTCACCATCTGGAACTCGGTGTGCAAGGGGAAAATGTCCCCGCTTATCAAACTGTAATTCTTCAACATCAGGATTTAAATGCTGATTAAACTGCAATGCATTTCAATTCAGGGAAGTGCCTTTAGGGTACCTATGGGCAGAATAATCAAGACACAAACATTCTAAAATCATCTTTCCCTTAAGGAATAAAATGATTTTTTTTTGGAAGAAATTCTGAACAACAATATATGGTATGCATTCATAGATAGACAGATGACGGTCAATGTGGTGTAGCATTTAAGCAACTCAACTAGGAGTTGCAAAAATTCTTCCCTTAGGTAACTCAGTGGTGAGTTCCTACCAGTGTGGTCCACTCTATAGCACCGGTAGCAGCCCGCTGGTGACGTCACAGTACCGATGCGGTCGGTTGCCGGTGCCTGGGCGCCACCATTTTTTTTAAAAAAAATTAATTTATTTTTTTTAAATTTTCTTCTGTGCATGCCCAGAAGCCAAGCTTCCGGCACTGCGCATGTGCTGCCTTCCTACCCCACAGTGAGTCCAAGCAGGGGAGGATGGCTGAGGGAGCGCGTGAGACGCTGAAAGAACGGGCGGCAGGAGCTATCTCCATTCCCCTCCCTTCAGCAGTCCAAGAAGCCACGAATGCGCGGTGATGATCCTAGGCATTTTCACACGTTTGAGGCTTCTTGAGCTGCTGAGGGGAGGGGGATTGGGCAGCAGGACCTATCTCAGTTCCCCTCCCTTCAGCAGTCCGAGAAGCCATGAACGTGTGGTGATGATCCTAGGCATTTTCGCACATTTGAGGCTTCTCGAGCTGCTGAGGGGAGGGGGAATGGGCGGCAGGACCTATCTCAGTTCCCCTCCCTTCAGCAATCCGAGAAGCCATGCCCACCCGATCAAATGGCTGGCAAGCCACACCCACAAAATAAGCCACGCCCACAGAGTGGTAGTAAAAAAATTAGGAACCTGCCCCTGCTTTGGACTGATCACTTTCTTTCAACTTATGCTGGAACTTCAAGAATAATTATTTATCAATCTGCATTGGTAAATTATGTTCTATGACCTTCAGAAAAGAGGCTTTTATTCTGCAGTGAATTGATTCAGACTCACACTTTAACTAGGAATAACGGGGTGTATTTGCATAATACTATATACATTACAATTGTTCCATGTTCTATACCATCAGTATAGTCAGGGGTGTCAAACTGGCATCATCAAGTCATTGTCACATGATGTATCATCTTTTTCCCCGTTTACTAAAACGGGAGTGGAGGTGGCCAGCGTGTGAGGCATCCGGCCCGCAGCCTGCAAGTTTGACACCAGGGGTGAAATGCTACTGGTTCGGCCCGGTTCTGGCATACCGGTAGTGGCGGCTGCCGGTGGTTCGGAGAACTGGTAGGGGCAGCAGTGCGAGGCTCTGCCCACCCACCCGGACGTCACCATTTTCTTTTTTTAACCCTCTACACATGCGCAAAGCACACACTTCTGAACTGGTAGGGAAGATAAGTAGATTTGACACCCCTGGTATAGGTGGTCCAGGTAGACTTCTTTTCCTTCCAACCAATAACATCTCATTGTGTGACATCATCACATTCAACTCAGCTGCCTTGGTCGTAGCTTGAAGAAATGGGGGAGGCCCATACGCTTAAAGGCAATGTATGTGCTTTTCTGATTATTAAGATGGAAGGGACAGGAAGGGATGTATCTTGGGCTTTCATCATAGGACTAGTGATGTGGCTCGCAAGCAGCCAGCGGAGCTGGCAGCAGACTCGGACAGTGAGGAGGTTGGGGAGGAACATGGGCCAGTCCTGGAGTCTGGGGAAGGCTCTGATGAGTGCTCTTTGTCGGAGGCAGATATGGTGCCAGGGCCATCCAACAGTTATCAGCTACCTTCAGAGTTGGAGATAAGTGGGGCTGAAGAACAGCTGGAGCCTGTTCCCGATGTGCGCATGCTCAGAGCTGTCAGGAGAAGGGAACAATTAAAGAACAGAGGTTGACTTCGGAGTAAAAGCACAAGGGGATGCTGAATGGCCCCCCTCATAGGAAATAAATAGGAGCGAAAGGGGAGTGGTGTTTTCAGGAGACAATTAGTTCATTATTCATGTGAAGATTGGCTTATCTGAGTTGTGCCTCACAGAGACTCCTTGCCAAGTATTTCCTTGTACAGCGTTGTGTCAAGAAGCTATCGGCCTGGCAACTATCCAAGGACTGATAAGGTCTGTGTTTGCAATTCACCCTTGAAAGACTGTTTGCGGGACTTTGCTGGATGTGAATGCTAAGAATTCACATTAGCCAAATAAAAAGGTTTTTTTTTTCAGGACAAGGAGTCTGTGTCGTATTTTTAACAGATTAACAGAGTTGGAAGGGACCTTGCAGGTCATTTAGTCCAACCCCCTGAAGCCTAGGTCAGAACAACCAGAAAACCTCCTAGGTCCCTCCCAACTCTGTTATTCTGTCTCCTTCAGAGGAACCTCGTAGCTGTTACTCCTTGTCACCACTAACTCTGAAAAAGTTATCCATCTCTACACTGTGATTTGTGAAACTTTATTCTCAGCTCCCTCAACTTTGCAACCTCAAAAGACCCCTCTTAATAACCCTGACAGGGGAAAGCACTAGTGTATAAAAAAGAGAGCAAACCCTACTCCCTTCTAGCACTGATGATGTTGCCTAGTTGTGTAATAAAGGTTCTTCAAGAAAACAACCACACCCAGAGAGCACCAAGGCCCCCACTTCAATTTTCATAGGAGATGAAAATTGTATATTTATGTACATGTGTAAACACACACACACACACACACACACACACACACACACACACACACACACACACACACACACACACACACACACACACACACACACACACTGCTGACTGTAGATACTCAGGCACCCGCTACACAAATGAAGATGAGGTTGTTAAAGCTTTAGTTTCTGTCTCTCCAACCTTTTGCTTCTTATTTAAAGTTTACGGTTACATGTTACACCATACTGGAAATATTTCACAGCTATGCTCTCTGAAATCCTTTAAGTGCAAATGATGGCTCTGTGAGCTTCCCCACTTCTGACTGAAGAATGTAACACTTACTGCATATGGCAGGGTTTTGCAAAATGCAGCCGATAAAGAGGCCGTGAATAAAGAAAATGTATGCAGAGGTGGGTTCCTGCTGAAGCTGCCTGGTGCACAGCTCCGGTAGGGAGCGGCGGATTGCGCAACTGCTTCAGAGCCCTCTCTGCTGGTCCACCCGGCGCGTCGCCATTTTTTTTGGGTGATTTTGGCTCTATTTTGCTTCTGCGCATGCGCGGAAGCAAAAGCACGCTGAAATCTTGCGAGGGGACGCGTGCGTGAGATTTTGGTGAGATTTTGCCTCCGTGCATGCGCAGAAGCAAAACTGCGTCAAAATTTCACGCTTGCGCGTGTCCCCTCGTGAGATTTTGGTGTGATTTTGTTTCCGCTCATGCACAGAAGCAAAATCGTGTGAGGGGCATGCGCACATAGCGAGCGCGCACCCCCTGAAGCGTGGAGTTGTGCGCGCAGGGCTCCGGCAGCGAGGTAAGTGAGCAACCTGCCCCTGAATGTATGTAGTGTTTGTTTTCATGATGACGGCCATTTTCAATCCACTTGGACAAATGTAGAAGAACGGAGAAAGAAACGATTTCTCAGCTTTGTCAAGAAAGCTCTCAAAAGACTGGCTAAGGCTGGATTGCGTTGCACCCCAATATTTGAAAACAGAGCAAAGGAAGGATTTCATTTGACAATGGCTTGTCCATGTCATCTGTAATTAAATGAAAAACAGGGCCCAGCCAAGCACCAGAAAAATCCATCAGCTCTCAACTGCTTCATCTTGCTGACATCGTTGGAAATATTGAGTTATTGGTGCAACAAACATCCCTCCATCCAGACTTGAGGTGTTGTGATGGAGACAAACATTGCCATCTTTTTCACAATGGACAACCAGTGACATTGGGTTGTTATCTCAACATTTCGGTACATCCTATTTTTGTAGAGTTTTTTAAGAGTTAAAACAAACACTATGCTAGAAAAGAAAAGGAAAGGAAAGGAAAGGAAAGGAAAGGAAAAAAAGAAAAGAAAAAAGAAAAGAAAAGAAAAGAAAAAAGAAAAGAAAAGAAAAGAAAAGAAAAGAAAAGAAAAGAAAAGAAAAGAAAAGAAAAGAAAAGAAAAGAAAAGAAAAGAAAAGAAAAGAAAAGAAAAGAAAATGTGTTTGTGGTTTCCTCCTCCTCTTTTGGAGAGTTTGGAATTCGGGCCCCTGGCCACTATAAATCATTCCAGTTTGATTTACTACCTTAAATTGATGAATGGATGCAAAATGGAGCCAGAGTAATATTTTGGCACAACTTTAATAGGAACTAATAGGAATACAAATGTATATTCAGAGCTCACCAGAATCATTATCTGCAATTGTCGGTGAATTAGAGCTTGACAATATCTCTCAAAAGAATACAACCACACCACAAACAACAGCTTACTAAGGACACATTTCTTAAGTCATAATTTTCTCTTTGTCCTTCTCTTCCGTCAGAACTCGCGGTCATGCCTTTCCTTCCTTGAGATGTGAAGCACACTGCATTTTATTGTCTAAAATGTAGTAGCAATACCTGATTGTGAGATATGACAGCCAAATATTTTAATACTCACAATACAGAAGACAAGTCTGGTTCACAACTCAAAGGTTTATTTCGAAGAAAAAGCGTTTGCAAAGGCGGCCTCCAAGTCTCTTCCCAAGTGGATTGAGTACAAGGAGAGCAAAAGCACATTTTACAATCCATATATTTATTTATTTATTTATATATATATATATATATATATATATATATATATATATATATATATATATATATATATATATATATATATATATATATATATATATATATATATATATATATATATATATATATATATATACCACCTCACAGGGCAAGCACTCTCTAAGCACTCTCTAATGTTGCAGGACTGATTAAACAGTAACACAAAAATTGATTTCCACGTCCTTCTCGCTGGACTGAGTCACGATGGCTCAGTGGTTAAGACACTCTCCAGATGACTAGGTCACGTTCAAGACCCGAGCGCCACACGACGGGGTGACCTCCCGTTCCTTGCTGTTCCTTGCCCCATCAAGTAGATTTATTTATTTATTTTATTTTGTGAGATTTATATACCGCCTCACAGTGCAAGCACTCTCTAAGTGGTTTACACCAGTAAGCAATGTATATATTTACATTGCCCCCAACAATCTGGGTCCTCATTTTACCTACCTCGGAAGGATGGAAGGCTGAGTCAACCTTGAGCCGGTGAGATTTGAACCGCTGACCTGCAGATCACAGTCAGCTAAAGTGGCCTGCAGTCCTGCCTCTAACCGCTGCGCCACCTCGGCTCTTTTACACCTTCTACACAATTTTACACCTTCTACACAATGCATGCCATGCCCAAGAGGCCCTCCCCACACCCCTTTACTCTCCTAAGTCATTTCCTAAGTCATTCTATACTCTAAGGGGTCAGTGTGACAATTTCTCCAGAGTAACAGATATCTTATCTTGTCCTTTATAGAATAGAATAGAATTCTTTATTGGCCAAGTGTGAGTGGACACACAAGGAATTTGTCTTTGGTGCATATGCTCTCAGTGTACATAAAAGGAAAGATACATTTGTCAAGAATCATGAGGTAAAAAACATTTAATGATTGTCATAGGGTACAAATAAGCAATCAGGCAACAATCAATATTGATATAAATCGTAAGGATACAAGCAACAAGTTTCAGTCATACAGTCATAAGTGGGAGGAGATGGGTGTTAGGAACAATGAGAAGACTAATGGTAATATTAATGCAGCCTTATTGAATAGTTTGATAGTGGTGAGGGAATTATTTGTTTAGCAGAGTGATGACATTCGGGGAAAAACTGTCCTTGTGTCTAGTTGTCTTGGTGTGCAGTGCTCTATAACATCGTTTTGAGGGTAGGAGTTGAAACAATTTATGTCCAGGATGCGAGGGGTCAGTAAATATTTTCACGGCCCTCTAAAGAAACCATTTGAGAGCATTTCACTGAGGCAGCCTTCATTGGCGCCATCTTGGATCATTTTGCCAGTTGTCCGGAGCGTGGGCTTACTTCCTTGAACATTCAGATCGAGCTGACACACAGTGACTAGGTCTTTAGCATTTGTGGTTTTTATTTGGCCTTGCTACTGAGGCTTGCAGTAAGAGTTATTGACTTAAAGTATTTTTTTTAATAATTCTTCTGATACATTTTATAAAAGAGTAGCTGTCCATCCATTCTCACATAATTTATGTGGATAATTATGTTTTTCTGCTTTCTTTCTGGAGATGATGATCATCAACAACATGTTTCACCTCTCACTGCTGATGCTTGAGGGAATAGAACTGATGTCCCTGAGACACTATTAAAAAAAATCACAATGCTGTGTAAATCCAGGTTTATTCTTGTAGATCAAGGGTGTCAAACTGGATTTCTTCGAGGGCTGGATGAGCATTGTAGTTCTCCTCTTTGGGCCGGCCGGCCAGGGGGGGGGAAGACAGGACGGACGCCTCCTGCAGCACCCTGCTGGCCAAAATGGTGTGTATGGGGGCTGCGTGTGGCCCCCCACACCCTGTTTTCAGACTGAATGGCCTCCTGCCGCACTTTGCCAGCCAAAACAGAGCATGGGGGGCACGCGTGCACCCCCATGCCCCATTTTGGCTGCCAGAGGCACCGTGGGCCGGTCCTTTACTATTTCCAGGCTGGCCCCGTGGGCCAAATTTAAGCACCCCACAGGCCCGATCCGGCCCACTGGCCTTGAGTTTGACACCGCTGTTGTAGATTGATGTTAAAATTGTCAGGCAGATATTCTGCAAGTGCTAGTGGGTCTATGCCCGATAACTATGCCCTATTTATACAGTGAGTCACAGCAGACACTGTATGAGGTGCGAATTCCATTCAGGATTGTCCATTGCTGACGTGGTAGTTCAAAACCTGTCACCTTTTTGTGGGTGACATTTATACATCTTTCTATGTCTGGATGTTCTGTGACCCATTTGTCTTTCTATTGGGAATTCATGTTCAAGTTGTTGAGCAGATGTTGTACCAGTTCCCATGTCGTCTTCCCGGATTTGAGGGTGTGTGTGTGTGTGTGTGTGATTGTTTTTTGTTTTTGCTGATAAATGAGGAAGTTGGCATGACACCGGTAGGATAGGAGTGAGCTGTTCATAATTTTTCTGTATTCTCTCATTAAAGTTGCTTTGCTAAAAACTGCAGAGAAGAGCTACCAAGATGATTAGGAGACTGGAGGCTAAAACATATGATGAACTGTTGCAAGTACTAAATATGACTAGTCTAGTGAAGAGAAAGACCAGGGGGAGACATGATAGCAGTGTTCCAGTATTTGAGGGGCTGCCACAGAGAGGAAGGGGTCAAGCTATTTTCCAAGGCACCCAAAGGCCAGACAAGGAATAATGGATGGAAATTGATTGAAGAGAGATTCAACCTAGAAATAAGGAGAGATTTCCTCACAGTGAGAACAATCAACCATTGGAACAGCTTGCCTTTGGAAGTTGTGGCAGCTTTCAAGAAGAGATTGGACTGCCATTTGTCAGAAATGGTGTAGGGTCTCCTGCTTGGGCAGGGGTTTGGACTAGATGACCTACAAAGTCCCTTCCAACTCTGTTAATCTGTAAATCTGTAAAAATGGAGTTGCTATCTGGCTCAGAACCGGAAGCTAACAAGTCAGAGTGGTTTTGATACAACCGCTCCTCATGGTGTCATCGAGTCTGGCATCTAACTTACAAGCATGGCAGCTGTTAAGCCACACAGGGGCACATCTATTTATCATCTATCTATCATCTATCTATCATCTTTATCTATATCTATCTATCTATCTATCTATCTATCTATCTATCTATCTATCTATCTATCTATCTATCTATCTATCATCTATCTATCATCTATCTATCTATCTATCTATCTATCTATCTATCTATCTATCTATCTATCTATCTATCCTTTCTATGTATGTATGTATGTATGTATGTATGTATGTATGTATGTATGTATGTATCTATCTATCTATCTATCTATCTATCTATCTATCTATCTATCTATCTATCTATCTATCTATCTATCTATCTATCATCTATCTATCTATCTATCATCTATCTATCTATCATCTATCCATCCATCCATCCATCCATCTATCTATCTATCTATCTATCTATCTATCTATCTATCTATCTATCTATCATCTATCTATCTAACCTTTCTATCTATCATCTATCTATCTATCTATCTATCTATCTATCTATCTATCTATCTATCTATCTATCTATCTATCTATCTATCTATCTATCTATCTATCTATCTATCTATCTATCCTTTCTATGTATGTATGTATGTATGTATGTATGTATGTATGTATGTATGTATGTATGTATGTATCTATCTATCTATCTATCTATCTATCTATCTATCTATCTATCTATCTATCTATCTATCTATCATCTATCTATCTATCTATCTATCTATCCATCCATCCATCCATCCATCCATCCATCCATCCATCCATCCATCCATCCATCCATCCATCCATCCATCTATCTATCTATCTATCTATCTATCTATCTATCTATCTATCTATCTATCTATCTATCATCTATCTATCTAACCTTTCTATCTATCTATCTATCTATCTATCTATCTATCTATCTATCTATCTATCTATCTATCTATCTATCTATCTATCTATCTATCTATCTATCTATCTATCTATCTATCTATCTATCTATCTATCTATCTATCTATCTATCTATCTATCTATCTAACCTTTCTATCTATCTATCTATCTATCTATCTATCTATCTATCTATCTATCTATCTATCTATCTATCTATCTATCTATCATCTATCTATCTATCTATCTATCTATCTATCTATCTATCTATCTATCTATCTATCTATCTATCTATCTATCTAATCCAGGATTCCTAGTCCTCTCCTAATATTATAAAACAAAACAACTGTTCCCTTGTTACTAGTGTAAAGGAAAAAGAAGGCCTGAGATATATAAGAAAACATTGCAATGTTTTTTTTTCTTATCCAAACTAAATAAAAAATAAAATGAAATAAATCCCCAATGAAAAATGAAACTTTCCAGTGTCAGTCTAGTATTATGTTTAAAGGGTTTCTTCAGTTGATTGACATCTTTAAAACCAATTCAATATTGGCCAAGGAAGCATGGAGATATCAAACCTCATTGTAGACGATCACATTTCATCGTTTGAAATGGCGTTTAAGTACACCAGAGGGCTTTCCCTTGTTCTCATTCTTTTATGAGGCTAAGGAAGCATTGTCACCGAGCAGCTGCACAAATTCATTTTTGGAGACACTTTAATCCCCTTCTCGACGGTGCCGCTACGCTATCGGCTGCATCCCCTCTCAAACTGTCATTCGGTGTTTGTTCTAATTGTTATAAATGGTGAAAATAGAAAACATGATGGGCTTGCCAGATTGAAATAGAGTCGATCTTTATGAGAAGAAACGCTCAGAGAACTTACCTCTGGGGCCACTGAGGTATTGTGAATCAGGATTGCTGACAACGAACACCTAGAGAGTCACACTAGATGTGTGTGTGTGTGTGTGTGTGTGTGTGTGTGTGTGTGTGTGTGTGTGTGAGAGAGAGAGAGAGAGAGAGAGAGAGAGAGAGAGAGAGAGAGAGAGAGAGAGAGAGAGAGAGAGAGAGAGAGGAAGAAGAAGAAGAAGAACAACAACAACAACAACAACAAGAACAAGAACAAGAACAAGAACAACAAGAACTAGAAGTAGAAGTAGAACTAGAACTAGAACAAGAACAAGAACAAGAACAAGAACAAGAACAAGAACAAGAACAAGAACAACAAGAACAACTACTATAGGTAGAGTTACAGGTAGACATGGATACAAAGCATTTCTCAGTCTTCCAGCTGTGCACTGTCCACCTATATCTGCCTTTGGATGGTTGATACTCAACAATAAGCGAAAATACCCTACCACACAAAATGTTGGAGTTGGTGATCCAGAACAAGATGATCGTTCCCAGTTGAAGGAGCTATGAGACATACTTCCCACTGGCCAAAAATTTAGTATCAAGATCCCAAAGAAAACAACTCAACTCAACTCAATTCAATTCAAAGTAGAGCTGGAAGGGACCTTGAGATCTTCAAGTTCAACCTCCTGGTCAAGCAGGAGATCTTATGCCATTTCAGACAAGTGGCTGTCCAGTTTCTTCTTAAAAACCTCCAGTGATGGAACGTTCACAACTTCTAGAGGCAATTTGTCCCACTGATTAATTGCTCTGTCAGGAATTTTCTCCTTAGTTCTAGGTTGGTTCTCTCTTTAATTAGTTTCATTGGGATTAACCCAAGCCACTGATTGAATGATAGAAAGAACAGCAAACTAACTCTCTCTCTCTCTCTCTCTCTCTCTCTCTCTCTCTCTCTCTCTCTCTCTCTCTCTCTCTCTCTCTCTCTCTCTCTCTCTCTCTCTCTCTCTCTCTCTGTCTCCCTCCCTCCCTCCCTCCCTCCCTCTCTCTCTCTCTCTCTCTCTCACATGGAGTGTGTGTGTGTTAAACGATGTTAAATAGTTTAATTGGGAAGTTTCAGTGAGGTCTTACCTTCGTTTTCATTGTATATGGGAAGATATTTTTAAAAAGTCTGCCTTATTTATCATTGAGATACGAATAAAAAGAAGAAGAGTTAGTAACTGGAAAAAAATGCAAAGAGAAATGCAAAATGATGGAAAGCTAATTTCTTTATGTTCCTTTACTGTCATTTTAAAACTGTTTTGAATGGCACTATTGAATATATAATTCATAATATACTGCAAATAATGTGCTTGTGATTCCCTGACCCTTTTGGTTAAAAAAATAAAGGACAAAACAGATGGAAATAGTTTTATATTCAACATTCTACTGCTACTATTGGTGATATCAACAGTCTGTAGAACTTCATCCGGCCAACCTGAAGAGTTCAAAACTCTTTGATATGAGCTTGTGTTGTCACCATGCCTATACAAACAATGATATTCACCATGCCTGTACAAACAATGATACAATGAGCACAACAGCACAATGCTACTTCATTCTTTGCCCCTCTACTTTTCTCCCATATCCTATAATATATAACAGGACTATATTATTATAACATCAAGTAACATTACATTATTTTGGGTTGGAGTTGTTTTTAAGAGGCACGCTTTATATATACTAATCTTCCCACTTACCCCATCAACTGGGTTGAAGGAGAAGTTGCATTGAAAACATTGACTTGTCTGCGACTCCAACAACAACGAGACAGTGAATCCGTGATGCCAATTGTGTGCTGTGACGGAAGCACCTTGAGCGAATTGGATCTTTAGAACTGTGCTTCACGAGACTCCTGTACTTCTATTAAGTTATGTATCATTCTGCTTCACTGGAATTGCACAGGAACTAATTTGAAAAAATGGAGTTATAATGCCTTGCTGGTCTACTTGCAAACTGCCTATAATCTCTCTGAGGGAGATTGGCAGTTATGAAATATGAAATTAGATAGAAGATAGATAGATAGATAGATAGATAGATAGATAGATAGATAGATAGATAGATAGATAGATAGATAGGTAGGTAGGTAGGTAGGTAGGTAGGTAGGTAGGTAGGTAGGTAGATAGATAGATAGATAGATAGATAGATAGATAGATAGATAGATAGATAGATAGATAGATAGATAGATAGATAGATAGATAGATAGATAGATAGACAGACAGACAGACAGACAGACAGATCGATCATAGATAATTGATAGATAATAGACTGGATGGATGGATGGATGAATAGAGATGAGATAGATAGATAGATAGATAGATAGATAGATAGATAGATAGATAGATAGATAGATACACAGACAGACAGATAGACAGATGGATCATAGATAATTGATAGATAATAGATTGGATGGATGGATGGATGGATGGATGGATGGATGGATGGATGAATAGAGATGAGATAGATAGATAGATAGATAGATAGATAGATAGATAGATAGATAGATAGATAGATAGATAGATAGTTAGATAAACAGACAGACAGATCATAAATAGATAATAGATAATTGATAGATAATAGATTGGATGGATGGATGGATGGATAGAGAGATGATAGATAGATTGATAGATAGATAGATAAATAGATAGATAGATTAGATTAGATAATGATAGATGAGAGAGAGAGAGAGAGAGAGAGAGAGAGAGAGAGAGAGAGAGAGAGAGAGAGAGAGAGAGAGAGAGAGAGAGACTTTTTAGAGAATATTTGAGGCTACTTGAGAGTGAGATTCACTGAAATTCTCCACTTACACTCAGCCATCATAATTAATTTATACAACATGCAGTTAACCAAGTTAAAAATATTGTTTCCTGCATTGTCCCTAGATTGTGACTGAGATGCAGTTCTCAAATTCCCGAAGTCAACTTGGAGCCAGTCTTTCACATTCAACCCATCCTACCACACAACGTGGTTAGGGAAGAAAAGAAGAAGAAGAAAAAACAGGAAGAAAGAATGGCATGTGCCTCATTCGAAAAGTGGAATACAAATCTAAGAAATAAAGAGATGACTATTGGGCCTTACATTGGTCCCCACGCATTTGTGCAACAAGAAAAGGGAAAGGGTGGGAAAAAAGTTCCTTTTATGCTCTGGATACCCGAAATGATGTCAAAATATTATGAAAACATTGAAAAAGCCAAGCGTTCCCCAGAGGAGAGCCTCAGAAATTGTAATTTCTGCAAAGGCAGGTCCCAAAATAGCGGAATGGTGGGCGAGGAAGACAGCGCACACAATGAAGCATCGGAAAGACTGCGTAGCCAAACACTTTGAAGACTGCTAGCTTAAAAGATAATACGCGGAAAGGAAAATGGACAGGACATGAAAGAACCTGATATAGGAACAAAAGAAAAAGGGAGGAAAGTTGTAAAAGCCTTGCAAAAAGCCAGGGAGACAAGAGACGAGGAAGACAGAAGGAAGAAAAGCCGAAAAGACGCTTCCGCAAGAACGCTGGATGTAAGTGAGAATCGAAAGAGACGGCGAGACAAGAATATTCAGCCTTTCATTCAGAATCTTCCAGGATGGCAAGGAAATAAATTAACCGTGTTATCTGAGGAAGGAGGCTGGATGGGGGAAAAAAAATAGTTCAGCAAAATGAAAAGGCTCTCAAAGAATGGCTGATACAAATCAGGCCCATTGAAAATGCCTGAAAAGGGAAACTTCGGTAAGAGATCAGAAGAGTGGATAGTCAGCATTTCTTGGTCCAACAATAGAAAAGGAGGCAGAGGAAGCCTATAGATCTCAAACAGCAGCTGGGCTTCCAATGAGCATTGCAAGAACGGCAGAAACATGTGTTTTCCAGCCTTTTGATCAATTTATCGGAGAGTTGCAAGACGAAACGCTGCAAAGCGGGATCGTTTGTCTTCCGTCTTATGGAAAAACCTTAGAGCCGAGGTGGCGCAGCGGTTAGAGTGCAGTACTGCAGGCCACTTTAGCTGACTGGGATCAGCAGTTCAGTGGTTCAAATCTCACCGGCTCAGGGTTGACTCAGCCTTCCATCCAGGGGCGGGTTCCTAATTTTTTTACTACCACTCTGTGGGCGTGGCTGATTTTGTGGGTGTGGCTTGCCAGCCATGTAACCAGGTGGGCGTGGGCCTCAGGGGCTTGGCAGCTGCCGGAGAAGCCAGGAGGCATTGCCCACCTGCAATGCAGCCCCCCACAGTGGGAGCAGCAAGACGGCAACAGCGGTTCTTCTAGGAGGCTCCGTCTGGCCTGAATGCTTCTCCCCATTCGATGATCCTAGGCTCCTGCCACCCATTCCCCCTCCCCTCAGCAGCTCGAGAAGCCTTGAACATGCAAAAATGCCTGGGATTATCACCACGTGTTCGTGGCTTCTCAGACTGCTGAAGGGAGGGGAATGGAGATAGCTCCTGCCGCCCGTTCTTTCAGTGTCTCATGCGCTCCCTCAGCCATCCTCCGCTGCTTGGACTCACTGTGGGGTAGGAAGGCAGCGCATGTGCAGTGCCGGAAGCTCGGCTTCTGGGCATGCGCAAAAGAATTTTTTAAAAAAAAATGTAAAAATTTTTTTTAATGGCGGCGCCCAGGCACCAGCAACCAACCGCACCGGTACTGTGACATCACCAGCGGGCTGCTACCGGTGCTATAGAGTGGACCGCACCGGTAGGAACCCACCACTGCTTCCATCCTTCCGAGGTAGGTAAAATGAGGACCCAGATTGTGGGGGGCAATATAAAGTATACATTGCTTGCTGGTGTAAAGCGCTTAGAGAATGCTTGCACTGTGAGGCGGTATATAAATTTCACAAACAAACAAACAAACAAACAAACAAACAAATAAATAAATAAATAAACGCACATTCACCGATGCCATGTCCTTTGAGAGCCCACAGAGTAGAACGCAGAATGTCAGAGTATTTGGTAGGGACCCCTTGGAGGTCTACTAGTCCAACCCCCTGTTCAAGCAGGAGGCCTCTATCGTTTCAGAACAAATGGCTTTTCCAGTCTCTTTCTTAAATGTCTCGCGGTTTTCTCCAAAAAATTTCCCAGCAAACAGAAACTTGGCCTTTTCGCGGTCGAGTTTTATAGCTGCCTCTGTTGCTACAGAAAATGCCACCTGCAGCTGACTTGTTTTCAGTGTGGAATTGAAATCTATATATTTAAAATATAAATAACTTTAAATGAAGCAGAGCTGGGTGGGGTTTTTTCCCCCCTACCGAGATTGCATCTTGCTTTACCATGAACACTGCAACTCCTCAGCATATGATATTAATTTACTGGAAGTAATGTCCAATTATTTAAAAGCTATTTTCCTTCCTTAAATAAAATGAAGAAGACATTTAAGAGGCGGCATGTGACTTCATGGTTTCCATAATAATTATGGTTTGTTATGCCTGACTCTTGTAAGGCCTTCCTTCCTTCCTTCCTTCCTTCCTTCCTTCCTTCCTTCCTTCCTTCCTTCCTTCCTTCCTCCTCCCTTCCTCCCTCCCTCCCTCCCTCCCTTCCTTCCTTCCTCCTTTCTCTCCTACCTTCCTTCCTCCCTCCCTCCCTCCCCTTCCCCTTCCTTCTTTCCTTCCTTCGTTCCTTCCTTCTTCCCCTTCCCCTTCCTTTCTCCTTTTCTCTTTCTTTCTTTCTTTCTTTCTTTCTTTCTTTCTTTCTTTCTTTCTTTCTTTCCTTCTTTCCTTCTTTCTCTCCTTCCTTCCTTCCACCCTCCCTCCCCTCCCCTCCCTTCCTTCTTCCCCTTCCCCTTCCTTTCTCCTTTTCTCTTTCCTTCTTTCCTTCTTTCCTTCTTTCCTTCTTTCCTTCTTTCCTTCCTTCCTTCCTTCCTTCCTTCCTTCCTTCCTTCCTTCCTTCCTTTCTTCTTTCCTTCCCTATTCAAATTATTTCCACCTCTAAAACAATCTGATCTCAATATTATAACATAAGCTAAATGCTACCCTCTTTTAGGGACCAAAAAGAGATAGTTAAAAGAAGAGTTTATGCCTTACACAGGATTTTTAAAAATAAGCTATGTATGGTAGTAAATTTTTAAATCCAGCTACAATAGCACTGTATACTGCCATAAATTTGTTTCTTTATAATCATCTTTTACTATCAGAAGTGTTACTATCTTCTTTTACCTTCAGAAGTTGTGGGTGCTCCACAGTAGTGGGTTCAAAATGCTTTTGCTACCGGTTCGCGTGTGCGCGCGACACTTCTGCGCATGCGCAGAAGCATCCCGGGCGGGTGGGCGGAGTGTCCCAGGCAGGTAGGCAGAGCCTCCCACCACCACTGCTACCAGTTCAGAGAACCAGGCCGAACCGGGAGCAACCCACCGATGGGCGGGTGGGCAGAGTGTCCTGGGCAGGTGGGCGGGGTGTCCCGGGTGGGTGGGTGGAGCCTCCCGCCACCACCGCTGCTACCAGTTTGGAGAACTGGGTCGAACCGGGAGCAACCCACCCCAGGTGGTCCATTCCTCGAGGCTTTTAACAAGAGATTGGACAGCCATTTGTCTGAAATGCTTTAGGCTTGACCACAGGGTTGGACAATAAAACCTCCTGTCTCCCTTCCAACTGTATTATTCTGGGTCTATCTGTTGTTTGTAGACTGAAACTTATATTGGCAAAAGGGGAAACACAGGTCAGCTTATAAAACTGTGAAAAATGAACACCGAGCAGTGAAATCTATACTTACGAGGAGAAACAAAACGTCACCAAATCTCATAGCGGCTGTACTTGCTTTGTCTTCTGCTGCCTTTGCATCTTTCTCTTTTACTGTCTGTGGCTGTCAAAAATGCGAGGCCTTGAGAGGGCAACCCTCCACATCTTGGCTGAAATTGAAAGGCCCCTCGGAATGACCGAATGCCCGTAAAACTTCACGTGGGCTCTAAATCTCAGCTGCCAACATTTTCTCTGTGTTTGGAACTGCCAGTTTCTGGCACCATTTCAAAACAATGGGAAAACACAAAAGCTCAAACTGTCAACACCTCTGTGTGTGAGCAGATGCTGGGGGCTCAACAGAGCTAAAACACAATGGGAGGAAAGCTTCGGCTGTCAACAATCTTTGTGGAAGCAGATGCTCTATTTTTGGCAGGGCTTAAATTAAGTAATAAACCGGATTTGGCCTCCCCTTTTACTCCTTGGCATGGTAACAGGTGCTGTTTATTTGGCACGCAGTTTGAATATTGAAATCACCAAACACTAGGCCGAAAACCGTAGGCCTAACTGTAATGCAAACACATTCGTATGTTTTCAAACACACATTTCTTGATGAGTTATTCAAGAAGTTCCCAGATGCTTATGAAGTTATTTCTCATTGCTTTTACACATTATAAAATTTATTTTTTGCTTGCTCAGTCGCTGCCTTAAAAAGAGATATTCTGGAAAAGAAAGGTGTGTTTTTTTTCCCCCTTCCTTTTTCTGGATTATCTCATAAGCCACATCTCCTAACCAATTTTGGTTGGCTTGCTCACAAGTCACTGTAGAGTTCATTTTTCACAGTTTTATAAGCTGACCTGTGTTTCCCCTTTTGTAAGGTGACCAGACGTCCTGCTTTTGGCGGGACAGTCCCGCTTTTTAATAATTTGTCCCACGTCCTGCGGCGTTTCAAAAAAGTCCCGCTTTTTTCGGCCGGGCCAGTCGTTCAGCGTAGAGCCGATGGAACTGGCGGCAGTCGCGGCGCGGGGCTTCTCCCGCCCGCTTCCCCCGCCCGGCTGGACGCCGCCATTCAGGTTATTTTGCCCTCTGTGCATGTGCAGAACACTTTGCGCATGTGCAGAGGACAAAATAACCTGAATGGCGGCGTCCAGCTGGGCGGGGGAAGCAGGCGGGAGAAGCCCCACGCCGCGACCGCCGCCAGTTCCATCGGCTCTACACCGAACGACTGGCCTGGCTGAACCAGCAGGATTTCACCCCTGGCTCTGCAGCGACGAACAGGTAAGCCTGTGCCAGTAGGAACCCACCCCTGGCTGCGATGAAGGGGGGTGTTTGGGGGGGGTGCACAAAGCTGCAGGATAAGAGAGACGGACCCCTCCCATCTTGCTCCCCTAGAACCCCCCCCCGTCAATGGTGTCCCGCTTTACAAAAAATAAAATCTGGTCACCTTACCTTTTGCCAATATAAGTTGGACTCTTTGAGAGTTTGTGTGATGAAAATGGGAAAGAAAAAAAACTTCCAGCATTAACTGGAACAATTGAAACATTTAAAGCTTTTTTTTTTTAAAAAAAAAATCATTTTTATTGGACATTTTCAACATTAAAAAATCACAAAACACAAATTTGTCACTCATTCCAGCAGTTCCGTATCGGTATCGATATCATCCATAACATTCATAGATTCTGTTTCTATAATTCACTATGCTATATTATACAATCCTTTAAATTATACAAATTTTTACATATCATCAAAATTCTAAACTTCTTGTAGTTCACTATCCTACAGTCATTTGAATTATATTGCTACTTACATATATATTCTCATCCATATTCTATAATTCTTATACAGTAGTTGTAATTCTATTCTCTAGCCAGATATACCATCTACTCTACTCCAGATATACCATCTACTTATACCATCTAAGAGCTGAGGTGGCGCAGTGGTTAAAGTGCAGAACTGCAGTTCAGCTGTTCAAATCTCACCAGGCTCAAGGTTGACTCAACCTTCCATCCTTCTGAGGTCGGTAAAATGAGGACCCAGATTGTTGGGGGCAATATGCTGAACTCTGTAAATCGCTTAGAGAGGGCTGTAAAGCACTATGAAGCGGTCTATAAGTCTAAGCGCTATTGCTATTGCTACTCCAAACTTGATAGTACTCTGATTCTTCTCTCTCTTTCAACTCCATAGTCAACCTATCCATCTCTGCATGCTCAAGTATCTTTCTTATAATCGTTGCCTCTGAAGAACTGTCAGCCTGTTTTCAATTTTGCGCGAGAGTGATTCTGGTTGCCGTTAATATATGCAATATTATATATTGAAATTTTTTATCAATTTTCGCCTCTAAAATACCTAATAGGAATAATTCCGGTTTCATTTCTATTTTTTGTTCAGTAATTTCTTCCAGCCAATCCCTTATTTTATGCCAATACTTCCTACCTTTAGGGCATGTTCACCACATATGGTAGAAGGTACCCTGTTTATACTCACATCTCCAGCATTCAGGTGAACAGTTTGGGTACATTTTGGCCAATCTCAAAAAAAAAAAAAAATTAAGCTTAAATGATTCTCGGCAGAATGTTGCTTGTTGAATTCTTAGGTTCACTTCCATAAGGCTGTGCAAATCATGCCTGTTCTGATGTCAACACGACACACGTGTTTTCTCTTCTTAACTGATGATGGGAGAAGGGAAAAACTACATCTATGGTGATTGTTTGAAGGCATAAAAATAATTCACGTCTGACATTCTGAAGGGTAGAAGGAATATTGCATTGCGGTTTTCCTTTCTCAATTACAGTTCTGCTCTTAACTTGTAATATGCCAACGTCATTTCAAATTCACATTAATTGAATCTGCAATGAAGGAATTTAAAGGTCTAAATACTACACTGATTAGAAAGACTTAGATGAGAGATGAAAGGTGAGAGGTGAGAGGTGATGTCAGGGTTCCAAAAAAAAAAACACCCCCAAAAAAATAAAACTCCAAGGCTATAAGTTCCTCAAAGTTCCAATTTATTAGAGATGTCATGTTGGCACATCTGGGAAAACCCGAATCTGAAAGCTTCCAGGCTTTCCCCACCCAAAAGAAAGTTCAAGTCCCTGCCCAGCACCCACATGTCTGTCACTTGGTCCAATCCAATCTTCACATTCAACTGGAGACAATCCCCAGTCCGTCCCATCCAGGTGCAGGCAAGTGACTCCTAGAGTAAAGAATATTGTTATGGCTAATCTTCCACCTCTCTAAACAAAATCCCCTCCCAATTTCCCAGGCTAAAATATGTGGCAGTTGAGAAGCTGAAAAAGAAAAAATGGCTTCCAAAAACTGACGAGAGAGAGAGAGAGAGAGAGAGAGAGAGAGAGAGAGAGAGAGAGAGAGAGAGAGAGAGAGAGAGAGAGAGAGAGAGAGAGAGAGAGAGAGAGAGAGTTGTTGTTAGTTGTGAAGTCGTGTCCAACCCATCGCGACCCCATGGACAATGTTCCTCCAGGCCTTCCTGTTCTCTACCATCCTCTGGAGTCCATTTAAGTTCACACCTACTGCTTCAGTGACTCCATCCAGCCACCTCATTCTCTGCCATCCCCTTCTTCTTTTCCCCTCAAACGTTCCCAGCATTAGGCTCTTCTCCAGTGAGTCCTTCCTTCTCATTAGGTGGCCAAAGTATTTGAGTTTCATCTTCAGGATCTAGATAGATAGATGATAGATAGATACTGTAGATAGATAGATAGATAGATAGATGATAGATAGATAGATAGATAGATAGATAGATAGATAGATAGATAGATAGATAGATAGATAGATAGATGATAGATAGATAGATAGATGATAGATAGATAGATAGAATCCGTAAACAATAAGGCTCTGTTTCTTTTAGAACCCCAAATTAACAGTTTCATCTTAATATTTTTGTAAAGAGTATTAAAAAACGTAAATTAGTGATAAAAGCTATTAATTAGCATGAGGTCAGGGAGATAAAACCCTTTACGTTGAAAATACCAACAGATAATATTTATTGGAACGAGTGTTATTTTTTTCCTTGAGAAGATTCTTATACAGAAGTTATATTGCACATCAAAGACAGACGGATATAAAATCTGTGATAGTTTTTAGTGATTCATCTTAAAACTTTGGAACAGCTACGTGATATGTTTTTTTTATCATATTTTAATGAAATCGTGTTTTATAGTTGCCTTCTCATTAAGCACAGTACTACGGTAGTGTTGTAAAATAATAATGTAGAAACAGGAAGGGGCTGTATTTATAATTTATTTGTCATTTGGAAATTCTGAGCTTTCTGCTGGCGAGTATTACTTAATAAGAGGGTGGAGAAGATGTTAAAACTAAAAGACATAAAGGATGTGTTATAGTCATTGCACTATAGTTACCATTCCTCAAAATAGGAAAGTTTATCTAATCTTTGGCGTTAGTGTAAAACATTAAATAAACTTTCCTGTTAGGAGCAATAGGAAGCTGACTATGTAGTTCAATTAACATATCACTTATACATTTTACTTATAAAATTTGCACTGCATATATAAACATGCTTACCTACCCTCTAGATTCTAGTGTTGTGGTCTGCCAACGGCCAGTGGAGCTGGCAGCAGATTCAGACAGTGAGGAGGTTGAGGAGGAACATGGGCCAGTCCTGGATTCTGGGGAAGGCTCTGATGTGTGCTCTGCGTCGGACGCAGAGATGGGGCCAGGGCAGTCTTTGGAGTCAGACATCAGTGAGGCAGACAAACAGCTGGAGCCTGTTCCCAGTGTGCGCATGCGCAGAGTTGCCAGACGAAGGGAACAGCTGAGGAACAAGGGTCGACTTGGGAGTAAGGCCACAGGTGGACGATGAATGGCCCCTCCCATAGGGAATAAAAGAGGAGCGAAAGGGGATGGGAGTTTGCAGGAGACAATTAGTTCGCTTAATTGGTTCGTGACTCTCAGAGACTCCTTGCCAAGTTTTGAAGATATCGGCCTGGCAGCTCTCCAAGCCAGATAAGGTCTGTGACTGTAAATTCACCCTTGAAAGACCTTGCTGGATGTGAATGAGAAGAATTCACAGTAACTTAATAAAAAGAGGTTTTTGTCGGAACAAGGAGTGTGCTTTGTGGTTTGTGGAATCCTAGGTCAGAACAACTGTTTGCTGAAAAGAACAGTCTTTCAAAGACAGAATAAGGTATAAGATAATATTTGCAAGGAGGAGGCAATTTATCAAAACTATAGGCCTATCTCTGCTGCTTATTTCCTCTTCCTTCTCATTCAGATTTTCTTCCCTGTTGAAAACAGATGGTTCATGTGTCCAAATCAATATTGTTTTCAAGAAGAGAAACAAAGAATTGCATGTCCACAAATCAGGTTCCTATAGTTCACTGGGAAGAGATATTATCCCTTAAACAATGTATTTCAAGGGTTTTACTTTAGCAATAGGATTTAGACTTATATACCGCTTCATAGTGCTTTACAGCTTTCTCTAAGTGGTTTACAGAGTCGGCATAAAATCAAAAGTAGACATATAGACTGGGTGAAGCCAGGTTTAAGAGCAGTAACTGTGAGAGAGATCTTGGAGCCTTAGTGGGACAACCAATTAAATATGAGCCAGCAGTGTCCAGCAGCAGCCAAAAAGCCAATGCAATCCTTAGCTGCATTAACAGAGGGATACAATCAAGATCAAGCGAGGTACTAATCGCATTCGATAAAGCCTTAGTACGACCACACCTAGAATACTGCATCCAGTTTTGGTCAGCACACTATAAAAAAGATGTTGAGACTCTACAAAAAGTGCAGAGAAGAGCAACCAGGATGATTAGAGGACTGGAGACTAAAACATATGAAGAACAGTTACAGGAACTGGGCATGGCTAGTCTAGTGAAGAGAAGGACCAGGGGAGACATGATAGCAGTGTTCCAATACTTGAGGGGCTGCCACAAAGAGGAAGAGGTCAAGCTATTTTCCTAGGCACCTAAAGGCCAGACAAGGAATAATGGATGGAAATTGATCAAGGAGAGATTCAACCTAGAAATAAGGGGAAATTTTCTGACAGTGAGAACAATCAACCAATGGAACAGAAGTTGCCTTCGGAAGTTGTGGGAGCTTCATCACTGAAAGCTTTCAAGAAGAGATTGGACTGCCATTTGTCAGAAATGGTGTAGGGTCTCCTGCTTGGATGGGGGGGGTTGGACTAGATGACCTACAAGGTCCCTTCCAACTCTGTAATCTGTTATCTGTTACATTGCCCCCAATAATCTGGGTCCTCATTTTACCCACCTTAGAAGGATGGAAGGCTGAGCAAACCATGAGCCACTCAGAATCGAATTCCTGGCAGTTGGCAGAATTAGCCTGCAATACTGCATTCTGACCACTGCACCACCACGGCTCTATCGGCACTTATAGCATAAGGCCAGAATTATTACTGATATATGAGGGAAGATTGTAAGAGAGAAAAAACTACCTTGGCCAACCATATAATACATTTGTAGCCAAGCACAAAATCTGGAGATAACTCTGCTTGTTTTACAATCTGAGTTGCTAAGCTGCATCAGCTATTCTATACATGTTTATGTAGCCTGAGTAGTCCTACAGGAAATTAATCCTGACTGTCCTTTGGAAGGTCAGCTATCAATACTTTGGTCACCTAATGAGAAGAGATGACTCATTCGAAATGACCCTGATGTTGGGAAAGATGGAAGGTGACAGTGGGTGAGATGGTTAGATGGTGTATTGATGCAATGAACGTGAACGGTCCATGGGTTCGCGAAGTCAGACATGACTTAGAATAGAATAGAATAACAGAGTTGGAAAGGACCTTGGAGGTCTTCTAGTCCAACCCCCTGCTTAGGCAGGAAACCCTACATCACTTCAGACAAATGGTTATCCAACATCTTCTTAAAAACTTCCAGTGTTGGAGCATTCACAACTTCTGGAGGCAAGCTATTCCACGGATTAATTGTTCTATCTGTCAGGAAATTTCTCCTTAGTTCTAAGTTGCTTCTCTCCTTGATTAGTTTCCACCCATTGCTTCTTGTTCTACCCTCAGGTGCTTTGGAGAATAGCTTGACTCCCTCTTCTTTGTGGCAACCCCTGAGATATTGGAACACTGCTATCATGTCTCCACTGGTCCTTCTTTTCATTAAACTAGACATACCCAGTTCCTGCAACCGTTCTTCATATGTTTTAGCCTCCAGTCCCCTAATCATCTTTGTTGCTCTTCTCTGTACTCTTTCTAGACTTAGCAGGTGAACAACAAGCCTGAGTACAAAGGATAAAAGTGACCATTTAATAAGTGTTTATCTTTACTATTTCTTATGAAAATGGTGCAATTCAGGGGTGAAATTCAGCAGGTTGTGACAGGTTCTAGAGAACCGGTAGCGGAAATTTTGAGTAGTTCGGAGAACCGGCAAACACCACCTCTGACTGGTCCCAGAGTGGGGTGGGAATTGAGATTTTGCAATATCCTTCCCCTAGCAGTGGGGAGGGAATGGGGATTTTGCAGGAGTGGGGTGGAAATGGAGATTTTGCAGTATCCTTCCCCTGGAGTGGGGAGGGAATGGAGATTTTGCAGTATCCTTCCCCTGGAGTGGAGTGGGAATGGAGATTTTGCAGCATCCTTCCCCTGGAGTGGGGTGGGAATGGAGATTTTGCAGCATCCTTCCCCTGCCATGCCCACCAAGCCATGCCCACAGAACCAGTAGGGGAAAAATTTGAATTTCACTCCTAGTGCAATTATATGCGTCTATTACTGAATCTGCATGGTAAAATCTCTGGGTTGCCTTAATGTTCTGGGTCAATAGGATCCAAGAGGTACTTTCAATTATAGTTTCACATCAAAATCTTTATTACAGCCTTTAGGCCAGAAAATACAACATTAAAAAATAGATAAAACCGGTCACTAATCAAAGTAAAAAAGTTGAGCTAAACAGAATAAAATTACATAAAAGAAATAAAGTAACCATCACATAGATAACAATGGTGATCATTAAAATTTCTACTAATTTTGGTGACCCCAAAATCTGGCAATATGGAAAGATACATCAGAGTTCTGGTCAGGTAGAAGAAGCAAGAGAGAAACATTTTATTTCAGCTTTTTAGTTTTATTAATTATAAATTTATGTCTTTTTTATTGTAGTGTTTTCTGGCCTAAAGATCGCAATAAAAGTTATGGATTACAGTTTGGTTCCATCAGCACCATAAAGTTCCTTTCTAGACAGTTTATTTGTATGAATAACTGTTAGTTTGCCCAGGTAGACCAGGTAGGTAACAAAATAATAGAGCTGGAAGGGACCTGGGAGGTCTTCTAGTCCAACCCTCTACCATTTCAGTGACTGTGACTGTCCAACCTCTTCTTAAAAACCTCCAGTGATGGAGCACCCACAACTTCTGGAGGCAAGCCATTCCATTGGTTAATTGTTCTTTGTTTCAGGAAATTTCTCCTTAGTTCTAGATTGGATTTTCCCTTCATACACTTCCATCCATTACTTCTTGTCCTGCCTGTCACGATGTGAATATTGTCAGTTTGTGCATCTCTATGTTTTTCTACTGTTTCTTGTATTTATGGTCAAGCAGACGTATGATATATTCTACTACGCATGTCTGCATTCCAGAGGTTTACTCCTTCTTTTCTCTTCGCCATTTCTACCAAAGGTAGAAGTGATTTATTCATTAGCAGATAAGATGTAGCTTTACTAAGGATTCTTTTTATTACTTTTCTGCTGAAATAAATATTTTGTTAATTAGATTTGAATCTCGGTTTTATTTTCTAATGAGAATGACTTCAAAGGAGCAAAGATCCATTGACCTCTATGGAGGATTGATCCTCCCCCCTTCTCTTCTTAACACTGCCTTCATGTGCTTTGGAAAACAGACCCCTCTTCTTTGTGGCAACCCCTCAAATATTGGAACACTGCTATCAGGTCATCTCTGATCCTTCTTTTCATCAAACTAGACATACCCAATTCCTGCAACTGTTCTTCATATGTTTTAACCTCCAGTCCAGTGGTGGGTTGCTACCGGTTCTGACCGGTTCTATAGAACTGATAGCTGAAATTTCCCGCTGCTCGCCGAACTGGCAGCGATGATCGGCTGTATACGCCCCCGAACCGGTTCTCCGGTCACTGCGGATTGCCAAAAAACCCTCTGCGCATGCACAAAGGTTTCTGTGCATGCGCAGAGGGTAATTTCCAGGAAGGGATGTGCGCGTGGGAGCGAAGCAAGCATGCGCACACAAAATGTGCACTTCATGATTCAAACCGCTAGGTTGGAACACCCCTGCTCCAATCCCTTAATCATCTTTGTTGCTCTTCTCTGCACTTTTTTTTTCAGAGTCTCAACATCTCTTTTTTTCATGGCAACCAAAACTGGGTGCAATATTCCAAGGCAGGTCTTACCAACCACGTAAGCTAATTCTACGTCATTATAAAGTTACATTCTGGGCCTGGCTAGGAGAGGAATTTTCAAAATTCAACTGTAGGAAAGCTTGCTAATTGTGCCAGAACTTGCCATTACGGCATTGCTGATTTACTGAAATATCAAGTATCCCAAGCAATTAATTAATTGGTTTCTAAAGATATTTTGTCAGCTCATTGGTCACTGCTGCAGAAAGGCAAGGAATGAAGAATGGACGTAAGACCTGTTTACTTACTGGTGGAATTGCTGGAATCTTGTAAGTCTGAAACTATAATTCTTCCGCTGTTCCACCTTTACAGTCTGATAACTTACTAAGAGTCCCTCTTGAGTGTCTTGCCGCAGCTACTATGCAGTTGTGGGCTACCCTCACTCTTATCTGTCCACTCCGTACCGGGTTGAACTGGTAGCAACCCACCACTGGTTTACAGGACCAAAAGATAAGCATAGAATAAGGTGACCACATTTTAATATTTGTAAAGTGGGACACCATTGATGGGGGGGGGTTTCTAGGGGAGCAAGATGGGAGGGGTCCGTCTCTCTTATCCTGCAGCTTTGTGCATCCCCCAAACACCCCCCCTTCATCGTAGCCAGGGGTGGGTTCCTACCGGTGCGGGCTTGCCTGTTCGTCGCCGCAGAAGCTGGTGGCGTTCACGGCGTGAGGCTTCCCCCACCCACTTTCCCCGGCAGCCGGGACGCCGCCATTTGCGTTCTTTTGCCCTCTGTGCATTTCTACGTCAAAGAACGCAAATGGCGGTGTCCCGGTGGCTGGGGAAAGCGGGCGGGGGAAGCCCCTCGCCGTGAACGCCACCAGCTTCTTCGGCTCTGCGGCGATGAACAGGCAATACCGCCACTGCCCCTCTCACTGCCCTCCCTCCCCGCCTGGCAGGAGGAGGCAGGCAAGGCATGAGGCAGAGGGGTGTGCAGGGCAAATTCAAATTCAAAAAGCGGGACTTTTTTGAAACGCCGCGGGACGCGGGACAAATTATTAAAAAGCGGGACTGTCCCACCAAAAGCGGGACATCTGGTCACCTTAAGCATAGATAAAAGTTTCAATCATGATGTGGCTATTATTCTTTCTAATTTCATCTGCCATTTTCTCTTGCAGTGGAGTGCAGATGTCATTCTCCCTGAAACCCACAAATAAACCGAGCATTGTTTTTATTATTCTTCTAGAGGAGATCATGAAAGTATGGGAAGAAATATGCATCTGGTTCAGTTCCAAGCCGGGAGGAAGGCACTGGAAATAAAATGGAGGCTGGAGGCTAATTGGAAAGAGGGTCCATTTATTGATGAACAGAACCACCAGGGTTTGTGGTTCTGGTGCAGCTGACAAAATGGAGTTGAGAGTGGGTGGGTTTTTATACCTGCTGTGGGCTTTGAATTTGAGCTTCCTGTTCCTGTGCAAGAACATGTCCTTTAATATTCTATTGGCTGTTGTCAGATTCCTATGGGGGTCATGTAGGGGTTATGGAGGGGTCATAGCTGGCTCTACAGGCAAAAGAGGAAATGCAAATCCTAGATGCTTGTCTGAGCTAATCTGGTCAGCCTCTGTCTTATTGTTTATCTGAGCTCCCAGGTTTGAAGTTTGGACTGCTCTGGGATGGTGCAATGGAGGGGCTTGTGTTCTGAAAGGGTGTTGGGCAATTCCCACTGTGGCTAATGGCTTTCTACTTGGAGAGGGAGGCTTTGCTCACAGTCACTCATGCCCTTGTCACCTCACGGCTGGACTACTGTGACGCGTTCTACATGGGGCTACCCTCAAAGAGCATCCGGAGACTGCAATTGGTACAGAATGCAGCTGCGCGAGCTGTGGTGGGTGTGCCGAGATACACCCATGTAACACCCATTCTCCACCAGCTGCATTGGTTGCCTATTAGTCTCCAGTCACAATTTAAGGTGTTGGTTTTGACCTTTAAAGCCCTACATGGCTCAGGGCCAGGTTACCTTTGGGACCGCATCCTACCACATACCTCCCTACAACCAGTTAGGTCCCACAGAGTGGGTCTCCTCCAGGTCCCATCAGTCAAACAATGCCGGTTGATGGGTCCTTGGGGGAGAGCCTTCTCTGTGGGAGCCCCATCCCTCTGGAACCAACTCCCATCAGAGATCCGGACTATCCCCACCCTACTGACCTTCCGCAAAGCCGTAAAAACATGAAGATCGGATTCCCTCATGATTGAATGTTCCTTTTAAAATTATGAAATGTTTTTAAAATGTATGTATGTTATATATTGCTCTTATTCTTGTTGTACGCCGCCCTGAGTCCTACGGGATTGGGCGGCCTATAAGAACTTTTAATTAAATTAAATTAAATTAAATTTCATCCTGTGTTGGATCTTGGGTGAAGGGCTGCTTTCTAATCCTACCATTCTGCCTTTGTTTCAAAATATCCTGTCTTGAATGGATTACCAAATCTGCATTTTTAAAAGCTGGCCTCCTCAGTTTCTGCTTGGGGGCAGGGAAACTGTGGCTGCTTCTTACCTCTAAAAAACAACAACCATGTTTCTCGATTTCCCATTTAGGGAAATAGAGGGTGAGTCAAAAAGTAATGCCACTTTCTTTATTTCAGGTGAAGTTTTTGATTTAAAAAAAAACCTGAAAATTTTCCCAGTTATAAATGATTATATCATTTACGTTCTGAAATATTTTGTTTCTTACTTTTCAGGTTTGTAGGCTCCCAAGGAAAATTCAAAATGGCTGCCCCCTTAGAGTTGCGTCAAAAACAAAGAGCAGTGATTGAATTCCTTGTTGCTGAGGGGGAAACCCCTGGGAACATTCACAGAGGATTAACAAAATGTGTTTGAGGACAATACTTTAGATTTTGGCCCCATGAAAGAGGGTTTGAGAGGCAAACATTATTCCAGTGACGAGGAAGTGAAAACTGCAGTGAAGAAGTGGCTCAAAGAACAGTCAACAAAATTTTACGAGGCAGGGATACATGCTCTCATTCGAAGGTGGAACATTGCTATTGAGAGAAACGGTGACTATGTTGAGAAGTAGGGATGTGATCCACAGAGGACCAGCTTCATTTTGATACATGCTACATGTTCCTGTGTTGGTCATTATACCTGTCCTAAAGTAAATGGCATTACGTTTTGACTCACCCTCGTCTTCCTTTCTTAATAGTCCTCAAAATATTTCGTTCTTCTAGGAGAGGGGGCTTCCCACAAAAGGATATTTAAAACATTGGCAACATCACATTTATTGATAAGGGACCCTTGTCGGGATGTTACAATGGTTTTCTTGAGCCATGAAAATCTCATCCTTAAATGCATCTTTGTTTTTGTAGCCTTGGAAGGAACTTGACAGTCGTTGTATATATATTTCATTAGTGCTGTTCAGGTGTAAATATGAATATATCAACTTTGAAGCCAAAGTCGCAGGAAAAGGCTGTCAGGATTTAGTAACCTTTGGACAAACTGGAAGTGGCAGCTGCATACGTCTTGTGGATCTAAAACGTATGTCATGTTCAAGATACCTCAAAATACTTGTAAAGTTTCTTTTTGAAGGTGGTTGGGATTGGTCTCAGCACATATAATGAACAGGGTTGTTGCACCCACTCTGTGGTAATGTGTTATAATCTCTCACAGAGAGGCTTTGATCTTTGCAATTTCCTTTCCTTTTTCTTCTTTTTCTTCTCCCCACCCCTACTTTTATCTCCCATTGAAAAAAAAAAAATGATCGCTGGGAGTGTTTTGCTCTGAAGTGCAAGCTTGTTACCACAGTTCAAAGAATTGCATTTTAGCTGTGTTTCATTTACTGAGTGTTTTTCTTTGTTGTTTTATTTCTTCCTTGATCTGATAAAGCAGAGTCTTGGTTTCATTTTCTCTCATAAATGTATTTTGACCCTCTTTGTCTTTCCTGAATTAAAACCCAGCCAGAAAGAAATGTGTACAATATGGACAAGGTTCACCAGGTTCGTATATTCTTGCTCAAGGTTCCCCAACTTAAACAAGCATATCTCTATCTATCTATCTATCTATCTATCTATCTATCTATCTATCTATCTATCTATCTATCTATCTATCTATCTATCTATCTATCTATCTATCTATCTATCTATCTATCTATCATCTATCTATCTATCTATCTATCTATCTATCTATCTATCTATCTATCTACTATCTATCTATCTATCTATCTATCTATCTATCTATCTATCTACTATCTATCTATCTATCTATCTACTATCTATCTATCTATCTATCTATCTATCTATCTATCTATCTATCTATCTATCTATCTACTATCTATCTATCTATCTATCTATCTATCTATCTATCTATCTATCTATCTATCTACTATCTATCTATCTATCTATCTACTATCTATCTATCTATCTATCTATCTATCTATCTATCTATCTATCTATCTATCTATCTACTATCTATCTATCTATCTATCTATCTACTATCTATCTATCTATCTATCTATCTATCTATCTATCTATCTATCTATCTATCTATCTATCTACTATCTATCTATCTATCTATCTATCTATCTATCTATCACCTATCATTAGCCATTTTATATTTTCTAAGGAACAGTGGATGGATTCGGTCATTTAATCAACTTTTTGCAGCTGTTCTTAGAGATCAGGGGCTGTAACAGTTCATTCATCAGCCATTCTCAGTTAATGGCACCTTCTTTTGAAGATGGTCAATTGAAAACAAGCAAATGAGAGCAATATGTATATATATATATATATATATATATATATATATATATATATATATATATATATATATATATATATATATATATATATATATATATATATATATATATATGTATGTAGGATTTTTTGCTGATAAATGATAAATGAAAATTATCATTTATATATACATGTGTGTGTGTGTGTGTGTGTGTGTGTGTGTGTGTGTGTGTGTGTGTAACATTTTTTGCTGATAAATGAAAATAAAGGGAGACTATTATAGATCTACTTCGAGCTATTTTGCTCTCGTCAGATAGCCATACCCTTAGTGGGATTTGAACCTGGGCAGTCTGCCTGTAAGGCAGCAGCTTTAACCTCTAGGTCACAGGCTCTCTTCCCTATCAGCTCTTATAAATGTATTTTTTTCTGTAGAGTCATCCTGGTGTATGGAAGGAAACATTATATATATATATATATATATATATATATATATATATATATATATATATATATATATATATATATATATATATATATATATATATATATATATATATATATATATATATATATATATATATATATATATATATACATACACACACATACATACATACATACAACATACATACATACAACATACATACATACATACATACATACATACACACACACATACACACACACACAGCTCAGTAGCTAAGACGCTGAGCTTGTCGATCAGAAAGGTCAGCAGTTCAGCGGTTCGAATCCCTACTGCCGTGTAACGGGGTGAGCTCCCGTTACTTGTCTCAGCTTCTGCCAACCTAGCAGTTCAAAAGCACATAAAAAATGCAAGTAGAAAAAACAGGGACCACCTTTGGTGGGAAGGTAACAGCATTCCATGTGCCTTTGGCATTGAGTCATGCCGGCCACATGACCACTGAGACATCTTTGGACAGCGCTGGCTCTTCGGCTTTGAAACGGAGATGAGCACCGCCCCCTAGAGTCAGGAACGACTAGCACAGTCTTGGGTCAGAATGCAGTTAAAACTAATATCTATTTTAAGTCGGAAGTGTACATTCAGGTTCATAACTTGCAAATATTTATTCATTCCTTTTCATAGTTGCTATTTCTCTGTTTGTTTTTGTTGTCTTGTTACTTGGCTCCATCCTTAAGGAGCCCTGATGGCTCAGTGATTAGACTGTAGTATTGCAGGCAAACTCTGCCCACAGTCTGGAGTTCGACCCTGATTGACTCAAGGTTGACTCCTCCTTCCATCCTTCTGAGATTGGTAAAATGAGGACCCCAGATTGTTGGGGACAATATGCTGACATTGTGAACCGCTTTTGAGAGGGCTGTAAAAGCACCATGGGATAGCATATAAGTCTAAGTCTTATTGCTATTAGTGCTATTGCTATTAGTGCTATTGCTATTAGTGCTATTAGTGCTATTATTGCCAGCCTTAGTGGGCAAGGAATCTTTGTTCCTTGCCCATTAAGGCTGCAAAGAAAAGGGTAGATTTTGATCTGATTCAAATATCCTCTTAGTTTCCAAGTTACCTTCTGCTAAGTTCAAGAGTAGGCAGTCAAACTACTCGTAGATTAAAGACAGGACTGTACAGTAGTGCTTGTTTTTTCCCCCCAGAACTTACTTTTCTCTCCCTTTTGAAGAGTCCTACATTTATAAGCAATTGGAGCTGTCATGTGTGCAAGTGAGAGAACTCAAGAGGTTGTGCAGCTGTTGAGACACAAAGGCTATTCTCTGCAAAATGCGGGAGAAAGGAATCTCCGAGAGAAAACAGTAAGCTCTAAAAGCCTCGCAGTGACAGACTTCATAGGCCACACAGCCTGTGTGAAATTGGATTTAGCATGATTATTTCTGGGCAGTAATTCACAGCAAATAGCATCAAGGAAAACTTTGCTTAAATCCTGACTTGAGAAAGTGGATTTAAATCAAACTAATAGCTCGCAAAACATTCAAAGTATGCTTTGTACCTGTGCCTTGGAGATACATCACCAAATCCATATCCCCAAAAGAAGTAAAGGCAAAGAAAAACAGACTGATTTAAAGAATAAATTACTTGTCATAGTGATCTTTAAAAATGCCAGATTTTTAATGCAAAAATATAATCCTAACATTTATTGCAGCAAAAATAAATGTCAACATATTAGACATAACTGACTAAGCCGGGGTAGCATTTCCACGAAACTGAAAGGAACATGACAAGCTGCATTTCACATTTATTGGAATGAGATTTGGTCTTCTTTATCATAAGCAGTAGACTAAAACAATTTATTTTAATTTACTTCACCGTATTGAAGGGGGAGGGGGAGGAATCATTGATTCAGATAAACAGCAGAATAGCATATTCCGTTTTCACTAGAATAATCAATCCGTCTCAAAACCTAAACATGTAATTTGTCTCCACTTTGGTATACACTTGAATGCCTGCAGTTATATTAAAGAACAGTGACATATTACATGCTGTGATCCTGGATAGTTAAACTCCTATCTGATTATCTCTCTGATTATCCATGAAATAACAACACCATTTCAATTGGCAGACTCCAGAGAAATGCCCTTCCCATCTGTGACTTTCCACTCCCTATGCAAAATGCATGTATGCACTATTGTGAGTAAATACTTTAAGTAAACAGTTGTCTAAGGTTATGAACCTCTGATTTAGAGGGGAGGGGGAGACTCCAGGTTGAGCCATCTTTGCCCATGACAATTCAGCTACACAACATTTTATGACAGCCATTGCACTTCAGAGACAGAGTTAAGAATTTTAAAGCAAACTAACAGCTTCCTAGCACCATTCCCTTGTGGCTTAGAGGGTAAAAGCACTGCCTAACAAGGCAAGCAGCCCAAGTTTGAATCCTAGAAGGCTATGGCTAACTGATGAGAGCTAAATAGCTTGAAATAGATCTATACTAGTCTTCCTTTATTTCTTTATCAGTTCTTTGTAAGTTTGTGTGTGTGTAACACATTTTTTGCTGATAATGAAAATGAAGGGAGACTAGTATAGATCTATTTAGCTGTCGTCAGCTAGCCATACCCTTACTGGGATTTGAACTTGGGCAGCCTGCCTGTAAGGCAGTAGCTTTACAGTAAGATTTTCAAACCCCAGTAAGAGTATGGCTAGCTGACGAGAGCTAAATAGCTTGAAATAGATCTATACTAGTCTCCCTTCATTTTCATTATCAGCAAAAATAATGTGTTACACATAGAGAAAATAGTTTGTCATCTATACCACTGTCTGGATGGCCCCTGAAGGGGCAAAAGGGCAAAAAGGAAGCAGTATGCTCCCTCCCATATTTGGGTATACCAGGGTGATTCGACAGAAAAAACATATATAACCCTTCCCTGGTACAAACTGATGTATGTGTGTGTGTGTGTGTGTGTGCGCGCACACACACACACACACACACACACACACACACACACACACACACACACACACACACACATACATACAGTATATAGTTGTTAGGTTAGATGTTTGTGCTGCTGTTAAAGGTTTTTTTTAAAGAATTGTGAGATGCAATAATCTTAGGCAGATTAATTGAGAATTTGTGAGTTCTGGCTATAATTGCAGTTGTGTAAACTGGAAACTTACCAATATTGTTACATATTATGGATTGACTTGAAGATGAAGTCAATTTTGAATCAAGCTTGGCTCCTGAGATACCATGAGCACAACCAAGGAGAGCAGCAACAGAGAGATGCTTTGTTATTTCTCTGGAAAATCTCGCCCAATTCTACTTCCTGCATTCATTCAATCGGCCAGTAGCCTCTCCCCGGGGAGAGAAATTAATACCTGATAGCTTAGCATCATCCCCCCCCCGGGGAGAGAAAGAAGCAATACACAATAGGGAAGGAGGCAACAGAAATCGGTCAGCATGACCAAGGCAAAAAACAAAACAAAAACCAAAGCTAATTACAGGGGGGAGGCAAGGGTGTGGGCCCATTACATGCACCATGACTAAATTGATCAGCAACGCATAAAAGCAAGCATTTCTTCAATGGTGATTTTACACTCTGACGATGTCAGCAGGGGCTGATGAAAGCTTAGGAAAATAAATTTTTAAAAGTTCTGGAGGTCGTGATGTCTGTCGTTTCTTCTTATATATATGAGGTATTTTGTGCTCTCTGAGCTTGGTTGTTTTCTTGAAGATATTTCATTACCCAAACTAGTCAACATCATCAGTTATTACAACATCATGATTAACTAGTTGACTTATCACTGTTGACAAGCTGTTGGTTGAAAAGCTAGCTGATTAGCACTGTTGACTAGCTAGTTGCTAGTTGATTGGCACAAATAATGTTACCTAGTTTGGGTTAACCAAACATCTGCAAGAAAACCACCAAGCTCAAAGAGCACCAAAGACCCCTCATTTCAACCCTGAGCTACAGATATTCTGTCAAGGTAAAGATTTAAGCACTGATCAGCTGTTCCAATGATGTAATGCTGGGAATGAGTCAGCAAGGTTTTTGGGCTGATATCACTTTAAGAGCCTGTAATAAGAAGAGGCCCTGTTGGGGTGTATCTCCCTCTCCGTTTGTGCTTCCGTGCTGTAATTGCTGATTGCTGTTTGTTTGCAGTCTGACTAAAGTACATGTGTGTATATATTTTTTGTAGTTAAAAGCACTATTTAAATGCAAATCTCTGTTTACTGTATTTGCTCCTGTGTGTACTCTGACATAGTCTCCTTTATTGCATATATATATATACTGTGTATGTATGTATGTAAGTATATATGTATGTATGTATGTGTATATATATGTGTGTGTGTGTATGTATGTATGTGTATATGCATATGTATGTGTATATGTATATGTACCGTATTTTTCGGAGTATAAGACGCACCTTAGTTTTGGGGGAGGAAAACAAGGGAAAAAGGCCTCTGCCTCCCAGCAATTTGCCATACAGCAAACAGCAAACAGCACAGATGATATACACTGTTTGCTGTGTATTTCTGTGCATGTGTGCCTGATCCATAGAAATAGTAAAGAATTGGAGAAATGTACATTATGCCAGAAAGTTTTCTTAAATGTAGTCACACTAACTCCTCCCAATTATTTAAATAGATCTACTCCAAGGTAACTAAACTCTAATACTAAACAGGATACTGTTACATTTCATACTATACTTGTACAGAGCTGTTAAAATTAATTAAAATTTCTGGAAGTATACATTATTCTCTATTATTTAAAAGAAGATACAATAGCACTGGGCCTCTTCAGAGCAAGCATTTATTTTTAAAAGCTTCTTTATTTTGTTAAGTTGTCTAGATTTACAGGGCTCTCCAACCTTGGCAACTTTAAGATTTGTGGACTTCAACTCCCAGAATTCCACAGCCAGCAAGCTAACAAAGCTCTAGAACAATAATAAAGCAGTCTTTAAAAAATAAGTCTAATAATTTGAACATTCTACAGACATTTATAGTTATTCACTTACCCCCTTCCATCCAGTTCAGCAAAAAATAAAAATCTGCGAGTCTCTCCCAGCTATCTTTGTAGTTAGTTTCACTTTCATTTTCCCATGTAGCAAACCTAATCAGCTGTTCCTTGGGAAGCTGCTAGTGACTTGCTTGGCTTTACAGGCTCTTCCCTCTTTGCTGCAAGCAGGTAAATTGCTGGAAGACAGAGGCCAAAGGGTGGGGGTGGCTGGCTGGGTGGGGCTGCATTCGGTGTATAAGACGCACCCAAGTTTTCACCCTCTTTTTGGGGGTAAAAAGGTGCGTCTTATACTCCGAAAAATACGGTATATGTATATGTATATGTATATGTATATGTATATGTATATGTATATGTATATGTATATGTATATGTATATGTATATGTATATGTATATATGTGTGTGTCTGTATCTGTGTGTGTGCCTGTGTCTGTGTGTCTATGTGTCTGTGTGTGTCTGTGTGTCTGTCTGTGTGTGTCTGTGTGTCTGTTTGTCTGTGTGTGTCTGTGTGTCTGTGTCTGTGTGTAATGGAGCACTGTGCACAGTTTAAAATGCATTTCTGACTATCACGGCATACTCATCCAAACAGTGCAGTTTCATCTTAAATCTGGAAATTTGTTCTACGAAACTGAAAGGAAATAACTCACAGGGATAATTACATTTCAGTGTGAATCTATTTAGCCTCCTTTAGTTGCAAATAAAGTGTTCAAATTTCTAAAGTATTAAATTGTTTTGTGTAAATATCTGAAATGAATAAACATATCATTATATTAACTAAGCATATGCTACTCCCAACAAGTGACAAGTAATTAGAAGAATCTGATTCCCTTTCATTTCCTCATTCTTTTAAATCTTTTAAACTTTCCAATTCATGGGAAACATTTAGCTGATGCAAAATATACCTGCAAAACGTTTAATAACTTTGAAACTGTGAACTGCTTAAAAAAGACAACCTAAATTTCCTGAAACATCTTTAGGAAGCTTCCAACATTTCGTAAGAAAGATAATTTCCAATGGGAACCAGAGGAAACACACCAAGTAAATAGGTGGAAAATGGAGGGTGGGGAGGGGAGAAGAGAGAGATTGATCTGAGTGAATTAAAAAAAAGTATTTTTGTACTACAATACTCCACTTTTTGTACATCCTTCAAGAAACTAATTAGATATTTATTTATGTAAAACAAATGAATTAGTTGTTGAAAAAGAAAACAATGGGTGACTTAATTTATTGTGTTTGGATTACCGTATTTTTCGGAGTATAAGACGCACCGGAGTATAAGACGCACCTTAGTTTTTGGGGAGGAAAATAGGGGAAAAAATCTGCCTACCAGGTATTCATCTGGCTAGCGTCCTTAGTCTGGTCAGCTTCAGCACATTATTTTATCCCCTGGTTAGGACTTAAAAAAACCTTCTTCAGAGAGAGTAACAATGAAAGAGCC
Organism: Diadophis punctatus similis; assembly: GCA_023053685.1. NCBI lineage: Eukaryota > Metazoa > Chordata > Lepidosauria > Squamata > Dipsadidae > Diadophis > Diadophis punctatus. Next base: position 6,197,801 of record JALIGW010000006.1, read on the forward strand.
TGCAAGCCAGTAAGAGCTGGGAAGATCATTAGCACCTAGTTAGGGCTAGAAAAAAACTTATTCGGAGCAAGTAGAGCAATGAAAAAAACCCTGCAAAGACTTAGGGCTGGAAAAACATTCTTCGGAGAGAGTAACAATGAAAGAGCCTGCAAGGTAAGAGCTGGGAAGATCTGTTAGCACCTAGTTAGGGCTGAAAAAAAAGCTACATTCGAAGTATAAGACGCACCCAAATTTTCAGCCACTTTTAGGGAGGAAAAAGGTGCATCTTATACTCCGAAAAATACGGTAGCTTATCTTATGATAACAGAATAGAATAAGAGTGAAATCAATGTAACTTGTAAATACACAAGAAAATAGTACTAATAAGCTGTATAAGAAAATTCTTAATGTTATAGCTGTTTTTTTATTAATTGTATTTGTATGCCGCCCAACTCCCAAAGGACTCTTAGATGTGTGTTATGTCTACGTTCGATGTCTATGTTGTAACTCAGATGTATGTTTTTTGTATGTTTTTAAAGAAAAAAATCAATAAAGATTATTTTTTTAAATAAATAAATAAATAAAAGTATTTTTTTTTATTGTATCAAAAGTCTAAACGGATTTAAAGAGAATGGTATTCGTCAGAGAATTTTAAAAAAATGAATAAATCAACCATTGTATAATATATGAAATGAGTTTAAGTGCATGCTGCATAGACATTGCCAAATGGGAAACATAATTACACCTCATATACTCCAATTAAATCACTATTAGAATATTGAACTCAACAAGACTAATGAACGCATGAAAGAAAGAAGGAACTATAAGTCAAATATAAGGGAAGAGAGGGAAGGAAGGAGGGTGGGTGGGTGGGTGGGTGGATCAGCTGTGAAACTTGAATAACAATTTCAGAAATGCTATCAACATCTTTCTGATAAACAGCCTTTCTGAAGAACAGGAACTAAATTATACTTTTGCTTCTTTTCTTTGCCAATTTAAAGACCCCTCTTGTATTCTTAATGCAAGAAAAATAGCCTTGCGCATGGTGTTTTGCATTTCCTATAGTTCACCAAATAAATCTTTTGTTATCTTGATTTTATGTTTCATTGCCCCCTGCCGTTTGATAGAGTTGCAGATTTTTAAGTCACAATTCTGTCTCAGCCTTTGTTCTAAATGGAAGGCATGTAAGGCAATGCCCTGTCCTGAATATGATTTAAAATTGATTACCGTTGTCTTGCCTGAAGTATTACAGCATTCAAACTGTAGCTTTCAATTAACTTTGTATGATTATTCTGAAAATGTACTAGGTTTGCTGAACTGCCTCTTATTTGTTATTATATTTATCTACTACAAGTAAAATAACATGGATCGGAGTACAAAACAAGACAAAAAAAAACCCCCCACAAAAGAAAAGTAACCCTCTCTCATTTGCTTCCTTTCAATGTTTTTTTTTTTAATATTCTTTCAGAGGCAGCTGAATTTACTATGGTATTTCTTCTCATTAGTAATGAAAATGATCCATGGTTGCAATCTGATCCATGCGGGCAAATTGTTTGAGGCAGATCATTCCGATCCGGGACACAAAATCTTGTTTCTTGTTAGAAGTTGTGGGATAGGAAAGTTTTAAGTTCAAACCTCTTTCCTGTATATCTCTGCGAGTATAGAGCCGAGGTGGCGCAGCGGTTAGAGGCAGTACTGCAGGCCACTTTAGCTGACTGTGATCCTCAGGTCAGCGGTTCAAATCTCAAGGTTGGCTCATCCTTCCATCCTTCCGAGGTAGGTAAAATGAGGACCCAGATTGTTGGGGGCAATATCAATATACATTGCTTACTGCTGTAAGCCGCTTAGAGAGTGCTTGCACTGTGAGGTGGTATATAAATCTCACAAATAAACAAATAAACAAACAAATAAACAAACAAACAAACAAACAAACAAACAAACAAACAAACAAACAAACAAACAAACAAACAAACAAACAAACAAATAAATAAATAAATAAATAAATAAATAAATAAATAAATAAATAAATAAATAAACCAGAGGTGGGATTCAGCAGGTTCTGACCAGTTCCGGAGAACCGGTAGCGGAAATTTTGAGTAGTTCAGGAGAACCAGTAAATACCACCTCTGACTGGCCCCGCCACCATCTATTCTCTGCCTCCCGAGTCCCAGGGAGGAAATGGGGATTTTGCAATAACCTTCCCCTGGAGTGAGGAGGGAATGGAGATTTTGCAGTATCCTCCCCCTGCCACGCCCACCAAGCCACACCACGCCCACCAAGCCACGCCCACAGAACTGGTAGTAAAAAAAATTGAATCCCAACACTGAGTACAATTCATATAATGGAAGAACCTAATGGAAGTAGAGTCTACTACAAAGCAGTGTGTCCTCAGGACCACGGAAATCCTGTTTAATTTTACTGGCTGGTTTGTAAAACTGGTCCCATCTCACAGGCGGAGTCAGATCAACAGCGTTGGAAGGGACCTTGCAGGTCATCTAGTCCAACCCCCTGCCCAAGCCGGAGCCTCTTACATCTGCCTCTACCTAGGATTGAACTCACACCTCCTGATTATGAGGCAATAGCTCCACCTCTAGGCCAAGCAGCTGAGCTGTTTGGGCTCATAGTTCTTCCAGAGTGTCATAGAAATATGGAGAGTTACAACAGACTATTGCTCTTTCCCATATTCTGTGGTTAGGATGTTTATATTGAAAGCATCATTATGTTGCTTGAACTTTAGGTTTTATACCTGGTCCTTCCTTTCAGGTCCCATTTTGGATGTTCTATGTGTGTTTCTTTTATTTTTCAATGCCAATTTGTTGCATTTCACTGTCTCTTTGATTACTTACTTCAATGTTTATCATGTTTATGAGCTGATTCAAATTTCCAAAATCTTTTGATCATTAAGGAGCAGGAGGAGGGGGGGGAACAGGAGGAAGAGGAGAATAAGGAGGAGGAGGAAGGGAGGAGAATAAGGAGGAGGGAGGAGGAGAAGGGAAGAAGAAGAAGAAGAAGAAGAAGAAGAAGAAGAAGAAGAAGAAGAAGAAGAAGAAGAGAAGAAGAAGAAGAAGAAGAAGAAGAAGAAGAAGAAGAAGAAGAAGAAGAAGAAGAAGAAGAAGACAAGCAGATCATTTTGTACAAACTTTGGGCCAGTTACATCAAACTTGCTATTCAGTCAATTCCTGTTGTAACCGATGGCTAAACACTCAGTTGATTTGACAAAAGCAGAACCTGCACTTGGGGGGGGGGGGATGCTAGGGCAGCAAACAGGAAAAAAAAGCAACTTCAATTTATGCTTTTGGTGATGGCCACTAACCATCTTTTAAGTGCTTTAAAAGAGGACTAGATAAATCCACACAGGACATGTTGATCAATGGCCCTTGATTTTCAAGGACACCATGTTATTTTCAGGCTGGATTTTGGCATATCTCCCAATTGCAGGGGAGCAATGGTTAGAAATGGTCTAGAAATCGAGCGGTGCAGTGGCCTAGAGGTGGAGCTCTCGCCTCACAATCAGGAGGCTGAGAGTTCGATCCTAGGTAGAGGCAGATATTTCTCTCTCTGGGGCACTATGAGAATGTATCTGCTGAAACAAAACTCCGCATTGGCAACAGGAAGGGCATCCGGCCAGGAAACACTCAACTCCATTCAGTTGCCCAGTCTCCATCCCGCAAGGGATTATGGGGTCGTTAAAAGAAGATGAGTGGTAGAAATGGTCTCTACATCCTGCTTTGGAGCACCCTTCAGGCATGTGATGGGCCTCGGTGAAAAGCAAAACCCTAAATCTTGGTTCAACCAACAGGAGTATTCTTCCTTCCTTTTACTCCCTGGGGGAAAAAAATGCATTGCCTCCTCTTGTGTATCCCAGCACTGGAAGTAAAAAGTTGAGACCATACATTCTTGAAATTGCTAACAGCAGAGAAATCAAATCCTTTCCTAAAACGGTCAGCATTTTCTTCCCGGCCACAGGCTTTGAGCGCAGTCGATTTCATGAGATGTGATGGCAGGCAGAAGAAGAAAGCGTCAAACGCTTGTGCAGGGAAGCTGATAAAGTCATCAAAGCCCTGGAAACGTTCAGGGAAATGTAATGATTCCCAATCATCCTCGCCTTGAATTGAATTAGCCTGCAGACTTCGCAATACCTTCAGAACTGCTTACCCTCTAAGAAGCCCTTCTTGAGATGGGGGGCCAAGATGATTGCACTTCCATTAGGAACGGGAGGGGAGGGGAGGGGAGAGGAAAGAGAGGGGAGAAGAAGGACAGCGGAAGGAAAAGAGAGGGCAATGGGGAAGGGGAGGGGAGGGGAGGGGAGGAAAGGAAAGGAAAAGAAAGGAAAGGAAAGGAAAGGAAAGGAAAGGAAAGGAAAGGAAAGGAAAGGAAAGGAAAGGAAAGGAAAGGAAAGGAAAGGAAAGGAAAGGAAAGGAAAGGAAAGGAAGGAAAGGAAAGGAAAGAAAGGAAAGGAAAGGAAAGGAAAGGAAAGGAAAGGAAAGGAAAGGAAAGGAAAGAAAGGAAAGGAAAGGAAAGGAAAGGAAAGGAAAGGAAAGGAAAAGAAAGGAAAGGAATAGGAAAGGAAGGAAAGGAAAGGAAAGGAAAGGAAAGGAAAGGAAAAGGAAAGGAAGGAAAGGAAAGGAAAGGAAGGAAAGGAAAGGAAAGGAAAGGAAAGGAAAGGAAAGGAAAGGAAAGGAAAGGAAAGGAAGAAAGGAAAGGAAAGAAGGAAAGGAAAGGAAAGGAAAGGAAAGGAAAGGAAAGGAAAGGAAAGGAAAGGAAAGGAAAGGAAAGGAAAGGAAAGGGAAAGAAAGGAAAGGAAAAGGAAAGGAAAGGAAAGGAAAGGAAAGGAAA
>JALIGW010000006.1:6202715-6237715 GCA_023053685.1 Diadophis punctatus similis
TCCTCAACTGTACGGGCCTCCCTTAGCTTATTTCATCCTCTATTCAAGCCACACCATGAATGATCACCTAGTAATCAAAGCTACATTGTAAACCCTTGCCGTTAACAAGGGAAATTAGGAACAGCCAATAGATTTCTCCATTTATTCCTACACCAAGATATTTTCTCCAGATTCATCTTATATTTCTGCCCAGCCAAATGTAGGGGAGATGCAAGAGGAGAAAATTACACATAGAATTGCAATTTGGCTGATTGTCACAAGAATATGTCTACAAATGGAACTGGAAGGATTTTTTTTTTATCATTCTTCTAACTCACTTTAATTTTTTATTCCTTGAATTGTCACCAATTGCTTGTTGCTATATTTACACAAAATTGGGCATTCTTTGCTTTTATTAAACTAATCCTTAGGAGAATGGAAGATGTAGCATTTGGCTCCCACCCCTTACTGAGCACAATTTTTTTTCTTTCTTTCTGAATCAACTTTATAATGTTCTCATAATCCCATCAGACAGCATTAGGTTCTTTCTGTTACGCTGCCATCTGATTTATCTTTGGGTATAAGAACAACAGATGCATTTAATTTCTTGCCAGAGTTCACATTTTATTACCCCTAAAAATATTGCCAGACTGAGACCTTTGATTTAGAGAAAATGACAATGATCTGGAGAAGATGGTAAACATCCTTGTCACATCAAGGATAAATCAAAATGATTCTCAATGATATCCAAATATCCTAGGTCAGGGGTAGGCAAAGTTGGCTCTTCTATGACTCGTGGACTTCCACTCCCAGAATTCCTAAGCTAGCATGATTGGCTCAGAAATTTTGGGAGTTGAAGTCCACGAGTCATAGAAGAGCCAACTTTGCCTACCTCTGTCCTAGATGACACAAATATGAGAGAATATCCAGTTCTTTAATCACATTATAGGTCAACACCTCAAGTTGGAATACTCTACTGGCAAATTCTGTCATTTTTAGCAATAAGAAAGTCCATTGAAGTTGCTAATTAGGCTGCTAATTAAATTAAGAGAGACTTTAGATTTCATGTGGTTATATATACCGGTATATACGCTATTGTGACTCTATTGTTCAAATTCTATTGTTCGAATACCTAGCGCTGTGATACGGAGTGAGCTCCCGCTACTTGCCCCAGCTTCTACCAATCTAGCAGTTCGAAAACACATACAAAATGCAAGTAGTAAAATAGGGACCACCTTTGGTGGGAAGGTAACAGCATTCCATGCAGGGGTGGGTTTCTAATTTTTTTACTACCACTCTGTGGGCGTGGCATATTTTGTGGGTGTGGCTTGCCAGCCATGTGACTGGGTGGGCGTGGGTTGCCGGCCATGTGACCGGGTGGGCGTGGGTTGCTGGCCATATATTAGTTATTTCAGAGAGATGTTACTACTATTTTTGCTATTTTATACCTTTCATGAAAAGCTTTGCATACAAAGTGTGTGTTACACCATGGCAACACAGCAACCTTTATATGCAGAAAAATGCTATAGTTAAAAGACAAGCAAGTCTCATACAGCATTTTTGGTTTCAGTCATGGATTCCTTAGACGAAAATATTGAGGACTGTTAAAAGAACAGTATCTTTTAACAGTCCTCAATGTTTTCATCTAAAGAATAACAGTATAAAACTGTATAAAATTAACAGTATAAAAGGTTAAGCTTTCGGAAAATGCCCACTTTGGGAAGCTTTTGGCATTTAAAAAAGTGGCGGTGCCCAGGAACCAGCAACCGACCGCACCGGTACTGTGACGTCACCAGCGGGCCGCTACCGGTGCTATAGAGTGGATCGCACCAGTAGGAACCCACCACTGGTTCCATGCGCCTTTGGCATTGAGTCATGCCGGCCACATGACCACGGAGACATCTTCGGACAGTGCTGGCTCTTCGGCTTTGAAACATAGATGAACACCGCCCCCTAGAGTCGGGAATGACTAGCACTTATGTGCGAGAGGAACCTTTACCTTTACCTTTTTTACTGTGACTCTACCACTGAAAAAAGGACTCAAATGTATATTTGCCTAAAATGGTATCGTAACAATATGTTGATCCCTCATCATAACAATCAATTTGGCTTGTGATCACAGTGGCTTATGTCTGTTCTTTCCGATCGAAGGACCATAATAATATTACTTGGCTGAGTCAGGGAGAACAAAAATATCTTTTAATATAGATAGCATTAATGAGTTATCCCTGACTATCATTGTTAGGAATCACACAAGGAGTCATGCATTTTTGGGTGCCAAGATACGTTAGAATATCATTATAGGAACTTTTACAAGTTAGATGTCTACTTTTCTCTTCCTAGCAAACCAATTTGTATTCATGAATTGGGATAGGTGCCCAGTTCATTAGATTTTCGTTCTAATATGAATCACCTTCATTTACATATTCCATAAAAAGACACACACCGAAACACAATTGTTTGTTGTGCTTCTTCAAATTTCGCAGCGGACATATCCAGCCCCAAAAAATGCATAGTGAAATCCTTAGTATTGTTTAAATTATGCTCAACGTTGCATGCATTAAGGTAATTTCATATCAAATGTGTTTATTAAGGATTGCCGTTTCAAATGGTCATGTTAAAGAGAAATGAATATAAAAAGACATACAGATTTAATGTATGCGCTGATGCAGTATGGAAAAGATTTATTGCTGACTTGTAAAAACATGAATGTCAAAAATATACACTAAATGCTAAAATAATATAGGAAATGGTTAAGAATGAAGTTTTTAACATGGTGAGCCGCGGTGGCGCAGTACTTAGAGTGCAGTACTGCAGGCTACTTCTGCTGATCACCGGCTGTCAGTAGTTTCGCAGATCGAATCTCACCAGGTTCAATAGCAATAGCACTTAGATTTATATACCGCTTCATAGTGCTTTACAGCCCTCTCCAAGCGGTTTACAGAGTCAGCATGTTGCCCCCAACAATCTGGGTCCTCATTTTACCGATCTCGGAAGGATGGAAGGCTGAGTCAACCTTGAGCCTGGTGAGATTCGATCTGCCAAATTGCTGGCAGTCTGTGATCAGCAGAAGCAGCCTGCAGTACTACACTCTAACCACTGTGCCACTGCGGCTCAAGGTTAACTCAGCCTTCCATCCTTCCGAGGTGGGTAAAATGAGGACTCAGATTGTTGAGGGCAATATGCTGACTCTGTAAACCGCTTAGAGAGGGCTGTAAAAGCACTGTGAATCAGTATATAAATGTAAGTGCTATTGCTATTGCTATTTACACAATCTTTGGTCTCAAGTACAGATTACTGGGAAATGTCTCTTGATGTTCTGACCTAGGCGTTCCCAAACCATGAAGCAGAATCTTTGTGCCGACAAAAATCCCATTTTATTAAGTTGCTGTGAATTTCTCTCATTCACATCCAACGAAGTTTTTCAAGGGAGCATTTACCGTCACAGACCTTATCTGGCTTGGAGAGCTGCCAGGCCAATATCTTCAAAACTTGGCAAGAAGTCTCTGAGAGTCACAAACCAATTAAGTGAACTAATTGTCTCGTGCAAACTCCCATCCCCTTTCACTCCTCTTTCATTCCCTATGGGAGGGGCCATTCATCATCCACCTGTGGCCTTACTCCCAAGTCGACCCTTGTTCCTTAGCTGTTCCCTTTGTCTGGCAGCTCTGCGCATGCACACACTGGAAACAGGCTCCAGCTGTTCATCTGCCTCACTGATAGCCAACTCCAAAGGCAGCTGATAACTGTCATACGGCCCTGGCCCCGTCTCTGCCTCCGACGCAGAGCACTTGTCAGAGCCTTCCCCAGACTCCAGGACTGGCCCATGTTCCACCCCAACCACTGGCGGGCCACAACACTTGTTGGCTTCACATAACCCTGTAGATATCAAGTTCCACATGTAATAAATCAAAGAACTGCTAATAAATTCTTTCAATCTAAGTTCTAAGATTCTTATATTTCAAATTATCTGCTGTGGTTGTGCCCTAGTACGAATTCCCAGTGCAATAAAGCAGTAAAGCAGTAACTATTGGTTTTCCCTGGTTTTTGTTATTGTTGTTTGTTTGTTTTTTAATTCCAAACTTCATTTCCAAACTTTCTTCACAAACACATGCAATTTCTTACAGATTAAAAAAATTCCATACCTTTTTTCTTGTAGGATACCGCCTATGTAAGTGCATTCGGGGAAGGAACACAACATTGAACATTTGCACTGAAATTAGGAACATGGAAAAGAAAAGCGAAAAGTGACAGGTTAATACACATTTCTTTTTTCTCGGTAAAATATGTCTAAGAGTAGATTCAGAAAAGCATTAGTGGGTGGAAAGAAAAGTGCATATTCTAAGCCTTTATTTTTTTTCTTTCTTTGTTCCCAATCTGTTCTATCTCTACAGAATCTTTACAGATTTCAAGAGTTGGAAGGGACCTTGCAGGTCATCTAGTCCAACCCCCTGCCCAAGCAGGAGACCCTACATCTGCCTCTACCTAGGATCGAACTCACAACCTCCTGATTGTGAGGCAAGAGCTCCACCTCTAGGCCACAGCATCTGGGTCTGTTCATTTTATTCAGAATGCTGGTACTCCAGGATTCTATGTTACCATATAGAGTTAAATTGTTTATCATCCACAGATTATTGAGGTTTAGGTACTTAGCTTCTGCACATCAAAAGGTGAAGCAAATGAGAACTGTGAATAGTATGTGGGGCATCGGTGCACCCTTCACACGTCTGGAGGCTCCACATTTTAACAAGGCTTGAGCAGAATTCAAGTTTGACAGAAAGCAGTTAAGAAGGTAGGGAGTATAGAAAGAAGCTGAAAATAGGAAATTTGTAGTCAAGTGACCTAGTCAAAATCTTGGACATTTGTTCAATTAAAAGAGCTTTATTTTGATTGCCTTTGCACAGGCAATTGGACGCTCAATTACCCAACAATATTTTTTTCCAACATTTAGTCTGTGACGGAATCACGGAAGGACTGTTTTTCAACCGGTGACTCTGACAACCAAGAGTTCACCACATTTTCACCCAAATTGCCCTAAGAATCAAAACCAAAACAAAACAAAAACCTAAAGCAAAAAGAAAGAAAGAAAGAGAGAGAGAGAGAGAGAGAGAGAGAGAGAGAGAGAGAGAGAGAGAGAGAGAGAGAGAGAGAGAGAGAGAGAGAAAGAAAGAAAGAAAGAAAGAAAGAAAGAAAGAAAGAAAGAAAGAAAGAAAGAAAGAAAGAAAGAAAGAAAGAAAGAAAGAAAGAACCCCAGGCCAATGCAATCCTAAATTTCAGAGGGATATAGTCAAGATCAAGTGAGGTACTAATAACACTCTATAAAGCCTTAGTAAGACCACACCTATAATACTGCATCCAATTTTGGCCACCACATTATAAAAAAGATGTTGAGACTCTAGAAAAAGTGAAGAGAAGAGCAGCCAGGATGATTAGGGGACTGGAGACTAAAACATTTTATTATTTTATTGTATTTATTTTATTTATTTATTTTGTCAAGTACATATTGGTAATATACATAGATATAACATTGTTTATATACATAAGATGGGTACTGATAAGAGGGAACATTAGAATAGAATAGAATAGAATAGAATAGAATAGAATAGAATAGAATAGAATAGAATAGAATAGAATAGAATAGAATAGAATAGAATAGAATTCTTTATTGGCCAAGTGTGATTGGACACACAAGGAATTTGTCTTTGGTGCATATGCTCTCAATGTACATAAAAGAAAAGATACATTTGTCAAGAATCATGTGGTACAACACTTAATGATTGTCATAGGGTTCAAATAAGCAATCAGGAAACAATCAATATTAATAAAAATCCTAAGGATACAAGCAACAAGTTACAGTCATACAGTCATAAGTGGGAGGAGATGGGTGATAGGAATGATGAGAAAAATTAATAGTAATAGTAATGCAGCCTAGTGAATAGTTTGACAGTGGTGAGGGAATTATTTGTTTAGCAGAGTGATGGCATTCGGGAAAAAACTGTTCTTGTGTCTAGTTGTCTTGGTGTGTAGTGCTCTATAGCGACATTTTGAGGGTAGGAGTTGAAACAATTTATGTCCAGGATGCGAGGGGTCCTCTTTTTAAGTAAAATGATTTACAGTTAATAAGTAAGGACTCCAAGTTTTCATCACAGAATTTTTGTATTATAGTTATATCCTGAGACCATCTGTTGTTGATATATATACATAAGCCTCCTCCCCGTTTTTTCCCTGATAATTCTGCAATCTTGTCTGCTCGAAGTATCTGAAACCCTGGTATATGCATGCTATTGTCATCAATTTCCTCGTTTAGCCAGGTTTCAATAAAGCATAGGGCAGATGCGTTGTGAAAATCAGAATTGCATCTGTTTAAAAGAAGTATTTCATCCATCTTGTTAGCAAGTGAATGTAAATTGGTAAAAAAGATTGAAGGGAGCGATTTTTTTAAAAAATTCCCTTATTCCTTAGTCTATTTAAAATTCCCGCCCTTTTACCTCTTCTTCATCTGCATTTGCTTTTGGTGATCCATAGTTCCGGGGAAATGGCTTCCTCCTGTGTTAAAATCTCCTTCCTGTTTGTAAAGACAGGTGGGGGTGAGGTTACAGAGAGATGCTCCTTAAAGAAACATTCCTTAATTCTTAGCAGATGGTCTCATGAGTATGAAATCCGTTGAGAATTAGGACAGGGACGGTAGGCACGCTGGTGCACTTATGCACACCCCTTACTGACCTCTTAGGAATCGGCTGAGGTCAACAGTGGACAGTCTAAGGGTAAATTTTTGGGGGTTTGGTGACGAAACCACAGAGTCAGGTAGTGAGTTCCAGGCATTTACCACTCTGTTGCTAAAGTCGTATTTTCTATAGTCAAGTTTGGAGCGTTTCACTTTGAGTTTGTATCTGTTGTATGCTCGTGTATTGTTGTGGTTGAAGCTGAAGTAGTCGTTGACAGGAAGGGCGTTGTAGCAGATAATTTTATGAGCTATGCTTAGATCGTGCCGAAGGCGACGTAGGTCTAAGCTTTCTAAGCCCAGGATTTCAAGTCTGGTTGCGTAAGGTATTCTGTTGCAAGTAGAGGAGTGGAGGACTCTTCTTGTAAAGTATCTCTGGACACTTTCTAATGTATTTATGTCCGATATGCGGTGTGGGTTCCAGACAGATGAGCTGTATTCAAAGATTGGTCTGGCGAATGTTTTGTATGCTCTGGTTAGTAGTGTGATATTACCGGAGAAGAAGCTACGTAAGATTAGGTTAACAACTCTTGAAGCCTTTTTGGTGATGATGTTGCAGTGGGCTTTGGCACTTAGGTCATTTGATATGAGTATTCCAAGGTCTTTGACAGGGTGAGGGTCATCTGCAAGGTCTTGTCTGTTCAGCTTGTATTTGGTGTTCTGATTTTTTTTACCAATGTGTAGGACAGAGCATTTGTTGGTTGAGATTTGGAGTTGCCAGATGTTTGACCATTCTGTCACAAAGTCAAGGTCTTTTTGGAGGGTAGCAGTGTTGTCAGTGGTGTTGAAGAGTTTTACATCATTGGTGAAGAGAACGCAGTCACTTGTAATGTGATATCATTGGTCATTTATATAGAGTATGAAGAGTGTGGGTCCTAGTATGCTGCCTTGGGGTACACTGCTGTTAACAGGAACGGGATTAGCTCCAAATTTTGACCACTTGTAGTCTGTTTGACAGGAACGCAGTTATCCAGTCATGTAGGGGTCCAGAGATGCCGTAGGATTTCAGTTTCAGAAGTAGTTTATCATGAACCACTGGGTCGAATTGCAGGAACTGGGCATGGCCAGTCTAGTGAAGAGAATGACCAAGGGAGACATAATAGCAGCCTTCTAGCCTCCTGAGTGGGGTCAAGCTTGAAAGGGTCAAGCTATTTTCCAAGGCCAGACAAGGAACAATGGATGGAAGCTGATCAAGGAGAGATTCAACCTAGAAATAAGGAGAACTTTTCCGACAGTGAGAGCAGTTAATCAATGGAACAGAAGTTGCCTTCAGAGGTTGTGGGAGCTTCATCACTGGAAGCTTTCAAGAAGAGATTGGACTGCCATCTGTAAGAAATGGGGTAGGGTCTCCTGCTTGGGCAGGGGGTTAGACTAGATGACCTACAAGGTCCCTTGCAACTCTGTTATTCTAATCTGTTTGAATAGGCATTGCAGGATCCAATCTAAGGGCCAAAGGTTTCTTCTTCGAAGCGTTCTGGCACGTGCTGAAGCACATCCTCAGAGATCCATGGGTTCCAGCATGAGCCCAAAAGATTGGAAGGATAAACCTTTGGTTCCAATCATTGACTCAGAGTATGTCCTGCAACACTATCCTGGGACACGCATGTTTGCCTTCACTCTCAAAAACAGGAATTCTTAAAACTCAAAAAGAGAGTTCAGTAATTCTGCCGTCTGTTATCGCTCATCCCCACCATATCTAGACGAACCCTCTGCCCTGCTTAAACAGTTTTCATAAGCTACTTATGTCGCCCGAGCACCATTTAAAAGGCAGCTACTACAGGTCCCCTCATCCGAGACAGAAACTAGTTTTGCTATTCCGGAGAGAGGAGAAGGACCATTGTTGAAGCTCCGCAGCATATTCGATGTGCATTATTTAGCATTTGCATTCTCGGTGTTTCTTTCCCGAACGGCAATACAAAGTTAATTAAAAACACTCCCTGTTGAGATAGCTTCGGTTTCATCTACCATTTCAAACAATTAATTAACTTTTGTATACTCTCAGGTAAGCCAGGCCGCTAGCTGTGCAAATCACTTTTGTGATGACTGAACAGCCTTATTGGTGCCGTGGGAATGGATCCTACTGACACCCCTGTGGGAAATGCACAAAATAGCCTGATGCAGAAGGAACAGCCCGCCGGTTGGCATGAAAGCCACATTTCCATAAGCTTTTATTGTGGGCTTATAAAGCATTTTGGAGTAGTGATTGAGACCGGGGAACCGGAGAGTCTGTTAAATTTCACCTGCCAAGTAAACCTGATTTTCCTATGTACGGCGAGAAAGAAAAGAATGAGTAATTGAGAGTCCTGAAAGCCAAAGAGTTGCTAGCCTGCTTCACTATGGAGGATTAGACTAAAAAATGTGTTATTTTATTTGCAATCTGAAGGAAAAGGCGATTCTCCTCTTCCTTAAATTAAATGTGTTGGGCTGGAAAAAGGTTTGGGGTGTACTTTGATCAAAGCAGGCCAAGACAAAAAATCTTGGACTCTCCCCCAAAAGACATACAAAGCAGAGGTGGGTTCCTGCCTGTTTTTGCCGGTGCGGTTAATAGCTGTTGTTCGGCGCAGAGCCGAAGACGCTGCTGCCGTTCGTGGCGCGGGAGCTTTCCCCGGGCGCTTTCCCCACCCGCATGGATGTTGCCAATTGCGTTCTTTTGCCCTCTGCACATGCAGAATGCTTTGCGCATGCACAGAGGGCAAAAGAATGCAAACGGCGGCGTCCATGCAGGCAGCGGCAGCGCCCGGGGAAAGCCCCCGCGCCGCAAACGGCAGCAGCGTCGAACAACAGCTATTAACTGCACCGGCAGGAATCCACCTCTGATACAAAGTAGAAATTTGTTACCTAATAATGATAACCTGAAACTAGGTGCCTGCCTATGAAAGGCTATGAAAACCCTACACCTCTTTGGCAATTTAGCATTGTTGTTGTTGTTGTTGTTGTTGTTGTTGTTGTTGTTGTTTTATTCATTAAACATGAAACTCAGTCAACTGAACATTTTAAGATGTGTCATAAATACCATTGACTGGCGCTGATTTTATTTATTTATTAATGACATTTATATACCGCCTCACAGTGCAAGCACTCTCTAAGCGGTTTACACCAGTAAGCAATGTACTGTATATTTACATTGCCCCCAACAATCTGGGTCCTCATTTTACCTACCTCGGAAGGATGGAAGGCTGAGTCAACCTTGAGCCGGTGAGATTTGAACCACTGACCTGCGGATCATCGTCAGCTAAAGTGGCCTGCAGTACCCCACACTAACCGCTGCGCCACCTCGGCTCTTTTCATCCAACCAAGAGGGTTGGATGCCAGCATCCCAGGTATCAACCATCATCATCATCATCATCATCATCATCATCATCATCATCATCATCATCATCATCATCATCATCGTCATCATCATCTTGTTGTTGTTGTTGTTGTTGTTATTATTATTATTATTATTATTATTATTATTATTATTATTATTATTATTATTATTATTATTATTATTATTATTATTATTATTACATAGTCAGCCAAATGTTCAGACTTAATTTGGCATTTTTGTCTACCTATTGAGTCCTTTCCGAGGACCTGGGATAGGCAGATGTGGATGTTTGATGGTGTTACAGATATCATCACAGGATGGAATCGCAATCAGAATAGAGCTGGAAGGGACCTTGGAGGTCTTCTAGTCCAGCCCCCTGCAGGAGATCCTATACCATTTCAGACAAGTGACTGTCCAGTCTCTTCTTAAAAGCCTCCAGTGATGGAGTACCCACAGGATGTAAGCTGTTCCAAGTAAAGCCACCTTCTGCAATTGACTGATGGCAAATTTGTCAATGCCGATGGTGTTCAAATGGTGCTCCAGTTGTTTTGGGATTGCTCCTGTATTACTATTAGTGCTATCCTTGCCTTTGCCATAGTCGTTCTATTTCTATTTGTAGGTGGTTGTATTTAGTTAATGGGAGAGGATAACAAAATACAAAGACCTACAAATAGAAATTGAAAATTTTGTTAAGTTCTTCAGTTCTTTCTCTTCTACTCTCCAGACACTGCCACATCCATATTTATTTTTCTTCCTTATAGACAACTGTTAAGTCTGAGGTATTATGTGGCAGGTGCCTGTTGTTGTTGTTGTTGTTGTTGTTGTTGTTGTTGTTGTTGTTGTTAGATTAGTTATAGTCAGCCCTTCAGACTACAGATTAGATTGCAGATTAACAGAGTTGGAAAGGACCTTGGAGGTCATCTAGTCCAACCCCCCCACCCAAGAAACCCAAGCAGTCCAGTCTCTTCTTGAAAGCTTCCAGTGATGAAGCTCCCCAACTTCCGAAGGCAACTTCTGTTCCATTAGTTGATTGCTCTCACTGTCAGAAACTTTCTCCATATTTTCTAGGTTGAATCTCTCCTTGATCAGTTTCCATCCATGATCCCTTGTCTGGCCTTCGGGTGTTTTGGAAAATAGCTTGACCCCATCCTCTCTGTGGCAGCCCCTCAAGTATTGGAGCACTGCTATCATGTCTCCCCTGGTCCTTCTCTTCACTAGACTAGCCACGCCCAGTTCCTGTAACCGTTCTTCATATGTTTTAGCCTCCAATCCCCTAATCATCTTACTTGCTCTTTTCTGCACTCTTTCTAGAGTCTCAACATCTTTTTTATAGTGTGGTGAGTAAAACTGTAAAAAAAAACCCACTTCAATGTAAGCTAAGGCAGAAAACACACTATACCAGTCTCATGGTTTTCCAGCCTTCTAGCCTAACCATTACACTAAAATGGGTCTCGGATGCACAACTCTGAAGATACAATACTTGCAGGCTTTTAGTAATGAAGGGGGTATAGAGACCCGAAATCTGGCAAAATACCCTTGAGGTAAAGGCGGAAGACCAACAGCTAAGAGAAATTGGAGTCGAAGCAGAGCTGCAGTTGAAAGAAATTATTTTATTTATTTATTTATTTTGTGAGATTTATATACCGCCTCACAGTGCAAGCACTCTCTAAGCGGTTTACACCAGTAAGCAATGTATAGTTTACGTTGCCCCCAACAATCTGGGTCCTCATTTTACCTACCTCGGAAGGATGGAAGGCTGAGTCAACCTTGAGCTGGTGAGATTTGAACCGCTGACCTGCGGATCACAGTCAGCTAAAGTGGCCTGCAGTACTGCCTCTAACCGCTGCGCCACCTCGGCTCCTAAAAGGTGGATTTTCTTGGAAAATCTGAGAAAGAGTAGTCCATTCCCAAATTAAAGTGACTTTTTTGATTGGTCATCCAGTCACTGCCTTTTTGATGGACACCAATCTAAGTGGGGCAGTAGAATAAAATTGATGAACTTCATTCATACTAGGATCTCAAACCTCAATAGTTAGATAGATATAGATGATACATACAGCAGACAGGAAGACAGATAGATATTGTCCTTCAATGAAATTGCTCATCTAGTGTCCAAATCTTTACTTTTCTATCTTTACTTCCTCTCATAACATATTCTAATATTCAACTTCATTTATTTAGAGGCAATTATTTTCCACAGTACAAGGTTTTATTTTATTTTTTTAATTTTACTTAATCCCCAGTCGTTTATTTATCCCTCCAGCAAATTGGTTATTATTTTTAGCAGTGGAAATAATTGTAAACAATCAAGTTGCATGCATTTAATGTGCTTTTCTTTTTCCTGGTTGTATCCCTGTCATTTTTTAAAACTATATGTTTATTAAGTATTTTGTGGAAATCATTAGAGAAAGCAAAAAGAAAGAGAAGAAAAATTAAAGAAACCTGAAACACAAAGTGAACTAACAGTGAATTCATAAGCATCACAGAGTTGCATTAAAAATTTCAATATTTCATTAATTAATTTTAGCTAACCAAATATATTATATCGTTTGGAAAACTACAGGGCATCGCTAAAATCCAAGCACTATATGAATATCAACAGCACCAATCATCAATGTGGTACCCTGTTTCCCCCAAAATAAGACATCCCCTGATAATAAGTCCCAATAAGGCTTTTGGGTGCATGGCAATAAGGCCAAGCGTTTATTTCAGGGTTCAAAAAAATATATAAGACAGGGTCTTATTTTTGGGGAAACACGGTAGAAATAATAAAGTAAGATTAAAAGCTAACCAGAGTCTCTTGTTAGTGAAAAGGGTGCCATATAAATTTAAATGTAATCGATCAATAAATAAAACAGACATGGAATTTGTTGCAAATCATTGAAGGCAGAATTTTTACAAATACAATATTAGCGCTAGAGCATTTCTTCACTATTTTTACAACAAGTGTAGTTATTTTTTAATAACTATCCTGCCCATCTCATTTTGGTAAGACATTTTGGTCTTACTAATGGCTGTATGATGTATGTGTGTCTATTGATATCATAGATCCAGGGGTGAAATCCAGCAGGTTCTGACAGGCTCTGGAGAACTGGTAGCGGAAATTTTGGGTAGTTCGGAGAACCGGTAGTGGAGATTTTGAGCAGTTCGGAGAACCAGCAAATACCACCTCTGGCTGGCCCCAGAGTGGGGTGGGAATGGAGATTTTGCAGTATCCTTCCCCTGAAGTGGGGAGGGAATGGAGATTTTGCAGTATCCTTCCCCTGGAGTGGGGAGGGAATGGGGATTTTGCAGTATCCTTCCCCTGGAGTGGGGAGGGAATGGGGATTTTGCAGTATCCTTCCCCTGTCACGCCCACCAAGCCACGCCCACCAAGCCACACCACACCTACCAAGCCACGCCCACAGAACCAGTAGTAAAAAAATTGGATTTCACCACTGCATAGATCATGTCTGAAACAAAGCCAAACAGGCTACTGGGCAGCGGTGGGTTGCTCCTGGTTTGGCCTGGTTCGGCGAACTGGTAGCAGTGGCAGCAGGAGGCTCCGCCCACCCATCCGGGATGCTTCTGAGCATGCACAGAAGCATTGCGTGTGCACTTGTGCGCACACGAGCCGGTAGCAACGGGGTTTAGAACCCACTACTGCTACTAGGAATATGGTAAGTTTGACACGAGTTTCCAGTTATAGTCCCCTTTTATTCTCTAATGCGAGTTCTTTTTTTCTGATGGGAAAGGGAAGGTAAAGCGATGTAATACTTATGTGTTCTTCAGCTCTTCATTTGATGATCTGCCAGCATAGAGGAAAAATAATAAATTAGCATTCATATTATATGCTTCTAAAAATTGGTTTAGAAAATGCAATGGTCTCTTACAAATGCCTCGAGTAAAAGAGCCCCACGTTTCCAACAGAGCAATGATCAAGAGAATTAGGAATAGCTATTTTAAACTTGGAATCCAACTCTTTTGCCACTATTTATTAAATATGTCATTTCCACATTCCTTCAATCTTACTTTTGTGAGTCTTTTTTTCCCCCCTGTGTGAAAGCAGAATAAGTAGAAACTTGGTTCTTGTCAGCTTGCATTTATGGCAGATTATTTCCTCTGTCCCTTCTAATAATGCTTTCCGATTGAATATTTTTGGAACCATAAAGAAATCATATCATCATAACATTGAATAACAACATGGAGACTATAATAGTCTTAAATATAATATCTTGGAATAAAATGAGTGGAAGCGTAATCTAAATGAATCTGTTCATAAACCAAGGCAATTGCTTTTGATGATGTAGTGGGGCCTTTTTTTTGTTAAATGTGAATGATACATTCAACATGAAAAGAAAAAAAAAGATACTACATACAGAAACCAATATATAGTATATGAAGTCTTCAAATTTAGCTCACTCTCTAGGGATTTTCTGGACACAAGAAGCTCAATTTTCACATGATTTTATTGCTTGAGACCCTAGCATTCCCTGGTGGCTGTCCTCAAACTACTCACCAGTTGCAAACCCAACCTAGCTCCCTTCCTTCCTTCCTTCCTTCCTTCCTTCCTTCCTTCCTTCCTTCCTTCCTTCCTTCCTTCCTTCCTTCCTTCCTTCTTTCCTCACATACATACATACCAGTGGTGGGTTCCTACTGGTGCAGTCCACTCTATAGCACCGGTAGCGGCCCACTGGTGACGACACAGTACCGGTGCCTAAGTGCCACCATTTAAAAAAAAAAATTAAAAAAAAATTTCTTCTGTACATGCCCAGAAGCCGAGCTTCCGGCACTGCGCATGCGCTGCCTTCCTACCCCACAGTGAGTCCAAGCAGGGGAGGATGGCTGAGGGAGCGCGTGAGATGCTGAAAGAATGGCAGGGGCTATCTCCATTCCCCTCCCTTCAGCAGTCCGAGAAGCCACGAACGCGCGGTGATGATCCCAGGCATTTTCGCAGGTTTGAGGCTTCTCGAGCTGCTGAGAGGAGGGGGAATGGGCGGCAGGACCTATCTCAGTTCCCCTCCCTTCAGCAGTCTGAGAAGCCACGCCCACCCAGTCACATGGCTGGCAAGCCACACCCACAAAATAAGCCACACCCATAGAGTGGTAGTAAAAAAATAGGAACCCGCCCCTGATACATACATACATTACATATGTCCACCATGTACAGGTCTAGATGCAGGGGTGAAATCCAGCAGGTTCTGACAGGTTCTGGAGAACCGGTAGCAGAAATTTTGAGTAGTTCAGAGAACTGGCAAATACCACCTCTGGCTGGCCCCAGAGTGTGTTGGGAATGGAGATTTTGCAATATCCTTCCCCTGGAGTGGGGAGGGAATGGAGATTTTGCAATATCCTTCCCCTGGAGTGGGGAGGGAATGGAGATTTTGCAGTATCCTTCCCCTGCCATGCCCACCAAGCCACGCCCACCAAGCCACACCACGCCCACCATGCCACACCCACAGAACTGGTAGTAAAAAAGTTGGATTTCACCAATGTCTAGATGTACACAAAATGATTCATTACAAATGGCACTGGATCAATCCTATTAACTCCCAATTTGTAGTAGGTAACTTTTAAAGTCCTCAAGTTGTTGTCTTGCAGAAGCTTCATTACCCAACTAGGTAACATCATCAGAACCAAACTCAGAGAGCACCCTTCATTTGAACCTGAGCACAAATAGACTCCTGTGTCTGTAGCAAAGTTCTTTGGCAATGTCCTTCTTGTGTGATTGTTCCCAAACCGAGCAGTATCTTTCTTTGTTCATTGAGCAGGTTGCAGTGAAGTGGCTTGTCCTTGGAAAAAGAAACCTGTTATTGCAACAAGCAAGGGATGATTACCTGCATGGAATCCAATAACATTGTTCAATGATAGATATATTTACAAGGCATCTAGTCACAGCTAGGCAGCTTAGGTGAACTTGCAGCCCAAGTTGTGTTAGATCAGTGGTTCCCAAAGTGGGCGGTACCACCCCCCGGGGTGTGGGCTGGGAACCCTTAGGGGGGCAGTGAGCAGCAAGGGTGGCGACAGGGGGGGGGTGAGAGGGGCCAGGGGGGTGGTAGGTGGTTTGCCATGACTTTGCACGTGAAGCTCCCTTGCGTTCCTCGCTCTTGTGTGCAGGGCAGCCCATTCTGAAAGAAAGAAAGAAAGAAAGAAAGAAAGAAAGAAAGAAAGAAAGAAAGAAAGAAAGAAAGAAAGAAAGAAAGAAAGAAAGAAAGAAAGAAAGAAAGAAAGAAAGAAAGAAAGAAAGAAAGAAAGAAAGAAAGACTTATGACCACAATTGAGCCTAACATTTTGGTTGCTAAGCAAGAGCGTTATTAAGTGAGTTTCACCACACTTTACAAGTTGGCCACACCCACCCGGTCACCTGACCACTAAGCCACGCCCACCTGAGCGGGTGGGGTGGGGGCGGTGAGGATGAGTTTGTAGCACCAAGGGGGCGGTGGACTGAAAAAGTTTGGGAACCACTGTGTTAGATGATGAACCCTTCAAGAGATAGAGATGGAGATGATGGAGATGATAGAGATGATGGAGATGGAGATGGAGATGGAGATGGAGATGGAAGGGGAGGGAGGGAGGGAGAGAGCGAGAGAGAGATCAAAAACTTGCCTCTTTCATAACAGAACCTCTGTAAAATGGACAAAATGAGGACACCGGAGAATCCTTTGGATTATTATTACACTACAGATGGATACCATAAAAGGGGCATTGTACTTACCTGATATGCCCTTTCTCGTAGGGTGGAGCTAGCCTCCAAGGATGGGAAGACACCGCCTGTAGCCAATCAGGACTGAGTCTGAAAAGGTATAAATAGCACCCCTGTGCCTCAGTTCCCCCTCTTTTGACAAGGGACAAAAGTCAGACTCTGCGTGCCACTTCAGAACCAACAAATTTATTAACACAGACTTCAAGAACATATATACATGAACTAGAATCCACACACGGAGAGAGAGAGAGAGAGAGAGAGAGAGAGAGAGAGAGAGAGAGAGAGAGAGAGAGAGAGAGAGAGAGAGAGAGAGAGAGAGAGAGAGAGAGAGAGAGAGAGAGAGAGAGAGAGAGAGAGATCAAAAACTTGCCTCTTTCATAACAGAACCTCTGTAAAATGAACAAAATAAGGACACAGGAGAATCCTTTGGATTATTATTACACTACAGATGGATACCATAAAATGGAAATGTGTGGATTTACCCTGTTGTTTTTCCTATGTGATTGACTCTTGGAGTTTCAAAACTTTTCTTCTCTTTCGGGAGTCCTTCAGAGACAGCAACAATAGCACAGGGGATTTGGTCCAGGTCAGCATTGTGTCCTTATGTTTTTCATGGATTGTACTCAGTGGTGTAATTTCACTTTCATAAATGGAAAGAAGTACTAGAGGTGACATGATAGCAGTCTTACAATATCTAAGGGGTTGCCACAAAGAAGCTATACCCCAAAGCACCTGAGGGTAGAACAAGAAGCAATGGGTGGAAACTAATCAAGGAGAGAAGCAACTTAGAACTAAGGAGAAAATTCCTGACTGTTAGAACAATTAAGCAGTGGAACAGCTTGCCTCCAGAAGTTGTGAATGCTCCAACACTGGACATTTTTTAGAAGAAATTGGACAACCATTTGTCTGAAGTGGTGTAGGGTTTCCTGCCTGGGCAGGGGGTTGGACTAGAAGACCTCCAAGGTCCCTTCCAACTCTGTTATTCTATTCTATTCTATTCTATTCTATTCTATTCTATTCTATTCTATTCTATTCTATTCTATTCTATTCTATTCTATTCTATTCTATTCTAAAGAAAAGGCTTTTTCAATGGAAAAAAAAACCTATGAAGGCAGTAAAAAGAAAACAAGTCAACTTGAAGATTAATTTGGATGCAGTCAATAAAATGCTGAACAGGCCAGTTGTCTGAATATCAATAGCAACTAACAGAAAAAATTCTGAAATACACAAAGGATATTATAATACAAAGAATACCTCATTTGAAATTTACTCCAAGAAAATATTTAAATGGAATTTTGCATGATGGATATACAGTTGCCTAATCAGTTACAACAAAAATGTTCAAAATGCTAATCAGCTTATCTTCAGCCCCATGAAAGTAATAACAACCGAACTAGGTTATAACTTGAAAGCAAACCATTGAAAGCAAACTCATTTGCCAAAGTGAAACATTAGAATGGAAAATAAATCCATTTCTAAAAGATTTTAGTGACCTACAAAATTTAAAACAACCCAAACTGAAAAATAGAAAATAAACATTGAAGCTTGGATGGTAAAAATGATAGCAGAACTAATGCAAGAAAGGTTTAAAAAAATGTTGGCATCTTCTAAAAAAAAACCCTGAATAAATATGAAACTAGGATCAACCAATTCTGGTGACAAAAAACATTTTTAGAACAACTGAAAATAAAACAAAAAAAAAATCCTCCAAAATATGAAATAAATATTGGAATACTAGCCAAACCTTTTTTCAGATAAACTTACCAAAATGGAAACATGGATATCTGATATAGACAGATAAAAGAAACTTGAACAAATTGAAAATATTGCAGTAACAGCAAAAAAAAAAAAAAAAAAATTGGGGGGAAAAAGGACAAATTAAGGAGGTGAATAATCCATTAGCAAAAGTCGAGCTTCTTGGATTTTGCCTCAAACATCTACCTATTTTATTCATCTCGCAACTAATATAAATGACTTAGATGAGGGAATAGAAGGGGAACTCATCAAATTTGCAGATGATACTAAACTGGCAGGAATAACCAACACCCCAGATGACAAACTCAGGATCCAAAAAGATCTCGACAAACTTGAACAATCTAACAAAATGAATTTTAATGTGGAGTAAAGCAAAGCTTTACATTTAGGCAGGAAAAAAATCAAAGTTATAAGTACAGATTAGGTGAGACCTGGCTTAGAAACAGTAACTGTGAGAGGGACCTTGGAGTCCTAGTGGATGATCACTTGAACCTGAGCCAGCAGTGTACAGCAGCAGCCAAAAAAGCTAATACAATCCTGGGTTGTATAAACAGAGGCATAGAATCAAGATCCCATGATGTATTAGTTTACAAAACCCTAGTAAGAACACACCTGGAATACTGCAACCAATTTTGGTCACCATACTACAAAAAAGATGCTTAGACTTTGGAAAAAGTTCAGAGAAGAGCAACCAAGATGATCAAAGGCCTGGAGACTAAACCATATGAAGAACGGCTGCATATTTTTGGTCTGGCTAGTCTAAAGAAAAGAAGAATTAGGAGTGACCTAATAGTAGTATTCCAGTATTTGAGGGACTGCCACAAAGAAGAGAGGGTCAAATTATTCTCCAAAGCACCAGAGGGCAGGACAAGAAACAATGGTTGGAAGCTAATCAAAGAGAGAAACAACCTGGAATGAAGGATAAAATTCCTAACAGTGAGGACAATTAACCCGTGGAACAGCTTGCCTCCAGAAATTGTGGGTGCTCCACAGAGGTAGGTTCCTCCCGGTTCAGACCGGTTTGCCCGAACCAGTAGCGACCCGCTGGTGATGTCATGATGACATCACGGAACTGGTTCGGTCGGTGTGGTCCGTGGGCGCCGCCATCTTTTTATTATTATTATTATTATTTTGGATTTTTTTTGGATTTTTTTTTTTGAATTTTTTCTGGTTTTTTTTTTCTTCTGCACATGCACAGAAGCTAAGTTTCTGGCACTGTGCATGCAGTCGCCATCTTGTTGTGTGGTTTTTTTGGTGTTCTTTTTGCCACTGAGCATGCGTGCACCCATGCAGCACGGCCACGCAGCGCGGGAGGAAGCGAACCGGCAGCAAGGTAAGTTAGAACCCACCCCTGGTGCTCCATCCCTGGAGGTTTTTAAGAAGAGACTAGACAGTCACTTGTGTGAGATGGTATAGGTTCTCCTGCTTGAGCAGGGGGCTGGACTAGAAGGCCTCCAAGGTCCCTTCTGGCTCTATTCTATTCTAAATTCTATTCTAATTTCAATCAAACCAAATGTCACAAGGATTAACAGATGACTAATTGACTACAGGTTTGATGTGTCTGATCGTGAAACACAAAATAAATATACATTGCTTACTGGTGTAAACCGCTTAGAGAGTGCTTGCATTGTGAGGCGGTATATAAATCTCACAAATAAATAAATAAATAAATAAATAAATGAATGAATGAATGAATGAATGAATGAATGAATGAATGAATGAATAAATAAATAAATAAATAAATAAATAAATACACAAAACAGCAACAAAGCACATTTTTATCCATTTGTTTATCTGCGTACAATATTTAATATATTCATATTAAAGCAAAAGGGGGATTTCAAAATTCTAGAGACCTATTTTGAGTGATAGAACAATATTTACACACACACACACACACACACACACACAGAGAGAGAGAGAGAGAGAGAGAGAGAGAGAGAGAGAGAGAGAGAGAGAGAGAGAGAGAGAGAGAGAGAGAGAGAGAGAGAATGTAAAAGATGGGTTTATAAGGGCCAGATGAAATACGAAAAAGAACTAAGAACAGAGGTAGTATTCAGCCGGTTTGGACCAGTTCGGGTGAACTGGTAGTAGCAACCTGCCGCCCACCCGCCCCGGTGCTATGCCGTCCTATTTAGCCACGTTTTCAAGCCGCACGCATGGAAGACCGTGTACATGTGTGGAAGGCGCGCGCGAAGACTGAAGCAAGGCGATGCTGGGCGAACTGGTAGAGAAATTATGTGAATCCTACCTCTGACTAAGATAAATATAAAATTTTAAAACAAATGTAAAAGAGACACTGATAGCAAACACAGAAGACTTGAAGAAGGGGAATCAGAAGAGGAGATAAAAAAGTTTTTTTTTTCCCCCACAAGCAAAATCTTTTATCTCCATTGCTTTTTAATAGGGCTGTGATTCCACTGGCAATAATTTTGAATAAAACACCAGTGGGCAATGAATTATCCAAGCAAAGTACAAAAGTCTCACATTTGCTCTAAATGGATGATTTGAAACCGTATGGAAAATCATCTAGAGAAAAGCAATCACTTTTAAATATAGTTCACATATGTAAAGATGGTATCTAAATTGGAATTGCAAGACTGGCCAAAAAAATATTGAACACTCCGATTAAGCTGAACAATGGAATGATACTAAAATCAAAGCCCTGACAAAGGAGGAAATTTATAAGTATAAGAGAGTTTCAGAAGCAATCAATATTTTGCTTGCCCAAGTGAAAAAGAAAACCAACACCACATTTGTAATATGAGTTTTAAAAGTTTTAAAACTGAAGCTGCGAATACAGTCTAAGTCATAAATACTTGGGCTGTCCCTATAATATGCTATACAGCAGTATTATTGATGGGACACAACTGAAACCAGAGGCTTTAGACCACAAATTGTCAAATATCTGACAATACTTAGTATAAGTAAAGGTAAAGGTTCCCTTTGCACATGCGTGCTAGTCGTTCCTGACTCTAGGGGGCGGTGCTCATCTCCGTTTCTAAGCCGAAGAGCCAGCACTGTCTGATGACAATTCCGTGGTCATGTGATCGGCATGACTAAACGCCGAAGGCACACAGAAAGCTGTTACCTTCCCACCAAAGATGGTCCCTATTTTTCTACTTGCATTTTTTATGTGCTTTCGAACTGCTAGGTTGGCAGAAGCTGGGGCAAGTAATGGGAGCTCACTCCATTATGCGGCACTAGGGATTCAAACTGCTGAACTGCCAATGTTTCTGATCGACAAGCTCAGCGTCTTAGCCACTGAGTCACCACATCCCCTATACTTCAGATATCTCATCCCAAAAAATGACATATAATTTGTATTTACCAAGGAAAATTGGTGGTCATAGTTTGCTGCAAGTGAACCAAAGAGTAGAAGGTGAAATCAGAGGTCTAAATCATTGCATTAATAAAGAAAATTAAACAAGTTAGGGAACAGGAGGCTAAAACATGAAGAACGGTAGCAGATATTGGGTATGTCTAGTCTAGTGAAATGAAGGACTAGGGGGGACATGATAGCAGTGTTCCAATATCAACAGGATGCCACAGAGAAGAGGGGGTCAACCTATTGTCCAAAACACCAGAAGGCAAGACAAGAGGCAATGGATGGAAACTAATCGAGGAGAAAACCAGCCTAGAACTAATAAGAAATTTCCTGACAGTGAGAACAATTAATCAGTGGAACAACTTTCCTCCAGAAGCTATGGGTGCTCCAACACTGGAGGTTTTTAAGAAGAGATTGGACAACATTTGTCTGAAATTGTATAGGGTTTCCTGCCTGAGCAGGGGGTTGGATTAGAAGACCTTCAAGGTCCCTTCCAACTACCGTATTTTTTGGAGTATAAGACGCACCTTAGTTTTGGGGGAGGAAAACAAGGAAAACAGGCCTCTGCCTCCCAGCAATTTAGCAAACAGCAAACAGCACAGATGATATACATTGTTTGCTGTGTATTTCTGTGCATGTGTGTCTGACCCATAGAAATAGCAAAGAATTGGAGAAATGTACATTATGGCAGTATATTAATCCCAGAAAGTTTTCTTAAATGTAATCACACTAACTCCTCCCAATTATTTAAATAGATCTACTCCAAACATGATTAAGTCAGAGTTTAATTCAGCTGCCTTATTTTAATACTAATACTTAATACTAAAACAGGACATTTCAGATTATACTTTTACAGATCTTTAAAATTGATGTGGCTTTCTGGAAGGCTTTCTGCTATTTAAAAGAAGATACAATAGCACTGGGCCTCTTCAGAGCAAGAATTTCTTTTAAAAAGCTTCTTCATTTTGTTAAGTTGTCTAGAACAATAATAAAGCAGTCTTTAAAAAATAAGTCTTATAATTTGAACACTCTACAAACATTTAACAAAATAACATATTAACAGAATCTGCCTCTACCTAGGATAGAACTCACAACCTCCTGACTGTGAGGCAAGAACTCTACCTCTAGGCTATAGTAGCTGTAGCTTACTTTCTTGCAATTTCAGCAGTGTAACATTGCTAGCAGTTTATCTCCCAGCATTTTGTCTCATTACAGCCACCGTAGTTAGTTTCATTTCATGTAGCTTGCAAGCCTGTCAGCTGTAGGTCGGGAGGCAGATCATCTCTTCTTATCCTATTAAGGCTTCTGTTTCTGTTCTGTTTGCTGCAAAGAGGTAAATTGTTGGCAGGCAGAGGCCAAAGTGTGGGGGTGGCTTGGTGGGGCTACATTCGGTGTATAAGACACACCCAAATTTTCACCCTCTTTTTGAGGGTAAAAAGGTGCGTCTTATACTCCGAAAAATACGGTATGTTATTCTGTTATTCTGAATGTTAGAGAATGAAAAGCAATATTTAAAACTAAGCAGTTGCAACAAATGAACATTTGGAAAGACCTTCCTTCTACATAGTCCATGGCTTCAGAACTGGATCCATCAATAGTAATAGCACTAGCACGTAGACTTATATACAGCTTCCCAGTGCTCTCTAAGCAGTTTACCAGCACTCTAAGCTTCATAGCCCTCTCTAAGTGGTTTACAGAGTCACCATACTGCCCCCAACAATCTGGGTCCTCATTTTACCCACCTCGGAAGGATGGAAGGATGAGTCAACCTTGAGCCTGGTGAGATTTGAACTGCCGAACTGTTAGCAGCCAGTGATCAGCAGAAGTAGCCTGGAGTACTCTAGCCACTGCGCCACCGCAGCTCTTCAAGAAGGAAACAGAGTGATTAATATTTGCAACACAAGAAAAAGCGTTCACCACCACTGTTACAAAAATGAACATTAGGAAACAGCAAATGTTGATTATGCAAAGGGAAAACCGGGATTGTTGATCACACAATGAGTACAGAAAATAAGACATGACATGAACAAGTGATAAAACAATTATATTTTGGTATTTATGTAAAAAAAAAGTGTGCCAATGACGTATTAGTATGACCATTATCTTAAAAATGTTCCAGAATAACTATGCAAATATTTTATGGGTCTTCTGAACTCAAATAGGCCAACAACTAAACATACAAAGAGTGGTTGCAGGAACTGAGCTTGGCCAGTCTAGCGAAGAGAAGGACCAGGGGTGACATGATAGCAGTGTTCCAATACTTGAGGGGATGCCACAGAGAGGAGGGGGTCAGGCTGTTCTCTATGGCACCAGAAAGCCAAACAAGGAATAATGGATGGAAGCTGACCAAGGAGAGATTCAACCTGGAAGTGAGGAGAAACTTTCGGACGGTGAGAGCTATCAACCAGTGGAACAGCTTGCCAGTGGAGGTTGTGAGAGCCCCAACACTTGCGACCTTCAAGGGGAGACTGGACTGCCATCTGTCTCAAATGGTGTAGGAACTCCTGCTTGAGCAGGGGGTTGGACTAGATGACCTACAAGGTCCCTTCCAACTCTAATAATAAATCTAAATCTAAACTAGAGCATAATATGACAGATATCACAATAGCTGAAGAAAAGCAAGTTTTATTTAAATTATGTAGCAATGCTACCAAAAACTCACAGTAGCTCAAAAGATCCTAGAAAACATTTGTAGACCATCTGTTCTTGCAGAGATTATGGAATTAAGTGGCTTTTTTTTTTACTCATAACTAATATAATAGTAGATCTGTCACAGTAGAATTCTCAAAACAGCTGACAAAACTAGAATTATCTTTAAAGTATATATATTTTTATTAAACAAGTTCAGAATAATTAGAACTACAATAAACTAAGAACAGGAAAAATGAAAACAAATGAAAACTATCATTAAAACATGAAATTAAAATAAAAAAAGAAAAAGAAAAAGAAAAATCAATATAAAAGAACAACATAGACATAAAAATGTGGCTTCTCATATTCTTCACAGAAGTTAGAAAAAAGCTATGGAAGATTATTGCAATATATGATTAGTGCAGTGAGATTAATATAGAGCCAAGGTGGCGCAGTGGTTAGAGTTCAGTACTGCAGGCTACTTCTGCTGACTGCCTGCAATTTGGCAGTTCGAATCTCACCAGACTCAAGGTTGACTCAGCCTTCCATCCTTCCGAGGTGGGTAAAATGAGGACCCAGATTGTTGGGGGCAAAATGCTGACTCTGTAAACCGCTTAGAGACTGCATGTAAAAGCGCTATGAAGCAGTATATAAGTCTAAGTGCTCTTGCTCTTGCTATTATTATAAGGACAAAGATTCAGTATTATTCACTCTAGGAGGAATGGCTGGTGAAATTGACAGGTTTTGCTGAGATGGATAAACTGACTTCTTTGATTAGAGAAAAGACAGATCTACATTTATTGGTGACTGGAGAACCCTTATGGACCTTTTTGCATAAAATGAAAAAAAAAGTTTTCAATTTATAGTTTCAATGATTAGAGAGGATAGAGTCTAGAAAAAAGAGTTATGCTGTAACTTTACAGAGAGAGGTTAAAATACAATTGTACTTATAAGATTAGAAATAAGTGACCTCATAATAGAATGGAATGGAATGGAATGGAATAGAATAGAATAGAATAGAATAGAATAGAATAGAATAGAATAGAATAGAATAGAATTCTTTATTGGCCAAGTGTGATTAGACACACAAGGAATTTGTTTTTGGTGCATATGCTCTCAGTGTACATAAAAGAAAATATACATTTGTCAAGAATAGTATTCAGTTCAAAGAACAGCTTGGCTTGAAACTACTGTACATATATATATTATGTAGTTATTTGGACAATTCTTAGTTTTTGAAATAAAGCTTGAATTGACGTTTAAAATTATCAACATTTGCTGAGCAATTTTAGAAAAGCATAAGACAACTTATTCTTAAAAAAACAGCTCCTGAATGAAAAATTGCAATCATAGTTGGAAACTGGTTGGCTTACTTTAATATAAGACATGTCCCCCTTCAAAGAGATCCTATATAAATATCTACAGTACATGAGATAACAGCACAACACTTAGTAGCCAAATGCTGTGTAAATACAACTCCCAACAGCCTAGCCAGAACAGATAAAGGATTCTGGGCATTGTGGTTTAGTAACTTACCATAACAAATCCTTAACTCTTTCTACACCACTAATTTAGAGATCATTTTTGGATATCTTTTAAAAATCAATGTTTTCCTCAGAAAAATATTTCCCATTCACAATTTGAGCTTCTCTCTCTGAGAAATATTCCCTTACTCAGTGGCCAATCCATCTGATAGCCTGAACACCACTAAAATCTTATTTACTCTGTAAAAATCTTGTTCTAAATAGCATTTTAGACATGAATTCAGTTCTTGTTCACCCATAGCAGAAAACCAGATCAGCAGATAACAAGAACGCTGGATATGTTCCACTGGAGAATCTGAATTTTCTTCTTTGCTGCCTGCCCTTTTCTTATATATAGATAGATATCCGTTTATCTCTTCATCTATAGCTTTCCTGTGACTTTCTTTTAATACAGGAAACAGATTTCTTGACTTGATGAATGAGCACTGCCAGAGCTCCTGTCTTCTGATGCTTGAACACCTGCTGCAGTCATAATGAAAACTGCCACTTCCTAACAGGTAAGTTAAGTCATAAAAACAAAATACATCCCAATTGAAATGTCCAAAAGTTGAATCATGGCAAATAGCAATAGCAATAGAACTTAGACTTATATACCGCTTCATAGTGCTTTACAGCCCTCTCTAAGCAGTTTACAGAGTCGGAATATTGCCCCCAACAATCTGGGTCCTCATTTTACCCACCTCAGAAGGCTGGAAGGCTGAGTCAAAACTTGAACCTGGTGAGATTTGAACTGCCAAATTGCAGGCAGGCAGCAGGCAGCAGAAGTAGCCTGCAGTACTGCACTCTAACCACTGCGCTACCGCGGCTCATCCTAGACCAAACATTGTTAATCTGAGGCATTTCATTGCTCATCTTGACTTGATGAATGTGTTGGGATTCAATTTTTTTTATTACCAGTTCTGTGGGCGTGGCTTGGTGGGCATGGCTTGGTTTGGTGGGTGCGGCTTGGTGGGCATGGCAGGGGAAGGATACTGTAAAATCTCCATTCCCTCCCCATTCCAGGGGAAGGTTACTGCAAAATCCTCATTTCCTCCCAATCATTTGGGACTCGGGAGGCAGAGAATAGATGGGGGCGGGGCCAGTCAGAAGTGGTATTTACCGGTTCTCCGAACTACTCAAAATTTTCGCTACCGGTTCTCCGAATGACTCAAAATTTTCACTGCCGGTTCTCCGAACGACTCAAAATTTCTGCTACCGGTTCTCCGAACTACTCAAAATTTTCGCTGCCGGTTCTCCGAACTGCTCAAAATTTCTGCTACTGGTTCTCCAGTACTGGGGAGTGGGGAGGGAATGGGAATTTTGCAGTATCCTTCCCCTGGAGTGGGGAGGGAATGGGGATTTTGCAGTATCCTTCCCCTGCCATCCCCACCAAGCCACGCCCACAGAACTGGTAGTAAAAAAAATTGAATTTCACCCCTGCTACAATGTGTATGATTATTTGACATTATTGTGGCTTATACCAGATGTGATTCATAACCAGGAACAGAACAAAATCTTAGCATTATTTTAAGCAGTAAAGAAAAGAAGGGATTAAAAAAAACCCTAAAAATTCTATAATGGTAGGCAAGTTAGAATAATATAAAGGCAGACAAGAGAGGCCAAATCTTTAAAGACTGCGAAGCTTTTAAAATCTTCTTACAGCTTAGAAATGTATAAATCACAAGACACTTTGCTTTTGTTTTGTTTTTTCTCCCATAACCACTGCTGGAAACTGACAATGTCTCATTTGTAATAAAATATTTAGTTATAGAAATTAACTTCGCTCGATCAAGATGTTTGAAGAGATTGAATTTCAATTTTTATAACAAGATTAATAAAATAAGAAATTGAATTAGTTATGACATGAGCTACTTTTGAATTTCGGCTGTAGGATTTTTTTTAAAAAAAGGCAAAAAAAGGTAACTTTTATAATGAGATATTAAGAGTTTCCTCTTAAAAAGGCAAGAACAACAGACGCGACCCACATTTATGGACACTATAAAATAACGAGCAGGAAGAAAAATGAAGAAATGTACAGAATGCACCATAATATATACATGTGAATGTACGTGGATCTCCATAATTTGGAGTCCAAAAATAATTCCTTTTCCTGCAGTTGTAGATTTTTTTTACTGCCAATTCAGACTTCAAAGGTAAGGAAAGTTGCTGTTTTTCAAAGAAATTTACTGTGCCTATGAATTAATGGAAGATGTCCTAGATGCCACGAACAGTCAGAAAATGGTTAGTGTCTAAATGAGGAAGAACGGAGTGAAGAAAAGGGTGGCTATAATTCAGCAGCTAATTCAGCCTAATTAAAATGTTTTGTTGCTGGAAGATTTAATGGATTGCTTGATTATCTCTGTCATTAAAAACGATCAATCACACCTGGCCAGCCTAATATCTTATCTCACCATAGAGCAGATCCACACTTTCCCCTTAACTAGTGGTGGGTTGCTCCCGGTTTGGACCGGTTCTTAGAACCAGTAGCGCCGGTGGCGGGAGGCTCCGCCCACCCACCTGGGACGCTCCGCCCAGTGGTGGGTTCCTACCGGTGCGGTCCACTCTATAGCACCGGTAGCGGCCCGCTGGTGACGTCACAGTACCGGTGCGGTTGGTTGCCGATGCCTGGGTGCCGCCATTTTTTTTAAAAAAAAGTTTAATTTTTTTTTTAATTTTCTTCTGCGCATGCCCAGAAACCGAGCTTCCGGCACTGCGCATGCGCTGCCTTCCTACCCCACAGTGAGTCCAAGCAGGGGAGGATGGCTGAGGGAGCGCGTGAGATGCTGAAAGAATGGGCAGTAGGAGCTATCTCCATTCCCCTCCCTTCAGCAGTCCAAGAAGCCACAAATGCGCGGTGATGATCCTAGGCATTTTTGCACGTTCGAGGCTTCTTGAGCTGTGAGGGGAGGGGGAATGGGTGGCAAGACCTATCTCAGTTCCCCTCCCTTCAGGAGTTCGAGAAGCCACGAACACGCGGTGATTATCCTAGGCATTTTCGCACATTCGAGGCTTCTCGAGCTGCTGAGGGGAGGGGAAACGGGCGGCAGGAGCCTAGGATCATCGAATGGGGAGAAGCATTCAGGCCGGACGGAGCCTCCTAGAAGAACCGCTGCCGTGGTCTTGCTACTCCCACTGCGGGGGGCTGCATTGCGGGAGGGCAAAGCTACCCTGCTTCTCCGGCCGCTGCCAAGCTCCCGAGGCCCACGCCCACCCGGTCACATGGATGGCAAGCCACACCCACAAAATAAGCCACACCCACAGAGTGGTAGTAAAAAAATTAGGAATCCACCCCTGGCTCCGCCCACCCGGGACGCTTCTGCACATGCAAACTGGTAGCAAAATCATTTACAACCCACCACTGCCCTTAACTGATTGCCAGTACAGGCCATGCCCCACTTCACGAATGGATGCCATCATCTTCTTCCCATTCTCAGCCCATTGGACAGTAAGTAAACCCTGCACTTTGTTTTTCTAGCTTTGATCAAAAACGCAACACAACACAACTCAACACAATGCAACGCAACACAGCACAAAAACAAATTCCTCTTAGAATTTCAGAAAAGATGTTATCCATTGCTTTGTTCTGTTCTAGTAGAATCTGCTAGTCTGATTGGCTGAAGGGACTGGCATGCCCCTCCCATCCAGTACCCAGTAGCCCTTTCATCCTGGGCTTCCAAGTTGCTAGGTACTCCACACTTTTATTAAGATCTCAGTTGACCAACGATGGTCTATTACATTGATGACTAAACTTTTCTGGAACAAGTGCCCAAAATGCACATGCATATGCCCAAACCCCCAAAATGTAATGTGCATGCATGCCCCATGCATGCACCCCCTGCATGCCGCATGGTCCCCCTGCATGCCATGTGGCCCCCTGCGCATGCTGCCCCCCATGCATGCTCCTGTTTCCCCTGCATATGCCCCCTGTCCATGCACACACAGGTCCCCACATGCACATGCTCCCGTGCATGTGCACATGCTCCCGTGCATGTGCACATGCTCCTGTGCATGTGCACATGCCCCCTGCATGTGCCCCGCCCCCCATGCATGCGCAGCAGAGACCCGACGACCAGCTGGCCAGCAGGAGGTGCATGCTCATGCATGGCAGAGCTGAACTGGGGTGACAGCTTGCATCCCCACAGAGGGCGCTGCGTGCCACCTGTGGCATGTATGCCATCTGTGGCATGCATGCCATAGGTTCACCATCACAGGTCTATTAAATCAATGAACTATTCTCAACCTCAGGTGCTGACATTCCATTAAATTTCTACATCTTTTCACATCTACCCTTTCCATTTCTGCCCAGACGGGGTTAAGCATGCTTCCCTTGCTTTCCTGACCCATGCCAGCTAGTACTGCAAAGCTTCCCTTCCTCTCCTCTCCTCTCCTCTCCTCTCCTCTCCTCTCCTCTCCTCTCCACTCCACTCCACTCCACTCCACTCCACTCCACTCCACTCCATTCTCCCCTCTCCTCTCCACTCCTCTCCTTTCCTCTCCACTCCATTCTCCCCTCTCCTCTCCTCTCCACTCCATTCTCCCCTCCCCTCTCCTCTCCTCTCCTCTCCACTCCACTCCATTCTCCCCTCTCCTATCCTCTCCTCTCCACTCCACTCCACTCCATTCTCCCCTCTCCTCTCCTCTCCTCTCCTCTCCTCTCCACTCCACTCCATTCTCTCCTCTCCTCTCCTCTCCACTCCACTCCATTCTCTCCTCTCCTCTCCTCTCCTCTCCACTCCACTCCATTCTCCCCTCTCCTCTCCTCTCCTCTCCACTCCACTCCACTCCACTCCATTCTCTCCTCTCCTCTCCTCTCCTCTCCATTCCACTCCATTCTCTCCTCTCCTCTCCTCTCCTCTCCTCTCCTCTCCACTCCACTCCATTCTCCCCTCTCCTATCCTCTCCTCTCCACTCCACTCCACTCCATTCTCCCCTCTCCTCTCCTCTCCTCTCCTCTCCACTCCACTCCATTCTCTCCTCTCCTCTCCTCTCCACTCCACTCCATTCTCCCCTCTCATCTCCTCCCCTCCCCTCCCCTCCCCTCTCCTCTCCACTCCACTCCACTCCATTCTCCCCTCCCCTCTCCTCTCCTCTCCACTCCATTCCACTCCATTCTCTCCTCTCCTCTCCTCTTCCCCTTCCCCTTCCTTCTTTCCCCCTCTCCTTCCCTCTTGTCTTCCCTTCCCTGTCCCAAAATACAAATTACAATGTTCAAAAATTGCTAGATTGTTTCTACAAAGCAGAACTATTAATTCACTGCTGTATGAAGTTCCCATGGTCCTCCAGAGGAAGGTAGGAACAAAAGAACAATCTGTTCTGTTATTGTAGCATCCGAGCAACAGTGATACCATAAGTGGAAAAGAGACCAGAAGGAAGGTTGACTCCAGTGACTCCAGTACATTAGAGTATCTTACAAAAAAATAAAAAATAAAAATTTTTATAATAGAGGGAGGGGAGTGACATGAAATGTTAGGGGAAAACAGACAGGCGACAAAAGTATAAAAGGTGCAAGATTGTTTATGGTTTTATTGGATAGAAATGTATAACTATGTATATTTTGATATGATTTATGGTATATGTGTTGATGTATGAGCTGAGATAGCGCAGTGGTTAAAAGCAGCATTGCGACCTTCAGCTGATTGCTAGTTCAGCAGTTCGGCTGTTCAAATCTCACCAGGCTCAAGGTTGACTCAGCCTTCCATCCTTCCGAGGTGGGTAAAATGAGGACCCAGATTGTTGGGGGCAATATGCTGAACTCTGTAAACCGCTTAGAGAGGGCTGTAAAGCACTATGAAGCGGTATATAAGTAAAGTGCTATTGCTATGTATGTGGGGAGATTGTCAAAAAATTAAAAAAAATATAAAAAAATATTATAGTATCTTTATTATCTTTCCATGATGTGTGGACTTCAACTCCCAGAATTCTGCTGGGAATCCACAGCTGGCTGAGGAATTCTGGGAGTTGAAGTCCACACATTGTAAAATTGCACTTTAGAAAAACATGTCCCAAAGTTTCAGATTTTCCAGATACATGTCTAAGTCTACAAGGATTTCTTTATAATTGCCATCCATAACTGCAGAATTGAGGCAGTGGCTCAAAGGGTCTTTACCTAGAATTGCCAGATGTTCTTGCCACGATTCTGATATAAAAGCAAATTAAGAGGCCTCTGTTCAGACAAAGCGTCTGAAGTCACGAAGTGTACAGAAATGATGACAAGGGTTTACATCTATCTTTCTTTCTCAACTGATACCACAAGGGGTAAGAACAGAACACAACAAACAAGAGAGATTGAGGAAACAGAAACCGAGAAAGACAATGGAGCAGAGGTGCCAGTATTGCAAGGAAACAACCAAATTCTCCATATTTTTTATTCAAGGTGATATGCATTA
Source organism: Diadophis punctatus similis (assembly GCA_023053685.1). Taxonomy (NCBI): domain Eukaryota; kingdom Metazoa; phylum Chordata; class Lepidosauria; order Squamata; family Dipsadidae; genus Diadophis; species Diadophis punctatus. The sequence goes on from JALIGW010000006.1 coordinate 6,235,031, forward strand.
AGTCATTTCAACATTTTGAATTCAGTGGGAACTACAAAAGAACCAAGCATGATTCCAACCACCACCACCCCTCTTTAGGGGCTGAAGAAATTTAGATCATAAAAAAGCTGGATTCTTCTCAGTTTTCGTCATTACAATATTGCTGAGCTTGACTATCTAGATTTTTTAAATTAGGCTGAAATTCTCTAAAACTGTCATTTCACAGAGACGGTTCATGTTAAAACCAATAGTAGGGCCACATTTTTGCCAGTCTCCACCCCTCCACCAGCTGATATCTTCATGATTAAAAGAGGGTGTCCTGGATAATTTTCCAATATTGGTCTTATAAAAGAGGCTTGTTAATGCCTTGAAGAATTTTTTTAGTAAGGACAAAGAAAAAAAAAGAAAAGGAATCAGGTTCTAGGACATTATTTGAATGGACTAAAAATAAAATTGTTAAAAGTAAAAGGAAAGAATATAAAGTTGGCTTATTTGATCAAGGTGAAAATAGATATATTTTTTATCTCTGATAACTCTTAATGCACTTTTGCTGATCAGAACTCAAGAGATGAGGGTTTAAGGAGTTGTTTATTGATAAGACAGAAAATATGGGAAGTAGGAATCGTTTGTTGTATTTTAAAACAAGGCAATAAAGTTACTAAGACTCTAGATACTTCACGGGATGAAGAGAGAAGTCATTTATAGCAATAGCAATAGCACTTAGGCTTATATGCCATTTCATAGTGTTTTACATCCCTCTCTAAACACTTTACAGCAGGGGTCCCCAAACTTGGCAACTTTAAGATTTGTGGACTTCAACTCCCAGAATTCTCCAGTCAGCTAATCTGGCTGGAGAATTCTGGGAGTTGAAGTCCACAAGTCTTAAAGTTGCCAAGTTTGAAGATCTCTGCTTTACAGAGTCAGCATATTGCCCCCAACAATCCGGGTCCTCATTTTACGGACCTCGGAAGGATGGAAGGTTGAGACCAATCAGGGTCAAACTCCAATCTGAGGTCACAGTTTGCCTGCAATACTACATTCTAACCATTGCACCACTATGGCAGATAGACAGGAGAGAAAGAGAGAGAGAGAGAGAGAGAGAGAGAGAGAGAGAGAGAGAGAGAGAGAGAGAGAGAGAGAGAGAGAGAGAGAGAGAGAGAGAGAGAGAGAGAGAGAGAGAGAGAGAGAGAGAGAGAGAGAGAAGAGAAGAGAAGAGAAGAGAAGAGAAGAGAATATATAACATTATATCTATCTATCTATCTATCTATCTATCTATCTATCTATCTATCTATCTATCTATCTATCTATCTATCTATCTATCTATCTATAGTATATAGTATATATATAGCCTCTAAAACTCCCTAGTAGCCTCTAAAACTCCCTTTTTCTCAAAAATATGAGGTTACGATGCCTTTACATTTTGAAATTCTGTCAAGTTACATAGAGAGGGGAATGGAATGTATCAATTCAGCTGTTAAAAAGTGTCATTTCTCCCGAATTCGGGTGTCCTTGTAGCTAACGTCTTGTTTGTTGTCTCCTGGTCAACTCATGTATTGGGAATTGTTAATTAAAAAGAGTTGCTTTGCTCTCTTAAGATTCCCCATAGACTAATTATTAAAGTGCTGTGGAGCGTCTCAAGCCTACAGCAATTGAAAGTCACCAAAAGGACTTCTTTATATTATGAGATTTCCATGCCCCAAAGAGTTTTCTTCCGCTCTGCAGAACATACACAATCGGAAGTAGATTACCTTCTCTGCAGGCACTCTGGCACAGAAAGAAAGACAAGAAAAGTAGGAAATTGCTAGGGGAGAAAAAAACCATACATCTGCATTAATGTTTTCAGCGTCCTTCTGGTGAATTAAATTCCCTATACAGTAGGTGTGAAGAGTGAACTTGTTATGTTGCTATGGTGGGTGGGATTCCCCCTTCCCATCTACTCCCCCTAAATCTGTGTCTACTCACTGGAGAAGAGCCTAATGCTGGGAACGATTGAGGGCAAAAGAAGAAGGGGACGGCAGAGAACGAGGTGGCTGGATGGAGTCACCGATGCAGTCGGCGTGAGCTTAAATGGACTCCGGGGGATGGTAGAGGACAGGAAGGCCGGGAGGAACATTGTCCATGGGGTCGCGATGGGTCGGACACGACTTCGCAACCAATAACAACAAAATCTGTGTTGGAAATGCAGCTATCTCCACTTTAGTAAATATTTATTAAGCAAAATTGGCAAGGGTCTAAAAAAAATTTACCTAGGAAAATTGATTGATTGATTGATTGATTAATGATATTATTGTTGTTTGATAGTTCTGAACCAACATCAGATATCATGAAGAAAGAATCCCAGGGTTTGGGATAAAAACAGATGCCATTTACATGAATTCTGAAAAAGGCCCATAAATATAACTGAAGAATATTACAGAATATACGTTGTGTACGTTGAGTGTACGTTGAGTGAAACTAAAGTTTCTAGATCTGGTTTGCAAAGGTCTAATCAGACCACTAGGTAGTAACAAAATATTACAGTTTTCTTTCTATATTTAGTGGTTCTCTGGATTCCCCCCCCCATCCACATCTTACAGCTGTGGCTAGGGGGGCTTTTGCACAGGTTCGCCTGGTGCACCAATTGCGACCATACTTGGAGAAGGAGGCTCTACTCATGGTCACTCATGCCCTTGTCACCTCCCGATTGGATTACTGTAATGCGCTCTA
>JALIGW010000006.1:6242715-6382715 GCA_023053685.1 Diadophis punctatus similis
GAAAAAAATAAAAATAAAATTTTGGACAGCATCTAGATGTCATCAATTTTGAGAGGAAGATGACTGTTCCCCATCGTTTTCTTTCCTCTCGGCAAATGATGGAGTTTCGTAGCCTAAAGCGATCCGCAAATATTTATTATGCAACTGTCTAAACAACATGAGGAGACTGAAGAGAGAAAGTAAGAAGAGAATGTGTGTGCACACACAGACACACAGACAAAAGTGGATAATAGCGAAGAAGACTCCATACAAACCTTCAATTAGAAATAAGCATTCCAATTTTTTAAATTTCTACCTTTTTTATGATTCTTTTTTTTTATTTTTTTTGTCTTAGTCTGAATTTAAGACTTGTCAGTGAGGTGATAATATCTTTACTGATGGAGAAATAAGTAGTTCTGTCACAGAACATTTCACAAGAAGAGTCCTCCACTCCTCTGCTCGCAACAGAATACCTTATTCCACCAGACTTGAAATTTTGGGATTAGACAATTTAGAACTACGTCGCCTTCAATCTGATCTAAATGTACTTCATAAAATCATCTACCACAATGTCCTACCTGTCAATGATTACTTCAGAAAAAAGCATCTCTGCTAACAATATGGGAAGTGTTTATGGCTATGAAGGCCTGAGCAGGGGATATTCCTCCTGATATTTTTGTCTGCTGCACAAAACAGATTATCAACGGGGAAAAAAATTTAAACCACTATAAACAGATTATCAACGGGGAAAAAAATTTAAACCACTATAAAAGAAAACAAATACACATTTGGTGCTAACAATATGTTCCAAAGGGAATTTCAACCAGTGTTGTTCATGATAAATATTTACAAATATTTGTCACATTCATTTTGGTATGCAACCTGCTCGTGTGGTGCATAACATCATAATATTTCCATTCCAATAGAACTCTTGCTTCAATTTGGTGCATCCATTGCTGTTCTTCCTTCTGTGCTTGGTGATACTTATCTAGTTTTGCACTGATAGGAAATTAGCTTAGGCATGGTTTGCTAATCCTCATATACTTTATTTCCAGGAGCTGGCAGCAGTAGCCAACACGCCAGGAGATAGGCTCAAGATCCATATGGATCTCGACAGACTTGAACACTGGGCCCTATCTAACTGAGGTAACCCCCCCTCATTCCTAGAAGAATGAAATATTTTGAGAAATATCAAAAAGGCAGAATATTGTATTTCCCCAAAGGGAGAAATAGAGAAACATGTTTTTTTAGAGGCAGAAAACAGCCCCCACTTTCCTTAATAGCCCACTGCAGCTGTCAGCACTCAAGAGATAAAGAGCTTATTGAAAGAGGAAGATGAGTTTCTAGATAGCTCTATTCATAAGCAAAGCAAATACTGCAGGCAGAAATCCATTCAAGACAGGATGTTTTGAAACTCCCTGCAGCAAAGTCTGAACAAAGGCCGAATGGTAGGATTAGAAGCAAGCCCCCTCACTCAAGATCCAAAACAGGGGGGGGAAGCCATTAAGCCACAATAGGAACACAATTCAATACACCAGCCCCTTCATTGCGTCACTCCAGAGCAGCCCAAACTTCAACCAAATTAGCTCAGGCAAGCACCTAGGATTTGTGCATTTCCTCTTTTGTCTATAGAGCCAACTATGACCCCTACATAACCCCGACATGGTCCTCGGGGTGTGACCGGAACAATCTGGAACTGAACACACTCAAAACCGTAGAAATGGTGGTAGACTTTAGGAGAAACCCTCCCATTCTACCACCTCTTACAATACTAGACAACACAGTATCAACAGTAGAGACCTTCAAATTTCTCGGTGCTATCATATCTCAAGACCTAAAATGGTCACCTAACATCAAAACCGTCATCAAAAAAGCACAACAAAGAATGTTCTTTCTGCGCCAACTCAGGAAGCTCAAACTGCCCAAGGAGCTGCTGATACAGTTCTACAGAGGAATTATTGAGTCTGTCATCTGCACCTCTATAACTGTCTGGTTTGGTTCTGCAACCCAACAAGACAGACACAGACTTCAGAGGATAATCAGAAGTGCAGAAAAAACAATTACTGCCAACCTGTCTTCCATTGAGAACGTGTATACTGCACGAGTCAAAAAGAGGGCCATGAAAATATTTACAGACCCCTCGCATCTTGGACATAAATTGTTTCAACGCCTACCCTCAAAACGACGCTATAGAGCACTGCACACCAAGACAACTAGACACAAGAACAGTTTTTTCCCGAACACCATCACTCTGCTAAACAAATAATTCCCTCACCACTGCCAAACTATTCACTAAGGCTGCACTACTATTACTATTAGTCTTCTCATCGTTCCTATCACCCATCTCCTCCCACTTATGACTGTATGACTGTAACTTGTTGCTTGTATCCTTACGATTTATATTAATATTGATTGTTTCCTGATTGCTTATTTGTACCCTATGACAATCATTAATTTTTTTACCTCATGTTTTTTACCTCATGATTCTTGACAAATGTATCTTTTCTTTTATGTACACTGAGAGCATATGCACCAAAGACAAATTCCTTGTGTGTCCAATCACACTTTGCCAATAAAGAATTCTATTCTGTTCTATTCTACATGACCCCATAGGAATCTGACAACAGCCAATAGACTACATGTTCTTGCACAGGAACAGGAAGCTCAAGTGTAAAGCCAAAAGAAGGTACAAAAACCACCCACTCTCAACTCCATTTTGTCAGCTGCCCAGAACCACAAAAGCCATGTGGTTCTGCTACATCAATAAGCCATCTTTCCAATCAGCTTCCATGTTTCCAGTGTCTTGGAACTGAACCAGATGGAGATTTCTTCCCACATAACAAAATGAAATTCAATGGAGAGAAAAGTAAGGTTCTACACTTAGGCAAGAAAAAACAAATGCACAGTACACATTAGGTGAATGTGGCTCAATAGCAGTAACTGTGAGAGGGATCTTGGAGTCCTAGTGAACAATCAGTCAAATATGAGTCAACAGTGTGTGGCAGCTGCCAAAAAAGCCAATACAAGCCTAGGCTGCTTTAACAGAGGGATAGAATCAAGATCATGTGAAGTATTTATTCCAATTCATAAAGCTTTAGTAAGACTACACTTGGATTACTGTCCCCAGTTTTGGTTACCACAATATAAAAAAATATGTTGAGACTCTGGAAAGAAGAGCACAGACGAGCAACTAAGATGATTAGGGGCCTGGAGACTAAAACATACGAAGAACGGTTGCAAGAATTAGGTAGTTTAATGAAAAGAAGACTAGGAGTGACGTGATAGCAGTGTTCCAATATTCGAAGGGATGCCATCAAGAAGAAGGAATTAACCTATTTTCCAAAGCTCCAGAAGGCAAGATAAGAAACAATGGATGGGAAGTAATCAAGGAAAGGAATTTCCTAACTAAAGAAATTTCCTAACAGTGAGAACAATTAACCAGTGGAAAGGGTTGCCTTCAGAAGTTGGAGGGGGGAATACTCCACCATGGGAGGTTTTAAGAAGAGACTGCATTGGTTTAGGGTCTTCTGCTTGAGCAGAGCAGGAGGGGTTCCTCCTGGTTCGGACCAGTTCCCCGAACTGGTAGCGACCTGCTGGTGATGTCACGATAACATCACCGAACTGGATCGGTCAGTGCCGGTCCGTGGGCGCCGCCATCTTCTTTTTATTTTTATTTTTGATTTTTTTGATTTTTTAAAAAAAATTCCTTCTGAGCATGCGCAGAAGCCAAGTTCCGGCACTGTGCATGCGGTCGCCATCTGTTTTTTTTTCTTTGTTTTTTTGCCACGCAGCGTTTGAGGAAGCAAACTAGCAGCGAGGTAAATTAGAACCCACCCCTGGAGCAGAGGGTTGGACTAGAAGACCTCTAAGATCCCTTCCAACTCTGTTCTTCTGTTATTATCTCTCATTTGCTTCAATCCAATTATTTCCTGTGGAACTGCACATTCAGCTTAAATATATTTCAGCAACGGAGGTCAGAAGTGAAGGAAAGGAACTGCATGGCTATCAACAAATGAAGACAGAGTTGGAAGAAAAGTCTTATGAGCAAAAAAAAAAAAAAACAACCAAAAAAAAACAGATATTCAAGAAATGATTTTCCTTGCTTCCTTCTCTCTTCCTTCCTCGGTACTTTGTCAAAACAGAGTCCTTTCTTTTCTAACTGCAATTAGAAAAAAAAATAAGTCAAAAGGAGCCTCGGTTGAAAAGCACTATAGTGTTTGAGTAGCAAAAAAATGAGAATTAAGCAGAAATTGCATATAGGGGCACTTGTTATAGTTCAAACAAAAAAAATCTCTTTTAGAAATTGATGTTGAACATTCAGCAAATAATGATAGTCTGTACTGGGACTCTAGAAGCTACACCTGTGCAATAACGTTTATATGCAATTTTTTTTGTATGTAACAAAGAATACTCGCATGATAGAATATTTGAACTTGGTATTAAGGTCAGTGAGTCACAGAGATGCTTTTTCAGTGAAGTATGTGCTTGGGTAGCTAAGGAAAGCTTTTTTGTGTGTGTGTGTGAAAAAGATCTATAAAAATGATCTATAAAATTCTCTATTCCTCCATTGGAGGGCCTTCTACAAAGCCCATAGAGATGATCTCTAGAGTGAAAGCTGGTCGATATCTCAACCTTTCATAAAGATTGAGTGTCTATTTGCTTGAATGTAGAGGTTGAGTCTGTTTGAGTGCCCACTGGACTCACACTACCAATCAGAGCCAATACAGACCTACTCTTGAATTTCATACATTTCCATTCACAATGAGGAGATGGAAGTATATATATTATTTTTACTAAATAATCTAAAATGTTTCAAAAGCAGTAGCTTTTATTATTTATTTACAGCTTTAGCTAATAGAAAAAAACTTTGGTTCCTTCAGTGAATTGTTAATGTTAAAGAGTTTCTCCCTTTTATATATGTATGCAGTGTTGGGATTCAAATTTTTTTTACTACCGGTTCTGTGGGCGTGGCTTGGTGGGCTTGGTGTGGCTTGGTGGGCGTGGCTACTGTAAAGGATACTGTAAAATCACCATTCCCTCCCCACTCCAGGGGAAGGTTACTGCAAAATCCACATTCCCTCCCGATCAGCTGGGACTCGGGAGGCAGAGAATAGATGGGGGCAGGGCCAGTCAGAGGTGGTATTTACCGGTTCTCCGAACTACTCAAAATTTCCACTACCGGTTCTCCAGAACTGGTCAGAACCTGCTGAATCCCACCTCTGGTATGCACTGTTATTTTCCTAAAGTGCTGTGATTGGATTTGGAGAATAAATAAATAAATAAATAAATAAATAAATAAATAAATAAATAAATAAATAAATAAATAAATAAATAAATAAATAAATAAATAAATAAATAAATAAATAAATAAATAAATAAATGGATGGATGGATGGATGGATGGATGGATGGATGGATGGATGGACGGACACAGACAAACCACCTTGCCTTTCAGACAATTGCTTATTTTAAAATAACAGAAGAACATCAAAAACAGAGTTGGAAGGGACCTTGGAGGTCTTCTAGTCCAACCCCCTGCTTAGGCAGGAAACCCTACACTACTTCAGACACTCTCTCCTCTCTCTCCTTCCCTCTCTCTCCCTCCCCCTCTCTCCCTCCCTCCCTCTCTCTCCCTCTCTCTCTCTGTCTCTCCCTCCCTCTCTCCCTCCTACTCTCTCTCTCTCCCTCTCCCTCTCTCCCTCCCTCCCTTTCTCCCTCCCTCCCCCCTCTTCTCTCTCTCTCCCTCCCTCTCTCTCTCCCTCCCCCCTCTCTTCATCTCCAGTCATATAAAAGTCTAAGGGTAACATAACTTTATTATTGAAAGGTTTGAGTGATTACAACATACATGAGAGATTGATTAATGTTCCCTAATAAATATACTGAAAAGTAGATACATAGCTCTTTTATCCCAATGTGTTTATTTAGTAGTTCAAAACATTTTTGACCCGGAAATCACTGGATGTTGCAAAAGTAATTAAGAGAAGAGCCATTTTTTAATGGAAGGCAACCACTACAGATTTATTTATTCACTTTTAATTCGACTAAGCTGCATATCATTAATATACTGCATTACTGGTTGACTTAAACTTTTTGTGCAAAGTATCTGACTATAATATCTGCATAAATCACAGCTTTTAAAAGTGTGTTGTGTTTTTCAGGCATTCTTTAATAAGGTATCTTACATAAAAATAATATTATAGAGCCGAGGTGGCACAGCGGTTAGAGGCAGGTACTGCAGGCCACTTTAGCTGACTGTGATCCGCAGGTCAGCAGTTCAAATCTCACCGGCTCAAGGTTGACTCAGCCTTCCATCCTTCCGAGGTAGGTAAAATGAGGACCCAGATTGTTGGGGGCAATATAAATATACATTGCTTACTGGTGTAAACCGCTTAGAGAGTGCTTGCACTGTGAGGCAGTATATAAATCTCACAAATAAATAAATAAATAAATAGCAAGTGATAAATCATAAAGTACCCACAGGAGAAGGTAGTAGGAAAGATAAGAAGCTCTTATACCACTTTCTCCAAATACCTTTTTTTCAAAATACGATTAGTCTTGACCTACTTTTTAAATTCATTTTAAAAATTCACTTTTTAAATGTCATACGTTAAATCCAGCCCCTTCATGCTTTGCAGTCTGCCCTAATATATTCTCTTTTCTAGAACCATTTCCCCTCCCGCTCACACAAATTTGTTTGCAAATCTGAGACAAGTGAATTTTGGACCTAATGAAAACCACAGTGGTTTCCTTTTACATTCCAAATTATAGTCCACTAAAACACACACATAAAAAGAAGATCTAACATTTCGTCGGAGTTGAATTTCATTCCTGCTAATTTTATAGGCACATTGACAATTGCTTAAAAATGGTTTTGCTGGTATTTTTTTCCAGACCATTCTTCTATAAAGTGACCAGATTTTTTTTTTAAGCGGGACACCATTGACGGGGGGGGGCGCCTGGACGCCGCCATTTGAGTTTTGCCCTCTGCGCATGCGCAGAACGCTGCGCATGCGCAGAGGGCAAAAGAACGCAAATGTCGGCGTCCAGGTGGGTGGATGGGGAGGCAGGAGGCCTTTCCTCGCCTCCCGCCTCCCCTTCGGGAGCCGGCAGTGGCTTGGGCTGGCTGGCTGGTAGAAATGCTCCGCCTGTGTTTCGCGATCCCCGAGGATACCCAAGCCCTCCCCCCAACTCTTCCTCCTGCCGCCCCTTGCTAGCCAAGTACATCTTCGCCTCCGGTTACCTTTCCCCGTGGGGCAGGACAACCCCGAAGTTGGCCATTTTTCCAAAGGCACGGGGGGGTGGGGGTGGAGGGGAGGACGGCCGCGTTGGACGGACAGGAAGTGCACCGTGCCGAGAAGGTCGCTGAAAGGAAGTTGGGGGGGGCAACGGAGAAGGATACACAGGAAGTCAGCCATGATGGGAAGGTCGCTTTTTCAAAGGAACTGGGGGACGGTCACTGAACACGGACAGGATGTCGGCCGTGCTTGGAAGGACGCTGTGAAAGAAAGTTGAGGTGGGTTGCCAGGAAAAGGGCACAAAGCAAGTTGGCCATACTGTAAGGTGACCAGATGTCCGGGCATTCTTTCCAAAAAAGCGTGACTTTTTGGAAAGAATGCGGGACGCGGGACACACGCTTGAAAAGCGTGTCTGTCCCGCCAAAAGTGGGACGTCTGGTCACCTTATTCTTCTACCTTCCTTGTGCAACTCATAGCCATAAGAACTGCCTCCCATTAAAAAAATATATAGCTATGTCCAATTTTTAACTTTTTTTTCTTTTCTCCCAAGTTTTTTTATTTTATTTTAACATTCTTCACATAGACATCAATACATATACCATAATATATTATCAAAAATTTAACATAAAATGTTTTTGGTACATCCAGTAACATTACTAAATTGCCTATCTATCCTACATATCAAATCCAATCACTCCCTTCCCTCTATCCTTCTCCCCTCCTTCTACTTTCTTCCTCCTTCTCTCCCCTCTCCTACTACCCCTTCTTCCATCTATCTGCTTCTCACTCTTACCTTCCTTCTCTTCCCCTACCTGCATTCTTCCTTCTTTTCTCCTCCCTACTCCTTCCTCCTCCTCCTCCTTCTCCTTTCCTGTGTGTGTTTATTTTTAATCTATTTTAACAGATAGACAGCCAATACATCTCCTCAACTTACATTTTAAATTGTTGTTTTCGAATCTATCCTGTGTTAAAATCTATTTCAAATTAATTATTTCTAGGTATATTTTTATATTACTATATTGCTACTTCCTTAAGATCACCCAAATTTGGGACTAGCATCCCAATTTGGTAGGGATATTCATCCTATATTTTTTTTAAAGGTTCCTCAGTAAATCTTGGCCTGGCATGTGCATCCCAAACTGACTTAGCCCAACCTTATTATCTTTGTTTGATGAAAACCTGGAGGAAAAGTGCCTTTGTATTTCACCATAAGCTCCTGGAGTATACCATCTAGAGAGGGGGCTGAAAAGGAAACTAATTTGTCATCTACGGTGGATAATAATTTTAGTGAACTGGCGAGCAGTCTGCTATCGCTAATTATTTAGATGTATTTCTTGGTTTGATCTTACAGAATGACTGTTCCCACAGTGGCAAATATTGTTGAACTGGAGTTACTATGTAGTTTTGTCAGTCATCTTTTACGGCAGGGAGACAGAAAGCATGGTGAGAGAAAGATATGGTAGGGGTGTGTGTGTGTTTGTGTGTGTGTGTGTGTATGTGTGTGTGTGTGTGTGACAGAGAGAGAGGGGGGGAGAGGGAGAGAGGGAAGGGGAGGGGAGGGGAGGGGAGAGGAGAGGAGAGGAGAGAAGAGAAGAGAAGAGAAGAGAAGAGAAGAGAAGAGAAGAGAAGAGAAGAGAAGAGAAGAGAAGATGGAAGGGAAAGGAAGGGAAGAGGGAAAGGAAGAGGAGAGGAGAGGAGAAGGGAAGGGAAGGGAAGGGAAGAGAAGAGAATATGGAAGGGAAGGGAAGGGAAGGGAAGGGAAGGGAAGGGAAGGGAAGAGAAGAGAAGAGAAGAGAAGAGAAGAGAAGAGAAGAGAAGAGAAGAGAAGAGAAGAGAAGAGAAGAGAAGATGGAAGGGAAAGGAAGGGAAGAGGGAAAGGAAGAGGAGAGGAGAGGAGAAGGGAAGGGAAGGGAAGGGAAGAGAAGAGAAGAGAAGAGAAGAGAAGAGAAGAGAAGAGAAGAGAAGAGAAGAGAAGAGAAGAGAAGAGAAGAGAAGAGAAGAGAAGAGAAGAGAAGAGAAGAGAAGAGAAGAGAAGAGAAGAGAAGAGAAGAGAAGAGAAGATGGAAGGGAAAGGAAGGGAAGAGGGAAAGGAAGAGGAGAGGAGAGGAGAAGGGAAGAGAAGAGAAGAGAAGAGAAGAGAAGAGAAGAGAAGAGAAGAGAAGAGAAGAGAAGAGAAGAGAAGAGAAGAGAAGAGAAGAGAAGAGAAGAGAAGAGAAGAGAAGATGGAAGGGAAAGGAAGGGAAGAGGGAAAGGAAGAGGAGAGGAGAGGAGAAGGGAAGGGAAGGGAAGGGAAGAGAAGAGAAGAGAAGAGAAGAGAAGAGAAGAGAAGAGAAGAGAAGAGAAGAGAAGAGAAGAGAAGAGAAGAGAAGAGAAGAGAAGAGAAGAGAAGAGAAGAGAAGAGAAGAGAAGAGAATATGGAAGGAAAGAGAATATGGAAGAGAAGAGAAGAGAAGAGAAGAGAAGAGAAGAGAAGAGAAGAGAAGAGAAGAGAAGAGAAGAGAAGAGAAGAGAAGAGAAGAGAAGAGAAGAGAAGAGAAGAGAAGAGACACGATAGAGAAGAATAGTAATTAAACAAATTAGTAAATCTGCTTCTTTCTCAAATCTAGGACAAGATTTTTTTCTAAAATTTGAAGCACCTCAATTAAGCTGCCAAAAGAATGGACCTTTTTTTGGCTGTTCCCGTTGCATTCCATCAGTGAGAACCTAAACTGAGGAACAGGAAGAATCAATCAGGCAATTTATTTTGAGCAGTGATAAAAAAATGCTCACGAAATAGGTAAAAATATTACAGTACAATTTACTAGGCTGTAACAGGGTCCATTAAGACACCATTTTGCTTTTGCTGAAGCTAAGCATTCCCAGTCAGTTCTGACAGAGAATTCGAGATGCAAATTAGATGTGATGGCTGCAAATAATTCTCGTGTTTGTAAAATATTTGCATGTTTTAAAATATATTCTACTGCTGTGTGCAAGCATTGGGCAAATAGACGCTGAGAGGAAAATGCAAAGAGAAAACTGCTAAAATTAGCTGTTGATTCAAATATATAGCTAGCAGATCTAGTTTATCCATTGATTAGTAAAACCATGCTATACAGTGGAAAAAAAGAGGTTTAAATAATACATAGCGTATCAATTCCTTGTGACCTACTGTCTAGTAAAACAATTGTTTGATTTTTCTTCCTGACAGGATATAGCCTTCATCTTTAAATCTGGCCAAATGATGGACAGTCCAAGAATTTAAAATATTTGCACAAAGTAGGAAGTGAGTGAAATATATATATATATATACTGTAGACCTCCAAGGTCGTTTCCAACCTTATTATTCTATTTGAGTGCACAGATTCAGCAGCTTTTTTAAAAAAGAGTTAAAATAAGTGGAATTGGAACAAATGCACTTTAACTTTATTGATGCTCTATAATGTTATCCTAAAATATCACTGAAATAAATGCTAGCTTGGTACACATGTAGAGAGAGGGGACGCACACCAGAGTAGAGGCATACATACATGATTTAGCACATCAAATTTAACAAATGGTTGAATGTCTGTGGAGATTCTTAGTCATCCAGGTCATCATTGTCCCAAAGGTGCTTTTTCAAAAGGCAACTGGATTTTCTTGTTTTTCCTTGAAGACGTTTCACTTCTCATCCAAGAAGCTTCTTCAGTTCTGACTCAGAACTAACTGACTCAGAAGCAGGGGTGGGTTCTACTTACCTTCCCCACCGGTTCGCATCGCGACGGAAGTGCATGTTTTGCGTGCGCGTGTTTGCTTCGCACACACACGCATGTCACTTTGTACACACATGAGCGTGTCACTTTGCACACACACACACACACACACACACATGTCACTTCCCGGAAATGACCCTCTGCGCATGTGCAGTACTATAAAAAAAGCTTCTGCGCATACGCAGAAGCAAAAAACAAGATGGTGGCACCTATGGCGCTGCCGAGCGAACCGGAGGGGGCGTGGCAGGCCTGGGTTGCTGCTGGTTCCAGCGACCCAGGCCGTCAACTTACTACCAGTTCTATAGAACCGGTCCGAACTGGGAGGAAACCACCTCTGCTCAGAAGCCTAGCCTAGCCTAGCCTAGCCTAGCCTAGCCTAGCCTAATCTAATCTAATCTAATCTAATCTAATCTAATCTAATCTAATCTAATCTAATCTAATCTAATCTAATCTAATCTAATCTAATCTAATCTAATAATCTAATCTAATCTAATCTAATCTAATCTAATCTAATCTAATCTAATAATCTAATCTAATCTAATCTAATCTAATCTAATCTAATCTAATCTAATCTAATCTAATCTAATCTCTATCATCCAAAAGAACAGGATTTAAAAAACATCCAGAGTCAGAATAACCCGCAGCTAAATCATGATAACATCAAAGCTGAGAAAAACTTTTCACTTGTCCAAATATATTAAATCAATGTTAATATTTCAGAAAAGAAAATCTACTCTATATACTGTTCTTGAAATCATTGCTTGCATTTACCATCCCACCTTGATATACAGTCTTTGCGTTATGTTCAGTCAAATGGAATATCATCTTGCACATGGATGAGAGATTAAAGATACAGACACATACAAAGGTATATATATTTGAAGTCATGAAATTAAAAAGCTTCAAATACTTGTGTTCAGGTCTCTTTTGTGTTTTGCTAAAAGCTAAAAGCAAAATGTTCTTCCATCCACTAGAGAAAGGATGAGAAAATTCCCATTTTAAATACTGACGTACTTACAAAACCTGAAAAGCGGGATTAGCACTTTCTTTGAGAAATGAACCTTAAGGATTCCAAAGGCCCAATCCAGGGGTGGGTTTCACTTACCTTCGCCACCGGTTCGCGTCGTCCCCTCATGCGATTTCACTTCCGCGCATGCTCAGAAGGTGGATTCAGCCCGAAACACAGCTGAGGAGCTCATCAGCTGTGCTTCGGGCGAAGAAATAAAGGTCAGTATTAACCCCGGGGCGGGCGGGAGGGCTTTTTTCACAGCAAAGAAAGCTGTGAAGCCATCCAAACACAGGAAAATCGGCCGAAAATTCAGAAAAAAAGATGGCGGCGAGCACGGACTGGCACAGACAGAACCGGATCCATGACGCCAAAATTACGTCACCAGCGGGTCGCTAACGGTTCGGGCGATCTGGTCCAAACCGGGAGGAACCCACCCCTGGCCCAATCTTTATTTTTATGATACTTGTTATATAACAGTGATGGCGAACCTTTTAGACACCGAGTGCCCAAACTGTTCACACACGCATGACCAAACTGTGCGCGCATTTGAATGTGCATGTGCGGACATGCACATGTGTGGACATAACCTATGGCATGCATGCCAGAGGTGCCACGCAGAGCCCTCTCTGCTGGCATGCGCGCCATCGCCCCAGGTCAGATCTCTGTGGCGTTTCTTTCATGAGGGAAACAGAAGCTCACGAAAGAAAAAGATCTTACCTCTTGCCACGCTGCCAGTGTTGGGATGCCCCACCTCCCACCGGCCAGCTGGTCTTCGGGTCTCTGCTGCACATGCGTGCATGTCTGCACATGTGTGCGTGCATGTCTGTGCATGTCCACACATGCGTATGTCCGCACATGTGCATTTAAATTCGTGCACAGTTTGAGCATGCACATGTGCACAGTTTGGACACTCGGTGTCTAAAAGGTTCACCATCACTGTTATATAACAAGTATCATAAAAATAAAGGTTTTTTTTTCAGCAGAGTTTGACACAACTGTACACAGGTATACATTGAAACAGCACATGACTAAAGCCTAGAACCTAGTCCAGTGATGGCGAACCTATGGCACGGGTGCCACAGGTGGCACGCGGAGCCATATCTGCCGGCATGCGAGCTGTTGCCCTAGCTCAGCTCAAGTGCGCATGTGCGTGCCTGCCAGCTGATTTTTGGCTCACATGGAGACTCTGGGAGGGCGATTTTGGCCTCTGGAGGGCCTCCGGGGTGGCGGGGGGAGTGTTTTTGCCCTCCCCAAACTCCAAGAAAGCCACTGGAGCCTGGGGAGGGCAAAAAACGGGCCTACTGGGCCCACTGGAAGTCGGGAAACGGGGAGTGGGAGATGTCGCGCACGCATGCACAGGGGGGTGGGGTGAGTGGGGGGCTTTGAATTATGGGTGTGGGCACGCATGTGTGTACGATAGCGCACACACACACTATTTCGGCACCCAAGGAAAAAAAGGTTCGCCATCACTGACCTAGTCAATACCCACTGGTGCTCAATGACTGCAGCAGAAAATAAAGACTCATTCTATTGTGGATAAAAATAATGTAATAATTTTGGCAGGGCAGTGTGATAGCTTAGTGGATAAAGACACTGGAAAGCAGGAAAGCTGACAACCCAGGTTCGAGACCCAGGTGCCACGTGGTGGGGTGAGCTCCTGTTACTCGCCCCAGCTCCTGCCCACCTAGTGTTCTGTCCCCAGTTACAAATGTAACAAAAACACATCGTTTGAACAAACTTAGTTTAATTAAGGAACCACTGCTAATGAATGGCTTAGCAGTGGCAAAACACACAAATCAACAGAAGCAAACCTTGCTTGCAGAAAGTCATCTGCTAATTAGTATTCATTAGCAGCTGGCATAAGTTCAGTCAGTCTTATTTCAAAACAAGACAATTAGTTCTGGTTATCTCACGTAATGTCCGAAGGCTTGGCAAAAGGCCCAGGAGTCTTTCTTCATAAGAAATCCAAAGCAAGAATTCACAAGTCAATGCACAACAGATATTAGAGTCTGAACTATTGTTTCCTGCAGCTTGTCAGCTGCCTCTGATGTCCTTAAGTAGACTAGGGGAGTGGCCAATTAGCCCCAAGTCTTACTCCCAAGGAGACCTCCTCCGGAGTAACCATTCCTGCCTCTTGGCAGCCCTGTGTGCTCTTGCATTCAGAGGAGGAGAAGCCCCTCCTTCCTCATCACTGCCAAGAGGTGCTGGAGGTTCCAAAGGCCCTGGCTGCACTCCTGCCTCTGGCACCGAGTCCTCGCCAGCCTCCTCACTGTCCGACTCGGGAGCCAGCTGTGGGCCACAACACCTAGCAGTTCGAAAGCATGCAAATGCAAGTAGATAAATAGGCACCACTTCAGTGGGAAGGTAACGGCTTTCAGTGCATCTCAGTGTATAAGTCATGCTGGCCACATGACCATGGAAGTGTCTTCAGACAATTCTGGCTCCCTTGGCTAAGAAATAGAAATAGCACTTAGACTTATATACCGCTTCATAGTGCTTTACAGCCCTCTCTAAGCGGTTTACAGAGTTCAGCATATTGCCCCCAACAATCTGGGTCCTCATTTTACCCACCTTGGAAGGATGGAAGGCTGAGTCAACCTCGAGCCTGGTCGGATTTGAACTGCAAAATTGCAGTCAGCTGGCAGTCAGCAGAAGTAGCCTGCAGTACTGCACTCTAACCACTGCGCCACCACTCAAATGGAGATGAGCACCACCTCTCTAGACACAACTGGAAACTGGAAAACTTTACCTTTAGCTTTAATAATTTCAGCACCTGAACTAGGAAATGTATTTGACAATGGAGAAGAGAGCAGAATCAACAGATAACAATGGATAAATTGAATGGACAATTTCAGAAGATCACTAGGGTATCCCTGGAGGAACTTCAGATTATCAATACAGCACTCAAAAATGGAGGACATTTCTACAGACATCAACCTCTGGGTTCCACTTAATGGCAGCTCAATAATTAACCTTCAAGAATCAAATGATACCACCTCCAAATGTAATTAAGTAACCGCATGGAATGGCACTCTACATATAAAATTGCCTGGAGGGTGATCCATGAATCAAAGTTTAGATTTCTGACCTTGTCACTCTGAGCAGCCTTGCTATCGATAGCCAGTATTACAGGCTCATATTGAAAAGAGTTGGGGGAAGAAAAAAAGAAATGCTAGTCCTCTAGAAGAAATCAGTGTCTGAGATTCTAAACAATTGCAAGTAGAGCTGTGCTGTTTATAGTACTGGCTTCTGACCTCATTGTCTGCAACTTCCACTGGTTTTCTAGTTAAGATCAGGGGTGGGTTCCTCCCGGCTCGGACCGGTTCGCCCGAACCGGTAGCAACCCGCTAGTGATGTCACGATGACATCATGGAACCAGTTCGGTCGGGGCCGGTCCGTGGGCGCCACCATTTTTTTTCTGAATTTTTTAAAATATTTTTTTTATTTTTTTATTATTATTTTTTTGAATTTTCTTTTCTTCTGAGCATGTGCAGAAGCCAAGTTTCTGGTACTGTGCATGCGATTGGCATCTTGTTTTTGACATTTTTTAAAAAAAATTGGATTTTTCGGCACTGCACATGTGTGCCCGCGCTTCGCATGCACGAGCCCATGAGGCGCACCCACAGGAGGAAGCAAACCGGCAGCGAGGTAACTTAGAACCCACCCCTGATTAAGATGAAATAGTCCACAAATATAACAGAGAGAAAATTGACAATTCAATTCAGAATACAGCTGGAAGGGACCTTGGAGATCTTCTAGTCCAACCCCCTGCTCGAACGGAGACCCTATACCATTTCAGACAAGTGGCTGTCCAGTCCCTTCTTAAAAACCTCCAGTGATGAAGTACCCACAACTTCTGAATATTCATGCCCTTGTCACCTCTCAATTGGACTACTGCAATGCGCTCTACATGGGGCTAACCTTGAAGAGTATCCAAGACTTCAACTGGTGCAAAATGCGGCTGCGCGTGCTGTGGTGGGTGTTTCAAGATACACTCACGTAACACCTATACTCCGCCAGCTGCACTGGTTGCCCATCGGTCTCCGGGTGCAATTCAATATCATCTTTAAAGCCCTACATGGCTTAGAATCAGGTTACCTCCGGGACCGCATCTACCTCATTCTTCCCTTTGACCGGTCAGGTCCCACAGAGTGGGTCTCCTCCAGGTCCCTTCAACCAATCAATGCCGGCTGGCGGGATCTAGGGGGAGGGCCTTCTCTGTGGGGGGCCCTGTTCTCTGGAACCAACTACCCCTAGAGATCCGAATCATCACCACCTTGCTGGCCTTCCGAAAAGCCATTAAGACATGGCTCTTCCTGCAGGCGGGGCTTTGAGACAATTTTACATCTTAGGTCTCCCCCACATATGTATGATTTTGTATGTTATTTAAAATTCATTTTAACTGTTATTAAATTTTTATATTGTTTAGTTGTTCTTTAAATGTTGTACGCCGCCCTGAGTCCCCAGGGAGTAGGGCGGCATATAAGAACACTAAAACACTAAACACTAAACACTAAACACTAAACACTAAAATAAAATAAAATAAAATAAAATATAAAATAAAATAAAATAAAATAAAATAAAATAAAATAAAATAAAATAAAATAAAATAAAATAAAATAAAATAAAATAAAATAAAATAAAATAAAATAAAATAATAAAATAAAATAAAATAAAATAAAATAAAATAATAAAATAAAATAAAATAAAATAAAATAAAATAAAATAAAATAAAATAAAATAAAATAATAAAATAAAATAAAATAAAATAAAATAAAATAAAATAATAAAATAAAATAAAATAAAATAATAAAATAAAATAAATAAAATAAAATAAAATAAATAAAATAAAATAATAAAATAAAATAAAATAATAAAATAAAATAATAATAAAATAAAATAAAATAAAATAAAATAAAATAATAAAATAAAATAAAATAAAATAAAATAAAATAATAAAATAAAATAAAATAATAATAAAATAAAATAAAATAATAAAATAAAATAAAATAAAATAAAATAAAATAAAAAAATAAAATAAAATAAAATAAAATAAAATAAAATAAAATAAAATAAAATAAAATAAAATAATAAAATAAAATAAAATAAAATAAAATAAAATAAAATAAAATAAATAATTATTTAAAAGCTGATGATTGCCTAATTCTTGCTTTCCTTAAACGAGGAGCATAAAGCTAAGTCATATAAACGGACAAATTAAACATTCTTCCACTTATTAGGGACATCATTCGTTTAGGCACCATTCCAGACCATTTGTATGCATCATCTTAACTTGGTTTTTCTGCCACTGCTTGGGACAGGACAGCACAGCAGAGCTTTCTTGGCAGCTAGTGTTGTGCGTCTTCAAAATGCCACCAACTTTAACATGCTCTGAGAGTTTCAATGACAACGCTGACAGCCCCTTATCCCCAAAACAAGCCTTGTTTGAAATGCTGCAGAATCCAAGCCTGTCTTTGAAAGTAAATTAGCAGCCCGCCCTGACCAGTGGCACCTATCACCCTTTCTTCCCCAAATCAGTTGCTACGGCGAGAGAAAACGAAGCAGGCCTGAATAAGGGATGGGAGAAATAATCTGAACCGTTCCATTTCTAATACTTGTTAATTTAACGATTATTTTTTTCTTCCTATTGAAAGCGAAACTCGAAGACTCAGTTCAATTTTTTCGCGGTGATAAGAATGCAAAAGCTCAAATCAAGGAGTACTGTATTTTTGGGGACTATTTTTTGGCACCTAAATTTAGAAGAGGAAAACAACAAAAAAGTTCTTGGCCTCCATGCGCCCCATTTTCGGGCCGTTTTGGGGGCCTTTTTCCAGCCTTTTTTCTGCCCGTTTTTGAGGCTTTTTTGTCCTATTTTCGAGGCTTTTTTCAGCCCATTTTTGAGGATTTTTTGGCCCAGCCTTAAGTCTTTGCAGGCTTGTTTTCATTGCTACTCCCCCTGAAGAAGATTTTTTTCAGACCTAACCAGGGGATAAAATAATGTGCTGAAGCTGACCAGACTAAGGACGCTAGCCAGATGAATACCTGGTAGGTAGATTTTTCCCCCAATTTTCCTTCCCCAAAACTAAGGTGCGTCTTATACTCTGAAAAATACGGTAAGTAAAAATGTCATGTTACAATTACGGTTGGAATCTTGCAAAAGTGGCTAGATTTGGTATAATTGCTGTGTTCTAGCATGTTGTGCAAGAATTCAGGCAAGAAGGTGTTCCCATGTCAAAATATCATAAGACTTGTAGATCATGTGAGTTTTCTGCCTTCTCTTTTGGGTGGGTGGGCAATGGTATTTATGAGCCCAGGTGGCGCAGCGGTTAGAGGCAGGTACTGCAGGCCACTTTAGCTGACACTGATCCGCAGGTCAGAGGTTCAAATCTCACTAGGCTCAAGGTTGACTCAGCCTTCCATCCTTCTGAGGTAGGTAAAATGAGGACCCAGATTGTTGGGGGCAATGTAAAATATATACATTGCTTACTGGTGTAAACCGCTTAGAGAGTGCTTGCACTGTGAGGCGGTATATAAATCTCACAAATAAATAAATAAATAAATTGTGTAAAAAGGTTGCCCTTTTCTTGATGCAGCTGCCTCTCAGAAGCTCAGCAAGAGGTAACTATACAGTTCCTCCTCCTCCTCCTCCTCCTCCTCCTCCTCCTCCTCCTCCTCCTCCTCCTCCTCCTCCTCTTTTGTAAAATTCATCCAAAGGGGACTAACAATAATAAACATTCAAAACATATAAAGTAATAAAACAATATAAGATCAATTTCCTCTCTCCAAAAACCTTCAGAGAATTTCCAAGACATTGAAAAGTGACCTCAAAAAGAAAAGAAAAGATTAAAGTGGTCAGAATGTTCCTCTGAAGATGCCTTACGCAGGTCAGAATGTACTTTTCATAATGCAAACATTTCCAATTTGGAGTCACATTTAATCATCAAGATTAAATGCAGTATCTTATTGAGATATGAGACTTCCCTCCGCCAAATGAATGGCTTTGACCTTTTATTACTTTCATCCATTTTACCAAATCTCCATCTCTTCTTCTTCTTATATGTTCATGATAAACCCGGACTATAAATTAGATGGAGCAAAAAGGCAAGAATGAGATTTGATCATTCTTTGATGCACCCGAGGGAAGAAACATGCAGCCTTTTCTCCCCTAAACAGACTGACAAGGGCTGGAAGCAAAGAGAACAACACTTAACTCAAAATGATAGAGAATAGCAGTAAAACACCAGTGGGTATCAAAAGGTAAAAAGCATCTTGAGGCCCATCTTTGATTTCTGGCACACTGAGCTCCGAAACGATAAATCAAAAGTTAAATGTTATGAACTGGCATTACAAAGATGGCAACTGTTTTCGAACAAGGAAAGATTGAGGTGACTTCCATTTCAACCCTGATATAGCTGGGCTTCCCCCCCCTGTAGCTGTTATTCCACCTTTAATCCTTTTTGCTTCCTGTTTTTAGAAGACAGAAGGGCAGAGGAAAGAAAGGAAAGATGAAGCAAGCAATACTTCTCCCCAACACAAAGTAGTATAGGAATGCTCTTTATGTTGGTCTACAGCAGTGCTCAGCAACCTGCGGCTCTGGAGCCGCATGTGGCTCTTTCATCCCTCGGCTGCGGCTCCCTGTCGCCAGTCGGCACCACAATTTTGAGAGGAGCTTCTGGTGGGGAGGGAGCAGGGCGTGCCAGGAGGACACTCTATGGCAAGGGGCGGGTTTTCCGGTCAGCTCCACAATTGATAGGGTTTTTGGTTAGGACAGGTAGGGGAAAAAGGACGCGGTGCTAGGAGGAGACTCTATGGTGGGGGAACTGGACTTCCGGTTGGCTCCAGAATTGAACAGGGGGCTTCCGGTTAGGACCTCTGTGGCTCTTTGAGTGTTTAAGGTTGGTGACCCCTGGTCTACACCAGCGGTTGGTTTCATATTTTGTTACCACAGGTCCGCCACGCACATATGCGCCTTATACGCATGCACTTTGTAGTTTGGTGGGTGTGCACCTTCCACGCAGGCGCCCGACCTTCCATGCATGCGCTTTGCTCACACACACGCCTTTTGTGCATGTGTCCCACCTCAAAAATGTTCCTAAATAGGATGGCATAGAGTTGGGGTGGGTGACCGGGCCCACCTGCGATCTCCACTACCGGTTCACCCGAACCGGTCCAAACCGGTCCGAACCAGCTGAATACCACAATTCTGAGAGCCTAGAATGCAAACTTACATTCTGATGTGTGTGGCTAGTGATTAGACTCCACTTATTAGATTAAAAGCTACAGAAGTGCCCCTTCTCCATTCTCTCTAGCTCTCTAAGATGTTCTGTTGCACTTCCACTGCACTATTTTAGGGGGTAAGGTAAGGTAAGGCTAGTATATATCCGTAGACCAGGGGTGGGTTCTAACTTACCTCGCTGCCGGTTCGCTTCCTCCTGCTCCTTGTGGGTGTGCCTCATGGGCGCGCCTCGCGCACATGCGCAGTGGCAAAAAAATCAATTTTTTAAAAAAAGCTGAAAACAAGATGGCGACCGCATGCACAGTGTTGGAAACTCAGCTTCTGCGAATGCTCAGAAAAACAAAAAAAAAAACAAAAAAATTCCAAAAAAAATTCAAAAAAAATGGAAAATTGGAAAAAGTGGGAAAAAAGTGGAATAGTAGAAATTGCCAGTAAGCGATCATCTGACCCAGAAGAGCCCCTGTCCTTTTCCCACACCTTCTACCTCTATTATCCAACCATTTGCAAAACAAATCCCATGTTCAAAAATACTCTGTATCTTCTTTTTCTTTTATCTTCAGTGTTAGTCTATCCATTTCTGCACAATCTAAAAAAATGTAATTACATCTTCTTCTGTAGGTGTTTCCTCATTTTTCCAGTACTGTGCAAATATAATTCTTGCTGCTGTCAAGCCATGTAATATTAAATATATATTCCCTTTATCATACTTTTCAGGTACTATGCCTAACAAAAAATATATCTGTCTTATAATCTATGCGCTCTTTTAACGTTTTTTCTAACTATGTATGTATTTTTGTCCAATATCTCTTTGCTTTTACACATGTCCACCAGTAGTAGGTTCTAAAACCCATTGCTACCAGTTTGTGTGACCCTTCTGTGCATGCGCAGAAGCATCCCGGGTTGGTGGGCAGAGCCTCCCACCGCCATTGCTACCGGTTCACAGAACCGGGCTGAACCAAGAGCAACCACTGCTGATGTCCACCACATATGATAATATGTGTCATCAAAAAAGCGTCATCAAAAAAGCACAACAAAGAATGTTCTTTCTGCGCCAACTCAGGAAGCTCAAACTTCCCAAGGAGCTGCTGATACAGTTCTACAGAGGAATCATTGAGTCTGTCATCTGCACCTCTATAACTGTCTGGTTTGGCTCTGCAACCCAACAAGACAGACACAGACTTCAGAGGATAATCAGAACTGCAGAAAAAACAATTACTGCCAATCTGCCTTCCATTGAGGACCTGTATACTGCACGAGTCAAAAAGAGGGCCGTGAAAATATTTACTGACCCCTCGCATCCTGGACATAAATTGCGTTCAATCACACTTGGCCAATAAAGAATTCTATACTATTCTAAAGAACACAGGGAAAAAGTTGCTTCATTCATTTTTCATTTTCTTTTCCTTAATTCAAAAGAAAAGTTCATTTTTCTTTTCTTTTCTTTTCTTTTTTTTATTTCGGTCTTTGTAGATCATTTTTCTTTTTCCAGAGAAAGTCAATCAGTAGCTACTTCATTCCATACTGTATGAATGTCATGTGAATGCTGCCTTTTTTTAGTGTAGTAATGCTTGACATATTTTCTTTCTAATAAAATGTATTGCCCAAATGCAACTGTTCTTTTCCCTGGGATAGGTTCTTTCCTCAAGATACTGACCAAGATGTAATTTAACAAGAGTTACAGAATCAAAGTGTAGACCTCTCATGCAAATACAATCGAGATATGAGAAAGATATTAAGACTTATGGCTTCTATAAAGAACAAACAATATTTGATCAAATAATGTTAGGGGCAGATGAAAAGTTAATAAAGAAAATATACAATTTCTTGTTAAGCTTAAAAATGGAAGATGAACAGGTAAAAGAGACAATGATAGTATGGGCAAATTTTTTTGGATATACTATAGAACTAGACAAATGGCAAAAACTCTGGGAAAGAAACTGTATGTTGACAATGGCAACTACTTATAAGGAAAATCGATATCAAACGTTTTACAGGTGGCACTTATCACCGGCGAGATTAGCAAAGATGTTTACAAACTTGTCCACCAGATGTTGGAAATATAACCAGACACCAGACACATAGAATAGAGAATAGAATTCTTTATTGGCCATGTGTGATTGGACGCACAAGGAATTTGTCTTTGGTGCATATGCTCTCAGTGTACATAAAAGAAAAGATACATTTGTCAAGAATCATGGGGTACAATACTTAATGATTGTCATAGGGTACAAATAAGCAATCAGGAAACAATCCATATTAATATAAATTGTAAGGATACAAGCAACAAGTTACAGTCATACAGTCGTAAGTGGGAGGAGATGGGTGATAGGAACAATGAGAAGACTAATAGTAATAGTAATGCAGCCTAGTGAATAGTTTGACAGTGGTGAGGGAATTATTTGTTTGGCAGAGTGATGGCGTTCTGGAAAAAACTGTTCTTATGTCTAGTTGTCTTGATGTTCAGTGCTCTATAGCGTCATTTTGAGGGTAGGAGTTGAAACAATTTATGTCCAGGAGGCGAGGGGTCAGTAAATATTTTCACGGCCCCTCTTTTTGACTCGTGCAGTATACAGGTCCTCAATGAAAGGCAGGTTGGCAGTAATTGTTTTTTCTGCAGTTCTATTATTTTCAGTTTTATATTTCCATATCTGTGATACTCTGTACTTCGTTTTGGAGCAGCCAAATTTGCCAACTCTACCATTGAGCAACGGGTGACTGACACTTGAAGTGTCATGATACATCAGCAAATGGTTTCTTTAGTAATATTACTGCACTTTACTTTCAAGAAAGAAGAAAATTGAATCTGTCGTGTGTTTTTTTCTGCTTCAGTGCTTCTAAAAAAACCCCACAAAAACCTTGTTTAATTCTGACAACCATGGAACTTGACTTTACAGGGATGGTCCTATTATTTACAGGGAACTAAAAGTCTTGGACCCAATTTGCAGCATAAAATATTCTGAAATGGAGAAAGGAGGAGAGAATCTGTTCCTGTTCCATCTACATCTGGGTTGTGAAGAGAGATAATTACACTAATTATGCTGTCTGGGAAATCAACACACAAAGGGCGAGACCAATTTATTTGCTAGTACAGTTGCCGATGAGAGGCTCAGTTGCACGTCAAGTTCTTGGGCTCCGAGATGTCATCATCCATTCAGGATCTAAGCAAGGAGATAAGCAACAGGAAAATAAATCCGGAAGAAAAGTAGCTTTATGTCACGAGTAAGTAAGTCCCGAATTAAACTTGGGGCTGGGATCTAATTTACTCTCTGAGACCTTGAGATCTCAGACTGAACAGCTTTCAGTTCTCCTGACATCAGGATTTCGTTTGCATATGTCACAGAGGGAGAATGTCTAATGTTACAGAGAAGATAGCTGGGTAGCTGGAAGATTAGGAAACAGAAGAAACAAAATGTTGAGATATATATCAAAGTTTTACTACACATTCTGCTGGGAATGAATTAGGACTTTGCAGAGGAACAAACCTCGCTGTTACTTGTCTATCTCCTTGGTTAAACAAAACCTAATCCTTGCAATTAGGAGAAGAAAATATAATTGAATTCGCATGCAGGCATTGTCAACTGCATTTATAAAAGAACTTCTAATGAAGAAATCTGCATTTTTGTTGTTGTTGTTTTTTAAAAAAACTGCATTAGGGAAAATTTATGTGCTAAAATACAGCAAGAAGATGAGTTCCGTTAACAATGGGACAACTGTACTTCTGTTGAATATTTAGGTAGGTAGGAGAAAGAAAGAAAGAAAGAAAGAAAGAAAGAAAGAAAGAAAGAAAGAAAGAAAGAAAGAAAGAAAGAAAGAAAGAAAGAAAGAAAGAAAGAAAGAAAGAAAGAAAAGAAAGAAAGAAAGAAAGAAAGAAAGAGGAAGGAAGGAAGGAAGGAAGGGAAGAGGGAGGAAGGAAGGAAGGAAGGAAGGAAGGAAGGAAGGAAGGAAGGAAGGAAGGAGACATTCCCACCAGTCCACAAAAGACTTGGGTACCAATTTTTTGGCTTAATATCAAGGTTTGGTGCATAAAATATCATCAACTTTCTTTGCCCTTCATAAACTCGTATACCTATTGTCAGCCTCCATGCTGCTTGCTTGCTTCGGCTGCCATAGAAACGGGGGGGAGGAGGAGGCCTAAGTATTTGGGAGGAGGGAGGGAAGCAGTACTGGAGATGTCTCCATATGTGTATTAGGGAGTTAGGGAGGAACGTTCTCATCATCTACTGCCTGGCTGCATGGACATGTTTATAGTCAACTCAAGGTCAACGGTTTCTGCACACCAGATGCGAAGGCTCCACCTGACAATGTGGCCCACGTGACACCTGGGGGGCATCGGGATTGGATGGCCAGCCCGGGTCTTTGAGGGGAGGGATTTGGGATTACTTTCTATATGTAACTTTCGCGCCTTTTGCCTCAGATCTTGCTTTTAACTTGTTGCTATCAGTTCTTATCCAATAAAAGTACCTTTCTCTACAATTATGGAGTTGGGTCTTTCTTTCCTGGGTTTTGAGCGGAGGTACACCTGACATTAAGCAAGATCTCCTTTATCAGCCAACCCGGAGAAAACCCTCCACCGAGGTGGCTGAGCAAAATTATGTCTAGCCCAGGCAGTGACCAGGAGGACATGGGAGCTGCTGGGTCAACTCCTCCCCCAGTCCAGCCGTGGCTGGGAGAAATCGGAGTGGATGTGTGAGCCGCAGATTGAAGAGAAGCCAGTCCGAGCCAAATGGTCGCTGGGCGTGAGTCGTCTGGAAGCTCTGGAGGAAATCCCCACTGGAGTAACTGTGGCCAGAGGTCGGAGGGGAGAAGCTGCCTGGCAGGAAGAAGACAAAGAAGACCTCCTGCTGACTTAAGCTTTGCATCTTCTGAAAGAAGCTCTTGAGAGTTGGAGAGGCCATGAGAGGTATACCTTGCCTGCAGGGAGGGAAGCCGAAGAAGTAGTTGTGGGAGCCACCCCTGAAGCGCTTCCTAGAACCCAGCGAGACCCAGCAGGGGTTTCAGGAATGCAAGCGGCTGCAGCAGCCCAAGCCCTCCTGGCAGGGGGGAGGTAATCCCCGGAGGCATCGAATTCCAAAGATTCCTCCGCTAGTAAATCCAAAGATTTACTCCAGTAAATCCGGAGTAAAATACAGTGGGGATCTCAAGGCTTTGGGATTCTTTTTAACCCAAGTTTGGAATCATATGCAGGAATGTGGGGAGGATTTTCCCTCAGAAACAGCAAAAATCAGGTGTGTCACCATGGCCCTGGAAGGAACAGCGGCTGAGCGGATGGTGGCCTGGGTAAAATGTATGTGTGTGTTTTTGTGTGTATCTGTGTGTGTACGCAGATATAGATGATATAGATCAGAGGTGGGTTCCTCCCGGTTCGAAGCTGCTGGTGGCATCACGATAACGTCACCGAACCAGTTCTGTCACTGGAATAAAGTTTGCCTCATATCACCAGATTTAGCGCCTTCAGACTATCATCTCTTCGGCCCCATGAAAGAGGGTTTGAGAGGCAAACATTATTCCAGGGACGAGGAGGTGAAAACTGCAGTGAAGAAGTGGCTCAAAGAACAGTCAACGAAATTTTACGAGGCAGGGATACATGCTCTCATTCGAAGGTGGAACATTGCTATTGAGAGAAAAGGTGACTATGTTGAGAAGTAGGGATGTGATCCACAGAGGACCAGCTTCATTTTGATGCATGCTACATGTTCCTGTGTTGGTAATTATACCTGTCCTAAAGAAAATGGCATTACTTTTTAACTCACCCTCGTACTTTGGCCACCCAATGAGAAGGAAGGACTCACTAGAGAAGAGCCTAATGCTGGGAAAGACTAAGTCTAAGTCTAAGTCCAAGTGCTATTGAGGGCAAAAGAAGAAGGGGACGGCAGAGAACGAGGTGGCTGGATGGAGTCACTGAAGCAGTCAGTGTGAGATTAAATGGACTCCAGAAGATTGGAGAGGACAGGAAGGCCTGGAGGAACATTGTCCATGGGGTCGCGATGGATCGGACACAACTTCGCAACTAACAACAACAACAATGGAATTGGTTTGTCTATTTATAGCAGATGTCTACTCCCCATGCGATGGTCAAGTTTTATTTCTTTGCTTTATTCAGTTTTGAGTGTATTATATCAGGTCACTGTTTACACTGCCCAGAGTCGGCGATGAATTGGGTCACCTTAAAGTACAAATAAATACAGATGCATTCTCTATTCCAGAAGGTCTGTTGAAGATTACCTATGGCTATTTGTGAACTCTAGCTAGACCAGACTCGCCCTGTGTTCATTAACAGAAATGCTCCTAAATGGGAATATAATGATTTCCTATTTATAAAACTGTTTAACATGCCAGCTGCCTGAGGAGCAAGCTGTCCACACTCCAAGATGTCTGGTAGGCAGGATGCCCTTTGAGTGTGAAGGATTTCCAGCAAGAGGTTGCTCAGACGGGATTTTTGTTACCTCTGGCTGGGCTCTGTTGAAGGGGCTTTTGAACACATTAATTATTGTAGCAGGTCTCCAGCGTGGTCTTGTAAACTCTAGATTGCTCTGGATCGCTTCTTCAGTTAAGAAGTAGACAGAAGAAGAAGGAGGAGGAGGAGGAGGAGGAGGAGGAGGAGGAGGAGGAGGAGGAGGAGGAGGAGGAAGAAGAAGAAGAAGAAGAAGAAGAAGAAGAAGAAGAAGAAGAAGAAGAAGAAGAAGAAGAAGAAGAAGAAGAAGAAGAAGAAGAAGAAGAAGAAGAAGAAGAAGAAGAAGAAGAAGAAGAAAGAGCTGGAATGTCTAGCAACAGTTTTCTTGAGCCAGCTTTAAGCTCAGAGACATTAGATATTCAGATTTTGGCTGAAGGACAATGTGGCGATCAATAGGAAGAGAAAAGGAACTGTATCCTTTCCATTTCTTCCAAACTATTTTGAATATTTTCCAAACTATTTTATTGGCTTTGGCTTTTTTGTTGTTGTTGGCCTTCAAAGCAAGTCATTATAACCAATGCGTTTCTCTTTTCTTGCTCTCTGATCTTGTGTGATTTCATACACACACACACACGTGTGTGTGTGTGTAACATTTTTTGCTGATAAATGAAAATAAAGGGAGACTATTATAGATCTATTTCGAGCTATTTTGCTCTCGTCAGATAGCCATACCCTTAGTGGGAATTGAACCTGGGCTGCCTGCCTTGTAAGGCAGTAGTTTAACCTCTAGGCTACAAGGTTCTCTTCCCTATCAGCTCTTCACCAGGAAAGGGTTATATATGTTTATTCTGTCGAGTCATCCTGGTGTACGGAAGGAAACATGTGTATAAACATGTGTGTGTACACACACACACACACACACACACACAATAAAATATCTGTTCTGACCTAGGCTTCCTGATAGATCATAAAACACAAACATAGTCCCAAAAACCTCTTTTTATTTCAACGGCTGGGAATTATGTCCATTCCCAGCCGTAATAAGTCCCAAACAATGTTAATTACTCCAACAGAAGCCTGCCACAGTCTTTCGGAAGAAGGCTGATAAGTACCAACCTTTATCTCTCTTGACATGCTGCTAAAGACCAAATTGGCAAAGAGCTTTGCAAGGCCAAACAGAACATGGAGTCAGAACGGAGCTGCTGAGTTACACCGATCAGAATTGAACCAAGTTGCTTCTTGCAACGAGCACATCCAGTTGATTCTCTTTTATGTCCTATGGGAGGGGCCAATCATCTCCAAGCCTTACTCCTGAGTAGGCCTTTTCTTCCCTAACTGTTTTTGCTCTGGCAGCTCTGCGCATGTGCGCATTGGGAACAGACTCCCCCTGTTCCTCTGCCTCGCTCATGTCAGCTTCTGGAGGCTATGGAGTCAGCACAGACCTCCCAGATGGCCCAGGCCCCATCTCTGGCTCTGGCACAGAGCCTTCTCCAGACTCCAGGCATGGTCCATGTTCCTCCTCAGCCTCCTCGCTGTCCAACTCTGCTGCCAGCTCCACAGGCCGCTGGCGGACCACAACAATATCAACCATTCCCTTTGCTGTCCTGTATTTTAGTCTATGTGCAGTTCACTGAAGTGTAATGATTTGTAATTTTTTATCTCTCTCTTTCTTCAAGTGTATGAATTTCATAGGGAATGAAACTGTACCAAAGAGGAAGCCGTATCATCATGGTAAGCCTGATCCTTGTTCTCCAGATGAATGCCCATGGATTCTGCCTTCATAAGTCTGGAGGTGCAGACAGATCTCTCTTTCTACTTTCCTGGAAAAGCAGATTTTTCTCATTACGGGAAAACAGTTCTGAACATGGACCGTTGTGTAAATGAGGACTTCATGCAGAGATTCCACTAAAAGGCTGTAGGGTTGTTATAATATTTCTACAAAGGAGCTAACAAGATATATTTCAGTACTGAGAAGTGGAATGGAAGTGAAGGCATGAAAGGGAAAGGGACAAGTAAAGAGAGAGAGAGGGAGGGAGGGATGATAGATGATAGATGATAGATGATAGATGATAGATGATAGATGATAGATGATAGATGATAGATGATAGATGATAGATGATAGATGATAGATGATAGATGATAGATGATAGAGATACAGTAGATAGATAGATAGATAGATAGATAGATAGATAGATAGATAGATAGATAGATAGATAGATAGATAGATAGATAGATAGATAGATAGATAGATAGAAGAGAGAGAGAGGGAGAGGGAGGGAGGGAGAGGGAGAGGGAGAGGGAGAGGGAGAGGGAGAGGGAGAGGGAGAGGGAGAGGGAGAGATTATATAGATATAGATATAGATATAGATATAGATATAGATATAGATATAGATATACATATACATATACATATACAGATAGATAGATAGATAGATAGATAGATAGATAGATAGATAGATAGATAGATAAATAGATAGATAGATAGATAGATAGATAGATAGATAGTAGATAGATAGATAGATAGATAGATAGATAGATAGATAGATAGATAGATAGATAGATAGATAGATAGATAGATAGATAGATAGATAGATAGATAGATATCTCTTTCTTCAAGTGTATGAATTTCATAGGGAATGAAACTATACCAAAGAGGAAGCTGTATCATCATGGTAAGCCTGATCCTTGTTCTCCAGATGAATGCCCATCGATTCTGCCTTCATAAATCTGGAGGTGCAGACAGATCTCTCTTTCCACTTTCCTGGAAAATCAGATTTTTAGAGATAGAGATAGATAGATGATATAGATATAGATATAGATGAGAAAGGGTTGCAAATGGGTGTAAATAGACATACATGTGATTATCATCAGAAGGGAGCCAAGCTGAGGATGTTATTGAGGGTGAAGGTTCATTCTCCAAGCTTGTGGGTTGGCTTATGAATGTTTTGTTAACAGGCTAGGTAACAACTTCAGTGGAATTTAGGGGATGTCATTGTCAGTATTCTTCTGTTTATAAGGGCTTCAGGTATGGGTGTATCAAGCAAGGGTTTTGTGATGGGTCCGCTGTGAGTCATCAGTGAGTCTTGTGATGGGTCTTGTGATAAGGAGATTACATCAAGACAGGGTTATTTGGAGATGAACTGCTGGTGGGGGAGGGTTGCATGGGTTGGTTGAGGATCAGTGCCATCTCTGGTTGGTTGTGTGGTTGATTTGGATTCTGAGGGGTTCATAGGTTGGTTGTAGGTCAATGTGTCTGTTGACGGAATTGCTTGTGGCATGCCGGGCTTCGATGAACTCCTGAGCATGACAAGTGGTAGTATGGCCGATGATTTTTGTGTTGCTCCAATCGAACTGGTACTGTTTGGTGAGGAGGTTATTCCATTAGGAACAAATACCAAGTCTCAAAATGTCAAAGTGTCAAAAGGTCCTGGATAAGCCAACTTACTAAAATTATCTCACATCATGCATTCTCTACTCAGTATTTACTCTCAATGGCCTCCCAGGCAAGGGAAATCTTTAAACAGAGTCCTAGATATCGGGTGCTCAAACCGACATGGAGTTATTGGCTCAAACCAACATGGAGTTATATATAAATCTCTGAGTTGGCTAAGAACAAAACTAATTTCTAATTTGAAACATGCCTGTCATAAGAAGGGCCTATTCTGGAGCAAGATTTTAGGGTTTTTTTTAAAATCCATGGCCAAATATGAGAGGACACACACATGTGGCACCTAAAATATTGCTTATGTTTTGTTTCATTGTCAATTATATGTGTCCCCATACTTAGACCTGGATAGTTATTATCCCTATTGGAAATCTCAGCCCACTGGCATTTGAATCATAGATTGTCTTATTTCCTCCTGGGCTCTAATCTATATACTGTAAGCAGAACTGCTAAGTTTATAATTAAGGCAGTCAAGCTAAGAAATCCAATATATTGAACAAATTGGTGTACCCTGTAAGGCACATCCTTTCATCGGATTGCTGACTCCTTGTAATACTCCTTGTATTACTATTCTGTATGCAATTTTATTGCTGCATTTCCTTTTATCTATTTATCCCAGCATCTATTTTCTTTTTCTTTTGATTGAATTGATAAAGTCATAAGACTAATCAATTGATAAAGTATTTTTATTCAGTTCCGGTGTTGAAAGGTAAGTGCTGTTGTTCCTGACTTTGGTGCTGAAGATTTGGGCATGGAACCCGCACTACATATCGGACATCAATACAATTGAGAATGTCCAGAGATATTTCACGAGAAGAGTCCTCAACTCCTCTATTCGCAACAGAATACCTTATGCCACCAGACTTGAAATTTTGGGCTTAGACAATTTAGAACTACGTCGTCTTCGGTCTGACTTAAGTGTAGCACATAAAATTATCTGCTACAATGCCCTACCTGTCAATGACTACTTCAGCTTCAACCGCAACAATACATGAGCACACAACAGATACAAACTCAAAGTGAACCACTCCAAACTTGACTGTAGAAAATACGACTTTAGCAACAGAGTGGTCAATGCCTGGAATGCACTACCTGACTCTGTGATTTCTTCCCCCAAACCCCAAAACTTTAACCTTAGACTATCTACTGTTGACCTCCTAAGGTAAGGGTGTATTAGTGCACCAATGTGCCTACCGTCCCTGTCCTAATGTCCCCATGTATTCTTAACCATATCATGTATTCATAACCATGTTTATACAATTCATGTATTCGCAATCATGTTTATACTTTCTCTGTAATCTTATATATGCTTGACAAATAAAATAAATAAACAAAAAATAAATGAATTGCATGCAAGGCTTCCCCGCCTCTGAGAATGGAAGAGATAAAAAGAAAAGAGAGTCTAAAACATATCCAGTTAGCAAGGAATTGAGGTTGAAGCTTTAGCAGAACCCCAGCCAGGAAAATTAAAACTGCAGATCTTGACTATCCTCTAAGGCAGGGATCTCAGATAACTCATGCAGTAAGGCTGTTCAGAGGACTGACATTTTTATTTATTTATTTATTTATTTAATTTTATTTATTTATTTATTTATTTATTTATTTATTTATTTATTTATTTATTTATTTATTTATTTATTTATTTATTTATTTATTTATTTATTTATTTATTTATTTATTATTTATTTATGTCAAGTATGTGTTGGTAATATACATAGATCTAACATTCCTTATATACATAAGATGGGTACTGATAAGAGGGAACATTAGGACAGGGACGGTAGGCACGCTGGTGCACTTATGCACGCCCCTTACTGACCTCCTAGGAATCGGGTGAGGTCAACAGTGGACAGTCTAAGGGTAAAGTTTTGGGGGTTTGGTGATGAAACCACAATGTCAGGTAGTGAGTTCCAGGCATTTACCACTCTGTTGCTAAAGTCGTATTTTCTACAGTCAAGTTTGGAGCGGCTCACTTTGAGTTTGTATCTGTTGTGTTGTTGTGGTTGAAGCTGAAGTAGTGGTTGACAGGAAGGACATTGTAGCAGATAATTTTATGAGCTATGGTTAGGTCGTGCCGAAGGCGTAGTTAGGTCGTGCCGATGGTTAGGTCGTGCCGACGTAGTTCTAAGCTTTCTAAGCCCAGGATTTCAAGTCTGGTTGCTTAAGGTATTTTCTAGAGTAGCTTTGGGAGATTCTGTGACTTTGGGCTTAATCATAATCTATGCCTCACCCCTGATGTCAGATGGCTTGCTGACCTTCTGGGTGCCCTGACAGCATGGCTCCTTACAATACTGATGATAGGCTATGGACTCATTTGCATTTATTAGGACCTCATTCACTAGTTATGAGGGTTGATTTATAGCTCAGTTCATGGAAATGGAGAGAGATGAATGGGTGAAATGAAGTTGTCCTCTCTCCTTGATTAGTTTCCATCCATGCTTCTTGACCTGCCTTCTTGTGCTTTGGAAAATAGGTTGACCCGCCCCCCTCTCTTCTTTGTGGCAGCCCCTCAAATATTTGAAGACTGTTTTCACATCACTGTTGTGGCCCGCCTGCAGCATGTGCAGCCTGGGCCATTGGAACCTTCAGTACCTCTTGGCAGTGCTGAGAAAGGAGGAGCTACTCCTTTCCTGAATGCAAGAGCACGCAGGGCTGCCAAGAGGCAGGAAGGTTTACTCAGGAGGAGGTCTCCTAGAGAGTAGAGCTGCAGGCTAATTGGCCATGCCTTTAGACTACTTAAGTCCTAACCACACTGAGCCTCGTTGCCTGGTACAACGTGGATTCTACATCTGTGACTCCAGTTTGCATTTCAGCCTGCATCTTGTTTCTTGCATTTCCTGGTTCCGGGACTTGTGCCAAGTACAGTAAGACTTTGCCAATTACCTCTTGGACTTTAGCCAGCTGTTAAGATAAGATATTAGCAGCTGGGTTTTCAGAACAGAATAACTTATGCCGTTCTTTGGCTTTTTATGCTTCTAAGAACTTATTATTGCGCTCTACATGGGGCTACCCTTGAAGAGTATTCGGAGACTTCAACTGGTGCAAAATGTGGCTGCACGTGCTGTGGTGGGTGTTTCAAGATACACCCATGTAACACCCATATTCCGCCAGCTGCACTGGTTGCCCATTGCTCTCCAGGTACAATTCAAGGTGTTGATCATCATCTTTAAAGCCCTACATGGCTTAGGACCAGGCTACCTCCGGGACCGCATCCTACCTCATACTTCCCTTCGACCGGTTAGGTCCCACAGAGTGGGCCTCCTCCAGGTCCCATCAACCAAACAATGTAGGCTGGCGGGGCCTAGGGGGAGGGCCTTCTCTGTAGGGGCCCCTGCTCTCTGGAACCAACTCCCCCCAGAGATACGAATTGTCCCCACCTTGCTGGCCTTCCGGAAAGCCGTGAAAACATGGCTCTTCCTGCAGGCGGGGTTTTGAGACGATTTGCATCTGGGTCTCCCCCACGTATGTATGTTTTCGGATGTTTTTTTTTAAATGTATTTTAATTATTATTAAATTATATTGTTTAGCTGTTCTTCAAATGTTGTACGCCGCCCTGAGTCCCCAGGGAGTAGGGCGGCATATAAGAGCACTAAATAAGTAAATAAGTAAATAAGTAAATAAGTAAATAAGTAAATAAGTAAATAAGTAAATAAATAAATAAATAAATAAATAAATAAATAAATAAATAAATAAATAAATAAATAAATAAATAAATAAATAAATAAATAAATAAATAAATTAGAAGACTTTGCTTTCATTAGTAAAACAAACTGTGTTTGGATGTTTGTGTGTGCATAATTATTGGTGGGCTCGACGCTGGGGCAGAACAATCACAGCCTTCTTTCCACTAGAGCAGATATACCCAATTCCTGCAACTGTTCTTCATATGTTTTAGCCTTTTAGGTTTAGTGATTAAAAGCATCTAAGCATTGGCAGGGAGCGGACATGAAAACCCACCCAGCCGTCATGCCACCAAGGTACTATTCCTAGTTTGGTTTGCTAAAACAACGAGTAAAGGATAGCATAATAGCACTTAGACTTATATACCGCTTCATAGTGCTTTACAGCCCTCTCTAAGCGGTTTACAGAGTTCAGCCTATTGCCCCCAACAATCTGGGTCCTCATTTTACCGACCTCGGAAGGATGGAAGGCTGAGTCAACCTTGAGCCTAGTGAGATTCGAACAGCTGAACTGCTGAACTAGCAGTCAGCTGAAGTAGGCTGCAGTGCTGCACTCTAACCACTGTGCCACCTCGGCATCTAAAATGAAGGGAGGGGGTGAAATCTCTGCAAGGAGAGATAAGCAGTTAGGGATGAAGGGTTTAGCAAAAGGCACACTCCCAAACACTACGAATTCCATTGTTGTCTTCCAAATACTAGATTCATTTTCATGTCCAATTGAACTGCTACTCTGATGAAAATTATTCAGCTTGATTATAGAACAGAAAGGGTGTTTTTATTGAGCCAGTCTGGGAATGGAGAAAATACTGTATATGAATTTGCACTAAGCCCAAAGAGACGAACTGTTCTCTCTCTTTTTTTCCCCCCAGCCACAATTCTGACAATCTTTTGCCATTTAACCCATCGGTTGAGTGGAAGTTTAAAATGTCACTATGATATCCCAGGTTGCCTGCCCTTGTCACTAAGGCATGAGTCTGCTCTTCCTTTAAGCCAGGCTAGGTTTTGTAAGTGATGTGTAGATCTTGTCAAGGGCAGTTAAGTAGCCTTTACAAAGGTGCTTTTTCAAGAGGCAACTGGACTTTGTTTTCCCTTGAAGACATTTTGCTTCTTGCCCAGAAAGATTCTTTACTTCTGACTGAAATGTGGAGGATGGAAGGACTTGTATTCTCTTCACAACACAGTCCTTTCAGATGTTACAAGAAGGCTCCACAATCATTTGCACTATTCAGGTGACCCTGAGGGCACAAATAAACCTCCAAGTGGCCTCAATGACTCTCAGAAAGAGAGGTAATGACCAGAGGACTGCAAGGAATATAAATCCTCAGCAAGAGCTGAGGTGGTGCAGTGGTTAAATGCTGCAACTGCAAGCTGACTGCTAGTTCAGCAGTTCAGCTGTTCAAATCTCACCGGCTCAAGGTTGACTCAGCCTTCCATCCTTCCGAGGTGGGTAAAATGAGGACCCAGATTGTTGGGGGCAATATGCTGAACTCTGTAAACCGCTTAGAGAGGGCTGTAAAGCACTATGAAGCGGTATATAAGTAAAGTGCTATTGCTATTGCTATCCTTCCATTCTCCAGCATTCTGCCAGAACTGAAGAAGCAAAATGGAAAACAAAGAGAAAATAAAGTCCAGTTGCTTTTTGAAAAAAGCACCTTTGGGACAACCATGACCTGGATGACTGAGAATCTCCATAGACAGCTACAGTGATACAGTGGTTAGAATGCAATACTTCAGTCTACTTTCTGTTGACTGCCGGCTGCCTGCAGGTTGGCAGTTCGATTCCCACTGGCTCAAGGTTGACTCAGCCTTCCATCCTTCTGAGGTGGGTAAAATGAGGACCCAGATTGTTGGGGGGCAAGATGCCGACTCTGTTAACCACTTAGAGAGGACTTCAAGCACTGTGAAGCGGTATATAAGTCTACGTGCTATTGCTGTTTACAAGTACCATACTCTAATTTATTTATTTATTTATTTATTTATTTATTTATTTATTTATTTATTTATTTATTTATTCATTCATTATTTATTTATTTATTTATTTATTTATTTATTTATTTATTTATTTATTTATTTATTTATTTATTTATTTATTTATTTATTTATTTATCAAACATGTATAGGATAGTAGTAGTTTGTATAAACATAAGTAAAAAGTACCGATAAAAGAGGACAATGGGACAGTAGGACAGGGAGGGTAGGCACAGTGTGCGCTTATGCACGCCCCTTACAGACCTCTTAGAAACGAGGAGAGGTCGACTGTAGACAGTCTAAGTTTAAAGTTTTTGGGGTTTGGGGAAGAAACCACAGAGTCAGGTAGTGCATTCCAGGCATTGATTACTCTGTTGCTGAAGTCGTATTTTCTGCAGTCGAGTTTGGAGCGCTTTACATTTAGTTTGAATCTATTACGTGCTCGTGTATTGTTGTGGTTGAAGCTGAAGTAGTCATTAACAGGAAGGACATTTTGGTATATGATTTTATGAACTACATTTAGATCAGATCGGAGGCGACGTAGTTGTAAATTGTCTAATCCCAGTATTTCAAGTCTGGTGGAATAAGGTATTTTGTTGTGAGCGGAGGAGTGAAGGACTCTTCCCAACTAATTTCATTGGCTGTGGCAGAGAAGGTTAAAAAAAACCTGTTTGCGGGTTTGCAGTGATGTCTTGCTTATTGAAATAGCTTCTACTCCTTTTGACAGCATTCACACATTCTTTAAAGATTAAAATGTTCTTTTGAGTTCAGAACTGCTGCGGGGGGGGGGGGAGGGGAGGGAAGTGTATCCTGAAATGTACATTTCCCCAAAGAGTAAACAAAAATATCCAAGCGTTCCTTGTTATATTTACCTATGTTTCTATTTTTGTTATTGTTTTGACTTGTACATCCAGCCGTAGTTTTGAATCTAAATCTTATGTGTGAAGTGTTTCCGAGCTCTGCCATGGCTGGAAGGAAGGCCTTGATGCCGTTTGCATTGAGATTCAGCTCTCAGAAAACAATTAAATGAAATCCAGGGAAATGTCAGTTACCAATATTACATCAGAGCAGGGGCGGGTTCCTAATTTTTTTTACTACCACTCTGTGGGCATGGCTTATTTTGTGGGTGTGGCTTGTCAGCCATGTGACCGGGTGGGCATGGGCCTCGGGAGCTTGGCAGCGGCCAGAGAAGTGGAGGGACATTGCCCACCCGCAACGTAGCCCGCCCCCGCAGTGGGAGCAGCAAGACTACGGCAGCAGTTCGTCTAGGAGGCTCCGTCCGGCCTGAATGCTTCTCCCCATTCGATGATCCCAGGCTCCTGCCACCCGTTCCCCCTCTCCTCAGCAGCTCGAGAAGCCTCAAACGTGCGAAAATGCCTGGGATCATCCCTGCGCGTTCGTGGCTTCTCGGACTGCTGAAGGGAGGGGAATGGAGATAGCTCCTGCCGCCCGTTCTTTCAGCATCTTACGCGCTCCCTCAGCCATCCTCCCCTGCTTGGACTCACTGTGGGGTAGGAAGGCAGTGCATGCGCAGTGCCGGAAGCTCGGCTTCTGGGCATGCGCAGAAGAATTAAAAAAAATTACAATTTTTTTTAAAAAAATGGCGCCCAGGCACTGGCAACCGACCGCACCGGTACTGTGACGTCACCAGTGGGCTGCTACCGGTGCTATAGAGTGGACCGCACTGGTAGGAACCCACCACTGCATCAGAGATGTTATTAGCTTAAAACATTAGCTTTTCAGCTCCCGTTCACAGCAATGGTACTTTTAAGGAGTTTTGGTGAAAACTACCCATAGACATTAGAAATGAAAGCATCGGACAACCCCTAAACCATTAACAGAGACAAACACAGTTCATGGAAGTAGCTATTTTAAACCCATCAATACATTAATGCCTCCAGTTCCGCTTCCAAATATATATTGCATACATATCCCGAACTTTAACCTTGGGAGACAACAGCTTTATACATATTGAATGGCTAAAAATGAGAAATGTTGTGTCTTGTTTCGCCCTGTTAACAAAACCACTGCGGTCCTACTGATAGCTAGTCAATCAAATTAAACAAAAAATTCTTTAGAAGCTTAGTTTCTGTCACGTAGTGAATATTGTCAGTTGTATGTCTATGCGGGGTGATGCACCCCTATCTAATATTATGGTACATTCCAATGTAAGCAGAACACGTGATATGATGTTCTTTGCACATGTGTGCATTCCTAAACCACCATTAATCCTCTTCTGCCTTAGCTGTCAACCCGAACGGTGGTGTTTCTTAGCAAAGATGTAATTATTCAGGATTTATTGTTTTTGTACAGAAATAAATATTTCTATTAGACTTTTAATCTCGGCTTTATTTCTAACTGTCTGAATTCCAAGTAAAAGATCCAAATCGCCTCTATGAGATTTATTCTCATCCTCAACAGTTTCTTACCGAGATAGCTGTAAAATAAAACAAATCAGGTTATCCTCTTAGATTCTTCAAATTATCTATGCAAAAGGTGTTCCTGGGATATATCACTCAAACTACCTTCATAAGAATGACTCTGTAAACAGCTAAGTAGGTATTAAAGTAATGGTGATTTTAATTGTCCAGCTCTTAATACTTATATATCGGAAATGAGTGTGTGTGGATAAAATACAGAATAAAAAAAATAAGCGAAAAATAGGAGTTTGGGAGAAGTCCTTCAGAAATATCAAGAGAAACGGGGGGGGGGATTCCTTATTCCAATTAAGAAATGGTTATGTTCTTCGGAGGGAGGGAGGAAAGAAGGAAAGAAGGAAAGAAGGAAAGAGAAAGAGAGGGAGGGAGGAGATAAGGAGAAAAGGAAGGGAGGGAGGGAAGGAGGGAGGGAGGAAAGAAGGAAAGAAGGAAAGAAGGAAAGAAGGAAAGAAGGAAAGAAGGAAAGAAGGAAGGAGAAAGAGAGGGAGGGAGAAGACAAGGAGAAAAGGAAGGGAGGGAGGGAAGGAGGGAGGGAGGGAGGGAGGAAAGAAGGAAAGAAGGGAGGGAAGGAGGAAATAAGGAAGGGAGGGAGGGAGGGAGGGAGTTTCTGTACTGTGCAAGGTGTTTCCCTAAACAGACCGGCCGAGAGAAACCATGGAGCTGCTAGACTCCAATAAAACACGTGTCTTGTGGCCCGGCCCTCCTCCTGCACCCCAAAAATAATAAGAACCGCCCCAATAATAAGGCCAAGGATATATTTCGGGGGGTCAAAAAATATAAGACAGGGTCTTATTTTCAGGGAAACACGGTAGTCCTTGACTTACGACCACAATTGAGCCCAAAATTTCTATTGCTGTGAGTCATTTGTTAAGTGAGCTTGGCCCCATTTTACAATCTTTCTTGCCACCGTTGTTAAGTGAATCACGGCAGAGGTTAAATTAGTAACATGGTTGCTTAAGTGAACCTGGTTTCTCCATTGACTTTGCTTGTCAGAAGGTCCCAAAAGGGGATCACATGACCTGAAACACTGCAACCGTCCTAAATATGAGTCAGTTTCCAAGAATCTGAATTTTGATCACATGAACATGGGTTCGTAAGTGTGAAAATGGTCATAAGTCAATTTTTTCAGTGCTGTTGTAACTTCAGTCACTAAATGAATGGTTGTAAGTTGATATATATATATATATATATATATATATATATATATATATATATATATATATATATATATATATATATATATATATATATATATATATATATATATATATATACTCTGTGTGTGTGTGTGTGTGTGTGTGTGTACACACACACACACACACACACACACACACACACACACACACACACACACACACACACACATATGTCAGGCCAAAGCCATTTTAGTTGGGGTCTTTGGCCTGCCACACTTTATGCTATTTTAAAATGTATTCTTTGCTATGGGAATTTGGGAGGGGCCATTGCATGAGGGA
Source organism: Diadophis punctatus similis (assembly GCA_023053685.1). Taxonomy (NCBI): domain Eukaryota; kingdom Metazoa; phylum Chordata; class Lepidosauria; order Squamata; family Dipsadidae; genus Diadophis; species Diadophis punctatus. The sequence goes on from JALIGW010000006.1 coordinate 6,282,299, forward strand.
TGTTTGCATGTAGCCATAACAAATTCCTTCTAGATTGTCAAGGTCATCCTTTGTCTTCGCACTCCTGCACCTGCACGGAAGGCGATGGTAGTATATATGTGTGTATGTGTGTGTGTGTGTGTTCATACATATACACATACACATACACATACACATACACACACACACACACACACACACATATATATATATGTACACACACACACAGTATATACAGTATATACATACACATACACACACACACACATATATACCGTAAATATACATATACATATACATATACATATACATATACATATACATATACATATACATATACATATACATATACATATACACACACACACATACATACATACTGCACAGTTGGAACAGGCTTATAGCTCTCAAAGTAAACAAATATGATATGTTGGGATAAATTAAGCTAGTCTAAGAATTTGGTGCGTTTTGGAATAGGAGTTACCAAGCTTGCAAGCTTATTTTTTCTAACAATCTTTTTTTTTAACAGTATTTTTTTTAGCATAGCATTTTGTACCCTACCAGAAGTTCCTCTTACCTTGCTAATTAACCAATTGAGAGAAAACTATTGGCAGCTGGAATAATTCAATATGTCGAGTTGACCAACCTCTCTGGCCTGATAAGCTATTGACTATGAAAGAATTTCTTTCTGGGGCTGAGGTGGGCAAATAAGATTGGCGTTTGGCTTTGACAAATCTTCCTTCAAGTCAAAATACCCAGAGGCTAGAGATAGCGATGATAATCCGCTCTATCCAGGTTCTTTAGTGTCCTGCCAAGTTCTACCATGCCACAACAGCAAGTGAAAAAGTGAGAGCTGCTATTTTGTTTGTTTCTTTCATGTTAGATTTTTCAATTACTGTATTTTTTGGAGTATAAGACGCACCCTCAAAAAGAGGGTGAAAATTTGGGTGCGTCTTATACACAGAATGTAGCCCCACCCAGCCACCCCCACCCTTTGGCCTCTGCCTGCCAGCAATTTACCTCTTTGCAGCAAACAAGGCAAAGCCTGATTAGCATAAGAAGAGATTATCTGCCTCCCGACCTACAGCTGACTGAGGCTTGGAAGCCACATGGTAAAATGAAACTAACCATGGTGGCTGTAATGAGACAAATTGCCGGGAGATAAACTGCTGGCAATCTTAGACTGATGAAATTGCAAGGAGGTAAGCTATAGCTGCTGTGGCCCAGAGGTAGAGCTCTTGCCTCACAATCAGGAGGTTGTGAGTTCTATCCTAGGTAGAGGCAGATTCTGTTAATATGTTATTTTGTTAAATGTTTGTAGAGTGTTCAAATTATTAGATTTATTTTTTAAAGACTGCTTTATTATTGTTCTAGACAACTTAACAAAATGAAGAAGCTTTTTAAAATAAATGCTTGCTCTGAAGAGGCCCAGTGCTATTGTATCTTCTTTTAAATAGCAGAGAATACTTCCAGAAAGCCACATCAATTTTAAAGATCTGTAAAAATATAATCTGAAATGTCCTGTTTTAGTATTAAGTATTAGTATTAAGTATTAGTATTAAAATAAGGCAGCTGAGTTATACCCTGACTTAGTCATGTTTGGAGTAGATCTATTTAAATAATTGGGAGGAGTTAGTGTGATTAGATTTAAGAAAACTTTCTGGAATTAATATACTGCCATAATGTACATTTCTCCAATTCTTTGCTATTTCTATGGATCAGGCACACATGCACAGAAATACACAGCAAACAGTGTATATCATATGTACTGTTTACTGTTTGGCAAATTGCTGGGAGGCAGAGGCCTTTTTTCCTTGTTTTCCTTCCCCAAAACTAAGGTGTGTCTTATACTGCAGTGCGTCTTATACTCCGAAAAATATGGTATGTTTAAGTTGGGAAGCAGATAGTTTCTGCAACTGGTTCAACGGATCTTCCTTATAAACCTCTGTTGGACAATTGAGAAAATACTGGGTTGTCTTCTCCTCAATCCAATATCTCTGGCTTTAAAAATATGCTCCAGGGATGGGGGTAAGTAGACATAGGCAGAGAGAGCGGTCAGAGAGAGAGGAGAGAGAGGGAGGGAGGGAGGAAGAGGAAGAGGGAGAGAGGGAGGGGAGAAGGAATCATCTGTCCAATGGGATTGAGTCACCCCACTCATTCCAGAAGAAAGGGCCTACTGCAGATCCCATCAGTCAAGGAATTTCAGCTGGTGGGGTCAAGGGACTTTTCTGCCATGCCCCTTGGAACATCTTGCTACCAAAGATGTCGTCCACCTGCCACAGGGGGTCTTAAGACTTAGCTCTGCACCCTAGTGCACCCTAAAATTGCAGCTGGACATATCGATACCTCCCAATGGATGCAGATTTTTTTAAAAAACAAAACAAAACAAAACTGAAATTTTAAATTTCAAAACAGCTTGAATCACGTGGGTTTGTCCTTAGGTTGCAAACTTTAGTCAAAGTCTAACTTCTTGGAACCTCGACTCTCTAATCTAAATCCGATCACAACCAATTTGCACAGGTCTTCTCCTACATAGTCTACATTTAGCACCTAATATTTGTATTAAATCCTCTCTCTCTCTCTCTCTCTCTCTCTCTCTCTCTCTCTCTCTCTCTCTCTCTCTCTCTCTCTCTCTCTCTCTCTCTCTCTGTGTGTGTGTGTGTGTGTGTGTTTGTATCACAGATTGTCTTTTGGGAATAAAGGAATCAACGGTGCCCTATTGATTCAGCCACATCTGCATGATCCAGATGTTTTAGCATCATCTCCGAACCCTTAACATTAGCTGTAGGTGTGAGAAACCGGGAACTGAGCTTATTCCTGTAACACAAAACTGGCTTTTGTTGTCTATGAAATATTCATCTTTAAGAGTCCTATGTTAAACTTTTTTTTTAAAAAAAGGATCAAATTACCTTGTGTAATGAGGGGATGAATGTGTTCCCAGTAATATCATCCTTATGTTTTGAAAACTGCCTGATACATGACTTCAGTGATGAATTTGCCATTTTTCATGCTCAATATATTCACTTTCTTTTCAGTTTAAAAATAATTACATTTATTATGAGTAGGTTTAGTGAACTTCAGCCCACTTTAGTCCTGAATATGGGAGGAACTGTCCATAGTTACCGTATTTTTCGGAGTATAAGACGCACCTCCCCCCCCCACAAAAGAGGCTGAAAATTTGGGTGCATCTTATACTCCGAATGTAGCTTTTTTGAAACTTTTTTTCCCCAGCCCTAACAAGGTGTTAACGATCTTCCCGGCTCTTCCCAGCTTGCAGGATTTTTTCATTGCTACGCCCTCTGAAAAAGTTTTTTTCAGCCCTAAGTCTCTGCAGGCTTGTTTTCATTGCTATTCCCTCCGAAAAAGGTTTTTCCATCCCTAACGAGGTGCTAACTATCTTCCCAGTTCTTACCGGCTTGCAGGATTTTTTCATTGCTACTCCTTCCGAAGAAGGTTTTTTTAAGTCCTAACCAGGTGCTAACTATCTTCCCAGCTCTTACCGGCTTGCAGGTTCTTTCATTGTTACTCTCTCAGAAGAAGGTTTTTTTAAGTCCTAACCAGGGGATAAAATAATGTGCTGAAGCTGACCAGACTAAGGACGCTAGCCAGATGAATACCTGGTAGGCAGATTGTTTTCCCCTATTTTCCTCCCCAAAAACTAAGGTGTGTCTTATACTCTGGTACCTCTTATACTCCAAAAAATACGGTAAGTTTGGGTGTGCTTGGATTCTCAGAGTGACAACAATTAGACCAATGAACATACAATAATAGAGCTGGAAGGGACCTTGGAGGTCTTCTAGTCCAACCTGGGGCTCGAGCAGGAGACCCTATACCATTTCAGACAAAGGGCTGTCCCGTCTCTTTTTCAAAGTCTTTAGTGATGGAGCACCCACAACTTCTGAAGGCAAGCTACTGTATTTCATTGGTTAATTGCTCACACCATTAGGAAATTTCTCCTTAGTTCTAGATTGCTTCTCTCCTGGGCTAGTTTCCATCCAGTTGTTTCTTGTCTTGACTTTTGGTGCTTTGGAAAACAGTTTGGCCCCCTCGACTTTGTAGGAGCCCCTCAAATATTGGAACACTGCTATCATATCCCCCCTAGTCCTTCTTTTCATTAGTCTAGACCCATGATGGCAAACCTATGGCACACGTGCCGCAGGTGGCATGCCAATGGGCGTGGAACCTTTTTGGAACTGCTGAAAGGACTGTCTTTGTAAACAGGAGATAGGTGGTGTCATATTCCTCCCCGCTGTTGAGAGAGGACTTTCAGTTTTAACATAGATGTCCCAAAGGTGTTTTTTTTAAAGGCAACTGGGCTTTGTTTTTTTTTTTCATTGAAGACCTTTCGCTTCTCATTCAAGAAGCTTCTTCAGTTCTTCTCATCCTAAAGGCTTCGGTGCAGAAGCTTTTTGGATGAGAAGCGTCTTCAAGGAAAAACAAAGTCCAGTTGCCTTTTGAAAAAGCACCTTTTGTTCTTTCCCCAGTTACGAATGTATCAAAAACACACCGTTTGAATGAACTTAGTTTAATTAAGGAACCACTGCTAATAACTGGCTTAGCCGTGATGAAACACACAAATCAAAAGAAGCAATCCTTTCTTGCAGAAAGTCAGCTGCTAATTAGTGTTCATTAGCAGCTGGCGTAAGTTCAGTCAGTCTTCGCTCAAAACAACGCAATTAGTTCTAGTTATCTCACATAATGTCCGAAGGCTTGGCAAAATGCCCAGGAGTCTTTCTTGATAAGAAATCCGAAGCAAGAATTCACAAGTCAATGCACAACAGATACTGGAGTCTGAACTATTGTTTCCTGCAGCTTTCCAGCTGCCTCTACTGTTCTTAAATAGACTAGGGGAGTGGCCACTTAGCCCCAAGTCTTACTCCCGAGGAGACCTCCTCCAGAGTAACCATTCCTGCCTCTTGGCAGCCCTGCGTGCTCTTGCATTCAGGAGAGGAGAAGCCTCTTCTCCCTCATCAATGCCAAGAGGTGCTGGAGGTTCCGAAGGCCCTGGCTGTACTCCTGCCTCTGGCACTGAGTCCTCGCCAGCCTCCTCACTGTCCGACTCGGGTGCCAGCTGCACAGGCTGCTGACAGGCCACAACATCTTTAGGCCAACCATGACCTGAATGACTGAGAATCTCCAGTCATTTACCCCTTTTTACAGATCTGCTTATGTGTCACCTTCACCAAACTGAATCACAAGCAGTATTTCCAGCTGAAAACTCTAAAACCCAAAAGGAATGGTTTTCCCTTTCCAATATGATAGCCACCAGAAATCATCCCCTTTGCCTGCAGTAAATAAAGTACAACGTTAGGAGATAGGATGAGATTTTCTTATTTAAAAAAATGCAACCGAGAATTACAAGGTTGAGGCCAAACAGAAAACTGGCAACATCGTAAGTCATTTACCATTGTCACTCTCATTTCAATAATCATTTCAACCTCCTCATTGCCTGAAAAGCTCCGAGCTACACCTTGTAGAGTTTTCCTATCTCTAAGTGTTTCCATCTATCATTGACAGCAAATCCCTGCCAATCTGCTCTCAGCTTTCGGAGAGCATCCAACTATGGAACTGCTTCATTTGCTTTGTAATCTACCAAGAGGATGTCAAGAAACTGGGCACATCATCAGAGTGCCATTCACTTTTCTTAGTAAAAACAAAACAAAAAACGCCAACTGTGTTTTTCATTTTGGAGCAGTCGTCTTTCCTTCGTTTAGCGTATTCTTCTGGAGGTAAGAGATACCGTATTTTTCGGAGTATAAGACGCACCTTAATTTTTGGGGAGGAAAATAGGGGAAAACAATCTGCCTACCAGGTATTCATCTGGCTAGCGTCCTTAGTCTGGTCAGCTTCAGCACATTATTTTATCCCCTGGTTAGGACTTAAAAAAACCTTCTTCTGAGAGAGTAACAATGAAAGAACCTGCAAGCCAGTAAGAGCTGGGAATATTGTTAGCACCTGGTTAGGGCTAGAAAAAAACTTATTCAGAGCAAGTAGAGCAATGAAAAAAACCCTCCAAAGACTTAGGGCTGGAAAAACCTTCTTCTGAGAGAGTAACAATGAAAGAGCATGCAAGCCAGTAAGAGCTGGGAAGATAGATAGAACCTGGTTAGGGCTAGTAAAAAACTTATTCGGAGGAAGTAGAGCAATGAAAAAAACCCTGCAAAGACTTAGGGCTGGAAAAACATTCTTCGGAGAGAGTAACAATGAAAGAGCCTGCAAGCCAGTAAGAGCTGGGAATATTGTTAGCACCTGGTTAGGGCTAGAAAAAAACTTATTCAGAGCAAGTAGAGCAATGAAAAAAACCCTGCAAAGACTTAGGGCTGGAAAAACCTTCTTCTGAGAGAGTAACAATGAAAGAGCCTGCAAGCTGGTAAGAGCTGGGAAGATAGTTAGCACCTGGTTAGGGCTATAAAAAAAGTTATTCGGAGCAGCTTCAGCACATTATTTTATCCCCTGGTTAGGACTTAAAAAAACCTTCTTCTGAGAGAGTAACAATGAAAGAGCCTGCAAGCCAGTAAGAGCTGGGAAGATCGTTAGCACCTGGTTAGGGCTAGAAAAAAACTTCTTTGGAGCAAGTAGAGCAATGAAAAAAAAACCTGCAAAGACTTAGGGCTGGAAAAACATTCTTCTGAGAGAGCAACAATGAAAGAGCCTGCAAGCCAGTAAGAGCTGGGAAGATCGTTAGCACCTGGTTAGGGCTGGAAAAAACCTTCTTTGGAGCAAGTAGAGCAATGAAAAAAAATTCTGCAAAGACTTAGGGCTGGAAAAACATTCTTTGGAGAGAGTAACAATGAAAAAGCCTGCAAGGTAAGAGCTGGGAAGAACTGTTAGCACCTAGTTAGGGCTGGAAAAAAAGCTACATTTGAAGTATAAGATGCACCCAAATTTTCAGCCACTTTTAGGGAGGAAAAAGGTGTGTCTTATACTCCGAAAAATACGGTAACCCTGATTCTTAAGTCTTTGGCTTCAACACAATTCAAGCACAACACACACCCTGCCATGCCCCCCGTCAGAGTCTGAATCTGTGGGGGGAAATGAGGGAAGCATTGCTCACGGTCATTCATGCCCTCATCACCACCTGGCTGGACTACTGTAATGCGCTCTACATGGGGCTACCCTTGAAGAGTATCCAGAGACTGCAATTGTGCAAAATGCAGCTGCGCGAGCCGTGGTGGGTGTACCAAGATACACCCACATAACACCTGTTCTTCGCCAGCTGCATTGGTTGCCCATTAGTCTCCGATCGCAATTTAAAGTGTTGGTTATGACCTTTAAAGCCCTATATGGCTCAGAACCAGACTACCTTCGGGACCGCATCCTGCCACATACCTCCCTACAACCAGTTAGGTCCCACAGAGTTGGTCTCCTCCAGGTGCCATCAACCAAGCAATGCCAGTTGGTGGGCCCACGGGGGAGAGCTTTCTCTGTGGGAGCTCCCTCTCTTTGGAACCAACTATCACCGGAGATCCGGACTATTCCCCACCCTACTGGCCTTCCGTAAAGCCATTAAAACCTGGCTCTTCCGGCAGGCATATGATTGATGAGAAATGTTTTTAATTTTTATATGTATTTTTAACTGTTTTCTATTGCTATTTTAAAATTGATTGCTCATCTTTTTGTTGTACACCGCCCTGAGTCCCCAGGGAGAGGGGCGGCCTATAAGATCGAATAAATAAATAAATAAATAAATGAGCTGGGACAAAAAATGCCAGACATTGAGAGGGCAGCTCCGTTGGCCTTCGAGGAAACTGGGGAAGGGCAGAGTCAGTCCAGGCAAGGTTTTTCGGAAGTAGTAAGGCCTGTAGGTAGGGAGGAACAGAGGCAGGAGGAACATGAGGGACAGAGCTCAGGTGAGGAGCCAGGACCACCCCCTCCTGATTCAAGGGCTCGGGGAGTGGAAAGGAGGCGTGATCAGCTCAGACGCAGCAGGCCACTTGGGAGGAGAGCACCCCACCCATTTTCACAAGGCACACCAGGGGAATAAGACTTAAGGAGATGCTGTGGGCACAAACGCTGAGTTTCTGACTGTGCATGCCGACGTTTGAACTGGCCAAGAGTCTTTGCATTCCTGTGGGCGTTCTGGACTAATTACCTGGATCTTTTGTTCCTTGAACTCCTTGATTTGCCAAATACCTTTGGATTTATTGCTGAGCAGCCATGGTGCAGGCAGAGTTGGGCTGGACTAATTGCAGCCAGAAACTGCTTGAGGTTTGTGTGGGGTTTTGTTATCATTCTGCTCAAGACTCGCCGGAAACGTGGGAGCATTTGGGGAACTTTGGAGCAATAAAGGGATAGTTTGAACTGCCAGCTATTTGTGTGATCTTTGTACCATGCCCTGGGTCATCACACACCTATGCTTGCAAACCCTGGTAAAGGTAAAGGTTCCCCCGCACATGCGTGCTAGTCATTTCTGGCTCTAGGGATGCTGCTCATCTCCGTTTCTAAGCCGAAGAGCCAGCACTGTCCGAAGACGTCTCCGTGGTCATGTGGCCAGCATGACTCAATGCCAAAGGCACGGAACACTGTTACCTTCCCACCAAGGTGGTCCCCATTTTTCTACTTGCATTTTTTATGTGCTTTCAAACTGCTAGGTTGGCAGAAGCTGGGACAAGTAGCGGGCGTAATCCCTAGTTATGCGGCACTAGGGATTCGAACCGCTGAACTGCCGACTTTCTGATCGACAAGCTCAGCGTCTTAGCCACTGAGCCACCGCGTAGATGCGTTCTATTTTATTTATGCCTATTCATCGTTTGTATACATGCACAACATTTATAACATATAAATAATTCAGACGGTAAAAGCAAGGGGATTTCCCCCTTAGATCCTGGGAATCAATTGGGCGAAAGCAACAAATTCATGATTAGTTTATGAAAAAAAAACCCAATTCTTGGCAGGTGATCTTGACATTTAAATAATTGCAAACATGATAACGTATTCCAGTGTGAATTACAGAAGCATAAAATGCCGTTTGGGACATGGAGAACAGGAAATGTTTGTTTCCCTGTTGGTGCTGCCTAGAATATTATTTCTCTCCATATTGCTCAGTGTCAAGTCATATAATATTTTGCAAAATATCGTTATAAGCTAACTACCTCAACTTACGACCACAATGGAGCTCAACATTAAATTACTTAGAGAGTGCTGCAAAGCACTATGAGCCACGGTGGCGCAGTGGTTAGAGTGCAGTACTGCAGGCTACTTCTGCTGACTGCCTGCAATTTGGCAGTTCGAATCTCACCAGGCTCAAGGTTGACTCAGCCTTCCATCCTTCCGAGGTGGGTAAAATGCGGACCCAAATTGTTGGAGGCAGTATGCTGACTCTGTAAACCACTTAGAGAGGGCTGTAAAGCACTGTAAAGCGGTATATAAGTATAAGTGCTATTGCTATATCAGAGGTTCCATGTTTCCACTACTATTCCGGTGGTCTAATAATAAGTAAAAACTAGGTAAACCTATAGACCAGGGGTGTCAAACTGGCAGCCCACGGACCGGGTGCATTACGTGCAGGCCATGCCTACCCCAGCTCCGCGAAGGGAAGAAAAACATCGCAATATGTCACGTGATGGCAATGGGATGCAGTGAGTTTGACGCCGTGCTATAGACCAAGTTCCTAATTCTTTTACTTCATAAAAGTAAAAGATTTACTGAACATGTTGGAAACTGAACATGTTGGAAACGCCGCCCTGAGTCCTGAGGGAGTAGGGCGGCATAGAAAAACTGCCAAATAAATAAATAAATAAATAAATAAATAAATAAATAAATAAATAAATAAATAAATAAATAAATAAATAAATAAATAAATAAATAAATAAATAAATAAATAAATAAATAGTCACGATGTGAATATTGTCAGTTTGTGCATCTCTATGTTTTCTACTGTTTCTTGTATTTATGGTCAAGCAGACGTATGATATATTCTATTACGCATGTCTGCATTCCTGAAGTCAACTCCTTCCTTTTCTTCCACCATTTCTGCCGAAGGTAGAAGTGATTTATTCATTAGCCGATAAAATGTAGCTTAATAAGGATTCTTTTTATTATTTTCTACTGAAATAAATATTTTGTTAATTAGATTTGAATCTCGGTTTTATTTTCTAAGTAAGAATGACTTCAAAAGGGAAGCAAAGATCCATCGACCTCCGGAGGATTGATTCCTCCCGTTAATATAAATAAATAAATAAACTAAATAAACTAAATAAACTAAATAAGGTTGGCTGATATGAGACAATAACATAAAGTTACTCCAAAGAAAACAATACATACAAGGGTCCAAATTTTAGCAGTCAGATGCCCATGAAAGTTCTCCCATATCATCAACTACCTATGTTTCAATTGTTTCATTTTAGAAGCCCACATTTTTTTTGTGACAATATCTTTCCCCACATTATGAAGAAAGTTTTTAGACATGTCAAAAACACAGCCTTCTGTCTGAATGGCTCATTATTGTTTTCTAGTTGATTCAAACTCAAAAATCCAATCTCAAGTGGTGATTGTGAAGGTATCTGTTTCCAATAGTCCATAGTCTTCTCAATTGTTCAGCAAGATCTATAGCTTCACAAGAAAAACATAAGAATCAGCCCAGGGAACAATAGGCAAATCACACTAGTTATAATTACAAGTTATATGTTTGTTTTAGTGTACGGAAGGATGCAAGAAAAGAAAGGATACCCATTTATGCCTTTCTTATTCTTAATAAAGGCTTTAAAAATAAATTGACGTTCCATGAAAATATTGCCACTGTAATAAAAGTGAGATGTAAGCAGTGGTGGGTTCCTACCGGTGCGGTCCACTCTATAGCACCGGTAGCGGCCCGCTGGTGACATCACAGTACCGGTGCGGTCGGTTGCCAGTGCCTGGGCGCCGCCATTTTTTTAAAAAAAAATATTTTTTTTTTACATTTTCTTCTGCGCATGCCCAGAAGCTGAGCTTCCGGCACTGCGCATGAGCTGCCTTCCTACCCCACAGTGAGTCCAAGCAGGGGAGGATGGCTGAGGGAGCGCATGAGACAGTGAAAGAATGGGTGGCAGGAGCTATCTCCATTCCCCTCCCTTCAGCAGTCTGAGAAGCCACGAACGTGCGGTGATGATCCTAGGCATTTTCGCATGTTTGAGGCTTCTCAAGCTGCTGAGGGGAGGGGGAATGGGCGGCAGGACCTATCTCAGTTCCCCTCCCTTCAGCAGTCCGAGAAGCCACGCCCACCCGGTCACATGGCCGGCAAGCCACGCCCACCCAGTCACATGGCTGGCAAGCCACACCCACAAAATAAGCCACACCCACAGAGTGGTAGTAAAAAAATTAGAAACCTGCCCCTGGATGTAAGGCTTCTATTTTACTAATACTGTGTCCCAGAGGTGGGTTCCTGCCGGTACGCTCTTACCTGTTGGTCGCCGCAGACCCGAAGAAGCCGGTGGTGTTCACGGCACGGGGCTTCCCCCGCCCGCTTTCCCCCGCCCGCCTAGACGCCGCCATTTGTGTTCTTTTGCCCTCTGCGCATGCGCAAAGCGTTCTGCTTGCACAGAGGGCAAAAGAACGCAAATGGCGGTGTCCAGGTGGGCAGGGGAAAGTGGGCGGGGGAAGCCCCGTGCCGTGAACGCCATCGGCTTCTTCGGCTCTGCGGCGACCAACAGGTAAGAGTGTACCGGCAGGGACCCACCTCTGCTGTGTCCATAGAATAGCAATAGTCTTCTGATAAGCAAAGTCAGTGAGGAGACCAGATTCATTTAACAACCCTATTATTAACTTAGCAGCTGTGTCCAGAAAGGTCATAAAATGGGGGCAAAACTAACCAATGTCTCACTTAACAACATAAATTTCAGGGGTCAATTGTGGCCATAAGTGGAGGACTGCCTGTATTTTAATTATGTGTTGTTTGAATCTTTTAATTATTATTATTATTTACTTGTTTTATAGCCGGTAAGCTGCCCAGAATCTCCCCTTGCAGGGGAGATGGACGGTATAAAAATTTAATTAATAAAGAAATAATTAATAATTAATTTATTTGGGCAACTTACCCTCTTTGACCAAATACTATTGGCTCTATTTCTCATGGGTTTCAAATATATGCTGGTGGCTAGCCAGCTTTCTGTACACAAATATACTCATGCTTGGGTGAAATTAATCTGTCAAAGGTATCTTGTCTTCAAACTGGCTGGGTACCAAGTGGCATGATCTTAACATCATTTTTATTACCCCATTCTTTACATTTCTTTCCTTTCCCACTGCTTCCTGTTCAATCCTTAAAAACTGTGCCAGAATTTAGAAAGGAACTTGCGGGCATCTCTTTAATTTAAAATGAAAGGCAAAAATACAGTATGTATTGTCCTGAGTATGAATATAAATCCAACATCCTAAAATGTATTTTACTTTTTCATATATGAGAATCCAAATTCTTCAGATGACGCAGCGTGTCAAAAGCCATTGTGAATTATAACATGAACTCACTTCACATCAAGAGAAAAATGTAGATTCCTTTTAGTTCTACATGAAAGATTTGCAGGCTTCATTAAATAGAATAAAGTTTCAAAGGTACTTTCTTTCTATAAATCAACATATTCCTGCACTGTTTGCTTTGCTTCCAGATGGACAGGAATAACAATGCCAGTAGAGCTGTACAAACGGCCTTAATTCATCTTAATGACATATTCACTTCAAAGCCAACTACAAGCTACTTAAATGCTAACACAGTAACTTTGCTTCACATAAATTCCCACCTCTAGAAAGAAAGAAAGAAAAAAAAAAGGAAAAACAAAAACAAATAGCAGGCCTTTAAGTGTAACTAATTTGTAATGTTAAATTTGGTAAAGCAGCCTTCCAGTACAGGGCAATATAAAAGAAAGAAAGAAAGGAAGGAAGGAAGGAAGGAAGGAAGGAAGGAAGGAAGGAAGGAAGGAAGGAAGGAAGGAAGGAAGGAAGGAAGGAAGAGAAGGAAGGAAGGAAGGAAGGAGGAAGGAAGGAAGAAAGGATCCTGATAATCTAGAAAAAATAGATCAGGAATCTTCCTTCCTTCCTTCCTTCCTCCCTTCCTTCCTCCCTCCCTCCTCTCCCTTTTTTCCTTCCTTCCTTCCATCCTCCCTCCCTCCCTCCTTCCCCTTCCTTCTTTCCTTCTTTCCTTCCTTCCTCCTTTCCTCCTTCCCTCCCTTTATTCCTTCCTCCCTCCCTCCCTCCCTCCCTCCTTCCCCTTCCTTCCTTCCTCCCTCCCTCCCTCCCTTCCTCGAGCCTCCCCTCCCTTTTTCCTTCCTTCCTTCCTCCCTCCTCCTTCCCCTTACTTCCTTCCTCCTTTCCTCCCTCCCTCCCTCATCTCTCCCCTCCATCCCTTCCTTCCTTCCTTCCTCCTTCCCCTTCCTCACTCCCTCGTCCCTCCCCTCCCTTTCTTCCTTCCTTCCTTCCTCCCTCCCTCCCTCCTTCCCCTTCCTTCCTTCCTTCCTCCTTTCCTCCCTCCCTCCCTCCCTCGTCCCTCCCCTCCCTTTCTTCCTTCCTCCCTCCCTCCCTCCTTCCCCTTCCTTCCTTCCTCCTTTCCTTCTTGGAGTTTTTGGAACTATTTGGGAGTAGGGGGAGACAGGAGCAGCAAGCACTGATTAAATGGTTCAGTTATCATAAATCACAAAAGTAAATAGTACCTACACCTTCCTTTTCACAAGAGGTTTCCAAAACTACTCCTGTGAAGTAATATTGCAACCAGCCGAGATCCCACTCCGCGTTAAATCTGAGTCACTGGCATGCTATTGTTGTGGTTGTTTTTTTCTCTCTCTAGAGGTAGGCTCAAAGGTTTCCATTGACAATGAATTTCATTCATCCGGTGCTTCATTTGCTTACTGGAATGGCAGGAGAGCTAACCACGGTAATTTAAAACGATTATTAGAAAGCTTAAGTTTCCAGTTAATAAAGGCCTTGATATAAAGTTAATAATGGGTTTCAAACCTATAAACCCATAAAAGGGTAATATTAGAATTAGCTGGCAGGGGAAAATTGGGAGACAGAAATATAAACATTGGCTGTGAATAGAGGTATTAACTCTTCTGGCTAGTCAATTGTTCCCTCTCATTTTCATTCAACAAGGGATGATTCAGCAGCAACGTGGCACCGGTACAAGGCAAGGATAAAATTGCCGTTCTTCACAGCAATAGCTACATCTATAGCACAGATTTTAAATATTTCAAGAATCTCCTCGTTATTTGTTATACTAGAGCTGAGAAATCTAAAATTTGTTGTCTTGGAAAGTTTTGGGTTTTTTTGCCCCGCCCCCTCCTAAAACGGGCAGGTCAAATTCAGCTCCAATTTCATAGTGAATCTTGAAAGTTGTGACCCCTTTGGCAACTCACCTCTGGCTTCCAGATGTTGGGGCTTTTAAAATTGTAATGAAAAGGAGAATGATGTAGAAGTGAGAGGGAAAAAAAGAACTTTATTATCCTGGCTGGTCTACTCTCTCTGGCCTGGTTAAATTGGGATAATCAATGCTGGTGAACCAGTAATGGGTTTCACTTGCCTTTGCTACCGGTTCGGAGATTAAGGTTCTGCGCATGCGGCGATCGTCCGTGATGACATCCGGGTGGGTGGGCGGAGCTTCCCGCCACAGCCGCTACCGGTTCGCCTGAACCGGGGCAAACCGGTAGCAACAGCACCGCGCTTGCGTGAGTTATTTGGTGTTTTCTGTAGCGGCGTTTGAATTTGAGTTGCGGTCATTTTCACTGCAGATCTTTGTTAACGTATATATTTTTTATAATGTCGGGGGCCAAGTTTTCCGCCAAAAAGAGTGTGATTTAGTGATCCAAACTTCGAAGAAACTGTTCTAACATGGTACAAAGAAGTGGAGATTTATCTGAGTGAAGTGGAATCGGATTGCGACGAACATTTTGTAATAGACGATGAGGAACCCGCCACAGCTGCTGTGGCCTAGAGGTGGAGCTCTTGCCTCCCAATCAGGAGGTTGTGAGTTTGATCCTAGGTAGAGGCAGATGTAGGGTCTCCTGCTTGGGCAGGGGGTTGGACTAGATGACCTTCAAGGTCCCTTCCAACTCTGTTAATCTGTTAAATTCTTACATCAGCGATAATGAAACCCCCGATGAAATTGATGACCAGGTACAATCTACATTGTGCAATAATTTATATGGCAAGAACAAATTCAAATGGTCTTCTGCACCTTTTCGAAGCAATAGATCCAGAACCGCTAGTCACAATATCGTAGTGCAATTACCTGGACTACGGGCAGCAGCTAGAGCGGTCATTATGACCTCATGTCTGTAATAGCGTAGCTGAAATAGCACATCTGTGGTTAAGGGTTAAACATTGCAAACTAGATTAAATTCAGCAGGCAAGAAGCACCTTCCAAGTAAATCTTCAAAGACTTCGTAGCAGCTTCTTCTGCCGTTTGCATTCCCCTCACTCAAATACTTTTCAAAGCATCTCCCATTATTCTTTGTGAATGCAAAAGATGCTCATCTTAATTTCAAAAGTCTTGATGCGAAAGGGGGAAATCTCTCAGACCAATACAGTTCCTGAAAACAAACTCTGGTTTTCTTCTGGTTTGTTTTTTTAATTTTTTAATTTTATTTGTTTGTCAAACATGTACAAGATAGTAGGTGTTTGTATAAACATAACATAAGCAAAGTAAGTACAGATAAATGAGGACAATAGGACAGTAAGACAGGGACGGTAGGCACAGTGGTGCGCTTATGCACGCCCCTTACAGACCTCTTAGGAATTGGGTGAGGTCGACTGTAGACAGTCTAAGGTTAAAGTTTTGGGGGTTTGGGGAAGAAACCACAGAGTCAGGTGGTGCATTCCAGGCATTGATCACTCTGTTGCTGAAGTCGTATTTTCTGCAGTCGAGTTTGGAGCGCTTTACATTTAGTTTGAATCTATTGTGTTCTCGTGTATTGTTGCGGTTGAAGCTGAAGTAGTCATTGACAGGTAGGACATTGTGGTAGATGATTTTTTGAACTACATTTAGATCAGATCGAAGGCGAAGTAGTTCTAAATTGTCTAAGCTCAAAATTTCAAGTCTGGTGGAATAAGATATTCTATTGCAAGAGAGGAGTGGAGGACTGTTCTTGAGAAATATTTCCGGACTCTCTTGATTGTTTTTTGCAAAATAATGCAGAATTTTGAGGAAAGACCATGAAGTCTGAAGACACAACATTCCTGACACAGATGGATCTAGACTGCTCTAAAAATCTCTACTTTTAGCTAAGTCGTCTAAGCTGCAAAGTTTGTGAGTGAGATTTTTTTTTACTTATACCCCATTCCTAATTCATAAATACAACCTCTACTCCAAACAGAAACCTACCTACTGTATTTTTGGAGTATAAGACACACTTCCCCCACACACAAAAGAGGGTGGAAATGATGGTGCATCTTATACACCGAATACAGCCATTTTTGGCCTCCCGAAACCCCGCCCATGTGTCCTATTTTTAGCAATAGCACTTTACTTATATACCGCTTCATAGTGCTTTACACCCTCTCTAAGCGGTTTACAGAGTTCAGCATATTGCCCCCAACAATCTGGGTCCTCATTTTACCCACCTCAGAAGGATGGAAGGCTGAGTCAACCTTGAGCCTAGTGAGATTTGAACAGCTGAACTGCTGAACTAGCAGTCAGCCTGCAGTCGCAGCATTTAACCACTGCACCACTTCAGCTCTTCATTTTTGCCAAAAACAGGCCCGTTTTTCACAAAATGGGATGTGCAGAGGGTTTGGGAGGCCTGCAAACAATGACACGTGGGGGATTTGGGAGGCGAAAAACAGGCCCAGGTTTTTTTGCAAAAACGGGGGCATTTTTGCCCTCACCAGCCCCCAGGAGCACTCTGCAGGCCTCCCAAACCCTCTGCACATCCCAGTTTTGTGAAAAATGGGCCCGTTTTCGCAAAAACGTGACGTGCAGAGGGTTTCGGAGGCCTGAAGAGTGCTCCTGGGGGCCGGGGAGGGCAAAAACTTTTTTTCCTTGTTTACCTCTTTGAAATCTTGGTGTATCTTATACTCCGGTGCGTCTTATAGTCTGAAAAATACGGGTATATAAATCACTGTGTCCTTTACTCGTGCACTCTGGTTGCCACACACAACAACAACAACTACAACAACAAAGATGGTCCAACCAGGAGAACAAACCTTACCTTACTTGCACAGACATCCACACAGGGTGGCCACAGCTGAAGCCAAATGTCCGATCCACCATAAATGTCTGTGGGTGTGTGAACGGAAGAATTCAGAGTTCTGTAGTAGTTTTGCTGCCCTTCCACCATGCCTGTCAGTTTTGTGAACTAGTTTAGAGTTAGACCAAGTGTCAGGCCGAAGCCATCTTTGACTGGAGCCTTTGGCCTGCCACATATTATGCTTAGAATGTATTCTTGCTGTGGGAACTTGGGAGGGGCCGTTGCATGAGGGATGTAGAGACGTAGACAAAACAAATTCCTTTTAGATTCTCAAGGTCATACTTTGTCCAGCACCTGCCCGGAAGTCGATGGGAGTAGCGGACGCGTTGGCAGAAGAGGAATGGTCCATCCGATGTACTTGTGGGGGTGGGGGCAAGGGATTGAACTTTCACCTGGGTGGAGAAACCCCTGGGACTTCAGATTCGGGTTTTTCCCAGCTGTGCCAACATGGCTCTCCTAATAAATTGGAACTTTGAGGAATACTCAGCCTCGGACTCTGATTTAATGTTGGATGCTCTTTGGAACCCTGACACTTGCAGAGGCTGTGTAAATAAAATGTAATCCAGAGTTGAAAGGAAAGCTGCTAAGAAATCTCTGTTGTATTTTGCTGTGTTTTAATAACTTTCTTAATGATAAAATGCATCTATCTTCCAGACTTTGTGTTGGTGGTCTGTACAGCTGTTTAGGGACAGTGGGAATTGAAGGTTTTGAGCTAGCATTCTCTAGTTATGTATTATATATTGTTCCTCTCCCTCCCTCCCCCTCCCCCCCGCTAACAACTTTAGGAACAGCTCTTGCTGACTCTCATGCATCATTCACCCTTCTTTAATCCCATAAACATGGATATTGTGAAGTTGAGAAAAACAGAAAGTAAAAAGCTTATAGGAATACTCTCTCTGTCTTTCATCCTTTGCTGAAAACGACGGCGCTCTGGTTCATCTGCAGTGAAGAAAGACATGAAATTTGATGTAAGCGCCATGGTGACACAGTGGTTAGAATGCAGTATTGCAGGCTGACTCTGCTCACTGTCAAGAGTTCAATCACTCAGCCTTCCGTTCCTTCCAAGGTCAATACAATGAGGACCCAAATTGTTGGGAGCAACATGCTGCTTCTGTAAACCGCTTAGAGAAGTCTGTAAAGCATTGTGAAGCAGTATATAAGTGCTATTGCTATTGCTATTCTGTTATTACAGAGAAGGGTCAGTACTTAAGCAGTAACTCAGATGCAAGATTTAATGTACAGCATGTGGAGAGACCTGTCACGGTGTGAATATTGTCAGTTGTATGTCTATGCAGGGTGATGCACCCCTATCTAATATTAATGGTACATTCCAATACAGGCAGAACACGTGATATGAGTTGTACGCATGTGCGCATTCCTAAGCCACCATTAATTCTCTTCTGCCTTAGCTGTTGACCTGAACGGTCGTGTTTCTTAGCAAAGATGTAATTATTCGGGATTTATTGTTTTTGTACCGGAATAAATATTTTCTATTAGACTTTTAATCTCGGCTTTATTTCTAACTGTCTGAATTCCAAGTAAAAGATCCAAATCGCCTCTATGAGATTTTATTCTCATTCTCAACAAGACCCAACCATAGTTTCAACTGGGAAACTGTTAGCATCTAAGACCAAAACAAATCCAAAAATGTTAAGGTAATTAATTCAACCATATCAGCCATTAGAAGACGCATAGAAATAACCCCACATTTTCCCACCATTCAATAGAGACGATCATAAAAGTGAATAAGCAAATAAAAGACCGAACCCAACAACCAATGCCCAGATAAGCAGGGATTAACCCAAGACAAACAGTCAATCAGAAAACAATTTCCCAATCAAGGAATTAGTTATCAAGGAGAAAATCAAACCCCTATCAAAACTGACAAGGCCAGCTACTGGGAACAGGGAGAAAACTCCACACTCATCAACACTGATATTGTTACCTAGTTTGTATATGAAACATCGGCAAACAAACAAACAAGCTAAGGGAGCACCAAAGACTCCACAGTTCAATCCTGAGCTTTCGAGATTCTCTTCTATTACAAGCCTTAGTAAATTCTATGTACACATGCATTTCAAGTCGCGGAAGAATAATTTTTTCATCACAGCAAGCTTCCTTTTGGTAAAGTTTGTTAGCCAATAACATGTACATAATTTATAAAACCTTATTAAATATCCTTCCCTTAGGAACAGGGTTGTTCCTAAGGGAAGGATATGGTTTCAGTAGGTGACAGTACTAAAATGAACCTTGTCTGAGTTTTGAAGCTACTCAAAGTTGGGACTAATTAGCACTTTGATAGGAAACCAGAATAAAGTACCAGGGCCAAAGGCTAGACTGAGAAGTTTTAAAAAAATCCTAGAAAACAGTGGCAAATCACTTCTGCCTTGATTGTAAGAAAATGTAATGGATGTGATCATGAAGTCATTATTATCTAGGGCAGGGGTCCTCAAACTATGGCCTACGGGCCAGATATGGCCCGCCAATGCCGTTAATCTGGCCCACGCGGGACCACAAGGCTGCCCAGGCCACATCGCCCCCACCAGTTCAGGGGTTCCTTCCCTCGGGGGGGGGAGAGAGAGAGACAGAGAGACAGAGAGAGAGACAGAGAGAGAGAGAGAGACAGAGACAGAGACAGAGAGACAGAGAGAGACAGAGAGACAGAGAGACAGAGACAGAGACAGAGACAGAGACAGAGACAGAGAGACAGAGACAGAGACAGAGAGACAGAGACAGAGACACAGAGACAGAGAGAAAGAGACAGAGAGTTAGAGACAGAGAGACAGAGAAACAGAGATAGAGAGGGGAAGGAAGGAAAAAGAAAGAAGGAAGGAAGGAAAGAAAGAAAGAGAGAGAGACAAGAGACACACACAGAGAGACAGAGGGAGAGAGAGAGAGACAGAGACAGAGAGAAAGAGACAGAGAGTTAGAGACAGAGAGACAGAGATAGAGAGAGGAAGGAAGGAAAAAGAAAGAAGGAAGAAAGGAAGAAAGGAAGAGAGAGAGAAAAGAAAGGAAGAGAGGAAGGAAGAAAGGAGAGACAGAGACAGAGCCAAGAAAGAGAGAGGGAGAGGGAGGGAGAGGGAGAGGGAGAGGGAGAGGGAGAGGGAGAGGGAGAGGGAGAGGGAGAGAGAGAGAGAGAGAGAGAGAGAGAGAGAGAGAGAGAGAGAGAGAGAGAGAGAGAGAGAGAGAGAGAGAGAGAGAGAGAGAGAGAGAGAGAGAGAGAGAGATCTTGATTGTAAGCTCCTTGGGACTGAAAAGAATTGCTGCAAAACTGAGTTTCCTGAAGTGGACCACTAAACTCCTCTAAACACAGTGGTGGGTTCTAAATAATTTTGCTGCTGGTTCACGCACTCGGCCATGTGCAACGCTTCGGCACATGCGCAGAAGCCTCCCGGGCAGGTGGGCAGAGCCTCCCGCCACCAGTGCTACCAGTTCTAAGAACCAGTCTGAACCGGGAGCAGACGACCTCTGTCTAAACAACTTAAAAATGATCTAGCAAAAAAGAAAAGTCAACCAAAAGAGCAACAAGCAAACAAAAGTTTAATTTGTGTGTATTGTTTAATGGACTGCTAAATTGGCCATGTCCACCCAGTCACATGACCACCTATCCACACCCACGAGTTGGTCCAGACCCCCAACAGTCTGAGGGACCGTGAATTTGCCCCCTGTTTAAAAAATTTGAGGGCCTCTGATCTAGGGCTTTAAATAATAATTTAAATAAATTATTACTAGACCTTTAAATGAAATAAGTCATTATTATTATCTTCTAACATAGCTAATCTTTCTATCCCAAGTTAACTGTGGAGTCAGAACACACAGCAGAACAAGTTTTGTGGAGACAAAATACATGGTTAATGCAAAGGAAAGTTTAATCTCCCTTATCTTTTAGAAATGTCAAATTAAATA
The DNA here is from genome assembly GCA_023053685.1 of Diadophis punctatus similis. NCBI lineage: Eukaryota > Metazoa > Chordata > Lepidosauria > Squamata > Dipsadidae > Diadophis > Diadophis punctatus. Next base: position 6,303,334 of record JALIGW010000006.1, read on the forward strand.
ATGGTAGAAAGTTGCAATTACATGTATATTCACTAATTTGCACTTTGGAACTAGGGCACTTCCAGGCATTTATCTCCCTCCAAAGCTTTTAATTTTCAGGATTTTATCATTTTAAATTTCCATGTTAAAAGGAGAAACTTAGAGGGGGGTGGATACGCACACACAGAAGCACACACACACACACAATATTTTGTGGGAAAATTGCTTGCAAAACAATAATGTATCTTAAATGGCTAACCTATATGTAGATCGTGGTGGGTTTTAACTTACCTCACCACCGGTTCACTTCCTCATGCGCAAGTGTGAGCACGCTTTGTACGCCCGCGCATGAGGATGCGCAGTGCCCAAAACTAAGCTTCTGCCCATGCGCAGAAGCCAAAAACAGCTTCTGCACCTGCGCAGAAGCCAAAAACAAAATGGCGCTGCCTATGGTGCCGCCATTAGAGCCGGTTTGGGGGCGTGGCCAACCGGCGATCGCTCCCGATTCGGCGAGCGTGTGGAAATTCCCGCTACCGGTACTATAGAACTGGTCCGAACTGGGAGCAACCCACCTCTGAGGTAGACATTAGTTTTCATAGGAATTTGTTTGTTTTTGCCAATGCAGAAATAAAAAGACAAGAAGATACAAACAATGAAAACAATATAAAACAAATACAGAGAAACTAAGGTGAGGGGACCACATATCTTTAAGCTGCCATAGTGAGACACACCACAATACATCTCAGAAAATTGGCACTTACGAATGTATGTTCATCAGATTGGAGTCCAGTCTGAAGTGAAGGGCCCAGGAAGGCACGGCTCTGTTGTTTGTAAAATATAGATTTTTGCTCGTGAGAGCTCCACTATGGAGAGCCTCTCCCAAATTCTGTGTTGATACTCAGTATGAACAAGCTGATTTTACTCACTCTCAAAATGAAAGAACAATGCCACACCGTTTAAACCTGTACTGTGAGAATCAAATAGAATGGAATGGAATGGAATGGAATGGAATGGAATGGAACTGAACGGAATAAATAAAATAGAATAGAATAGAATAGAATAGAATAGAATAGAATAGAATAGAATGGAATGGAATGGAATGGAATGGAATGGAACGGAACGGAACGGAATGGAACGGAACGGAACGGAACGGAACGGAACGGAACAGAACAGAACAGAACAGAACAGAACAGAATAGAATAGAATAGAATAGAATAGAATGATGAAGAATGAATAGAATAGAATAGAATAGCATGATGAAGAATGAATAGAATAGAATAGTGAAAAATGGAATAGAATAGAATAGAATGATGAAGAATGAATGGAATGGAATGGAATAGAATAGAATAGAATAGAATAGAATAGAATAGAATAGAATAGAATAGAATAGAATAGAATAGAATGATGAAGAATGAATGGAATGGAATGGAGTGGAGTGGAGTGGAGTGGAGTGGAGTGGAGTTGAGTAGAGTTGAGTAGAGTAGAATAGAGTAAAGTGAACAGAACAGAACAGAACAGAACAGAACAGAATAGAATAGAATAGAATAGAATAGAATAGAATAGAATAGAATAGAATAGAATAGAATTCTTTATTGACCAAGTGTGATTGGACACACAAGGAATTTGTCTTTGGTGCATATGCTCTCAGTGTACATAAAAGAAAAGATACATTTGTCAAGAATCATGAGGTAAAAAACACTTAATGATTGTCATAGGGTACAAATAAGCAATCAGGAAACAATCAATATTAATATAAATCGTAAGGACACAAGCAACAAGATGTTTTTGCAGACTAAGCATAATCTTTCCATGCTATCACACAATTCAAGGTTGTCATTTCAAGACTGAGCTTATAGCATTTTCCAGGGTTATTTTTAAGCAGACTCAGAAAACAGAATGTTTAGCGCTGACCTTCCTGGATATCCTAATGTAATCAAGTCAGAATAATCTCTTATTATAGAGAGTCATAATCAAACTACGCAGAATTGCAATTTTATACAAACGGGGAATGACTCAAAGCCAAGAATATATTTGTCTTATGTCAAATATCCTCTAATATCTATCATATTTCTCTGGGTAGTAATAACTAAATGGTGCCTTCCTCATTAAAAAGGAGGATTTATAGAATCACAAAGTTGGAAGCTATTATATATAGTCCAAGTGTCTGCAATGGTTAGTAAAATCAATTAAAAACCCGCTTTGCTTCACAACCACCTCAGAAAAAGCTCATGAAATTTGGACAGTCACATAATGATCCACTTTATGATCATCATTACTTATGACCATAATTGTCAGGTGACATTACTGTTTTGTTAAGTCAAAGGCTACTGGTACTATCCAATCATTCCCCCATCCTGTTATATTTACATGAATTCTTCTTGGATATCGCTCAACACTAAACTAATCTTGAATCTTTGAAGCTAAACAGGAACACTCCTGATTAGTTAGATTAGATTAACAGAGTTGGAAGAGACCTTGTAGGTCATCTAGTCCAACCCCCCCCACCCACCCAAGCAGGAGACCCAACACCATTTCTGACAGATGGCAGTCCAGTCTCTTCTTGAAAGCTTCCAGTGATGAATCTCCTACAACTTCTGAACGTAACTTCTGTTCCATTGGTTGATTGCTCTCACTGTCCGAAAATTTCTCCTTATTTCCAGGTTGAATCTCTCCTTGTTCAGTTTCCATCCATTATTCCTTGTCTGACCTTCGGGTTCTTTGGAAAATAGCATTACCCCCTCCTCTCTGTGGTAACCCCTCAAATACTGGAACACTGCTATCATGTCTCCCTTGGTCCTTCTCTTCACTAGACTAGCCATGCCCAGTTCCTGCAACTGTTCATCGTATGTTTTAACCTCCAGTCCCCTAATCTTGGTTGCTCTTCTCTGCACTTTTTCCAGAGTCTCAACATCTTTTTTTATAGTGTGGTGACCAAACCTGGATGCAATATTCTAGGTGTGGTCTTACTAAGGCTTTATAGAGTGGTATTAGTACCTCACTTGATCTTGATTGTATCCCTCTGTTAATGCAATTTAGGATTGCATTGGCTTTTTTGGCTGCCACTGCAAACTGCTGGCTCATATTTAATTGGTTGTCCATTAAGATTCCAAGATCCCTCTCACAGTTACTGCTATTAAGCCTGTTTTCACCCAGTCTATACGTTTTCTTTTGGCTTTTCTTGCCTAAGTGTAAGACTCTACTTTTCTCTACATTGAATTTCATTTTGTTAGATGAAGTTGGAGTTGTGATCACCAGCGGAGAATCCTGGATGTATAAGCCATCTTGGAAAGTCTAAAAATGGAAGACAGACAAGAAGAACAAGCCCAGAAAGATGTGTGGATGCAATTTCTAAAAGTCGAGTCCCCTTCTGTCTCTTCCTCGTTTTATGTCTGTCTGTGCAGATGTTACAGTGCAGACGAATGCTAATCCTGTGTGACCATTTGTTCACTTCACATTCGTTCATTCAACACCAAATGTATTTGTATTTATATTTGTTTATTTGTCAAGCATATATGATTATAAGCAAAGTATAAACAGTAAAACATGATTGAATATATATGTAATATTACAAGCATGAATAAGAGTAAAAGAGGTATGAATATATGGGTACATTAGGACAGGAACGGTAGGCACGATTGTGCGCTTATGCACGCCCCTTACTCTTAGGAATGGGGTGAGGTCGATGGTAGATAATCCGAGGTTGAAGTTTTTGGGGTTTGGGGAAGAAACTACTGAGTCAGGTAAAGTGTTCCAGGCGTTGACCACTCTGTTGTTGAAGTCGAATTTTTTGCAATCAAGTCTGGAGCGGTTTACATTAAGTTTGTATCTATTGTGAGCTCGTGTATTATTGCGGTTGAAGCTGAAGTAGTCGTTAACAGGTAGGACACTGAGGCAGATAATTTTGTGAGCTACACTTAGGTCAGATCGAAGGCGGTGGAGTTCTAAATTTTGAAGTCCCAAAATTTCAAGTCTAGTTTCATAAGGAATTCTGTTGTGAAGAGAGGAATGTAATACTCTTCTTGTGAAGTATCTCTGGACTTTCTCAATTGTGTTAATGTCTGATATGTCGTGTAGGTTCCAGACTGATGAGCTGTATTCAAGGATCGGTCTAGCAAATGTTTTGTATGCTCTGGTTAAGAGTACAATGTTACCAGAGAAGAAGCTGCGCAAGATTAGGTTAACCACTCTTAATGTCTTCTTTGCTATGTAGTTGCAGTGTCACCAAGGAAGATTCTCTGCTACCAAAATCATTGCTCCACACTTCCTTTTTGCTTCCCTATACAGCATGTGTGATGCAGACCCTCAGTAATGATGAAGTTTGCTTGAAATCAGCTGCCTATGGAAGACGCTAATTGATATTTGCTAACTGGAGCATGGAAGCAGAAGGATGCCTGGTACGAGGGAGGGAAATGTAACCAGCCGGGCAGCCTCACTTCTCATTTTCCATGCTTGAAGAAAACTGCTTATGCATTCACCTAGAATAATGTTGTACCAGCTGCACAGCTCTAAGCGCAAGCTGAATTTAAAAGGAAATTCAAATCAAACTGTGGCTGCAATCTTCCTTATCTGAACTGGAAGCTGAGCATGACGCAATGGATTTGTGTGTACACAAATATACATACAAATATACACACATACATATATACAAATAAATTTTCAGACATAGACATAGACATAGACATAGACATATGCATATATACAAACATACATACACACACACAGGTACGACCCTAATGGGGGTCGTAAGTCAAAAATATTGTGGAATGAATCGGATTCAATTTTACAACATTTTTTAATCAAATTTGTTAATTGAATCAAATGGGTTGCTAAAGGCATTAAAATATGGCTTACTTTTTCCTCCCCCTACACTTTTGGGAAAAATTTGTACTTGTGAATGTTCGCTAAATGGACATTTATTCCAGGGAGATTACATGTGTATGTATGTATGTATGTATGTATGTATGTATGTATGTATGTATGTATGTATGTATGTATGTGTATATATATGTATATGTATGTATGTATGTATGTATGTACGTACGTACGTACGTACGTATGTATATATATATGTGTGTGTGTGTGTGTGTGTGTGTGTGTGTGTGTGTGTGTGTGTGTGTGTATCTACATCTATATCTCAATATCAAAATAACGCAACACACAGCCATTAATGTTTAAACTGCTGACAGAGGGGGTATACTCACTTCTGTGATATACTGTACATATACATACATACATACTTACAGAGAGAGAGAGAGAGGGAGGGAGGGAGGGAGGGAGGGAGGGAGAGAGAGAGAGAGAGAGAGAGAGAGAGAGAGAGAGAGAGAGAGAGAGAGAGAGAGAGAGAGAGAGAGAGAGAGAGAGAGAGAGAGATTGGGCTTCTCTGTAAACCCTACATGGATCACCCATCCATCCATCCATCTATCCATCTCTGCATGACTTTGCATTACTGAAATAACAGTTATAGATAGACAGATAGATAGATAGATAGATAGATAGATAGATAGATAGATAGATAGATAGATAGATAGATAGATAGATAGATAGATAGATAGATAGGTAGGTAGGGAGAGGGAGAGAGAGAGAGACAGACAGACAGACACAGAGACAGACAGAGACAGAGACAGATGATATAGATATAGATAGATATAGGTATAGGTATAGTATAAGTATAGATGATATAGATACAAATGATGATATAGACATATAGATATAGATAGATATAGATATAGATATACAGTAGATATAGATATAGATACACACACACACACAAAAACCACACACACACACACACACACCAGGATTGCAGCAGAGAAGGACGTTGGCAGAGAGTCCAGGAAACTCTGCACTTCTTCAGTGTAACATAGAGCCGGAGAAATTAATGTTACCAAATATTACAAAAGGGATTTATCGAAACCAGGAGAGCCCCAAGCGATGAGGAAAGCAAAATTAGGCTCTTAGACTTTTAGCTGGGCAAAGGTTACCTGCTCTGCTTTTCTCCTTACTTTCATACAGACCATTTGATGTTTCTGTAACACTTACTTTCCCGCCAAATCCATTCCCCTCAGGCATCACTTAAGCTTTTACGCGCATAACTACACGTGCATATTTCCTTGCAATTATCCAAACCATTATTGTTCCTTTACATTTTGCAACCTTCTCACCACATATTTTTGTTTCACTGACTACGTACTATGTCCTTGACTTACAACAGTTAGTTTAGCGACCGTTCAAAGCTACGACACTGGGGAAAAAAAAGTGACGTAATGATCGTTTTTTCTCACAATCGTTGCAGCATCCCCATGGTCACGTGATCCAAATTCAGACGCTTGGCAATTGACTCATATTTATGACGGTTGCACCCTCCTGGGGTCACATATTCAACTTTTTGTGACCTTCTGACAAGCAAAGTCAATGGAGAAGCCAGATTCGCTTAACAACCGTGTTACTTAACATAACAGCTGCAGTGAACTGTCGCGAGAGAGGTCGTGTCTCAATTAGCAACAGAAATGTTGGCCTCAATTGTGGATGTAAGTCAAGGACTACCTGTAATCAAAAACTAAAACTCGCTCAAATTAAAAAATTATACAAAATGAAAAGGGGGACTAGACTTTGCAGCATTTAAAAGCAATTCTTGATCATCTTGTTTGGCTTAGTGTTACTTCCAGGTCTAGATTATTTCGAATAAAGCCTCCAGTTTCCATCCAGTAAACCCATAGATTATAGAAAATATTCGAACGCCAGAACCCGCATATTGGACATTAATACAATTGAGCGAGTCCAGAGATATTTCATGAGAAGAGTCCTCCACTCCTCTGCTCGCAACAGAATACCTTATGCAACCAGACTTGAAATTTTGGGCTTAGACAATTTAGAACTATGCAGCCTTCGGTCTGACCTAAGCGTAGTTCATAAAATTATCTGCTACAACGTCCTACCTGTCAATAACTACTTCAGCTTCAACCGCAACAATACACGAGCACACAATAGATGCAAACTTAATGTAAACCGCTCGAAACTCAACTGCAGAAAATACGACTTCAGCAACAGAGTGATCAATGCCTGGAACTCACTACCTGACTCTGTGATTTCTTCCCCAAACCCCAAAAACTTTAACCTTAAACTGTCTACTGTTGACCTCACCTCATTCCTAAGAGGTCTGTAAAGGGGCGTGCATAAGCGCACCAATGTGCCTACCGTCCTTGTCCTTCTGTCCTCCATTATTTGTATCTATCTCCTGTACTCATAATCATGTTTATACTTATATCTGTTACCTTATACATGCTTGACAAAATAAATAAATAAATAAATAAACATCAAGGGAGAATTTTTTTTAAAAAAAACCTTTTTTTTTCTTTAGATCAACTATAGTTCAAAGCCAAACTGTGCCTTGTTTCCAAGTGCACTTGTGGGTATAATAATTCAGAGCATAATGGAGATGGCATTCGATACGAAACCATAGAAAAATAGAACCAGGTTGCTTGCTTGACTTACAAGGGCAAAGCAAGCTTACAGAACAGAAGGCTCCGTTGTTTGGCAAGTAGTCAATAAAACTCTGTCTTAGGACTTTCTATCCTAAAGGTTCTAATCAAAAAAATTTATTTCCGACATGTAAACTCTCGCTTTTTTCCCCTCCAAGTGTAGCTATTGTCAGGAAGCTTGAATGTAAAAACATAGGCCAGCAACTCTAAGATCATTTTATTAAGAGGCTCAGAGCTCCCCCATCTGTTAAGTTAGCTAAGGAAGTTTATTATAAATCCAAAGCGGGAACATAAATACCGATATTTTAAAAAAAGGATGCCGAACAAAACAAGAAGGGCAATAACGAAGATGCTTACTAGATCAATCTAGGATGTCAGCCCTGGTTAAAAAAAAAAACGAAGGAAAACCACCTTCTGCATTTTACTAAGCCTTGTAAAGTGCTGTATCAGTTGATAGTGTCTTCTATAATCCTATACACACATACAGACAAACAGGATTACAGAAGATACTGCCAATATATTCTGTACACTGTACAATTGCAAGATTTGCTCATTTTCAATGTGCGAATAAGAGAAATCCGTTATATCACAATTATTTGCACTGGTTCTGCAGATACCTTTTCTGAGCAGAAACCATTTCCTCCCAGAGGATGCCTTTAAATTACATACGTAGGATTTTATCTATTTTAGAACAACCTTTATCACTTGACTCTGAGGTCCTAGAATTACCTCATAACTTGGCTAAAGATGGAAACGGACTGTGTAAAAATGTTATTTCTATCGCTATTTATGTACAGAGTTGGACATTTCATTGCATTAGACTCCAAATTATTTATGGACACATTTAAAAGCAAACATCCAAATATGGAACATTGGAAATTTCCATTCCCTACCATTATGAAAGCTGCTGATGCCATCTTCTTCCCCTAATTGCTCTTCTCTTCTCACTAATTTAGTTAAATTGGATATCTTTTATCCACGTGTTTGCCTGTTTTCCCCTTGAAGTTATTAACCTAAAAATAGAGAAAGGGTTAGACAGTACACTGCTGATTTTTCTGCAACACTTCTATTTCTATATCATTCATACTTAATGTAACATTTGCCTAATTTTCTCTACTCAAATAGATAATAGGTTAAGTATCCTTTATTTTCCTGGACACCGTTCCCCAATTCTCTTATAAAAACTGATGTACAATTATCTACTATCTAGTTTTTTTGGGATCATATGTGCATATGGATACAATTTCCATATTTTTGTCAAAAAAAAAGGCTACCTCATCCATCATCAGATCTTACCATGAATCTCCTCTACATGTTACTATTTCTTTCTTATTTCCCATCACCACCACCACTTTTTCTGTCTTTCAGCCAACTGGGTGGGGTGGGCGGAACTGTGAGGAATCCAAAAATTCAAGGTGTCAATTTGGAATCACATGGTTGAAGCCACCATCTGATGAATTTTTGCCCTCCAATGCCCTTGAAACCATCTTAGTTATACATAGACTAAGTCTAACATTCAGAATGTGAAAAACTTAATTACAAAGTATTAACATTCATTTAATACCTATTAATGCTACCCAGCTGATCAGAAAAAAATTAGGGATATTAGTTGCTTTCCTTCCTTCCTTCCTTCCTTCCTTCCTTCCTTCCTTCCTTCCTTCCTTCCTTCCTTCCTTCCTTCCTTCCTTCCTGCCTGCCTGCCTGCCTGCCTGCCTGCCTGCCTGCCTGCCTGCCTGCCTGCCTGCCTTCCTTCCTTCCTTCCTTCCTTCCTGCCTCCCTGCCTCCCTCCCTCCCTTCACTCTCTCCCTCCCCCCTTCCTCCCTCCCTCCCTCCCTCCCTTCCTGAAAATGCCTGCAAAGATAGGCGAAAAATGTACATTTCTATATGCCTTCTACAAAAAATTTTTTCTTTTAATCCTTAAGAGGTTATTTATTTCTCTGTGCAGCATACTGCATGAATCCACTAAATATCTTCACCATCTCTCTATTCAAATGTTGCTAGCTATATGTCCTTATAAGTACCTTATAAGTACTGTATATGCAGAAGTGACTCCCATTGTGTTCAATCCAGGTTTTGGTATAGAAATGTTGTCTTAATTAACAATTAATACTACAGTGAAGATTTAAAATAAAACAGATGCTCTGTAGGTTCCAAGAAGCTTGGCAGTACTTTCTGCAAGCAAGTCGTATTTCACATAATATTAGAAATAAACACAGTGGTTTTATTACTACAGCAGCACCTTGGCACTCAACCGCTTCAAAGCTCATCGAATTTGGTACTCAATGCATTTTGATGCAAAAATGTCCCAGCACTCGGAGTTTGTTTCGTACTCGATGCGTTGCGATAGGAAGAGGGCGATGGCTGGGAAGAATGGACAGAAAGTCGCCCATGCTGGCAAGATCATTGTCATAGGAAAAGGGACAGATAGGAAGTCCTTCCCAGCTGAAAGGTCATGTGGTAAATCACATGGTTTGTTTGGTACGTGTCATTATTAGTCTCATCATGTCTCCCAGAACTAATTAAAGACGTACCACTGCACTGTCATTAGACAAGAGTTATAAAAGCAGTATCTTTATTTCCTAGCATTAATGAGAGAGGTGCTGCAGTGCTTAATTTCCCAAACAGAAGTGCAACATAAGGAATGGGAAGAAATACTCAGATTGTCTATGGAGATTCTCAGTCATCCAGGTCATGGTTGTCCCAAAGCAGGGGTGGGTTCCTACCGGTGCGGTCCGGTGCTGGCGCTCTGGTAGCAGCCCACTGATGATGCAATTTAGGCGTGACAACTCTGGTGCCATCTTTCCCGGTCAGTGCGTGCCGCCATCTTTTTCTGGCTTGAAATGTCCTTCTGCGCATGCGTGAAAGTAGAATCAGCGCTTTTTTCCTGGTTTGGATGGCTTCTCAGTTTCGGCTTCAAATTTCCTTCTGCGCATGCACTGAAGTATAATCGCACAGTGGGATGCACACACGTGAGCGTAGCAAGCGCGTGCACATGAAATATTGTGATGTGCACTGGTAGCGAAAGGTAAGTGGAACCCGCCCCTGTCCCAAAGGTGCTTTTTCAAGAGGCAACTGGACTTCCTGATTTTTTCTTTGAAGGCGTTTCACTTCTCATCCAAGAAGCTTCTTCAGAGCTGAAGAAGCTTCTTGGATGAGAAGCGAAATGTCTTCAAAGAAAAACAAGGAAGTCCAGTTGCCTCTTGAAAAAGCACCTTTGGGACAAATGCTCAGATTCATTCATGTGTTCTCAGTCCAAGACAGCCAAGAAGTGAAAATGCAGATGAAATGCAACCGTTGTTTATGGCTGCCACACAACACTAATATTTCATTTATGGTAATCAATAGGAGTATTAAAACTCCAACTTTTCTAGCTAATGTTTTTTTTAAAAAAAATCCATAAACTATTCCAACTTTTGTTGAACCTATTTGGTATAAAATGAGAGAATAAGATCATCACAGTATCCATTCACGCTTCAGAAGAAGTTATTTTATTGGGGGAAGCAAAATCTGATTTTGCATGCTACAAAAACTAAATTGTCCTCGTAAATTATATGAATTTACAAGCCAGAACTGCACTCTGGTGAAATTATTCCTAACATATAATGTTTCCACAAATGTGAGCTAATAAAGAAATTAAGCAAGCAAACATTCCACCAAAATTGAAATGTCACAGGGATATCTTTATCAAAGAATGCACCTCTTGCATTTATTAATTTATTTTATTAATTTAAATATCTTACAGCTGTCCATTCTGTAACACTCGTATGGCTAACAATAGTGATAAAAGCGCAACTAATACAATCAATACAAAAGGAAAAAGATGAAATGAAGAGAAAGGAGAAGGAAAAAAAAGAAGGAAGAAGGAAGAAGGAAGAAGGAAGAAGGAAGAAGGAAGAAGGAAGAAGAGGAGGAGGAGGAGGAGGAGGAGGAGGAGGAGGAGAAGGAGAAGAAGAAGAAGAAGAAGAGAGAGAGAGAGAGAGAGAGAGAGAGAGAGAGAGAGAGAGAGAGAGAGAGAGAGAGATGAGATACCAGGATAGATAGATAGATAGATAGATAGATAGATAGATAGATAGATAGATAGATAGATAGATAGATAGATAGATAGATAGATAGATAGATAGATAGATGGTAGGAAGAAGAAGAAGAAGAAGAAGAAGAAGAAGAAGAAGAAGAAGAAGAAGAAGAAGAAGAAGAAGAAGAAGAAGAAGAAGAAGAAGAAGAAGAAGGGAGAGAGAGAGAAAGAAAGAGAGAGAGAGAGAGAGAGAGGGAGGGAGGGAGAGAGAGAGAGAGAGAGAGAGAGAGAGAGAGAGAGAGAGAGAGAGAGAGAGAGAGAGAGAGAGAGAGAGAGAGATGAGATACCAGGATAGATGATAGATAGATAGATAGATAGATAGATAGATAGATAGATAGATAGATAGATAGATAGATAGATAGATAGATAGATAGATAGATAGATAGATAGATAGATTTGTATGCCGCCCAACTCCCGAGGGACTCTGGGCGGCTCACAACATGTCCAAATCCATTACAGTAAAACATATAACAATTAAAAGATATATAAAAATTAAAAAGAAATCTCCAACATTCATAACTAAAGGGGGGAGACCCCGAGATACTCAACTCGATCTCACTTTCACCCCGCCTGCCGGAAGAGCCAAGTTTTTATTGCTTTACAGAAGGCCAGCAGGGTGGGGATAGCTCTGATCTCCGGAGGGAGCTGGTTCCATAGGGAGGGAGCTCCCACAGAGAAGGCTCTCCCCCTAGGCCCCGCCAACCAACATTGTTTGGTCGATGGGACCTGGAGGAGACCAACTCTGTGGGACCTAACCGGTCGTAGGGAGGTATGCGGCAGGATGCGGTCCTGAAGGTAGCCTGGCCCTGAGCCATGTAGGGCTTTAAAGGTAACGACCAACACCTTAAATTGGATCCGGAGACTAATGGGCAACCAATGCAGCTGGCGGAGGATAGGTGTTATGTGGGTGTACCTGGGCACACCCACCACAGCACGCGCAGCTGCATTTTGCACCAATTGTAGTCTCCGGATACTCTTCAAGGGTAGCCCCATGTAGAGCGCATTGCAGTAATCCAGCCGGGAGGTGATAAGGGCGTGGGTGACTGTGAGTAGCGCCTCCCTCTCCAAGAAGGGTCGCAATTGGTGCACCAGGCGAACCTGTGCAAAGGTCCCCCTAGCCACAGCTGAAAGATGTTGCTCCAATTTTAGCTGTGGGTCTAGGAGGACACCCAAATTGTGAACCCGTTCTGAGGGAGTTAATTTCTCTCCCCCAAGAACCAAGGAGGGACAATTGACAGAATCCTTGGGAGGCAATATCCATAGCCACTCGGTCTTGTCAGGGTTGAGCTTTAGCCGGTTCTTCCCCATCCAGACCCTAACATCGTCCAGGCAGTGGCACATTACGTCGACGGCTTCCCTGAATTGAGACGGGGTGGAGATGTACAACTGGGTATCATCAGCATATTGCTGATACCTTACCCCGTGTCGTCGGATGATCTCACCCAGTGGTTTCATGTAGATGTTAAACAGGATGGGCGAGAGGACTGAGCCTTGCGGCACCCCACAAAGTAGGGGCCTAGGGCTCGACATCTGCCCCCCTGTCAACACCGACTGCGTCCTGTCAGAGAGGTAGGAGGAGAACCACTGTAGCACAGTGCCGCCCACTCCCACCTCGCCGAGACGACGCAGAAGGATACCATGGTCAATGGTATCGAAAGCCGCTGAGAGGTCAAGTAGCACCAGGATGGAGGAGTGACCACCATCCCGGGCTCGCCAGAGGTCATCCATCAGGGTGACCAAAGCCGTTTCCGTACTGTAGCCGCGCCTGAAACCCGATTGAAAGGGATCCAGAAAATCAGTGTCATCCAACAGCTGTAGGAGTTGGAGTGCCACCACTTTCTCAACAACCTTCCCCGCGAAGGGAAGGTTGGAGACCGGACGGAAGTTCTTTAAAACCGCTGGGTCCAGGGAAGGCTTCTTGAGGAGGGGCCTCACCACCGCAACTTTTAAAGGCCGCGGGACGGACCCCTCTCTCAGAGAAGCGTTGACCAACGCCTGGAGCCAGCCGCGTGAAACCTCCCTGGTGGCCGAAACCAACCAGGAGGGACACGGGTCCAATGAACAAGTGGCGGAACTCATCGCTCCTATGGCCTTGTCTACATCATCAGGAGTCACCGGTTCAAACTCCTCCCATATAACAGGACTAAGGCCTGCCCCTGTCACCTCGGCCTGTACTGCCCAATCGGAGTCCAGGTCTGTCCGAATCTGAGTGACTTTATCCGCCAGAAACCGAGAAAATTCCTCAGCTCTGCCCTGCAAGGGATCTTCGCCACCCTCCTTGGCTAGGAGGGAGCGGGTCACCCTAAACAGGGCGGCTGGGCGGGAGTCAGCGGACGCAATAAGGGCGGAAAAATGCGAACATTTTGCCGCCCGTATCGCCACTAAGTAAGACTTAATGAAAGTTCTTAAAAGTGTCCGGTCAGACTCAGCTTTACTAGATCTCCATCGTCGCTCTAGGCGTCTCTTTTGGCGCTTCATCTCCCGGAGTTCCTCAGTAAACCAAGGAGCCCTTCTGGATCCGCTACCACGGAGAGGCCGCAAAGGCGCAATCCGATCCAAAGCCCCCGTCGCCGCCCGGTTCCAGGCAGCCACTAGAGCCTCAGATGAATTGTGTACCAGGGATTCAGGTATTTCCCCAAGCTCCCTCTGAAATCCCTCGGGTTCCATTAGGCGCCTGGGGCGGAACCACTTAATCGGTCCCGCCTCCTTGCGGTGGAGGAGTGGTGCCATGAAATCCATCCTCAGAAGGAAATGATCTGACCACGACAAGGGTACTGTGACTAAACCCCTCAGCCTCAGATCATCTCTCCACTATCTCCATAGATAGATAGATGGTAGGAAGAAGAAGAAGAAGAAGAAGAAGAAGAAGAAGAAGAAGAAGAAGAAGAAGAAGAAGAAGAAGAAGAAGAAGAAGAAGAAGAAGAAGAAGAAGAAGAAGAAGAAGAAGAAGAAGAAGAAGAAGAAGAAGAAGAAACATTTCTTCCTTGCTTTAACTGAAAGATGAAGCTGGCTCAAGATTCTTTTTTCCAAACATTGTGTTTAGTATTCAAAGTGCAGTTTTAGTATATATTTGTATAAAGGGATTACAACATAGCAGATTTGCCTTTTCTGCGGTTACTGCACAATATATCAACCTAGAACCAAAGAGCAAAATCCCAACAGTGGAAAGGCTTGAATTCAGAAGTTGTGGGTGCTCCATCACTTTTAAGAAGAGACTGGGCAGCCACTTGTCCGGAATGGTATAGGGCAGTGATGGCTAACCCTTTCCAGACCGAGTGCCCAAAGCGCAACCCCCAAAATGCAATGTGCATGCGGCCCCACGAATGCATGCCCCTGCACGCACCCCACCCCTGCACATGCGTCTGTGCCCCCCACATGCCCCCCGCCCCCCGTGCATGCGCAGCAGAAACCTGAAGACCAGCTGGCCAGCAGGAGGCACGCAGGCATGCATGGTGGAGCTGAACTGGGATGACGGCTCACGTGCCATCAGAGAGGGCGCTGTGTGCCACCTCTGGCACACGTGCCATAGGTTCGCCATCACAGGTATAGGGTCTGCTGCTTGAGCAGGGGATTGGGCTACCAGACCTTCAAGGTCCTTCCCAACTCTGTTACTCTATTAAAACATTTCTTTTTCAGTTATCCATTTTGGGAAATTCCCAACCAAGCAAGGAGAGGGGTATCAAGAAGGGAATTGGCCTTGAATAATTGTGCAACTGCAACAGACTGACTTCCACTAAGTTCCATGGAAAGCGAGTAGGAAGATTCTTGTACTATAGGTAGAACACAATAGAGTGTTCCCAAGAATCTTGTGAAGATTCTTGTACTATAGGTAGAACACAATAGAGTCCTCAACTTGAACCTTCCACGGGTGGATCTAGTTGCTTGGGCCTAACTATCTGTAACTACAAGATCTCTTTCTTATTTGTTGTTGCCAGGTCATCCTTCTAATCAGTGGTGGGTTCCTACCAGAGCTGTCCGGTGCGTAGCTCCAGTAGGGAGCGACCGATTGCGCAATTTGCACGCGACCACTCCGGTGCCGTCTCTGCCGGTCCATCGCGCGCGTCGCCATCTTTTTGTGAGAATTTTTGGGCTTTTTTGCTTCTATGCATGCGCAGAAGCAAAATCGCACAAGGGGGCCCCATGCATAGCAGGCGCACACGCACCCAAAACGTGGAGATGCACGTGCAGCGCACCAGTATCGGTAAGTGAGCAACCCTTACCGTTTTTTTTAAATTTTTTAAATTTTTTAATTAGATGTTTTTATGTAACAATGATTTTATATGTTGTTAGCCGCCCAGAGTCCCTCGGGAGTTGGGCGGCATACAAATCTATTAAATTAAATTAAATTAAATTAAATTAAACCCGCCCCTGCTTCTAATAGTGTGGATGCAATTTTCTATTTGTGATTCTGACATGCATCACTTTAGAATTACCTACACGAAACTATATTGGCCAGTTTTGAGAGCTCCTTCTGAAATTCCTCCCTGTACCCTTTTGTTTTAACTATTGTAAATAATTGAAGACCATCAGCAAAGTTGGACATTTCATTGCATTAGACTCCAAATTATTTATGGATACATTTAAAAGCAAACGTCCAAATATGGAACATTGGAAAATTCCATTTCCTACCATTATGAAAGCTGCTCATGTCATCTTCTTCCTCTAATTGCTGTGCTCTTCCCACTAACCTTTGTTAAACTGGATAACTTTTATTCACGTGTCTGCTTGTTTTCCCCTTGAACTTATTAACCTAAAAATAGAGAAAGAGGATTAGATAGTACACTGCTGATTTTTCTGCAACACTTCTATTTCTATGTCGTGCATATTTAATTTGCCAAATTTTGTAACATTTGCCTAATTTTCTTTCTTTCTTTCTTTCTTTCTTTCTTTCTTTCTTTCTTTCTTTCTTTCTTTCTTTCTTTCTTTCTTTCTTTATTTATTTATTTATTTATTTATTTATTTATTTATTTATTTATTTATTTCTATTTATTTCAGGGTGGGGATGGTTCGGGTCTCTGGGGGAAGTTGGTTCCAGAGCACGGGACCCCCCACAGAGAAGGCCCTCCCCCTAGGGCCCGCCAACCATCAGCCAATATGCTTGGCTGATGGGACCTGGAGGAGACCCACTCCGTGGGCCCTAACCGGTCGAAGGGAAGTATGAGGCAATTATTTATCTTTAGGCAATGAGTATTTATCTTTACTGAAAAGATAATAGGTTAAGTATCCTTTATTATTCCTGTACACTATTTCCTTATAAAAACTGATATACAATTGCCTAATATCTAGTTTTTTGGGGGTCATATGTGCATATGGATACAAGTTCCATATTTCTGTCAAAAGTGCAGCAATTCCATATCTAAGCACTAAGCATGTCCAGATAGATATCACCTGGTTTGCAAGATTTGCTAATTTTTATTAAAAAATAGTCTGTATTAATTATGTTAAAAAGACAAACAAACATACAAACAAACATACAAACATGTGTAAACATATGTATATACAAATAACGTATCAAATATCTTTGAAAATAGAAAACATTAAACATACATGTCAACCATCTCGTCGACACTATCCTTTTACAGCCTAGTGATACAAAATCATGTTTATTCTATATAGTTATTATTTACATCATTATCTTCCTTATATCTTCCAATATTTTCCTTATTCTTTTCTCTTGTTATATTATATTCAGTCTGTAATCATTACAATAAAACAATTTTTCCTTTTTCAACAATGGTTCTTTTGTTCAGCTTGATTAATATTTTACGACCCTGTAAAATTGTATATATTTCCATAATTTGTTCCGGTCTGTGGGAAAAAGTAGACATTTGTTATTATTTATACTGTCTAAGTCCATGACACATAATTATAGCAATTTTTGATATTTGTTTTGATTGAGCCAATTATACCACCTGTCCCAAGTTTTATAGAATTCAGAGTCATCTTTATCTTGCATTTCCAATGACATCCTACTAAGTTCTGCGCACTCAGATACTTTATTAACGAGATTTAACGTAGTTGGGATTTGCTAATTTTTAATGTGCCAATAAGAGAAAATAGTTATATCACAATTATTTGCACTGGTTCTCCGGATATTTTTATTGAGCAGAAACCATTTCTTCCCAGAAGATTCCTTTAAATTATATACATACCATTTTATCTATTTTAGAACAACCTTTATCACAGTGGTTCCCAACCTGTGGTATGTGTCCCACTAGTGGTACGCGAGGGCCTTCCAGGTGGTACGCGAACACTTTCGGGGTCATGAACGATTTTTAGTTAGTTATTTTTTACTTCACAAAAATGTTTACTGCCTAACACAACTGTTGCCACACGCCACCCACCTGGTCCCAGTGGCCCGAGAATCCAGTTGCTGGATGCGCGGGGCCAAAAAAGGAATGGTACAATTATGGAAATAAAGTGATATCTGATCGAATGTAGTTTCTCTGGAACCAGGTGGTACGCGGCGACTGTACGGGACCTCCAAGTGGTACTCGATCACAAAAAGGTTGGGAACCACTGCTTTATCACTTGACTCTTTGGTCCTAGAATTAACTCATAACTTAAACTTGGCTGAAGATGGAAACGGAGTGTGTAAAAATGTTATTTCTGCCACTATTTGCATACAAGAGCCATCATTGTGTAAGGGCCATACATTTAAATGCAAAATTATTTCAATATTCTTTTCTGTTCCCCCCCCCCACACACACACACTATTTAGCCATATATGAGAATTCTCAATAGGGAGATGCAATCTATACTGTTAAACAAACTGGTATCTCCAATTTCTTGTTAGAACAGTATGTACATATATCGCTATTTGTTTTGGCCTAAAGACAACTCAATATAGTAAGCTTGGGAGAGGTAAATGACGCAATTGGGAATAAAAGGCAGGTAAATTAAACAAAAAAAAAGGAAAAAGGAGGTAAGCAGATACGTACAATTCTAAGACGCCAGAAAGACATAAAAGGAAAGCCATCAACTAAGAAGACTTGAACATTGATAAGCTGATAATCAGTACAGGACGTGCCTTTCTGCAGGCACATATTTGAAACTGGACTCATGCTTGAATCATACCGTCTCTCTGCAACACGAATTGTAGAATTAGACATTATAATTCACAGAAGTCTTGGGAAGAATGGCTATTTGGGGTGAGATAGAGTAAAGGATAGACATAGGCTCAAGAGTTTCATGGAGAATATTGGTGATGGAAGGGTTGGGCATGTGCAGTGTGTCCTTGAGAGTCGGGGTCTGATTTGTGCTATCCTTAGGGGAGTCATGTTTGTAATTATTATTATTTTATTTTATTTTATTATTTTTTAATAATAATTTAATTTAATTTAATTTAATTTAATTTAATTTAATTTAATTTAATTTAATTTAATTTAATTTAATTTAATTTAATTTAATTTAATTTAATTTAATTTAATTTAATTTAATTTAATTTAATTTAATTTAATTTAATTTAATTTAATTTAATTTAATTTAATTTAATTATTTAATTTAATTTAATTTAATTTAATTTAATTTAATTATAAAATTTCTATGCCGCCCAACTCCCAGGGGATCTGTGCAGCTCACAACAAGTAAAAACATATAATCAAATAAGAAAAACAATTTAAAAACATATTAAAATACAATCCATATCAAAAGAGATCTTTAAATCACACATGCATACATGGGCTGATCTAAAAAGACCTCATCGAAGGGTCATTGCCACAGGCCTGCCAGAAAAGGCAGGTCTTAATGGCTTTCCAGAAGGCCAGTAAGGTGGGGGTAATACCGATCTCAGGAGATAGTTGGTCCCAAAGAGTCGGAGCAGCTACAGAGAAGGCCCTCCCCTGCGGTCCCGCCAGCTGACATTGTCTAGCTGACGGGACCTGAAGAAGGCCGACCCTGTGCGATCTCACTGGTCATTGGGAGGAATGCGGTAGAAGGCGGTCACGCAGATAAACTGGTCCTGAGCCATGTAGGGCTTTAAAGGTAAGAACCAACACCTTAAATTGCATCCGGAGACCAATCGGAAGCCTGTGCAGCTGGCGAAGGATGGGCTTAGTGTGGGTGTATCTTGGAACACCCACCACAGCCCGCGCAGCTGCATTCTGGACTAACTGTAGTCTCCGAACACTCTTCAAGGGTAGCCCCATGTAGAGCGTGTTGCAATAATCAAGCCATGAGGTGATAAGGGCATGAGTGACCATGAGTAGAGCCTCTTGATCCAAGTAGGGCCGCAATTGGTGCACTAGGCGAACCTGTGCAAAGGTCCCCCTAGCCACAGCTGTCAGATGTTGGTCTAATCTCAGCTGTGGGTCTAGGAGGACGCCCAAATTGCGAACCCGTTCTGAGGGGACTAAATTTTCTCCCCCCAGAACCATGGAAGGACGATCTACATGGTCCTTTGGAGGCAATATCCACATCCACTCGGTCTTGTCTAGGTTAAGTTTGAGCCTGTTGACTCCCATCCAGACCCTTACATCGTCCAGGCACCGACCCATCACGTCCACCATTTCACTGAATTGACATGGGGTGGAGATGTATAACTGGGTATCATCAACATATTGCTGGAACCTCACCCCATGCCGTCGGATGATCTCACCCATCAGTTTCATGTAGATTTTAAATAAGAGGGGAGAGAGGACTGAGCCCTGAGGCACCCCACAAACAAGGGGCCTAGGGGTCGATCTCTGCCCCCCTGAAAAACACCGACTGTGACCAGCCAGAGAGATAGGAGGAGAACCACCGTAAAACAGTGCCACCCACTCCCAACTCCCTTAGACGGCATAGAAGGATACCGTGGTCAATGGTATCGAAAGCAGCTGAGAGGTCAAGTAGCACCAAGATGGAAGAAAAAACCCTAATTTTATTTTATTTTATTTTATTTTTTATTTATTTTATTTTGTCAAGCATGTATAAGATAACAGATATAAGTATAAACATGATTAGGAATACAGGAAATGGATATGAATAAATGGGGACAGTAGGACAGGGACGGTAGGCATGTTGGTGCGTGTGCCTGTTGCTATTGCTATCTTTATGGGGGGGGAGGAGTTTTAAAGGAATGCGTGCCAAAACATTTGAAATGTATCATGCATGTCTTTCTTTTAATTAATTGTAAGCAGGATAATGCAGAAATTTAGCACATTGTCCAATCAATCCAGTGACTAAGTTTCTCTTTCTTGCCCTTTCCAGTACATTAATAAAACATAAAAGTTCCCTCTTCCACATGTCATGAATGCAAAAACCAATTGGAAAGAAACCAATTGAAGATAGCGAATCCGAAAGATTTAAGAATCCAAAGAAACGGTTGCAAAAATAGTGTCACTCTTTCAATCCAGATGTTTCACTTTTTTTTTTAAAAAAAGGAGGGGAATAATTAACTACAAACTGAGCATTAAGCATGCAATTAATTACTATCAATTAATTAATTGCCAAATTGAACTAATCATGCAATTAATTCTTAGTTTCCTGGCCGCAAAAGAAAGTTTCAACACAAAAGCAAAAATAAAGTGTGCAAGGAAAACAAAAATCATCAGCACATCATTCTTTCTTTCTTTTTTTTTAAATGATAGGTTGATATGGCAGACTTTTTTTTCTTTATGGAATAAACAAAAATGTTGAAAAACCTATTAGGCGTATTTATTGCCCGAGCTTTATGTCCCAGATGAAAGCTGTACATTGTTTCAATATGGGTTTTTCCTCCCCAACTAAGCTCTAAATACTTAACGATAACCCAAGTGATACAAATTGTTCTTTGAAGATTACGGTTTTTTTTTGTTTTTTGTTTTTACAGGTCTCAGAAAAACGCAGACCAGGATATAAATAATATGAATCCCTTCCCAAAAGGGGGGACCAAAAAAATAAAATAAAAAAGAATCTTAGGTTTAAGACTTGACATTTCAAAGTAGCATATTTCTTCTATCTCTATGGAAGCAAATAAAAGCATTGAAAATTCCGTTAGGGGTATTTATATGCTGAACGTTGATGGCCAAGGTAGCACATCAAATTGAGCACAGAGAGCTCTCGGCAATAACTCCTGAGTTATGAAAATGTTCTGTAAGCAAACTTAGTCTTATTAAAGTCTGAAGCGAAAGTGGTCTTCATTTGAGGATCCCAAATGGGCTTTTCCAAATGGCAACTGGACTTTCTTTGTCCCCTCCCCCCAGGGGTGGGTTCCACCTGGTTTGGACCGGTTCACCCGAACCAGTAGCGGCCTGCTGGTGACGTCACAATAATGTCACCGACCCGGTTCAGTCGGTGCCGGTCCATGGGAGCTGCCATCTTTTTTAAAAAAAAATGTGAATTTTTTTCAATTTTTTCTTCTTCTGCGCATGCACAGAAGCCAAGTTTCCGGCACTGTGCATGCGGTCGCCATCTTGTTTTTGGCATTTTTATTTTAAAAAAATATTGGGGGGGGGGTTTGCACTGTGCACAGTCAGAGGTGTTATTTGCCAGTTTTCCGAACTACTCAAAATTTCCGCCACCGGTTCTCCAGAACCTGTCAGAACCTGCTGGATTTCACCCCTGGTCCCCAACCCTCCTATCTTTTCATAAAGACCCAAAGACGTGGTTCTGCCAGTGGGCTTGGGGTCCTAGTGGGGCAACAGCACAACAAAGGTCATTGATTGAGTAATAACAGATCCCATCTCCCTCCCACACTCTGCCTCCACCCTCCCCATTGTCCTTGGTTTTAATGCCTGATTTTAACTTTTTATGTTTTAACTGTATATGTAACTGTAAGCCACCCAGAGTTACCCTATGGTAAGATGGGCAACCAATAAGTTTTATAAATAAATAAATCATTCTCCAACGGGTCTTTAAAAATTATCAGTTGCAGGGAAAGAATAGGATAGGATAGGATAGGATAGGATCGGATCGGATCGGATAGGATAGGATAGGATAGGATAGGATAGGATAGGAGTAGGAGTAGGAGTAGGAGTAGGAGTAGGAGTAGGAGTAGGAGTAGGAGTAG
Organism: Diadophis punctatus similis; assembly: GCA_023053685.1. Lineage (NCBI taxonomy): Eukaryota > Metazoa > Chordata > Lepidosauria > Squamata > Dipsadidae > Diadophis > Diadophis punctatus. The sequence continues at coordinate 6,325,832 of JALIGW010000006.1, forward strand.
GAATGGAATGGAATGGAATATGGAATAGAATAGAATAGAATAAAATGGAATGGAATGGAATGGAATAGAATAGAATAGAATAGAATAGAATAGAATAGAATAGAATAGAATAGAATAGAACAGAACAGAACAGAACAGAACAGAACAGAACAGAACAGAACAGAACAGAATAGAATAGAATAGAATAGAATAGAATAGAATAGAATAGAATGATGAATGAATAGAATGGAATGGAATGGAATGGAATAGAATAGAATAGAATAGAATAGAATAGAATAGAATAGAATAGAATAGAATAGAATAGAATGATGAATGAATGGAATGGAATGGAATGGAATGGAATGGAATAGAATGGAATAGAATAGAATAGAATAGAATAGAATAGAATAGAATAGAATAGAATAGAATAGAATAGAATGATGAATGAACAGAATGGGATGGAATGGAATGGAATAGAATAGAATAGAATGATGAATGAATAGAATTGAATGGAATGGAATGGAATGGAATAGAATAGAATAGAATAGAATAGAATAGAATAGAATAGAATAGAATAGAATAGAATAGAATAGAATAGAATAGAATAGAATGATGAATGAATAGAATGGAATGGAATGGAATGGAATAGAATAGAATAGAATAGAATAGAATAGAATAGAATAGAATAGAATAGAATAGAATAGAATAGAATGATGAATGAATAGAATGGAATGGAATGGAATAGAATAGAATAGAATAGAATAGAATAGAATAGAATAGAATAGAATAGAATAGAATAGAATAGAATAGAATGATGAATGAATGGAATGGAATGGAATGGAATGGCATGGCATGGCATGGCATGGCATGGAATAGAATAGAATAGAATAGAATAGAATAGAATAGAATAGAATAGAATAGAATAGAATAGAATAGAATAGAATAGAATAGAATAATGAATGAATAGAATGGAATGGAATGGAATGGAATGGAATAGAATAGAATAGAATAGAATAGAATAGAATAGAATAGAATGATGAATGAATGGAATGGAATGGAATAGAATAGAATAGAATAGAATAGAATAGAATAGAATAGAATAGAATAGAATAGAATAGAATAGAATAGAATGATGAATGAATGGAATGGAATGGAATGGAATGGAATAGAATAGAATAGAATAGAATAGAATAGAATAGAATAGAATAGAATAGAATAGAATGATGAATGAATGGAATGGAGTGGAATGGAATGGAATAGAATAGAATAGAATAGAATAGAATAGAATAGAATAGAATAGAATAGAATAGAATAGAATAGAATAATGAATGAATAGAATGGAATGGAATGGAATGGAATGGAATGGAATAGAATAGAATAGAATAGAATAGAATAGAATAGAATAGAATAGAATAGAATAGAATAGAATAGAATAGAATGATGAATGAATGGAATGGAATGGAATGGAATAGAATAGAATAGAATAGAATAGAATAGAATAGAATAGAATAGAATAGAATAGAATAGAATAGAATAATTTTATTGTCTCTTTGAATGTACACTAATTGGCATACATTAAAAATGAAACTTCGTTGCATACAACTCTTAAAGGATCACCACTTCCAATTTTACACTACATAACCATGACAGAATAAATAAATACAAAATTATGTATATACCCACATATATTATATGACACAGAGAAACTTACTCAGCTGCTGTGGCCTAGAGGTGGAGCTCTTGCCTCACAATCAGGAGGTTGTGAGTTCGATCCTAGGTAGAGGCAGATGTAAGGGTCTCCTCCTTGGGCAGGGGGTTGGACTAGATGACCTGCAAGGTCCCTTCCAACTCTGTTAATCTGAACACAGTCTAGTTCAGATGTATACATGTTTATGGCGAGAAAAACGAACACCTTCTGATTGAGATGGCACCAGAGACATCTGACTAATCACTATGAGAAATAACGTGCTGGACTGGCATGTGAACCAGGGTCTATCTTGCATATTTCTATGTATCGCTCGATTATGCATTTAAAAACTATTTAAGAATCAACCGCCATTAATGTTCAACATGGTTGGATGTCCTCCAAGACTGGTGCCGTTGAAAGGGGATTTAGTGCCAGACTCCGTAGGTTCTTGGCATAGGAGCTCTTCCTTCCTGCCATGTTTCAATATGGACTCCATGTAGATTAAAAACCTTTTTAGATAAGGAGGTGGCCCCATAGTCTCACCTTCTTTGAGGAGTCTTGCAACCAGTGGAGACTGTTTACAGAAGACCTTGAAGCACATAAGCAACATGTTTCTGGCAGCCATCCTTGATAAATCATCTTTCTAGAGCCTCAACATCTTTTTTTTCTAGTGTGGTGACCAAAACTGGATGCCGTATTCTAGGTGTGGCCTCTGTAAAGCCTTAGTAAGGGCACATCTAGAATACTGCATCCAGTTTTAGTCACCACGCTATAAAAAGGATGTTGAGACTCTAGAAAGAGTGCAGAGAAAAGCAACTAAGATGATTAGAGGGTTGGAGGCTAAAACATATGAAGAACGGTTACAGGAACCAGGGGTGGGCTTCAAAATTTTTACCAAGGGGTTCTCTGCCCGGTTGCTGGGTGGGTGTGGCATGGTGGGCGTGGCATAGTCGGCCTCCTGCACCATGATGGGTGGGGGGCTTTTTTCCCTCCCCGGGCTCTGGAGGCTTTCCTCGAGCCTCCGGGAGGGTGAAAATGACCTCCCCAGGCTCTGGAGGCCCTCTGGAACTCTCGAACTTCCGGTAGGCCCGTTTTTTGCCCTCCCTGAGCATCCGTGCATGCCCTGCACTTACCTGCATCCAAAACAGGCTGCATGGGGACTCCTGGGAGGGGTGGGGTGGGGTAGGTGGGGCCAGTCAGGAGTGGGATTTGGGGGTTCTCTGAACTGCACAGAATCTTAGATAGAGGTTCTCCTGAACCCCTATGAACCCCCAGCGGCCCACCCCTGACAGGAACTAGGCATGGCTAGTCTAGTGAAGAGAAGGACCAGGGGAGACATGATAGCAGTGTTCCAATATTTGAATACTTCCTCATCACTGGAATAATAATCCTCCATACTCACCAGATTTCATGCCTTCAGACTATCATCTCTTCGGCCCCATGAAAGAGGGTTTGAGAGGCAAACATTATTCCAGTGATGAGGAAGTGAAAACTGCAGTGAAGAAGTGGCTCAAAGAACAGTCAACAAAATTTTACGAGACAGGGATACATGCTCTCATTCGAAGGTGGAACATTGCTATTGAGAGAAACGGTCACTATGTTGAGAAGTAGGGATGTGATCCACAGAGGACCAGCTTCATTTTGATGTATGCTACATGTTCCTCTGTTGGTAATTATACCTGTCCTAAAGAAAATGGCATTACGTTTGACTCACCCTCGTATTTCGGCTATGCTATTATAGATATGACGTCATAATGATCACTCTAGCTGCTGGCCATAGTCCAGGTAATTGCACTACAATATTGTGACTAGTGGTTCTGAATCTATTGCTTCCAAGAGATGCAGAAGACCATTTGAATTTGTTCTTGCCATATGAATTATTGCATGATGTGGATTGAACCTGGTTATCAATTTCATCGGGGGCTTCATCATCGCTGATGTCAGAATCGGCGGTGGTGGGTTCCTCATCGTCCATTACAAAATTTTCGTCGCAATCCGATTCCACTTCACTCAGATCACTCTCTGTTTCTTCATACCACATTAGAACAGTTTCTTCAAAGTTTGGATCACCAAATCGCACTCTTTTTGGCGGAAAACGTGGCCCCGACATAATTAAAAATATATACATTAACAAAGATCTGCGGTCAAAATGACCGCAACTCAAATTCAAATGCTGCTACAGAAAACACCAAATAACTCAGGCAAGCGCGATGCTGCATACGCTCCTATTGGCGGGAAAACAAAAGCTATTCTCAACCGGAACAGTCCATTTCTAAAAACAGGGGTGTTCCAAACATTTTGGAAAACTGTTGCTGTCACTATGACCGCGGGTCTGTGGTTATGTGTTAAACTTTTCATTAGAATAAGACGACATTTGTAGGTTATTAATAACGGATAAATACAGCTAGTCCTTGACTTATGACCACAATGGAGCCTGAAATTTCTGTTTTTAAGTGAGGCATTTGTGAAGTGAGTTTTGCCCCATTTTACGACCTTTCTTGTCGGTGTTGTTAAGTGAATCACTGCAGTTGATAAGTCAGTAACCCGGGTTGCTAAGTGAGTCTGGATTCCCCGTTGACTTTCCTTGTCAGAAGGTTGCGAAAGGGGAACCCGTGACTCCAGGATGCTGCAACCGTCATAAATATGAACCAGTTGCCAAGCATCTGAATTTTGATCACATGATCATTGTCACGATGTGAATATTGTCAGTTGTGAGTCTATGCAGGGTGATGCACCCCTATTCTAAATATTATGGTACTTCCCAATACAAGCAGAACACGTGATATGATGTTCTGCGCATGTCTACATTCCTATCCACCATTAATCACTTCTGTTATGCCTTCCGACCTGGAAGGACGTGTTACGTAGCAAAGATGTAGTTTATTCAGGATTTATTGTTTTATATTGTTTTGTACTGAAATAAATATTTTCTATTAGACATTTTAACCTCAGTTTTATTTCTAAGTATTGAATTCCAAGCAAAAGATCCAATGTCGCCTCTACTGGGAATTCTCCCCTTAACAATCATGGGGATGTTGCAAAGGTTGTTACTGTGCTATTGTAACTTGTTGTCAAGGACTGGCTGTATTCCAACATCCAATTTCTTTATTGATGCACCAATAGATGTCACAAAACCTCTGTGTGGAGATGGGCAGTTTTAAATGGGCCGTTTTAAAATTTGATAAATACAACTTGGATAAAACACACTTATCAAGAGCAAATAACCAAAGGAGATTGATGCTAATATTCTGGGATCATCAGGAACCATCTGCAGATCACATCCAGAACTATCTCTTCACAGTTGCAGTTGAGCCAAACTTTTCCATATTCTCGGAGATTTCATTTGAGGAAACTAAGGTAAAAAAACCAGATAACTCTAGTTTCAGACTCCCAGAGTAATATAATTTCTGAGTGTCAGATGCAAGAAAGGGAACAATAAAATAAAGTTAGTGACTGAATTGCAGCATCTGAGCAGATACGATGATGCTTCATTTAAAGGTGTTCTTATATCTTCCTCCATCAGCTTCAAAAGTAAGGAATTAAATCACATGAGTGGGAACATTCCTCTACGGGCAGCAAAAAATATGGAAAATGCCTTCTCAAATGCCAGCATGGGAAAAGTACAAAAGTATACCATCGACATTTCTTTTTTTTCTTATTATTTCTATATCATTTTCTTCTTTATGATTTATTACACAGATCAAATGTGTAAATTATAATATTGTTCATAATGAACATATAATTATACGTTCATAGAAATTAGTGTTTGTATAAAGATTATTTTTAAAAAAGAAATTAGTGTTTGTAGGGAGAAAAGCAGGCAGACTTGGAGGGTGGAGTTAAGCATGTCATCAGCTTAGAATCGTTACGTTGTCACAAATGGTTCAATCCAACCCCTCTTGAATTCTGTTGACCCTTATCTGCTTTAAATTTAAAAGACTTTGTGAGGCTTAGAAATCCATGTCTTCTTTTCACAGAGACCAGCATTGGAAAACAGTGTAAAAAACCTAAGGACTGGCCAGGTTTAAATTCTGGACTGCAATTTGCAATTGCTCAAAAATTGTCAACTGCCTTTTACAGTTACTATTTGCAAGTGCACAAGATATAGTTTCTAGTTTTGTTTTTTCTCGTCTCAGTGGGAATCTGACACAGATAACTATTTTGTAGTTGCAATTCTTTTATCCATAAATCTTCTTCTACTGACCTTAAAAAAAAGGTTATGAATTTTCATTGCAAAGAACACCTTATTTCTTCTGTCTGATGTCTTTATGACAGGAGATCTCAGAAAAATACATGGTGCAATTCCATTTTTTAAAACTTAAAGGAAACATACAGGTCTTTTTAAAATAAAAATTAAAAAAAAATCTACACACTTATTACCTATACCTCAATCAGTGAAATAATCAGGAGAAAGGAAAAATATGTAGCACTCTTTTAGTAGCTATTCTTTTCAGCTGCAATACCATAAAGCAGAAAAACAACGCAGACAAGCAAAAAGCAGAAAAATGCATTCTGATAGATGACAAAAGAAGGCATTAGTTATGATTACAGCATTTTTAGTTACTGTGTTCTTAACGTTCAAAAAGAAAGTAAATTAGTAGGATTTACTCAGAGCCACAGTGGCGCAGTGGTTAGAATGCAGTATTGCAGGCTAATTCTGCCGACTGCCAGCAGTTTGAGTCACACCGGCTCAAGGTTGACTCAGCCTTCCATCCTACTGAGGTGGGTAAAATGAGGACCCAGATTGTTGGGGGCAATAGGCTGACTCTGTAAAATGCTTAGAAAGGGCTGTAAAAGCACTGTGAAGCGGTATATAAGTGCTATTGCTATTGCTATCGCTACAGATAAGTAGTGACTATTTTGGGAATATGCTTGACCTACAGATCTAGTATAGATCTATACTATACTCATATAATAAAGGTAGTCTTTAATGAATAACCACAATTGAAGCTCCCATTGCTAAGCAAGACCGTTGTTAAGTGAGTTTTGCTCCCCTTTGTGACCTTTCTTGCCACCGTTGTTAAGTGAATCATTGCAGTTGTTAAGTTAATAACGCAGTTGTTAAGCAAATCTGGCTTCCCCATTGACTTTGCTTGTCAGTAGTTCACAAAAGGTGATCACATGACCCCAGGACACAGCAACCGTCAAAAACACATGCCAGTTGCCAAGTGTCCAAATTTTGATCACATCACCACAGGGATGCTGCAATGGTTGTAAGTGTGAAAAAAGAATCGTAAGTTGTTTTTTTCAGCGTTGTTGTAACTTCAAAGAGTCACCAAACAAAGCGGAAGCAGTATGTTCCGTGAAGTGTTAATACCACTTTATAATGCCTTGGTAAGGCCACACTTGGAATATTGCATTCAGTTTTGGTCGCCACGATGTAAAAAGAATGTTGAGACTCTAGAAAGAGTGCAGAGAAGAGCAACAAAGATGATTAGAGAGACTGAAGGCTAAAACATATGAAGAACGGTTGCAGGAACTGGGTATGTCTAGTTTAATGAAAAGAAGGACTAGGGGAGACATGATAGCAGTGTTCCAATATTCAGGGGTTGCCACAAAGAAGAGGGAGTCAAACTATTCTCCAAAGAACCTCAGGTTAGGACAAGAAGCAATGGGTGGAAACTAATCAAGGAGCGAAGCAACTTAGAACTAAGGAGAAATTTCCTGACAGTTAGAACAATTAATCCGTGGAACAACTTGCCTCCAGAAGTTGTGAATGCTCCAACACTGGAAGTTTTTAAGAAGATGTTGGATAACCATTTGTCTGAAGTGGTGTAGGGTTTCCTGCCTAAGCAGGAGGTTGGACTAGAAGACCTCCAAGGTCCCTTCCAACTCGTTATTCTATTCTATTCTATAATTGGGTAGAACAGGTTGCCCTGATAGACCAGTGTCACCAGAAAAAACACTTGACCAAACAAAAGTTGTAAGTCAAGGACTCCCTGGATAGTATACTATTTTTTGTTCTCTGAAACATTTTTAAAAAGTTGTTGCTAGTATAAGAAAAGTGTATGATACTAACGCACCTGCTTTGTTCCATACAGCAGATTAAATGAATGAATGAAAACCAGCAGGTTTCTGGTAATGATCTTTTTCTATTCTGGGCATAAGTACCAATGTTTTCATGAAATTGCCAAGGGGGGAGGTTGGGGAGAATCAGAGTTGGAATTCTGTGGAATTCAAGGCATTGTGAAACTGTATTTACTTCCTTACCAACAAATGTTACTATTAACAAAGGTAGGTCTTGAGTAGTTGTCAATACTTAACATAGGAATGGTCAATGATATCATTGGCCTATCCAATCCACTACTTGGTTATCCATTTAGCGTATTATTGCCAGATGATGCTTGGTGTGAAAACATCCTTGTGTAATTGCTGCCTTCAACATCACATAACAATGCCATGTTACCCAATGGATCCCTAATCCATGCAAAGGCTGGGCATTTAATGCAGGAGAAGGAATCCCGGCACCTGAAGGTGGAGTTAATCCACCTTCCCTATGAGAATCCCTATGTAGTCACAAGCACAGGCCTTGAAGGCCATTGACCCTTATCTAACTCTAACCAGGTGCCAACCGTTAGTTGAGAAGATTCCTGTACACAGGCTTTTAGCAATAAATCAGCTGTCATATCCAGCGTAATGGGAAACCTCCTCCCATTACGCTGACGGAAGCCATGTTGCTTGTTTCCGTTACAAGCACTAACTCAGGGGTCAGCAACCCGCGGCTCTGGAGCCACAAGTAGCTCTTTCATCCCTCTGCTGCGGCTTCCTGTTGCCAGTCGGCTCCACAATTGATAGGGCTTTCGGTTAGGACAGGTAGAGGAAAAAGGACGCCGCACAGGAGGAGACTCTATGGTGGGGGAACCCGACTTCCAGTCGGCAGAGAAAAAGGACACCGTCCTAGGAGAAGACTCTGTGGTGGGGGAACCAGATTTCCAGTCGGCAGAGGAAGAAGGCCGCCGCACTAGGGGGAGACTCTATGGTGGGGGAACCAGACTTCCGGTCGACTCCAGAATTGAACGGGGGGGGCTTCCGGTTAGGACCTTTGTGGCTCTTTGAGTGTTTAAGGTTGCTGACCCCTGCACTAACCATGATGCACAACCCCTCTGACTCTGGTGCAAGCTCTCACTGGGTTTCTCTTCTCTCTGGTTTCTCTAGTCACTCTGGCCTTCTCTCTGGACTGGACCCATAACCTGTCAGAGTGCGCACAGTGTGACTATGTGAGACAACACAAGAGCAAATAGAGTAAACAGAGGTTTTTATTTAAATAGTGGTATTATCTACAAAGAATGCATACGTACACGTACGTTAGTCAGACCTCAAACAAACAGCAATCAGCAATTACAGCACAGAAGCAGACATGGAGAGAGAGATGCACCCCAACAGGGCCTCTTCTTATTACAGGCTCTTAAAGTGATATCAGCCCAAAAACCTTGCTGACTCATTCCCAGCATTACATCATCGTAGCAGCTGGTCAGCTCTTAAATCATTATCCTGATAGAACCTTCATGTGTGGACCTGACATTTAAATGTGAATATCTGAAGGCCGATGAACTCTGAACATAAGAACTGCTGATAACATAAGTCAGATCCAGTTTAGATGGTGATTATCATCAATAACAAATATTATAAAGAATATTGCAAATCTGTACAGACAGCATCTACCATAAGTTGATTATACTCTGTGGAGGGTGATAATATATTACAGTAGAACAGATACCCGGAAATAAACACTGTTGGATTCAATGGGATGAATTCTTGGCTGCATATGTTATCGAAATATAGCATTAATTATCTACTACTTGTAACAACTGAAACAAGTGCCAAAGCAATGTTCTCTTTTCTTAAATAAATGCTACCTCATAGCTATTTTGCCGTTTACTTCTCCTTCACTTATAAGTATTGGGTCTTATTTTTGCTTAATAGCGTATCAACAGTGGTGCTTCTGTGAAAGGTTTATTATTGAACTGCGTTGAGTGGGACAAAGTTTAATTGCCAACGGAATGTTCACCATTAAAAAAAATATGGTATTTCAAATGTCAAGCCAATTTTAAAAGGAATAGGTTGTGGAAAATATAGATCCAACATTTCAGACCATCCTAGTAAAAACAGTTGGCTGCAAAAATGCCCAAACTACACAACAATGATAAGGCCCTCATAAAAATTTGAACAGATAAAACTATCTTGCTATCTTGACGCGCAGAGGTCTTTAACACAACGGGATCCCAATTTAATTTATAACCGCAAGAGCTGACGTACGGAACAAAAATTTACACGAGAGGGCTTGAAAATTGTGATAGAACGAATCCTAATGGATCCCATTTGGTTTATCAGATTAAAAAGTGACTGATTTGTGAGCCGATTAAAATAGATGGGAAGCTTCAGATACTGCAAATCTGATTGTGGTTCAAAAAAATTTCCCCCCTTGTTTGGGTCATTGGAACCTTTGGGAATGAAGCATTTGCATGCTTCTTAATTGAACGGTGGGAAATGAAGGATGTTAGATACGCCTCCATCCAAGAGAAGGCAAGGGATGTTCTCAGTTGTCTTGCAGTGGGAGGAGTGGTCTTCTGAACAACATTGTGCAGACCCCTGAAAAGTTTCTTTCTGCCTTGTTCTGGCCATGGGGCAGCAGGGCAGCATCAACCCAATTACACCATTTCTTTATACAGAAAAACTTCACAGAAATATGCCTTCATTTGGCTTTGGACAAAATCGCGCAAGGGAGCACACGCGCATAGCAAGCACGCGCACGCAACATGGCAGCGCACCGGTAGCGAGGTAAGTGCAACCCGCCCTGGACCTTGGAGGTCTTTTAGTCCAATACCCTGTTCAAGCAGGAAACCATATACCATTTCAGACAAATGTTGTCTAATCTCTTCTTAAAAACTTCCAGTGTTGGAGCATTCACAATTTCTGGAGGCAAGCTGTTCCACTGATTAATTATTCTAATGGTCAGGAAATTTCTCCTTAGTTCTAAGTTGCTTCTCTCCTTGATTAGTTTCCACCCATTGCTTCTTGTGCTTTCCTTAGTTGCTTTGGAGAATAGCTTGACCCCCTCTTCTTTCTGTCAACCCCTGAGATATTGGAACACTGCTATTACCCCTAGTTCCTTTTTTTCATTTCTTATTTCATTCCATTTCCTATTCTGCAAGTATTGGAGTGCCTTAAAGCTCAGATCCTCACCATAATTTTTGGCTCGGTGTAAAGGCACCTCAGAAGGAGGAACGGATGTCGTGGCACAACCACACTACATTCCATTTATTTATTTATTTATTTATTTAAATGGATTTCTATGCCGCCCAACTCCCAGGGGACTCACACCATCTTCTGGTGTGTATCTGCACCAGTGGTGGGATTCAATTTTTTTACTATCGGTTCTGTGGGCATGGCTTGGTGCACTTGGTGTGGCTTGGTGGGCGTGGCAGGGGAAGGATACTGTAAAATCTCCCTTCCCACCCCACTCCAGGGGAAGGTTACTGCAAAATCCCCATTTCCTCCTGATCAGCTGGGACTCAGGAGGTGGAGAATTGATGGGGGCGGGGCCAGTCAGAGGTGGTATTTACCAGTTCACCGAACTACTCAAAATTTCCACTGCCGGTTCTCCGAACTACTCAAAATTTCCACTACTGGTTCTCCGAACTACTCAAAATTTTTACTGCCAGTTCTCTGAGCTACTCAAAATTTCCACTGCCGGTTTTCCAAACTACTCAAAATTTTCACTACCGGTTCTCCGAACTACTCAAAATTTCCACTACCGATTCTCCAAACTACTCAAAATTTTCACTGCTGGTTCTCTGAGCTACTCAAAATTTCCGCTACCGGTTCTCCGAACTACTCAAAATTTTCGCTCCAGAACTGGTCAGAACCTGCTGAAACCCACCTCTGATCTGCACAAATAGACAGGTCAATGTTATTACAAATCAGCAATGTGCCTCCCACATCTTTGCTCAAATATAAGTTAGTTCTATTTTTGGTTAACTCGGTTGTCAGACATATTGAATCGATATGGCATAGGGTTTCCGTTGTGCGACACATTGAAGCAAGTTAAACAACGCCGCCCTGAGTCCCACGGGATTGGGCGGCCTATAAGAGCGTCTAATAAATAAATAAATAAATACATGGGCAAATGGACATGGCAACTTTTTCAACTAATCATTCCCTTAAGCTTCTGACAGCAGTTAAAACAACTTTCACCCTGGAAAAATATTTACTCCTAGAAATGCCATCAGTGGAGAGAGAATTATTTCTCAAGTTTAGATTTGAACTTTTAGATACTAACGTTAAATTCGGCCAGTATTGGAAAATCCCGTATGACGAAAGAACATGTATATGTGGGGCAAACATTGTCGAGGATACGGCGCATATAATATTTGAATGTAGGATGTATGAGGAAGTAAGAAAACAATATCGGTCCCCAATTATAAATAAATTTTCCCACTGGAATGTAAGGCATAAATTAACATTTCTACTGAAGGCAGACTCTCCTCCCCTGGTAAGGGCTATCACTCGCTATCTTAATAGGATGACAGCAATACGAGCCAGCTACATTGAAAAGAATTTCATTGATTGTAAGAAAGATGAGCTGAGTTAGAGATGAGATATTTTATTTGGGTTATCGAGTTTTAGAAATTTAGTTATTGAATTTTGATATTGTTGAATTTTGATGTCATGTACCATATATATTTTTGTACGGTTGTTTCTGTACCTGTTTGTTCTGTTTTTCTTTTTTTTTAAAAAAAGGCCTATGGGCTATTCAATAAATGTACTACTACTATAAGTTAGTTCTGAGTTTTGTACATGCATCAACTCTCTCTGCAGAGGGACGTAAGTTTTGACTCATTTTTGAAGCAACACTTATCAATCTCCCAATGGTTTACTTTGAAAATGCAAAACAGATTTTTGCTATCTCAAGGGTCTTTACCAGCAAAAAAAAAACCCCTCCAAGCTGTTCCAATGACATGCTAGATTGAAAAAAGGCTGGGGACTCAACCTCAGCAAAGCTTTTGAAGGTCATGCTTTGCAGCATCCAGCAAATATGTGCAGTATGTCTGAATGTAACAATATTTGTAGCCTGCTCCTATCCTGATAGATCTTGATGGTGAACCCCAATCGCGATAGATCAGGGGTGTCAAACTCGATTTCATTGAGGGCCGCATCAGAGTTGTGTTTGACCTTGGAGGGCCAGGGTGGGTGTGGCTGGGATGGGCATGGCCAGGATGACATCACTCACATTCGGGGGGGCGCCTGTGATGGCCCAAGTGCTTTGCCAGCAAAAACGGGCTCCCAAGCTCCGTTTTCGGCTGCAACCCTCTGCCAGCAAAAATGGAGCTCATGGGGGGAGGGGGAAATGGGTGGCCCTTGCAAGCTCTGTTTTCGGCTGGGATGGCATTCTGCAACCCCCTGCCAGCAAAGATGGAGCTCACAAGGGCTACGTGCGGCCCCTCCCGACCTCCATTTTCACTGGCAGAAGCACCTTGGGCCAGTCTTTAGTTGTTTCCATGGTGGCCCCGCGGGTCAGATCTAAGCATCCCGCAGGCCGGATCTGCCCCCCCCTGGCCTTGAGTTTGACACCCCTACGATAGATCTTTGAAAGTTTAAAATAACTGTGTTATTTGCAAGGCTACTATTGGGACTTTGGAAGATATTTCTTGACTATTTTTACGCATGTACTGACCAGAAATGGGTTCCTCCCAGTTCAGACCAGTTCGCCCAAACCGGTAACAAACCACTGGTGATGTCATGATGACATCATGGAACCGGTTCAGTCGGTGCCGGTCCGTGGGCGCCGCCATCTTTTTTTTGATTTTTTTTGATTTTTTTTTATTTTTTTCCTGGGTTTTTTTCTTCTGCACTTGTGCAGAAGCTGAGTTTCCAGCACTGCACATGCATTGCCATCTTGTTTTTGGCTTTTTATTTTTATTTTGAATTTTTTTTAAAAAAAAATTGCACTGTGCATACACGCATGCGCGAAGCGCACACGTGCCCATGAGGCGCGGCCACGTGGTGTGGGAGAAAGTGAGCCGGCAGCGAGGTAAGTTAGAACCCACCCCTGGTACTGACCAATAGCCATGTCACAATGTGAATAATTGCCAGTTGTGCATCTCTACTCTGTCTAGATTTATTGTATTTCTAATCAAGCAGACATGTGATATGTTTTACTACGCATGCGTGCATTCCAGGAGTTATGTCTCCTCCTACTTCCCTTCTTCTTCGAAGCCTCGCCCGAGGCAGACGTGAATCCATTAGCTGAGAAGATGTAGCTTATTAAAGGTTTATTCTTTTGTTATTTTCGTACTGAAATAAATATTTTATTAATTAGAATTGAATCTCGGTTTTATTTTCTAAGTACGAATGACTTCAGGGAAGCAAGATCCTAAATCACCTCTTGATAGGAAAATTCATATCTGACAAGCCAGTTAGCTTCACTTTCAAACAAACAGATGGATTTGTTTCCAAAATAGCCACTTGAACCTTGGAAAACTAGACTTGTTTGAAAAGGACTTCATTCAGTTTCCTACAGGTTGCAAAGCATCAGGGTCAAATGCTTTTCAAACACAGTCCTTACACAGATTGTATGCATGCGGCGGTCTATTGAACGCAGGACTGGATAAGGAAGAATTAAAATCCCATAGGAATGGAGAGAAGAAAATTACATTGGTTGTCTCTGAACTTGGTTTTTATCTTGCAGATGTTTCATTACCCAAACTGGATATCATCATCAGTGCTAGAGTTATCTAATAATGTTACCCATTACTGGTATCGCTGGTAATACTGGGATTCACTGCTGATGTTACCCAGTTTGGCTACTGGACACCTGCAAGAAAACAACCAAGCTCAGAGAGCCCCAAGGACCTTTCATTTCAACCCTGAGCTACAAATATTTTCCTCCAGCGGTAAAATTATATTTCTTCATAATCTGTAGAGGACCCAAGTCTAGAAAATTCTGAGCCTGTGATATTTCTCCATCTCTATCCATTAGTTTTTTCAGAAAAGCTCATTTTAGCCCTGTGTCACTCGGCTGAGTTATCAATTTATTGTTTTTACTCATTATTGTTTAACCTCTGCCTCAAACATCCTTTTCATTTGCACGGTCTTGTCTGACAGCTATTCTAATTAAGATGTGTTTTGTAACTATTATCGTCATTTCGCAGCTATTAAATCTGTTCCAACGATGGCGGTTGAAAACAAAAGCCGGATGATGATATCATAAATTTGGAATCTAGTTTCGGAGGTCAGTTGCACAACTGTGCGCTATTTGGAGAATACCTGTGAGCCAGGTGTCCCCATCGGCCCCAACTGCGCTGATGACGGAAGGACCAAATTTAAAGAATTGAGCCTGAGATGATAGAATTAGCAGAGATGGCCAAATTGACATGGTTGATTAGAGAAAGGAAAATAATCACATTATGAGCGACCGGAAACCCCTCGTGGACTTTTTGCTGAACAAAAAATAAAAACTAAATGAAATTGTGATTTATGGGTTTGATAATTAGAAAGGACAGAGTGTGGAAAGAAGGAAATTATGGGCTAACCTTGGAGAGAGAGAGGGTAAAACATAAACGTAACGGCAGCTAAGAAAGTTGCAAAACGTTTCTTCGTTGTTTCTCTCTTCGTATCTTTTTTTTCACTTACAGGTAGTCCTCGACTTAAAACCGCAGTTGAACCAAAAATTTCCATTGCTAAGCGAGAGAGGTGAGCTTTACCCCATTTTACAACCTTTCTTGCCACGGTTGTTAAGTGAATCACTGCAGCTGTTAAGCCAGGGTTGGAAAGCGAACCTGGCTTCCCCCCCCATTGACTTTGCTTGTCTGACGGTCACAAAAGGGGATCGCGTGACCTTGGGACCCTGCAACCATCGTAAATACTTCCAAATTTTGATCATGGGGATGCTGCAATGGTTGTAAGTGTGAAAAAATGGTCATAAGTCATTTTTTTCAGTGCTTTCGTAACTTTGAACAGTCACTAAATGAATGATTGTAAGTTGCGGACTACCTGTGCTTATTATTTTACTTTCTTTAGATTTATATTTTCTTTAAAATATATATTTACATTAAAGAGAATCTATATATCTATGTAACTATATCTAGATTTATTTATTTATTTATTTATTTATTTATTTATTTATTTATTTATTTATTTATTTATTTATTTATTTATTTATTTATTTATTTATTTATTTATTTATTTATTGAGGTCAGTAAGGGGTGTGCATAAGTGCACCAGCGTGCCTACCGTCCCTGTCCTAATGTTTCCTCTTACCAGTACCCATCTTATGTATATAAACAATGTTATATCTATGTATATTACCAATACGTACTTGACGAAATAAAAAAAAATAAAAATAAAATAGAATTAAGGAAGCCCCAGGTGAGAGTATAATGAAGGCTACCTATCTGATATTAGAGAGTTGTAAGCATCCAGTCAGCCACTAGATGATGCTAAAGTTTTCTATAGCCCTATTTCCATTTTTACACAGCCTAGGTCTGACAGCACTAATTAACATATGTTATGACCGTTTGGTCTCTTTCAATAAGCATGTCATATTAATGGATGCTATCAAATTATGTTGATGTGATCTCTGAATATGGTGACGTTTAACTATGTAACATCTGACAGACAAGCCAAATGAAAAGTTACAGATCGAGAGGCAAGCTTTCCAATTAGCGAAATTAATGGACATTTAGCTGCCTTCAAGGGTGTCACAACCAGAGTCCTAGCAGAGAACTCCAACGGACTCTGGAGCTTTGCAATAAGTCAAAGAACCCATTTGCGTCCTAATTGGATATGTGGAAGTGACATAACTTATTACACTTGATGTCTTTTAGTTACATGATATGGAATCAATCAGATGTAGTGTCTGGTGGACTTGTGAACTCCCGCTTGTTATTAATGATTGAGCCTATGAGTTCACACATTGTTGCCTATCATAGAATAATTACCCCGAATTGAAGAACAAGAGACAGACTCATAATGTCCTCACTGCTTCAAGCAAACTTATAAAAAAAAACAAAAAACGACAATAAGCCATCTATAAGCCCGACTAGGTGGCTCAGTGGCTAAGACACTGAGCTTGTCGATCAGAAAGGTCAGCAATTCGGCGGTTCGAATCCCTAGTATAGGTCTCCTACGTGAGCAGGGGATTGGACTAAATGACCTCCAAGGTCCCTTCCAACTCCGTTACTGTTTTTTTAAAAAAGATTATGGGACACCTTTCCTTCCTGTGTCTACAAATTTGGATGTAACTCATCCACAAATTTGTCATAGAGGCTAGGAGGCACATTTTCTGAATCCCCGTGTGAACCTTCTAGAATAATTTCATGATGGAACTAAGAGTGATTCATCCCTTTATAGTGTGAAGAATGAGAATAAAATCTCATAGAGGCGATGTGATCTTTACTTGGAATTCAGACAGTTAGAAATAAAGCCAAGATTAAAAGTCTAGTAGAAAATATTTATTTCAGTACAAAAACAATAAATCCTGAATAATTACATCTTTGCTAAGAAACATGACCGTTCAGGTCAAGAGCTAAGGCAGAAGAAAATTAATGGTGGATCAGGAATGTGGACATGCGCAATAACATCATATCACGTGTTCTGCTTGTATTGGAATGTACCATAATATTAGATAGGGGTGCATCACCCTGCATAGACATACAACTGACAATATTCACACCGTGACATATAGGTGCATGCCTTAGATAGAATTAGTTTGCAAAACAGTTGAATTAATTGCGGCCTCGTTAATTAAACAGCTAGATCGAAATAATCTCTTATATTTTGTTGTTGCCACTGTTTTTTTCTATTTTAATGATGTTTTAATTGATTGTAGATTTTATTACATTAGAGTCTTTTGATTAAATGGAATACAATAAACAAATTTTTCCATGATCTTATCCTATGTGATCTTTATTAAACTATTCATTTCCTCATATGTCTCCTGATATGAATTATTAACTTAAAGAGATCATTTGATCTGAGGAAAGGCTTTAGAAATGGCTGGCTGTAGTCCAGTCCAACATTCTGGATCCATAAATGAGATTCAGAAAAATGAATTTTTTTTTCAATAGACCAACATAGGAAAAATAATCTTTAAAATGTAATTTTACTGAAATGAGATCAAATACTCAGGCAACCAAGATGTTTATGAAGGCTTAAATATATCCTATTTCAAAGAAATTACTGAAGGGCTCTTTTTAATAGGACTTTTTGAAAAATGCCTGTAACTTCATTATTTTGGAGTAGAACTTAAGACAAATGTGCAGCAATAATAGCCTCCAAAATCAGGAATATGCCTGCCACAGAAAGACAGGTTGATGGAAAGATAAAGAATTAAGAGAGAGAGAGAGAGAACAAGATAAAGAGAGAGGGGGGGGATGATGATGATGAGGAAGATGATAGGGATATAAATAAGGAGCGGGGAGAGAGGGGGGATGATGATGATGATGATGATGATGATGATGATGATGATGATGATGATGATGATGATGATAGGGATAGAAATAAGGAGAGAGAGAGAGAGAGAGAGAGAGAGAGAGAGAGAGAGAGAGAGAGAGAGAGAGAGAGAGAGAGAGAGAGAGAGAGAGAGAGAGAGAGAGAGAGAGAGAGAGAGAGAGAGAGAGAGAGAGAGAGAGGCAGACAGACAGACAGACAGACAGACAGACAGACAGACAGATTTTAGGAGATGACCAGGCTGAGCCTGAAGGAGGGGTCAAATGTGTCATCAGTCTCGAGTCCCTTCGCTCCCACAAGTCCAGCCCATTCCATTGACTCTTCTATTGAATTCCATTGACTCTTCTATTACCAATTTGACAGTTAATTTTGTAAAATGCATCAGCCTACTATAAACCTACACTAAACATATGAAGAACCGTTGCAGGAACTGGGTATGTCTAGTTTATGAAAAGAAGGACCAAGGGAGACATGATAGCTGTGTTCCAATATCTCAGGGGCTGCCACAAAGAAGAGGGAGTCAAACTATTCTCCAAAGCACCTGAGGGTAGGACAAGAAGCAATGGGTGGAAACTAATCAAGGAGAGAAGCAACTTAGAACTAAGGAGAAATTTCCTGACAGTTAGAACAATTAAGCAGTGGAACAATTTGCCTCCAGAAGTTGTGAATTCTCCAACACTGGAAGTTTTTAAGAAGATGTTGGACAACCATTTGTCTGAAGTGGTGTAGGGTTTCCTGCCTAAGCAGGGGGTTGGACTAGAAGACCTCCAAGGTCCCTTCCAACTCTGTTATTCCATTCTATTCCATTCTACTTTTGAGAAAACTTTTGAAAAACCCCAATATTGCTATAAATACTACAAACATCCAGATAAAGCCCAATCATCTTTATCTGGATTTTGGCAGACCAGGCCTTGTAGCTCTAATGTAATTGGGCTTCTACATTTACTCTATGTAGTATTTCTAATGGTTTCTTCTGATATTCAAATCAATATTTCTAAAGTTACAATCTATAAACTTGAATAACTATCAACACACTTGGTGGTCCCTTCTGTTGCTGTTAAAGAGACATTTCTATGGAAATTATTTGAGGCTGGTTTCAGCCAGGGTAGATCAGAAATTTAACTTATCAGAATTTCAATTCTATCTTCCAAGAGTCCCCGCCCTAGGTTTGGGTTTCTATCTGTCTGAGGCTCTGAAGAAGCAACAAATGAGTTTTCAAGAGTCTCGTTCATTTCAAGAAGCATTTGTTAAAACTCAGCATGTGCCTTCTTCCCAAGAAATGAGTAGGCTGCAGTTTTGAAGATCCAATGATTAATTTCATTTCAACACAAGGAAAAGCACGCTTGCTTTTCCTTTTCTGGAAGGCAGCCAAGGCAAGAATTCAGTCAGGATGACAGTTTTTGGACTTGGGGGCTTTTGACTCTCCATCTGAGGGCTGATGGACAGTTCAGGCTCTGCCTCTGTCTCAGTGTTGTGGCCCGCCCGCAGCTGGTGCAGCCTGGGCCTTTGGAACCTTCCGTGCCTCTTGGCAGTGCTGAGAAAGGAGGGGTTACTCCTTTCCTGAATGCAAGAGCATGCAGGGCTGCCAAGAGGCAGGAAGCTTTACTCCGGAGGAAGTCTCCTCGAGAGTAGAGCTGCAGGCTAATTGGCCATGCCCTGAGACTATTTAAGTCCTCAGCCCCAACTCTTCGATGTGCAGCCCTTGGGCTTTGCTACTCTGCAGCGGAATACTGTGCACCTGTATGGTTAAACAGCTCACATACAGGACTTATTGATGTTCAACTTAACGATATGATGAGACTAATTACTGGGTGTATAAAATCAACACCTAGTCACTGGCTACCAGTTCTTAGTCACATACTTCCCCCACACTTACAACGACAAAAAGCCCTTATTCGGGAGTACAGCAAGATCCTGGTACATTCCTTTCTACCCATACATGGATATATTCCTGACCTCTTAAGATGTAGATTAAAATCAAGAAATCCACCACTCTTGACAGCGCGTAAGTTGATGGCTGACCATCAGAACATCACACAAAAGTGGATGGAGGCGTGGAATAGCTGCACCCCCCAAGATGTCTCTGGGCACATTAGCCCTAGTAGTATACCTCCAGGATTTGGCCTACCCCGATACATGTGGGTGACATATAATAGAATTAGAACAACTCATGGGGTGTGTGCTGACTCCTTGCATAAGTGGGGAAAGACACCTTCAGCACAATGTGATTGAGGGGCTCCTCGACAGCCACCCAGAGTCCCCTGGGAGTTGGGTGGCATATAAATCCATATAAATAAATAAATAAATAAATAAATAAATAAATAAATAAATAAATAAATAAATAAATAAATAAATAAATAAATAAATAAATAAATAAATAAATAAATAAATAAATAAATAAATATTTAGCATATAGTGAGGGAATGCCCTAACAGAAGATATCCAGGAGACTGTAGGGACTTCCTCTGCACAACAACGGCAGCTACTGACTGGATCTCCAAACTTGACATTAAGCTTTGAAATGTTATTTCTGTTTTCCTTTTTAGGTTTTTTCTTACTGTTTTAACTGCTTTTAATTTGTAAAAATGAAGTGTTTTAATATTGTGTGTGACCAGCCATACGCTAAATAAATAAATAAATAAGTCCTAACCACGCTGAGCCTAGTTGCTGAGAACAACGGTTGGAAAAGAGAACTGTCTGATCATAGCTTGCTCCACGACTCTGGTTTTGGCATTCTCTGCGTTGATTCTAACTCTTGAATTCTGTGAATCCAGTTTGCATCTTGTCTTTTGCCTTTCTTAGCTCCGGGACTCGTGCCAAGCACAGTAAGCTTTGCCAATTACCTCTTGGACTTCGGCCAGCTAAGATAAGATATTAACAACTGGGTTTATGAACTAAAGAACTTCTGCCTTTAATTTTGCTTTGGACGCTTCTAAGAATGCATTAGAAGACTTTTCTTTCATTAGTAAAACAAACTGTGTTTAGACGGTTGGGTGTGAGTAATTATTGGTGGGCTCGACGCTGGGACAGAACAGATGCTGGGCTTCTTCTACCAAGTTAGTGGAGGGACAGCATGGCATGAAAAGGTCTTCGAGACAAGCGAATGGCAGCCATCAAACTCTGCTGAAAGAAACACACCTTTGAAAAAAGAAACTGGGATTCTAAAGGAACGGCACAAATGTCTGGCCATTAACTTCATTCACAATCACCATCTGGAAGAATATTGTCCAACAATGGCGTGATACAACAGAGCAATCAAGGGGAACAATTGCTGCGATGCTTCAACCAACATTGGCAACAAAAATCAGAACACCAAATACAAGCTGGGCGGTTACGACCTCGTAGATGACCCTCACTCTGTCAAGGACCTAGGAGTACTCATCTCAAATGATTCTAAGCCCCAGAGCTCACTGTAACAGCATTGCCAAAAAGACATTAAGAGTTGTTAACCTAATCTTGAGAAGCTTCTTCTCTTGTAACATTGTTCTGCAAACCAGGGCATACAAAACCTTTGCCAGACCAATTCTTGAATACAGCTCATCTGTCTGGAATCCACACTGTATAAAGGACATTAATACAATTGAGCGAGTCCAGAGTTATTTCACGAGAAGAGTATTCCACTCCTCTGCTCGCAATAGAATATTTTATGCTACCAGACTTGAAATTTTGGACATGGACAACCTAGAACTATGCCACCTATGGTCTGACCTAAGCATAGTAGATAAAATTGTCTGCTACAACGTCCTACCTGTCAATGACTACTTCAGCTTCAACCGCAATAATACACGGGCAAACAATAGATACAAACTCAAAGTAAACCTCTCCAAACTCGATTGCAGAAAATACAACTTCAGCAACAGAGTGGTCAATGCCTGGAATGCACTACCTGACTCTGTTGTTACATCCTCAAACCCCCAAAACTTTAACCTAAAACTGTCTACGGTGGACCTCACCCCATTCCTAAGAGGTCTGTAAGGGGGCGTGCATAAGCGCACCAGCATGCCTACTGTCCCTGTCCTACTGTCCCCATTATTTGTACTCATTTCTTATGCATAATACTTTACCTGTTTATACTTATATGTTTATATGTTATGTTCATACTTATAATTGTTTTCTCATACATGCTTGACAAACTAAATAAATAAAATAAATAAAATAAAAATGTTACTTTACTTTCTGATAAAAGATCAGAGTGCAAAGAAGGTAAATAGCTTCCTTCAAGCACCAGAAAGCCAAACAAGGAATAATGGATGGAAGCTGACCAAGGAGAGATTCAACCTGGAAGTGAGGAGAAACTTTCTGACGGTGAGAGCGATCAACCAGTGGAACAGCTTGCCAGCAGAGGTTGTGAGAGCCCCAACACTTGCGACCTTCAAGGAGAGACTGGACTGCCATCTGTCTCAAATGGTGTAGGAACTCCTGCTTGAGCAGGGGGTTGGACTAGATGACCTACAAGGTCCCTTCCAACTCTAATAATAAATCTTAAAAAAATCTAAAATCCTGCTGAAAATAAGAAGACCCATTTCTGGGCAACAGATTGGAAGAGCTTTACACTGTATTCTTCCAGAACGTTTGACTCAGGTTGACTCAGCCTTCCATCCTTCCGAGGTCGGTAAAATGAGGACCCAGATTGTTGGGGGCAATATGCTGAACTCTGTAAACCGCTTAGAGAGTGCTGTAAAGCACTATGAAGCGGTATATAAGTCTAAGTGCTATTGCTATAGTGCTATTGTTTTGCTGTTTTGTTTTGTTTCATTTCGTTTTACAACATCCCAGCGTAGTCTTCCGCTCTAATATGTCCGAGAGGTCTCCTCGGCACTAATCAAATCCAACCTCGCTTAATAGTTTTAAGAGTAACAAAAGCTAGGTGGATATGTCCAGAAGCGAGAAAATTTTGGAGAAAGATCCAGAAATGGATAAAAGAAAATTACACAACAATCTGTTGATCTCAGACCAGAACTGTTCTTGCTTGGAATTGTAAAAGAGAAAATGGACAAAAGCAACTTTATATCTTCTTCTAAATGTGACAACAGCAGCCAGAATCACTTACGCTCAATACTGGAAAAATGAAATGGTCCCCCCCAAGCTCAGCAATAATTACAAAAATACTGGGTTGCGCAGAAATGAGCAAATTGACTATTGAATTACAGGATAAGGAAGAAACAGAATTTTATAAGATTTGGGGGAAATGGTACAATTGGTTAGAAGGTAAAAATCAAAGGAAATAATCAGTGAGAAATACAAAAATGAAATGCAATAAGACAGGTAGACAGACTTTTAACAGAAAATTACCAAGCACTCTCTAAGCGGTTTACACCAGTAAGCAATGTATATTTATATTGCCCCCAACAATCTGGGTCCTCATTTTACCTACCTCGGAAGGATGGAAGGCTGAGTCAACCTTGAGCCAGTGAGATTTGAACCGCTGACCTGCGGATCACACTCAGCTAAAGTGGCCTGCAGTACTGCACTCTAACCGCTGTGCAACCTCGGCTTCCTTGAGTTGTTCTCTGCTCTGGCTGGTGGTCAGCCTTGATGGTGAAATGTCTCTAGATTTAGAATTTAGCTTAACAGAGTTGGGAGGGACCTTGGAGGTCTTCTAGTCCAACCTCCTGCTAAGGCAGGAAACCTTACATCACTTCAGACAAATGGTTATCCAACATCTTCTTAAAAATTTCCAGTGTTGGAGCATTTACAACTTCTGGAGGCAAGCCGTTCCACTGGTTAATTTTTCTAACTGTCAGGAAATTTCTCCTTAGTTCTAAGTTGCTTCTCTCCTTGATTAATTTCCACCCATGATTTTGTCTTGATTTATACGCAACAGTTCTTGGAGTGGCCTATGGGTGGAGCTCTCACCTCACAATCAGGAGGCTGTGAGTTCTATCCCAGGTAGAGGCAGATGTTTCTCTCTCTAGACACACTGAGAATATATCTGCTGAACAAAATTCTGCATTGGCGACAGGAAGGGCATCCGGCCATTAAATCACTTCTGCTAGCTCTATTCAGTTGCCCAGACTCCACCCCTCAAGGGATTATGGGGTCGTTAAATGATGATGATTTGCAACAGTTCTTCACTTACTTGAAGATAGTTGGGATCTCCCCTCGCCCCCATACTAAATATTCCCAACTAGACTTCCAAACTGTTGGTTATTCACCATTGACCAGGGCATTTTCTTAATATCTCTCCTAAAATTCAGCAATGAGAATGCATCCTAACACCCCAGATGTGCTCAGCTCTTTTTGATATCGACAAAATAATTATGTTTCTACAGTCTTGTTAAGGAGTTATTGTGCTGTTATAAGCACATACACAGCGAAATGTGTTGTAGTAATGGTGTTGCAGTTTGATATGAATGCTATTCAGTCAATAAACAGAATATCTTTAGTATGTACAAAATAGTTTTTACTTGAATAGTAGCAAAGTTAAATAGGAAGTCCAAGTCATACACAGGTATTCAGTCAATGCGAAGTTTCTTCTTCTTGCCTATCTTTGTTTTAACTCACAAACAAAGATTACAGCTATCACTTAATTCTATACTATCAAAGATAGTTGCTCTTCTCTTCACAGCAATTCCACACAGTCATAAAGTAATCTACTCATCAGTAAAGCAGCAGAGAGTCTTCAATCCGGAACACACCGTCAAACACCACTCACCACACTAAACCACACTAAACCACCAACCACACTGAGCATGCTCTCTTGCTTGCTTATATAGTAATCATCCACAATGCATTTAAAGCAATATACACATAACAATGATTTGTGGCTTAATCATATATTAACACACCCAATCATTTGAACAGGGTTCTAACACGTCTGATGTTGCATTCTTTGGTGGGGTGTGTGTGTGTGTGTGTGTGTGTGTTTGTTTTGGCACAAAGTTGACTCACTCTCTCTTATCATGATCCACAGAGATTCCCAGTGACTTTTGGGCAGCAGCTCAAACGCAACTTCTTCATTCTTCCCCTCAACCTAAAAGGTTACTCTGCCCATGTGCACCGAGTGAAGAAGTGGAGCTGCAGATTGCAGCACGAGGCAACGCAAATTGCAAAACCCAGACAAGAAGGGACATTTAGATCATTTGTATTCCGCACAGAAGCGTAAAACTGATTTACAGTTCCTGGCAGAGCCAGATTAATTTTGATTACATGAACCGAGATCCTAAAATCCTATTAACCTCAGAGGCAGGATAACTGCTCATAATTTCTGAAAAATAGAATTTTTGAAGTAACCTAACTACAACAAGTTGATTTTTTCCCCCAGCCACTGCAAAATAAACTCTAGCATTATGGAAATGAACATTTCCCCCCCAACACTTAATTTCAAATTGCATATCCGGCCGCTATTTGCTAATGTAGAAAATCCTGAAGGCTAGTTTAAATCGTTGACATCCTTGTGCCCTTACCCATTTTGGGAGACATTGAACTCAACTGGAAGTTGACAAGTTACAAAGATGTAAATGGCTGCCAGGGTGGGGGGAAAAACACCACACTCCAAAATCTAAACGCAAACTAGAATGCTGAATCCAAAGGGCCAAATATAAGTATCATCAGACTTGAACATTGGGCGCTATCCAATAAAATGAAATTCAATGGTGAAAAAAGTAAGGTTCTACATTTAGGCAAGAAAAACAAAATGCACAGGTACAGTATATGTGGTACTTTGCTCAACAATAGTAACTGTGAGAGGGATCTTGGAGTCCTAGTGGACAACCATTTAAATATGAGCCAGCCGTGTACAGCAGCTGCCAAAAAAGCCAACACAGTTCTAGGCTGCATAAACAGAGGGATAGAATCAAGATCACATGAAGGGTTAATACCACTTTATAAGGCCTTGGTAAGGCCACACTTGGAATACTGCATTCAGTTTTCGTCACCCCAATGTAAAAAGGATGTTGAGAGTCTAGAAAGAGTACAGAGAAGAGCAACCAAGATGATTTGGGGACTGGAGGCTAAAACATATGATGAACGGTTGCAGGAACTGGGCATGGCTAGTCTAGTGAAGAGAAGGACTAGGTGAGACATGATAGTAGTGTTCCAATATTTGATGGGCTGCCACAGAGAGGAGGGGAACAACCTATTTTCCAAAGCACCCGAAGGCCAGACAAGGAATAATGGATGGAAATTGATCAAGGAGAGATTCAACCTAGAAATAAGGAGAAATTTTCTGACAGTGAGAACAATCAATCAATGGAACAGAAGTTTCCTTTGGAAGTTTTGGGAGCTTCATCACTGGAGGCTTTCAAAAAGAGATCGGACTGCCATTTGTCAGAAATGGTGTAGGGTGTCCTGCTTGGGTGGGGGGTTGGACTAGATGACCTACAAGGTCCCTTCCAACTCTGTTAATCTGTCCTTCTCTCCAGTACAACGCAGCTCATGTGACTTTCCAAGTTTTCGCGTTTCGCCAAAGCAGTTGCCATCAATCGACTGAAGCCTGCTTTGTGTGTGCAGAAACTACTGTATGCCAATCTACACCTTCCGTGGGTGTAAGGTTTGTCATGGTCTGGTTTTCCGCATAGGTCACATGTTTAACTAAGGCTCTTGCTAGACCCTATGTTCTATGTTGCTTTTAACCATGTTATTGTAAGTTTGGTACTGACAAGTCAATGCGAACTGCTTGCATCTACCGCTGTTCCCTTTTCCACTGCAGTGTTTAAATTATTAAAGGGGACTAACTGTTTTAAAGAACTGAATATGTACAGCCTGGAAGACAGAAGGGGAAGATGGGATGTGACTGAAACCTATAAATATATGAAGGGTGTGAATAAAGTTCTAGAAGGCGGTATTTTCAATATTAAGCAAATATCAAGCACACAAGAGCTGAACCTCAAACTGTCAAGAGGGAAGTTCAAAACCAATGTTAGAAAGAATTGCTTCACAGAAAGAGCAGTAGAAGCTTGGAACCAACTTCCAGCAAAAATAGTGAGTTAATCATCAGTAACTTGGTGTAAACATACTTGGACACATGTCCATCATCCAACAAAATATTTAAAAATAAAATATTAAAAAAAATAAAATAAAAGGCAGAGCCGAGGTGGCGCAGTGGTTAAAAGCAGCACTGCAACCTTCAGCTGATTGCTAGTTCAGCAGTTCAGCTGTTCAAATCTCACCAGGCTCAAGGTTGACTCAGCCTTCCATCCTTCCGAGGTGGGTAAAATGAGGACCCAGATTGTTGGGGGCAATATGCTGAACTCTGTAAACCGCTTAGAGAGGGTGGTAAAGCACTATGAAGTGGTATATAAGTCTAAGTGCTATTGCTATTGATGGACAATTAGGTCATTGACTGCCATCACTTTTCTATTTCTGTGTCCCTATTTCTAAGTGCTAACCAAGGTCCTTCAAACTAGTCATATGAGCAAATCTAAATACTAAGAGTATTTAGTATGTTATATACTTTAGTAAGGTATGCGGTGGCTCAAAGGGACGTGGTGGCTCAGCGGCTAAGACGCTGAGCTTGTTGATCAGAAGGTCGGCAGTTCAGCAGTTCGAATCCCTAGCGCCGCGTAACGGAGTGAGCTCCCATTACTTGTCCCAGCTTCTGCCAACCTTGCATTTCCAAAGCACGTAAAAAATGCAAGTAGAAAAAATAGGGACCACCTTTGGTGGGAAGGTAACAGCGCTCCGTGTGCCTTCGATGTTTAGTCATGCCGGCCACATGACCATGGAGAACGTCTTCAGACAGCGCTGGCTCTTCGGCTTAGAAATGGAGATGAGCACCGCCCCCTAGAGCGACTAGCACATATGTACAGGGAAACCTTTACCTTTTATACTTTAGCACAGTGGACCTCAACATTTCGGGCACCAGGGAATGGTTCTGTGGAGAGAGATTTTTCTATGGACCAGAGAGGGTGTGATTTAATGTGCTGCCTGCATCCCACGGATGGGGTTCCGTTTGTTGCCATGGCCCAGTTTCTGGCATGCTGTGGCCCACTGCCATTCCATGGACCGGGGTTGGCGACCCCTGCTTTAATATATAAGAGGTTTAGTATAAACTTCTCCATTCTATATAGAGAAAAATATTGGTGTGTGGAAGAGAGAAAATTCCCAGTTTCGTTCCTTGCATATTAATTTTTTTAAAAAAATTGCCATCTCAAAAGGAATGACGTGTTCCCCACTTTGAGGAATTAAGCTAATAAGACATAAGCTGGTTCTCAACGTAGAAATGAATTGAACCCTGCTAATAAATAGAAGTGACACACTCTTTGTTTAGGGTAATTTAAATAAATGTCATGCAAATCAAACTATAAATTCACGGAGCATTCCCTGCGGGACGGGATTTCAATAAAGATGTTGGCATAAATCAGTCTTTCTGCTGATGCATATGAGTCCACTTCAGGAAAAGAAAAAGAAAAGGAAAAAAAAGGATCAGCAAAAAATAAATTACTTAAAAAAATTACTTGAATGATTCTTGGTGAGGCGGAACAGAGCTAGCATCCAAGAATGCCAGCAAATGATGGCACTCGTTCCACTGATAGGGACTTTATAAAGTTGCATTTTAAACATGTTCCTGCAACTGCTAATATCATGCGGCAGCATAAATAGGAAGGTTATTAATATTTCAAAAATCTAATTTTCTCTACATTGCAGCGGTAATGAAGTTTGATATGACATAGGTTCTGCCAAGACACACACACACACACACACACACACACACACACACACACACACACACACACACACACACACATCCATAAGGAAGGCTGAGCGCCAAAGAATGGAGGCCTTTGAACTATGGTGCTGGAGAAGACTCCTGCGAGTCCCTTGGACTGCAAGGTGATCCAACCGATCAGTCCTAGAGGAGATCAACCCTGACTGCTCTTTAGAAGGCCAGATCCTGAAGATGAAACTCAAATACTTTGGCCACCTAATGAGAAGGAAGGACTCACTGGAGAAGAGCCTAATGCTGGGAAAGATTGAGGGCAAAAGAAGAAGGGGACGGCAGAGAATGAGGTGGCTGGATGGAGGCACTGAAGCAGTCGGCGTAAGCTTAAATGGACTCCGGGGGATGGTAGACAACAGGAAGGCCTGGAGGAACATTGTCCATGGGGTCGCGATGGGTCGGACTTGATTTCGCAACTAACAACAACAAATATATATATATATATATATATATATATATATATATATATATATATATATATATATATATATATATATATATATATATATATATATATATATATATATATATATATATATATATATATATATATATATATATATATATATATATATATATATATATATATAAAATAAACCTAAATTTATCCTCTCCATGGAGATTCTCAGTCATCCAGGTCATGGTTGTCCCAAAGGTGTTTTTTCAAGAGGCAACTGGACTTTCTGGTTTTTCTTTGAAGACTTTTTGCTTCTCATTCAAGAAGCTTCTTCAGCTCTGACTGGATGGTGGGGAATGGAAGGATTTATGCTCCTTATGCCCAGCTGTCTGCAAGGAATATACATCCTTCCATTCCCCACCATCCAGTCAGAGCTGAAGAAGCTTCTTGGATGAGAAGCGAAATGTCTTCAAAGTTAAAAAAACAGAAAGTCCAGGTGCCTCTTGAAAAAAGCACCTTTGGGACTAAACTTTCTCTGGGTTTTTTTTTCCAGTTTTATGTCCTGAAAAAATAATTTCAGATTTGTTTTAGGTTTTTTTTTTTTAAAGATTTGACAACTATTTCGATTGACCGTCACCACTATCTGCAATTTTTACTGGTGGAGGGTGTTTTGATTTGAGTGGCCATCATCCGTTTGAAACAGAAAGAAAGCAATATTTTGGCATTCAACTTTGTTTTCTGTATATGCAGCAGCTCTCTTCGGTTCTGCATAGGACACAAAGAAGGTTATACATAAAAATGTATGGCATTCTCATTATTTATATTTATTTGCAATTTCATTCTGTACCCAGAGTTCAATTAATTCCTTTAATCCTAAATTAATGCACAAATCTCTGTGAGGACATTTATTAAAAAACACTCGTGTGGACTGAATATAAATAAAGCTATTTTCTTATAAAAAGTATCCTTACTTAAAATCAGTTTGATATGTTCAAGTGGGGAAAGGATGATTTCGGAAATTACTAATCCATCTGACTTCTGGGAAAGAATACTAATTTAATAAGTGAAACTTTTTCCCTAAACTGTTTGTTGTTGTTGTTGTTGTTGTTGTTGGTTGTGAAGTCGTGTTCGACCCATCGCGACGCCATCAACAATGTTCCTCCAGGCCTTCCTGTCCTCTACCATCCCCCGGAGTCCATTTAAGCTCACGCCGACTGCTTCAGTGATTCCATCCAGCCACCTCGTTCTCTGCCGTCTCTTTCTTCTTTTGCCCTCAATCGTTCCCAGCATTAGGCTCTTCTCCAGTGAGTCCTTCCTTCTCATTAGGTGGCCAAAGTATTTGAGTCTCATCTTCAGGATCCGGCCTTCTAAAGAGCAGTCAGGGTTGATCTCCTCTAAGACTGACCAGTTTGATCGCCTTGCAGTCAAAGCGACTCGCAGGAATCTTCTCCACCACCATAGTTTAGCTTCAACCACAACAATACACGAGCACATAACAGATACAAACTCAAAGTGAACCGCTCCAAACTTGACTGTAGAAAATATGACTTTAGCAACAGAGTGGTAAATGCCTGGAACTCACTACCTGACTCTGTGGTTTCGTCACCAAACCCCCCAAACTTTACCCTTAGACCGTCCACTGTTGACCTCACCCGATTCCTAAGAGGTCAGTAAGGGGCGTGCATAAGTGCACCAGCGTGCCTACCGTCCCTGTCCTAATGTTCCCTCTTATCAGTACCCATCTTATGTATATAAACAATGTTATATCTATGTATATTACCAACATGTACTTGACAAAAATAAATAAATAAAATAAAATAGTTCAAAGGCCTCAATTCTTTGGCGCTCAGCCTTTCTTATGGTCCAACTTTCACAGCCATACATTGCAACTGGGAAAATCATAGCCTTGACTATACACACTTTTGTTGGCAGGGTGATGTCTCTGCTTTTTAGTATGCTGTCTAGATTTGTCATAGCTTTCCTCCCCAGGAGCAAGTGTCTTTTAATTTTTTGGCTGCAGTCCCCATCTGTGGTGGTCTTGGAGCCCAGGAAAATAATATCTGTCACTACCTCCGTTTCTTAACATTTCTTAACATAACTAAACTGTTACAATCCGGTAATAGAAAGAAATGGGCCTTTGATGGAAAGCATAACATAAATGTTTGACAAGATGTGTACACATTTAATTCAAAATTAAAAACAAATCTTTACTAAACGGTGTCATTCTTAAGGTAGATTAATCGACCAAAATAGCATTTAAGGTACTACAGTATAACTAGCTTTCAGACAAATCTTTTGCATGCAAATTCTATTTGCACAAAAATCTCTAAATCTCTTTAAGGACAGCTCTACATAATATGGCAGGTTCTTCTGTAGAAAAACTTTATGGATACCTTCAGCTTATTTAGGACAACGGCCAACCTACATATTAACAAATGATGTGGAAAATAATGTGACCTAGAAAAAAGAAAGCCATCCACTGGCTGTAAATGCCCCCGTGGGAATAAATTGTGTTAGGAAGCTGCATTCTATCCCTGTTATAGCTGGACAAAGTTGTATAAATTTTCAGGGAAGGGGAAAAAAATTGAGGTTTCCATAAGATGTGTGTCAGGCCGAGGCTACTTTATTTGGGATCTTTGGCCTGCCACACTTTTATACTATTATACTATGCATTTTCTACTGTGGGAAAATGGGAGGGGGGATTGTTTGAAGTTGCTGGTATGCAGCAGGGGCGGGTTCCTAATTTTTTTACTACCACTCTGTGGGCGTGGCTTATTTTATGGGTGTGGCTTGCCAGCCATGTGACCAGGTGGGCGTGGGCCTCGGGAGCTTGGCAGCGGCCGGAGAAGCAAGGGGGCATTACCCACCCGCAACGCAGCCCCCCGCAGTGGGAGCAGCAAGACCGCGGCAGTGGTTCTTTTAGGAGGCTCCGTCCGGCCTGAATGCTTCTCCCCATTCGATGATCCTAGGCTCCTGACGCCCGTTCCCCCTCCCCTCAGCAGCTTGAGAAGCCTTGAACATGCAAAAATGCCTAGGATCATCACTGCGCGTTCGTGGCTTCTCGGACTGCTGAGGGGATGGGAATGGAGATATCTCCTGCTGCCTATTCTTTCAGCATCTCACGCGCTCCCTCAGCCATCCTCCCCTGCTTGAACACACTGTGGGGTAGGAAGGCAGCGCATGCACAGTGCCGGAAGCTCGGCTTCTGGGCATGCGCAAAAGAAATTTTTTTAAAAAGTAAAAAAAAAAATGTGCTTGGTTTTTAGCTTTGTTTTAGCAGGAAACTTTTAAACACCATAGAGAAATAGATTATAGAAGGAGAAAAACTTATCTTAAGGTCAAAATATGCAAAAGGGATGTAAAAGTAGCTCAGATAGACACCCTCCCAAGTCACATGAGTATATGAGGGGAAAGAGGTAAAACACAGCCATTGAAGAGAGAGAGAAGTGAAGTGTTTTAGAAACTGTTTTTTATCCCCAACCAGGGGATAAAAAGAAAGCACGCGTGCTCAAAACCAGCAAACTAATGTGCTGAAGCTGACCAGACTAAGGACTAACCAGATGAATACCTGGTAGGCAGATTATTTTTTCCCTGTTTTCCTCCCCCAAAACTAAGGTGCGTCTTAAACTCCGGTGCGTCTTATACTCCGAAAAATGCATTATATTTGTGTTTGTATCTGTATATCAGTCTTGAAGTCAACAAAAGAGGAGAAGTTGGATGAAGTCAACAAAAGAGGAGAAGTAGGTATGTTTAGCATAGAGAAGATGGAGGCAGATAGAAATGCTCTCTTAAAGTATCTGAAGGATTGTCCCAAAATGAACAAGTTCAGAGTTGTTCTAGAAGAACAGGCTAAGAAACAATTATAAATAGGAAGGAAGTAAATTTGAGTTAGAAGACAGAAAAAGCATCCTTAAGGGTAAGAAGATATGCAGATGATACCACTCTAATGGCAGAAAGTGAAGAGGAACTCAAGAGCCTCTTGATGCAGGTGAAGAAGGAGAGTGCAAAAGTTGGCCTAACAAATATTCCAATACCATTATGAAAATACCACAGAATGTTTAAGTAGAATAGAAATGTTGAAAATATCATCGTTCATCATTTTAGCCATTGTCTATCTATTGCAGGATGAAGGCATCTTCCGCATGTTTCCAACCTGTATGGTCCTAAGCTTTCTTTTGCCAATAAAGAGCCATGGTGGCACAGTGGTTAGAGTGCAGTGCTGCAGGCTACTTCAGCTGACTGCTAGCTGCAGTTCGGCAGTTCAAATCTCACTGGCTCAAGGTTGACTCAGCCTTTCATCCTTCCGAGGTGGGTAAAATGAGGACCCAGATTGCTGGGGACAAGATGCTGACTCTGTAAACTACTTAGAGAGGGCTGTAAAGCACTGTGAAGCTGTATATAATTCTAAGTGCTATTGCTATTGCTAATTGGGCAAGCAATCCTTGCTGATGTTGTCGATCCATCTGTTTTAGGTCTCTTTCGTGGATGCTTTTTATCAAATGGGATCCATTCTATGACAGCCTTGGTCCATCTGCCATCAGTTCTTCTTGCTATGTGACCAGTCTATTTCCATTTCAATTCTTTTACTCTCTTGATGGTATTGTATACTTTTGTTTGTTCTCTAAACCATGCGCAGGTCTTTCTAGTTTGTCTTGTAATGCCGAGCACAGAATGATTAAGTACAATAAAAATGTTGAAAACGTATGTCATAACATATTCAACATAAGCACAGCAGCAGGGGCGGGTTCCTAATTTTTTTACTACCACTCTGTGGGCGTGGCTTATTTTGTGGGTGTGGTTTGCCAGCCATGTGACTGGGTAGGTGTGGCTTGCTGGCCATGTGACCTGGTGGGCATGGCTTCTCGGACTGCTGAAGGGAGGGGAACTGAGATAAGTCCTGCCGCCCATTCCCCCTCCCCTCAGCAGCTCGAGAAGCCTCAAAAGTGCAAAAATGCCTAGGACAGTGTTTCCCAACCGGGAATTCTGGGAGTTGAAGTCCAGACATCTTCAAGTTCCCAAGGTTGGGAAACACTGGCCTAGGATCATCACCATGCGTTCGTGGCTTCTCGGACTGCTGAAGGGAGGGGAATGGAAATAGCTCCTTCCGCCTGTTGTTTCAGCGTCTCACGCGCTCCCTCAGCCATCCTCCCCTGCTTGGACTCACTGTGGGGTAGGAAGGCAGCACATGCGCAGTGCCAGAAGCTCGGCTTCTGGGCATGCGCAGAAGAAATTTTTTTTAAAAAATGGCGGCGCCCAGGCACAGGCAACTGACCGCACTGGTACTATGACATCACCAATGTCGGCCACTACCGATGCTATAGAGTGGACTGCACTGGTAGGAACCCACCACTGCCCAGCAGCAATTGTCACCCCAAAAAAAGAACATCCTTGATATTAATCAAAGTATCAGAAATTCAAATAGGATGACTCTCAGCTCCAGGAAATTTGCAAATGACCCAAATGCATGTGTTAAGTTAGACAACCTCAGAGCCTGAATTTTATTTACAAGTGTAAATTATCTTATTTCCTACTGCATCACAACAACTCTTCAGAATGTTTGTTGAATTTAAGAATTCAGGTAGGACTTTAGATCGCTGATTGTTGAGATTG
Source organism: Diadophis punctatus similis (assembly GCA_023053685.1). NCBI lineage: Eukaryota > Metazoa > Chordata > Lepidosauria > Squamata > Dipsadidae > Diadophis > Diadophis punctatus. The sequence goes on from JALIGW010000006.1 coordinate 6,360,614, forward strand.
CAGATAAGGTCTTGCTCAACTACCTAGCTATTGCTAGTTAGCTAGTTGAGCAAGACTTTTATTTTAGACTTGATACATGCAAAAATATAGACTTTTATCACTCAAAGTGGCAAAGGTAATATTTAATTCAATGACACTGAGTGAAAAGTAAAACCATTCTAATGTCAAGCTTGATTCATAAGGTGACCAAACCACCCTATGAGTAAAGCTTTGATAAATGATGCACTGCAAAGATACAGCAGTTCCTTTGGAGTTTTAAATTCCTGTTATTAAGAAGCATGTTAAAGTGACAGCCAAAAGCAGTTTCAATTTGAAAATCATAGGCTTTCAACTGCCAAAGTTGTCTTAGGACCAGTTTACCCAATGGAGCACCTTCTCCCATACTACTTACCCAGACCTTAAACATTGTCAGGCCGAAGCCATTTTAGTTGGGGTCTTTGGCCTGCCACACTTTATAGTATATTAATGAGCATTCTCTACTGTGGGAATTTGGGAGGGGGAATTGCATGAGGGCTGTCTGTATGTAGCCATAACAAATTCTTTCTAGAAAGTCAAGGTCGTTCTTTGTCTTTGCACACCTGCACCTTCACTGAAGGAGATGGGTGGATCTGCCAGGCTGGCAGTTGGACATTGGTCAACGTGATGGACTTGGGGGTGCGGGGACAAGGGCTTGAACTTTCAACTGGGTGGTGAAACCCGGAGGACTTCAGATTTGGGATTCACCCAGATGTGCCAACATGGCTCTGTTAATAAATTGGAACTTTGAGGAAGCAATTGTGTAAGGTATGTCTTTCCAGCCACAATTAAAGTACGAACTTCTGAGTCAGTGTTCTCAAAAGGATTCCTTTAATTTGCATCTGTATAACATCCATTCATTCAAAGCAAAGTCTAAATGCCTTCAGGCAAGGCAAGCATATTTAACCTTAATGCCCCACCCCATCCAGCATAATCAATCCACAAATGTGTGACCAGATGGTTACGTTCCCAGCCTCTCTTCCGTTCAAACTGACTTGCAATTACCCCTCATAAAACCCTATCTTAAGATGAGAGGCTCCCAGGTGTCTGGGATCCGGATATGTTATAACCTTTTGATCAAGCAGAGCCAAGACCTCCCTTCTCCTTTTGAATGGCAGAGTCTGGAGTCTGACAAATTGCCTCGGACTCTGATTCAATTTTAGATGCTATTTGGAACCCTGACACCAAGAATGACACAGGAAATTACTTAAGAGTAGTTTCCTTTATTGTTCTTCACCTGTAGACAGAATCTTGCCAGACTAAAGCAACTATTTGAACAACTACAGATACAGTTTGGGGGAAAACTTAGGGAGGAACTGTTTTCAACCCTCTTTCTGCTGACCAAACTTTCCAAGCTCTTCTGCCTCTTTGCCCTCTCGAAAGCAACAGGGGTGGTATTCACTTAACTTCCCTACCGGTTTGCAAATGTGAGCACGTGTGCATGCTACACTACCAGGCACCACCTCCGCACATGCACACAGCCTCCAGTGCATGCTCTGTACTCGTGCACGCACCTTCCTTGCATGCGTCCAGCCATGAAAACGTGGCTAAATAGGACAGCATTACATCTGGGAGGGTGGGCGGGCCCGCCCGCTGTCGGCACTACCTGTTTCCCCGAACTGGACCAAACCTGCAGAATATCACCTCTGGAAAGCAGCCCCTCCCTCCCAATATGCGCCCAATATAAAGCCCCAAAATAAGCCCTAATTAATACCTCGCCCACTCCAGGGTGCACGGGTAAAAATTAAGCTAGGGTGGGGATGCAGGGGTGGGTGGGTAGAGCTGCCTATTACTTACCTTCGGACGGTTGCAGCCCAACATCTGCCTTGCTAGCCCATTTCTTCTGCAGTCGACAAGTCTTTCCTGAAGGCCTCTGTAGCCAATAGAGCTCTGGATTGATCCGGAGCTCTCTTATCAGCTACAGAGGCCTTGAGGAAAGCCTTGCAGTTCTTGCTGACCACAGAAGAAGTTCCTGAAGGCCTCTGACAGTGAAAACTAGGCCGGGGGCTATGTGCACAAGTGAGGTGAGTCAATGGACAACATTCATCCCCCAATATGTAAGACCTGGTGACTGTTTTGGTGGCAAAAAAAAAAAATAAGACAGGGTCTTATTTTCGGGAAAACATGATATTTAGAAGAGCCAATAGAAATAACTGTGAGCTAACATCACCAATTGCAGAAAGATGAAAGATACAATGGCCAATGTTACTGGAAGCTATTGAGAAGCCAAGGAGAGACACAATATTACAGAGCCGAGGTGGCGCAGTTGTTAGAGTGCAGCACTGCAGGCTACTTCAGCTGACTGCTAGCTGCAGTTAAGCTGTTCAAATCTCACCGGCTCAAGGTTGACTCAGCCTTCCATCCTTCTGAGGTCAGTAAAATGAGGACCCAGATTGTTGGGGGCAATATGCTGAACTCGCTTAGAGAGGGCTGTAAAGCACTATGAAGCGGTATATAAGTCTAAGTGCTATTGCTATTGCTATAGATACTCTTTTGGAATATCAGTGCTGTGAATGGTTACTTTTTATTATGTTGGATGAACAATAGGAACTCAATATTCTGAGTACACTCACTGGTGATTAAATTGGAAAGGTGGGTAGGAAAAGGTGCAGTAAGTTTAGAGGAGGCAGGCTTAGTTTAAAGCATTTGACCAAGTTCTGATGCCAGTGTCTGAAAGCTACATATGAACCAATCTTTATTTTGGAGATTTCACAGAAAGGACTGACATGTGGGGAAAACTTATCTTTAAAAAAAGGTCTGTCAATTCATGAATTTAAAAAAGGTGGATTCCACTAATATCTATGACTGTAGGAGATGACCAGGCTGAGACCAAGGGAGGGGTCAAACATGTCATAAGCCATGAGTCTCTTCATGTCCGCAAGAGATCTAAGTCCAGCCCACCTTGAATGCCTTTCTTATCTCCCACTCATTTCCCTTGACTGTTAGTTGGTCAGATTCTTGTAGAGAGAAAGAAGGAAAGAAAGAATATTATGTAAAAATAAAGGTTTAAGATTTACATTTGTTTGAATGTGTGTTTGTGTGTGTATTTTGGAAGAGCTTTTTTCTTGGCAGAACAATCCACAGAACTGAATTGCAAATTTTGATTTCAGGAAGTTTTCTTTTTCCTACTATTAAAACAATAGAGCAAGCCTAAGATTGTAGCAAAGACTCTATTTGTTATCCTGAAGATTTAATTTACTTAAAATCATTGGGATTAACTAACAATGCTAGATCCTGTCCTCCTTGCATTTCACAATTGGTTCATGTAATAATTACCTTTTGATAAGAATAAGAGTGACTGCAGGAACAAAGTAACGCATTGTGATCAAATTGTGCCCTGCAAAATATACTTGCTCCTCTATTGTGAAATAACACAACATTGCAGAATAATGATGAAATCAATATGCTCCTATAATGTCTCATAGATACAAAGACGTTATCTGAATTGTAATGTGAAATAGGACCATTTATCTGCAGCAACGTATAAAATCATCCGTAATAAAATGCTAGCGTACTGTACATTATCAAAACGTGGAGTTCTATAACACACTGAAAGACACAGGAAATTGAAAAATGGATACCAATCAGTTGAGCAAAGATTTTAAATTCTATTTCAAATTCTGTTTATAGAAAGAGATCAATTTATCCTTCCAAAAAATACATTTCAGTAAAGACAAAGATCAAGATTGTAACTATCTACGTATATTCCTGCGGTTACAACAAGAAGACAGGATTCTTCTGAGTTCAATATGCTTGTTCCTTTTCAATTTATTTTTATTTTATTTTTTATTTTGTCAAGTACGTATTGGTAATATACATAGATACTGTATAACATTGTTTATATACATAATAAAAGGGAACATTAGGGCAGGGACGGTAGGCACGCTGATGCACTTATGCACGCCCCTTACTGACCTCTTAGGAATCGGGTGAGGTCAACAGTGGACAGTCTAAAGGTAAAGTTTTGGGGATTTGGTGACGAAACCACAGAGTCAGGTAGTGAGTTCCAGGCATTAACCACTTTGTTGCTAAAGTCGTATTTTCTACAGTCAAGTTTAGAGCGGTTCACTTTGAGTTTGTATCTGTTGTGTGCTCGTGTATTGTTGTGGTTGAAGCTGAAGTAGTCATTGACAGGAAGGATGTTGTAGCAGATAATTTTATGAGCTATGCTTAGGTCATGCCGAAGGCGACGTAGTTCTAAGCTTTCTAAGCCCAGGATTTCAAGTCTGGTTGCGTATAGTATTCTGTTGCGAGTAGAGGAGTGGAGGACTCTTCTCGTAAAGTATCTCTGGACACTTTCTAATGTATTTATGTCTGATATGCGGTGTGGGTTCCAGACAGATGAGCTGTATTCAAGGATTGGTCTGGCGAATGTTTTGTACATGTATTTCATCATACATTACCACGGCTTAGATGGAGGCCGTGGGAGCTGAGATAGCGCAGTGGTTAAAAGCAGCATTGAGACCTTCAGCTGATTGCTAGTTCAGCAGTCCAGCTGTTCGAATCTCACTAGGCTCAAGGTTGACTCAGCCTTCCATCCTTCTAAGGTCGGTAAAATGAGGACCCAGATTGTTGGGGGCAATATGCTGACTCTGTAAACCGCTTAGAGAGGGCTGGAAAGCACTATAAAGCGGTATATAAGTCTAAGTGCTATTGCTATTGCTATAAACAAATCCTTGAATCTTTGCATATAGCAGCTGTTCAACAGCCAAAGAACATCTGTACCAAATGTATAACATGTCTATAGGTTAACAATATGTCAACCAATCTATATAATGTATAGATCTTTTCTGCAAGGGTTGGGTATTTCTTTTCTTGTTCTTTGAGAGATGAATGCCTCATGCTCTCAAAGCAGAAAGGGCGCTTCGTAGAGGACTTCTTAGAAAGATTTTGAGGTCACACAAAATTACACAGGGCTGTTATGCACGGCAATTTTTACTTGATTACCTCCCATGATATAATCTGCTTGGAGCAGAAGCTGGCTTAAGAAATCTCTTTCCAAATGTCGGGAGGGAAGGAGGGAAGGGAGGGAGGGAGGGAGTGAAGGAAGGAGGGAGGGAGGGAGAGGGGAGGGAGGGAGGGAAGGAAGGAAGGAGAGAGGGAGGGATGGAGGGAGGGAGAGAGGAGGGAGGGAGGAAGGGAGGGAGGGAGGAAAAAAGAAAGAAGGAAGGAAGGAAGGAAGGAGAAGAGGGTTAGGGTTAGGAAACATGGTAGATAGATAGATAGAGAGAGAGAGAGAGAGAGAGATGATGGAGATGATAGAGATGATAGAGGAGATAGAGGAGATAGAGGAGATAGAGGAGATAGAGATAGAGATAGAGATAGAGATAGAGATAGAGATAGAGATAGAGATAGAGATAGAGATAGAGATAGAGATAGAGATAGAGATAGAGATAGAGATAGAGATTCATTGGAAAAGGGAGGGAGGGAGGGGAGGAAGGAAGGAGTGAGTGAGTGAGTGAGTGAGTGAGTGAGGGAGGGAGGGAGGGAAGGAAGGAAGGAAGGAAGGAAGGAGGGAAGGGAGGGAGGGAGAGAAGGAAGGAGGGAGGGAGGGGAGAGGGAGAAGGAAGGAAGGAGGGAGGGAAAGAAGGAAGGAGGGTGGGAAGGAGAGAAGGAAGGAAGGAGGGAGGGAGGGAAGGAAGGAGGGTGGGATGGAGGGAGGGAAGGAGGGAGGGAGGGAGGCAGGGAGGGAAGGAAGGAAAGAAGGAGGAAAGGAGGGAAGGAGGGAAGGAGGAAGGGAGGAGACAGGGAGAAAAGGAAGGGAGGGAGGGAGGGAAGGAGGGAGGAAAGAAGGCAGGAAGGAGGGAGAGAAGGAAGGAAGGAGGGAGGGAAGGAAGGAAGGAAGGAGGGTGGGAGGGAGGGAGGGAGGGAAGGAAGGAAAGAAGGAGGGAAGGAGGGAAGGAGGGAGGGAGGAGACAGGGAGAAAAGGAAGGGAGGGAGAGAGGGAAGGAGGGAGGAAAGAAGGCAGGAAGGAGGGAAAGAGGGAGGGAGGGAGGAAAGAAGGCAGGCAGGCAGGAAGGACCTTTCTTTTTCTTTTCTTCTTCTCCATATAGAGGTAATGACCCCATTCAATGGCAACAAAAACTTAGAACATATAATTCAAGAATGAAGTAAGGGGCAGTGAGGGCTGCAGACAACAATGCTACATAATGTCCTTTTATCTGCTGAAAACTTTCTTTCCTGCAAATAAACGCACTTTCTGGAGTTGGGTAAATGCTTTATTTCTGGCATTCAGCTGCTCCCTTCCCATGTGTCACCCTGAGAAAAGCAGAAGCCTTGGTTTTATTGACTAAATAAAGGATTTCTCCAACGCACTGAAAGCAATAAATAGTATTGCTTTCTTGCGGTATAGAATGGTGCACTGCAAATAGTGCGACTTCCAAACGATGAAATTGCTTCTTTGAATTTCACACAAATCGTTGAGGACGAAACCAGGAAACAGGACCCTGAAGGAGGTGTGTGTGTGTGTTTTTTTTCAAGGCCCAGGAGGCTGAAGACCGAACTATGCAAATTTGTATTTTCAAATTGTTCACTCAGTCTCAAAAATAGAAACGACACAATGGTTTGGCATGGTTTTAGAAATCTGCTCTTGCACAGCTTGGAAAGTTACATACATTATCAAATGACGTCCATTTAATACGTATTTCTAAAAAAGTTTCAGAAGCAGCCAATTCTATGCAAGGCAGTATAGAGTCCAAATCAATTCCGAAACATATGAATCAGAGGTTCACATAATTTCCCTACTGGTTCACGCATGTGCGCACACTCACTTCTGTCATGCACACACCTTCCATGCATATGCACGGCCCCCTGCGCATGCACTTTGCTTGCACGTGGCTTGAAAAAGTGGCTAAGTAGGCCGGCATAACACCGGGGCAGGCAACCCGCAGGTCGCTACTACCGGTTCGCCCGAACCGGTCCAAACCGACTGACTACCACCTCTGATCTGAATAGACTCAACCCTTTGAACTGACTTTCCTATTCCTATTTAGAAAATGTATTCAGTTTGGGGATTTGAACTGCCTTGGAATCAAACCTTCAAATCGCATATTTATGGAGCCCTAGAATCTAGTCTTTCACTGGTCAAGTGGTAAAAAAAGCTCCAGTAAACTCTTAAAATTATTAAAATTTTAATTAAAAGCAGCCTGAAACTTCCTAACTGTGAGAACAATTAACCAGTGTATTTTTGGTTTTCCTTGCCTAAATGTAAGACTTTACTTTTCTCTACATTGAATTTCGTTTTGTTAGATAGGGCCCAGTGTTCAAGTCTGCCAAGATCTTTTTGGATCCTGAGCTTGTCTTCTGGGATGTTGGCTATTCCTACCAACTTAGTGTCATCTGCAAATTTGAATGAGTTCCCCTTCTATTCTCTCATCTAAGTCATTTATGAAGATATTGAAGAGTACTGGGCCTAAGACAGAACCTTGGGATACCCCACTGCTTACTTTCCTCCATGTAGACATATTACCATTAAGGCCTATGACCAGGGATGGGTTCCTCCCAGTTCGGACCGGATAGCCTGAACCATTAGCAATCCGCTGGTAACGTCATGTTACTGGATCAGCCGGTGCCGGTCTGTGCATGCCACCATCTTTTTTTCATTCAGCAGCTCGAAAAAGGGCCCGCCCACCCACCCCTGGGTTAATACTGGGTTAATAATGAGCCGAGGTGGCGCAGCGGTTAGAGTGCAGTACTGCGGACCACTTTAGCTGACTGTGATCCGTAGGTCAGTGGTTCAAATCTCACCGGGCTCAAGGTTGACTCAGCCTTCCATCCTTCCGAGGTAGGTAAAATGAGGACCCAGATTGTTGGGGGCAATGTAAATATATGCATTGCTTACTGCTGTAAACCGCTTAGAGAGTGCTTGCACTGTGAAGCGGTATATAAATCTCGCAAATAAATAAATAAATAAATAAATAAATAAATAAATAAATAAATAAATAAATAAATAAATAAATAAATAAATAAATAAATAAATAAATAAATAAATAAATGGATGGATGGATGGATGGATGGATGGATGGATGGATGGATGGATGGATGGATGGATGAATGAATGAATGAATGAATGAATGAATGAATGAATGAATGAATGAATAAATAAACCAATCAATCAATCAATCAATCAATCAATCAATCAATAGCAATAGCACTTAGACTTATATACCGCTTCACAGTGCTTTACAGCTCTCTCTAAGCAGTTTACAGAGTTCAGCATATTGCCCCCAACAATCTGGGTCCTCATTTTACCCACCTCGGAAGGATGGAAGGCTGAGTCAACCTTGAGCCGGTGAGATTTGAACAGCTGAACTGCTGAACTGCAGTGCTGCCTTTTAACCACTTCGCCACCTTGGCTCTTTACTTGATTACCTCCCATGATATAATCTGCTTGGATCAATCAATCAAATACTGATCTTTATTCCTCAGCTGTGTTTTGGGCTGATTCGAGCTCCTGAGCATGCGCAAAAGCCTAATTGCACAAGTGGATGCGCGCGCAAAACATCGTGATGCGAACCGGTGGTGATAATAAGTGGAACCCACCCTTGCTTATGACACTATCTAACCATCTCATCCTCCGCTTTCTCCTTCTCTTTTTGACTTCCATCTTTCAAACATCAGGAACTCTTTAATCATTTTGTGGCCAAAGTATTTGAGCTTCGGCATCTGTCTTTTCAAAGGATAGTTGGGGTTCTTTTCCTTTAAGGATGAACTCTCTTGGTGTCTGCATTTAGGAGTACTGTTGCCCCCCCAAAGGTAATTTTTTCAAAAGGCAGCTGGGCTTCATTTCTCCTTGAAGACATTTCGCTTCTCATCCAAGATGCTTCTTCACTTCTGTGGTACGGTTCTTCAGAACTGAAGAAGCTTCTTGGATGAGAAGTGAAACTTCTTCAAGGAAAATAAAGAAAGTCCAGCGGCCTTTTGAAAAAACACCTTTGGGGACAACCAAGGCCTGGATGACCGAGAATCTCTATAGATGAGAACTCTTACACTCTTTTTTTTTTAAATAGTCTTTATTAAATTTTTACAATAGGAAAAAAAGACACAAACAAAACAGACAAACACACAAACAAAACACACAAAACACAAACAAGTACACATATTTACAAACAACAACACGAAATAGTCCAATGCTTTAACAGCGTTATTAAGGTGTTTTGTTTCGTATCAAAATCTATATATACATTTTAAGTACATTCCATGTCGTGAGTATCGGTGATTATCATCCGTAAATTGGTTTATTTAATTACAGCTTGTAAAGAAAGCATTTATAAATATATCTCAATTCATCTGCCAAATTTTTAATTTTGGGTTTTGTTTAATCCAATTATATACCTTATTCCATATTTCGTAGAAATCCGTATCGTCTTTTCCGTGAATCTGCATTGTTAGTTTGCACATTTCTGCGCAATCGAGTATTTTTCTGATGACCATCGAAGCAGTGGGCACGTGAGAACTCTTACGCTCTTAATCCGATTAGAACAACAATCACAACGACTGTACATTTGTTCGCTTTCACGTGGCTGTGAAATGGGCAGTTCATTTATTCTGTATCAGCTTTCCCTCCCAATTATTGCCTTTTCTTTTTTGCTTCTAGATGGCATACATCTGGATCTCAGCTTGATGTGAGTAATTGTAATCAACATTTCCCATAGCCCAGGGTTAGTTTAACATTAATTAACAACAGGATATTAACAGCTTGCTTCTATGTTTAATGATTCTAAGGCTCCTTGTAAAACCTACCAAGTCCTAAGCCTACTAATCTGAAGCATAGTTCACATCAGAAATGGAGCTTTCCTTACTATTTCTCAGTGCTTGATTTGCTATTGGCACTCAAATATGTCTAGCTAAAGGCATGGAAGTAATGCAGTCGTATAAAATCTCCATTGCTTTGCTGATGTGCAATGAACTACTAATGCAGGGCTTTAGAACCAAGGTGGCGCATTAAGAGCTGTGAAGTGGCGCAGTGGTTAGAGTGCAGTACTGCAGGCTAATTTCGTCTGTCTGCAATTTGGCAGTTCAAATCTCACCAGGCTCAAGGTTGACTCAGCCTTCCATCCTTCCGAGGGCGGTAAAATGAGGACCCAGATTGTTGGGGGCAATAGGTTGACTCTGTAAACCGCTTAGAGAGGGCTGTAAAGCACTGTGAAGCGGTATATAAGTCTAAATGCTATTGCTATTGAGCTGGACATCCTTTTTGTGAAGGCCCATTAACACACAGGATGTTTGCCAAATTGTACACCATCCTACAGTTTGTTAAGGGATAGGGTATATGAACTAGCTCATAACTAGAATAATATATGTTACATTTGCCAATAACCATGGTGTACAACCCAAGTAAATTGTCCATATTGATAGGATATAGACAGGGGGAGCTTTTATTAAATCAAGCCCATTTCCAAAATAATGACTGGTTAAGCTGCATATTTTACATTTTTGTATCTAATTGTTCAAACAGTTGTTTTCCTGTGATTCTCCTTTAATCAGAATAAAGCAGGAAGGGACTTTGGAGGTCTTCTAGTCCAACCCCCTGCAGTAGACCCTATACCATTACGATTCCATGATTATGGCATCATGAAAAAGAATTTATTGACATGGATGTAGCTGAACGATTCTTAAGTCAAAGAGAAATAACAGTAAACATTGAAGACGTCACTTTGCATTTTTCAAGGTCTCAAGGGAACTGGGCAGCATATGTTTTTATTATGATGGCTAGGCACACAGTCAGCCAGATGTTTAGATTGAATTTGGTATTTTTGACCACTTATCTACTGTATTCCTTTCCAATGACCTGGGATAAGTAGATGTTGTTGTTTGATGGTATTAAAGGTATCATCACAGGCTGTAAGCTGTTCCAAAGAAAGCTGCCTTTTGCAATTGACTGATGGTGATTTTGTCAATGCTGCTCCAAATGCATTGGAATTGCACCCAAAGTTTTTCTTACTCTTGGTACTATCTTTGCTTCCTTTTGCCACAGTCATCCTACTTCTATTCGCAGATACTGTATTTGTATTTTGTGATTTTCTCCAGTTCTTTTTCTTTTCTTCTGCTGTTTCCAATTAGTGCCACATCCACCATCCAGTCACTTTTGTTTTTCTTATGGACAATTGTTAAGTCTGGGGTGTTGTGTGGCAGGTGTTTGTCTGTTTGAATTCAAAAGTCACAGAGAATTTTACCATCTTCATTTCCTATTATTTTGTCTATTTAATTCTTGCTTGCGGGAAACCGATATTTGAGCTGTGTTGGTGCAGTGGTTAGAGTGCAGTACTGCAGGCTATTTCTGCTGACTGCCGTCTGCCTGCAATTTGGCAGTTCAAATCACACCAGGCTCAAGGTTGACTCAGCCTTCCATCCTTCCGAGGTCGATAAAATGAGGACCCAGATCGTTGGGGGCAATATGCTGACTCTGTAAACCGCTTAGAGAGGGCTGTAAAGCACTGTAAAGCAGTATATAAATCTAAGTGCTATTGCTATTTCTTGCAGATATTCCAATGTTACGATGTTACAATGTTATGTTTGCATTTTGTTGTTTTGTAGTTAGCCTTGTGTAGTCTTCTTGCAGCAGTTAACTAGATGCTCTCCTGTTTCTTCAACTTCTTTACAGAGGTGGAATTTTCTGTCTTCTAAATCCTGACTTTGTATGCATTTGTTCTTAAGACTTACCCATAATATTGCAACAGCATTCCGTGGTGGAATGAAATCTGGGGCAAAATCGCACAATTCTGTTGGCATGCTGAAACCACCATAGCGCTTTGTGGGGGAAACTGGAAAGTTTGCTATATTTGTACCTGCCAAATTTAACTTCAGCTGTTTTTCTTTCTTTTTTAAGAGAATCCAGTCCCGATTCCGCTTGAGACATCTTGCCCAAGAATAACATCATGTACATTTCAAATTTTAGCAGCGTTTTTGGATGTTGGGCTTTAAAATGCTCCTTGTTTGAAGACTGGCAAATTTTCATATCCTGTCATTACAATTAATTAGCTTGAGACTAGCATGATGTTTAGAGTTTTTCGTCTTTTTTTTTTAAGCATGGATTAGGTATCTTATCAGGGGGAGAGATTTGCATAATTTTATTGCTTGACTTCCTTTGATAAGCTGGATGTCTACATTCACTTTGTTCCGGAGGAGATTAGATATTTCTCTCCTCTCGGAAATTTGTATCCGAATGGCAAAAAAAAACCACTATGAAACGTGATGAGGGAAACAGAAAGATGCGCCATTAGAGAGGAGCTATGCATTTGGTATTCAACAATTGAATTCCAGTCAACTGAAGTAATTAGTTCAATCTACTTAAAAATCAATGGCAACACAAGCTCATTCTGTGTCATATTCTAGTCTTAATCGGATTTGCGATTTTAGGTTTTAAGCACAGGAATGCTCATCGTCTTAATTGAACCAGCCATTCCTCAGCTGTGTGTGTGTGGGGGGGGGGGGGGGAATAACGGATAAATGTCAGGCCTGGAAGCCATATTGGGCATTGGATCCTCAGGCCTGCCACATTTAGTGCTGTGGGAAACTGGGAGGGGGGATTTTGTGAGTAGAAACATATAGCCAAAATAACATTCCTTTCTCTGAGAGTCAAGGTCACTCTGCCCTGCATCTGGAGGGGCATGTATGGAAGACATCTCCAGATGGAATGGTGCATTGACTAGACGATGTGATGGTTATGAGGGTGCTGGGGCAGGGATTTGAACTTTCTTTTGGGTGTGGAAAACTGGAAGCTTTCAGATTCGGGTTTTCCCAGATGTGCCAATATGACAGCTTTCGAAAATAAGTTGATCACCTCTTCTTTGTGGCAGCCTCTCAAATACCGGAACACTGCTATTATGTCACCCCTAGCCCTTCTTTTCCTTAGACTGGACAAGTCTAATTCCTGCAACTGTTCATATGTTTTAGCCTCCAGCCTCCTAATCATCTTTGTTGCTCTTTCCTTGCAATCTTTCCAGAGTCTCAACATCTTTTATATACTGTAGTGACTACAGCTGGATGCAGTATTCTAAATGTAGTCATCAAGACATGGCTCTTCCTGCAGGCAGGGGTTTGAGACTAGTTTTTATCTGAGATCTCCCCCAGTATGTATGTTGTTGAACGTCTTTTAACTTTTTTAATGTTTTAAAATTGTTTTTAAATGAATGTTTATTGTTTAGTGTTCTTTTAAAATGTTGTACGCCGCCCTGAGTCCTTAGGGAGTAGGGCGGCATAGAAGAACCTAATAATAAATAAATAAATAAATAAATAAATAAATAAATAAATAAATAAATAAATAAATAAATAAATAAATAAATAAATAAATAAATAAATAAATAAATAAATAAATAAATAAATAGTCTTACTCAGAGGTGGGTTCCGGTTCGGACCGGTCCTATAGAACCGATAGCGGGAATTTCCTCCTGCTTGTTGAACCGGGAGTGATGTCCGGCTGGCCATGCCCCCGAACCGACTCTCTCGGCGCCGCTGTAGGCGGCACCATCTTGTTTTTCACTTCTGCACATGCGCAGAAGCTGTTTTTTTGTTTCTGCGCATGTGCAGAAGCTGAGTTTTCAGCACTGTGCATGCCCCCATGTGGTGCGCCTGTGCAGCACGCAATGGGCGCATGCCCACGTGGCGCGGGAGGAAGCGAACCGGCAGCGAGGTAAGTTAGAATCCACCCCTGGTCTTACTAAGGCTTTATAAATGGTATTAATACTTCACCTGAACTTGATTCTATCCCTCTGATGCAACCTAGGATTGCATTGGCTTTTTGGCTGCTGCAGGCTCATATTTAAGTGATTTTCCACTAAAACTCCTAAGATCCCTCTCACAGTTGCTGCTATTGAACCAGCTTTCACCTAATTCTGTACCTCTACAGATTACTTTGTACTTACAAAGTACACAAATCACTATATTTATTATTATTACGCATCTATTGTTTATTATTACTGCATTATTACTTATTATATTATATTATTAATTATATTATTTATAAATAATATATTTATTACTACTACTACTACTACTACTACTACTACTACTACTACTACTACTACTACTACTACTGTATTATTATCATCATCATCATCACCACCACCACCCAATATATGATAATCACCGTATTATGCAGATTACGGTATTAAGGTACTTTTTGGGTTTATAGCACTACCCAGCATTGTGGGGAAACTTTCATAGTGTAATTGTAGGACACAAATAAACATAGAAAGGATTCTCTAAAATAGAATCCATAGATATCTTTATATATGAGATCTCTCAGAAATTATGATTGTGATGATGTTTGACTCCTAATTAGGATTCTTGCATATTTCTGCTTAATTTGCATATATAAGTCCAAGAACAGGTCGGGAATTGGCTGCTTAGTGTATCATCAGTTATTATTTCAACAGTGCTGGTATAGAGGTAGATTAAAGAGTGAGTTGTATAAGTATTAGCAGAAAAAGTAAAATCAGTTTCAACTGGAAATAGAAACTATACTACAGAACAACTTGTCAGAAAACGTAGGTGTGCCAAAATTCCCTGCCCTTTGTCATTTCTAATCTTAACTAATGGAATATGAAAATAAAAATGATTTCAGGTAATTACATTTTGAGCAGACTCAAGATCTCAACCCATTTGAATCCCATTTGTTGGCATGGAAACACCAACTTAATTAAAAATGGATTAAACTAATTAACCTGAAATATATCATGCTATGGATTGTTTTCCTTTAGAAGACATCTATAGCGGAAGCACTAGAAAATTTAAATTATTGTGATCTTTTCTTTCTTATTTCATGATTGTAAAGTTATGTTTGTGTTTCTTAAAAATTCCAAAAGACTGAAGATTTTCAAGTGAATGCCTGTCACAACTGGGTAGACAGATGGTGTTAATGATGACACCCCTGGAAACAAATTTTCTTATTTTGGAAAAAAAATAAAACCAAGACCAACAACCTACTTGTACACATTGTGCACAGTTTTGAAGATTTCTAGGAAGTTTTAATAAGGTCCTTCAAGAAATTAGAAAGATCCAGTAGCAATTGCTTGGGGGTTCAATTAAAGATCACGTTGGTTTATCTGTCTGTTCAATTGTTAACCGATAATCGAAACCAAATGAATACAAATCATGCATTGATTTGACTTGTAGTCCACCTTTCTGCTCAATCACTCAGAACACCTACAAACTTTATAAACACCATCGAAAAGTTTAGAAACAAATGGAATGCTAAATTCATTTAACTCTTCCCAGGCAGAAGAGAGAGTCTTTTTTAAATGCTGAAAAAGTAGAGACTATATGTATTGCTTGAAGGTGTTGTGGCACGCCAGCTGCCAGCAGAGCTGGCAGCAGAGTCGGACAATGAGGAGGTTGGGGAGGAACATGGGCCAGTCCTGGAGGCTGGGGAAAGCTCAGACGAGGGCTCTGCGTCAGAGGCAGAGTGGGGGCCAAGGCCGTCTGGCAGTTATCAGCTGCCTCCGGAGCTAGAGAACAGTGAGGCAGAGGAACAGCTGGAGCCTGATCCCAGAGTGTGCATGCGCAGAGCTGCCAGAAGAAAAGAACAGCTGAGGAACAAGGGTCGACTTG
This sequence comes from Diadophis punctatus similis, assembly GCA_023053685.1. NCBI lineage: Eukaryota > Metazoa > Chordata > Lepidosauria > Squamata > Dipsadidae > Diadophis > Diadophis punctatus. The sequence continues at coordinate 6,376,178 of JALIGW010000006.1, forward strand.
GGAGTAAGGCCACAGGTGGATGATGAATGGCCCCTCCCATAGGGAACAAAAGAGGAGCGAAAGGGGAGGGAAGTTTGCAGGAAACAATTAGTTCATTTCTGCATTCTTGCCAAGTATTGCGGCATCTGAAAGGTATCGGACTGGCTACTCTCCAAGCCTGATAAAGGTCGGTAATTGTGAACTATCTTGAAAGACTGTGAGAGAGAAAAGACTTTGCTGGAGAGGAATTCACTGTACATTAAATAAAAGAGGTTTTATCGAGGCAAGGAATCTGCTTCATGGTTTGGGAAAAGCCTAGGTCAGAATAGAAGGGACATGCTCTGTGGCCTGTGCACAACTCTGAAGAAAGTCCTCTTCTACACAAAAGACAGACAGGCAATAGCATCCATGGGATGGGAAAATCACAAAAACAGCATTACACCAAGAGCTGTGTTGGCTCAATGGTTAGAATGCAGTATTGCAGGCTGACTCTGCCCACTGTGAGAAGTTCGTTCCTGACCGGCTCAAGGTTGATTCAGCCTTCCATCCTTCCAAGATCAATAAAATAAGGACCCAGACAATTGGAGGCAATATGCTGACCAGAGGTGCTATTCACTTACCTTCCCTACCGGTTCGCAAATGTGAGCACTTCGCTCGCACGCGCCTTCTCCGCGCATGTGTGTGGTCTTCCGTGCATGCGCTGTGCTCACGCACGCGGCTTCAAAATGTGCTTAAATGGGACAGCATAGCGCCGGGTACTACCGGTTCACCCAAACCGGTCCGAACCAGCTGAATACCACTTCTGATGCTGACTCTGTAAGCTGCTCAGAGTGGGCCATAAAGTATATATCTAAGTATATAAGTGCTTTCGCTATATCAATGAGATGCAAGCTGCATCCTGACATTGCAAATATATACAAAGGGGCAGAGCTATTGCCATAGATTACTTTCATCATGTTGCAGACACAAACGCAGGAAGCATCTTCAAAAACACAACCTCTTTTTCAGCCTGGATAATTTTATAACGGGAATGCACTCTCAAATTAATCAAGCTCTATGTTGCTCAGAGCATTCCAAGTAAACACCAACAATTTCCATAGTTCTGGTAAGTAATTGTCCCCTGGAACTTTTTGTTTAAAAAAATGAGATGACTTCATGATTTTGCATGGCTAACTGTCTAACTGACCCATTTTGCTTTGGTTCCAATTTCTAGTTGGATCTTCTCTCTCTCTCTCTCTCTCTCTCTCTCTCTCTCTCTCTCTCTCTCTCTCTCTCTCTCTCTCTCTCTCTCTCTCTCTCTCTCTCTCTCTCTCTCTCTCTCTCTCTCTCTCTCTCTCTCATAGCTCCACGTAGTCAAGTTGAAAATGTGCTTTCTTCGAAGTGCTTTCTTCAAAATCCTTAATGCAATCTGACAGACTCAAGAAAGGTTACTGAAGCTGCAAGAGCCTTAATTGTACACAAGCATACCTCACCATAGCTAACACCTGGAAATCTGGTGACAATTTTGAATTGACTTTGGAAACAGAGCAGTATCTAAAGCAGGCTTAATCTCATTAGTTTTTTCACTAGACACTGGTCTAGTGATCAAAAGTTTTTTTTTTTTAAACTGAAGAGCCCAGGAATAGAGACATGTAAGAGCGGCTGGCCATAGAATCATGAACGTCAGATTAAACGGATTTAGGACATTCTTTCTTTTAATCTCCCACCTTTTTGGGGTGGTTATTAAGACACAAGATGTTCCATGGGGAAAGTCACAAAGATGACAATTACTTCCAGTGCTGATGCTTTTCTGTGTGGGTTAGTTTTGGCTATATTTATTCTTAGAGTAAGGGGACACAGTGGCTCAGTGGCTAAGATGCTGAACTTGTCAATCAGAAGGTTGGCAGTTTGGCAGTTTGAATCCCTAGCGCCATGTAATGGGGTGAGCTCCCATTACTTGCCCCAGCTTCTGCCAACCTAGCAGTTCAAAAGTACATAAAGAATGCAAGTAGAAAAATAGGGATCACTTTGGTGGGAAGGTAACAGTGTTCTGTGTGCCTTCGGTGTTGAGTCATGCCGGCCACATGACCACGGAGACATCTTCAGACAATGCTGGCTCTTTGGCTTTGAAACGGAGATGAGCACCGCCCCCTAGAGCCGGGAATGACTAGCACACATCTGCGGGGGAACCTTTACCTTTATTCTTACAGTAATGGGGTAGGTAAAAAAAACACCTCATGAGATTAAATTCACAAGAGAACAGAAGTGGTTTATACTTCTCATTGAATCAAACTCTTCAGTTCTATTTATTTCTTAGAGTAATGGGGTAGCTAAATAAAAGTCCAAAGATTAAATTCATGGGAGAACAGAGGTACAGTAGTTTATATCTTTCATTGAATCAAAACTTGACAATGAGAATCATGAGCACTCCAAGTAATTAAACTAATGAAATATTACAGCTAGTGCCAAGCCTTGATGTCACATGGTGGTTAATAAATTCTAAGGCTTAAATTCTAAGTTAATTCCTTACCAATAAAAGAATCATGATCTTATCTTAGGGCCCAGCTGGGAAGAATAGAGTCATACCCCGTCTTATATTTTTTTTGAACCCTGAAATAAGCGCTTGGCCTTATTGCCATGCACTCAAAATCCTGATTGGGCTTATTATCAAGGATGTCTTATTTTGGGGGAAACAGGGTAGATGTTCCCTGTTCTTCTTTTCATGAGACACACATACCTTCCACAAACACAACCTTGTGACTTACGGTAGTTTCCTAAGCAACTAGCTGCTGGACTTTATGAGAAAGTTAGTGTGCTATATCAGAGACCTCTATAGGAGTGTACCTATTTTCCATAAAAATCAACCACTCGACTTTGTAGGGGCTTTAGACAATGGCTGACGAGTTGTCTTTTTATGAAATATTCAGATTAGTCAATCAGTTTACAATCTTAATCAATAGCAATAGCAATAGCACTTAGACTTATATACCGCTTCATAGTGCTTTACAGCCCTCTCTAAGCGGTTTACAGAGTTCAGCATATTGCCCCCAACAATCTGGGTCCTCATTTTACCGACCTCAGAAGGATGGAAGGCTGAGTCAACATTGAGCCTGGTGACATTTGAACAGCTGAACTGCAGCTAGCAGTCAGCTGAAGTAGCCTGCAGTGCTGCACTCTAACCACTGCGCCACCTCGGCTTTTAATCCACATAAGATTTGGGAGTGAAATGCTTCCTTCCATGATCTGTCCCATATTCTTGAGCATTCTGCCGAAAAGTCAGGTCTTCTGTTTTTCGATGTCTTTTCTTCCTCTTCTAACTTGTCATCCCCAAATTTAAAAAAAAATTATACATTTTTGAGCAAACTGTCAGCCTGCTTTCCAAACTAATTCCCCCCCTTCATTTCATTCCTCCTTCTTTCCTTCTTTCTTATCTCCTCCCTTAATCTCCACATCTACGCTTGGCATAAATATGAAAATTGGAGTAGTGACCCACTGGTGACATCATGATGACATCACATATCTGGTTCAGTTGGTGCTGGTCCATGGGCACTGCCATATTTTTATTTTTTTATTTTTTATTTTTTATTTTATATATTTTTATTTTTTTTCTTCTGAGCATGTGCAGAAGCCGAGTTTCTGGCACTGCACATGCATCGCCATCTTGTTTTTGGCTCTTTTTTTTTGAATTTTTTTTGAATTTTTTTTGCTCGTGCGCGAAGGAAGCGAACCGGCAGCGAGGTAAGTTAGAACCCACCCCTGCATAAAAGGGTGCCCAACGGGTCAGGAAAGGTTAAAAACAACTCAATGATTGAACAAGCGTGACGTAATCATTTAAAAAGTGCCAAGCCATGAATGCCCCCAAGCTGAATTTTTGCAACTTACTGATGATATTAAGGAAATCTTGCCTGTCCATGCTTGCAATATGAGGATACAGATATTGATTTATTTACAGAATCGTACGTAGGATTAAAATGGGGGGGGGGGAGATGTAAAATGTTTTAACTATTAGAAAGACTCTACAAAATGCATTAGGCTTAATCTAATGCTGGCATGCTGACTGGGGAGTTCTGGAAGTTGAAGTCCATACATCTAAAAGTTGCCAAGATTGAGAAAGATGGATCAAATGACACTTCCTCCCTTTCCTTAAAGATGACCTGAACAAACCCTGGAAATTTCTTTTGCTACTTCATCCCCTTTCTCTTTTATTTTATTTTCTATTGATTTAAGTTTTATTGATTTTCAACTATTACATTTAATTAGTGCTTAATAAACAATTTTGTTGTCTGGGTTATTTTAGTTGCTTAACAATATAAATTATATTCCTAATCTTTACCCCTTTTTTCCAGTAACCAGAGAGGGGTGGTCTTTTTTGTCATTATAGCAGAAAAGGTAAGGCTAGCAAAAAGATGGTAACAATGCGTATTTTTAATGAAGTTAATAAAGCCCCTGAATAGTTAAGGCAGGCAGTCTTTTTGTCACCAGGCATGGAGAAATATATATTCAATTAATAATACTTTTGGTGTTATTAATAATATTGTGGAGCTATAGAGCTAAGAATCTGTGGGAGATCTGGATCCAGAAGGACAGGCAGGCATTAAGATGATGATGATAATGATAATAATAGTGATGATAATAATGATGATGATGATGATAATGATGATGATGATAATAACAATAACAACAACAACAACAACAACAACAACAATATCAATATCAATAACAACAACAACAACAACAACAACAATAATAATAATAATAATAATAATAATAATAATAATAATAATAATAATAATAATAATAATAATAATAATAATAATAATAATAATAATAATAATAATAATAATAATAATAATAATAATAATAATTTATTGTCATTTTACCTATATACACAGTACACCCATACAACGAAATTCACATAATGCTTCAAGACCAGTCCCAATGCACATAGCAATCCCCACCCGCCACGAATTCCCCACCCTGAACCACTCAAACATCCATACAACAGACCAAGTCATACTATCCAACAGCTCACTGATGGTGACCCTTCAATTCATTATTAAGTGCAATTATAGCTCTAGGATAAAAACTATTCAGAAAGCGTGTGGTCCGAGTTTTCATTGTTCTGTATCTTCTGCCAGAAGGCAACAGTTCAAAAAGATTGTAAGCAGGATGAGAAGAGTCTCTGAGAATATTGTGCAACTTTCTAGATGCATAGGATGCATAGATATCATCCAGGGCTGGTAGCTGGAGCCCAATGATAATCAGCCAGACACTATAATAGTAGACAAATTAATAGACAAAGACCAAAAGAGCTCTGGAGGTCAGGCAAGTGGGGTGAGGCAAGACACCCCGACATGAGTGATGTGGAGCTGGCCATGCCCACCCACTCACATGCCCACCCAGCCATGCCCACCCACTCACATGCCCACCAAGCCACGCCCACAAAGCCACACCCACGAAGCCATGCCCACAGAACCAGTAGTTTAAAAAAATTGAATCCCACCACTGGATGGTATGCGACACGACTTCGCGACCAACAACAACAAATTGTAAATTTTGTAGAGCAAGAGGCAGCATCCAGACAACCTATGAAGTTTTTAAAAAGCTAAGCAGAAAGAGCTTAGCTCTTGAGTTTTAAGTTTAGAACCACCCAATTATGTGTGCACACTTCAAAAATCATTCAGTAGGGTTCTGTATGAACCTAGGGGAAAAAATGCAGCAGCCTCATAGAGTTGACTCATCAAAGTTAATGTAATGCTTCAAGCTGCCACATCGCTTTACTGAAGCAGCAAGAAAGTCAACTTTATGTTTTTGTCAAGGAAACGTCTTTTATTTATCCTTTTATTGCTTTTTAAAATAATGGGGGGGGGGGCAGAAAAAAAACACCAAAGCAAAAAGATAAAAACACGTGGATTGTTAAAAACAAAAGACACATAGAAAGTGCTTTTAAAAACATGAAAAACAATGCACAAAGGAAAAACACAAAAAAAGTGTACCATTTTAGCAGTAAATGTTTATAATTCGATTATATGGTTATCTAGTGCAAAAATTATTCAAGGGCATACGTGCTTCTAAAATATTTATATAACTATCATTTTTAAACCAACTGTTTGTTTGCTTATTAGATTTTTATCCCATCTTTATTACTTTATAAGTAACTCAAGGTAGTAAACATACCTAATACGCTTCCCTCATTCTATTTTCCCCACAATCATCCTATAAGATGGTTGGGCTGAGAAAGAGGGGGGGGGAGGAGGAGAGGGAGGGAAAGACCTGTCCAAAATTACCCATGCAAGAAGATGACTTAGAACTCAAACAGGACTAGAAATCACAGTCTCTTAACCACTAGATAAAACTAGTTCCCTTTATTTTGTATAAGGAGTCCCATATCTCATTAAATTTCTCCATACAATGTCTACATCTTTAGGCAATCCACCTATGAGCAGATTGTTGTCAAGAAAATTTAAGAGATGTGAGAATGGAATGGAATGGAATAGAATAATAATAGAATAGAATAATAATAGAATAGAATAGAATAGAATAGAATAGAATAGAATAGAATAGAATAGAATAGAATAGA
>JALIGW010000006.1:6385215-6407715 GCA_023053685.1 Diadophis punctatus similis
CCTTTCTACACCGTGGCGACCAAAACTGAATGCACTATTCCAAGTGTGGCCTTACCAAGGCATTATAAAGTGGTAGTAATACATCACGTGATCTTGATTCTATTCCTCTGTTAATGCAGCCTAGAAGTGTGTTGGCTTTTTTGGCAGCTGCTGAACACTGCTGGCTCATATAGATAATAACCAATGCCTTGAATTGTACCCAGAGGTTATCCAATAAAATATAGTTCATGAAGCACATGAGCATAGCATGACTTGTCCATCATTGCCTATGCCACCTTATCAATCAGATGTAGCTTCCAGCAAATGTTCAAGATCAGTCCCATGTAGAGTGCACTACCAAAATCCAGATGGGCCAAAATGCAATCTTAGGCTGCATTAATAGAGGGATAGAATCAAGATCACATGAAGTTCTAAAACCACTTTACAAAGCTTTAGTAAGACCAAACCTGGAATACTGTATTCAGTTCTGGTCAACCCAATATAAAAAAAAGATATTGAGACTCTGGAAAGAGTGCAGAGAAGAGCAACAAGAATGTTTTAGCTTCCAGAGGGCTGGAAGCTAAAACACAAAGAATGGTTACAGGAATTGGGTATGTCTAATCTAATGAAGAGAAGGACTAGGGGAGACATAATAGCAGTGTTCCAATATTTGAGGGACTCCTATAAAGACGGGGGATCAAACTAGTTTCCAAAGCACTAATAAACAAGATGAGAAACAATGGATGGGAATTAACCAAGCAGAAGCAATCTAGAACTAAAGGGTACTTTCCTAATAGTGACAGCAATCAACAAATGGAACAGCTTGCCTTCAGAGGTTGTCACTAGAGGTTTTCAAAAAGAGGCCTGGACAACTATTTATGTGAAATGGTATAGGGTCTTCTGCTTAAGATGGATTTTGAACTAGAAGACTTCCAAGGTTGCTTCCAACTCTATTATTCTACGTTCTAAGGACACTGTGATAGTTGATTCTGATATCTGCTGATGGATCAAGGAGGACAGACCATAAACAAAGCATGACCATTGATGTCTCTATGCTAAACCCTAGGCTGAAACCCAACTGAACAGATGATGTTTCCTTCAGAGTCATCTAGAGCTGAAATTAAGCCACCCTGTTCTGTCCCCACGGGTATGGCCCCAAAATAAGATGCACAAGAAGGAATTGGAAACAATATTCTTTTACTGCAAATAAATTCTTAGCCAGAGTTGAGTCTTTTGAAAAGAATATCAGTCATTTACAACGGCTTCCCAGTATTTGGCCAGAGTCTCAGAGAGCAATTAAGGAGCGTTATCTCACCTCACTGAGGTTTTGGCAGAAATCCAAGCTCTCATTAATCACAGAAAAAATGTTAACTGTTGATAATCCGAGCTGCAGATACAAGAGCAAAATGCTGAAACCACAGAACGGGGTTGTTCTCTGCAACAAAGCCCCTCGTGACAGACCCTTAAATACCCTCAGGGCGTGGCCAAGCCCTGCATTACTACTCACGAGGAAGCCTCCTCCTGATTAGCCACTCATGTCTTTTTGAGAACCTGCGTGCTCTGGCATCCAGAAGAGCCTCCTCCTCTTCTCCTGAGTCACTAATCTCAGGAGATGCATCAGGTTCTAATTGTTCGCCAGCCTCTGACCCCATGTCCTCTTCACTCTCCGTCTCTGGTGCCAGGAACACTGGTCTTCTGTACTGAACCCTCACTACCTCCGAATCCTTGGGATCGGCTGCTAATTGCACTGGACTCAACCTGGCCACAACACACCCTTTCTATTACTTTCCCCACTAAAGGAAGATTGGACAGTGAACAAAAATTATCCAGAATTGTCAAGTCCAGCAATGGCCTCTGAAAGAAACCCCAGCTTTTTTTGTAGGCTGCAGGGACCATCCCTCTGTCAGAGAATCCTGCACATCTGCTTTGAGTGAACCAGGTATTTCCACAAGGTGTGGTCAAAAGAATTGTTGCAATTAAATCTCCTCCTTTTGAAATATACCCATATTTTTCGGAGTATAAGACTCACCGGAGTATAAGACGCCCCTAGATTTTAGAGGAGGAAAACAAGGAAAAAAGTATTCTGAACCAAATGGTGTAGTAATATATTATTTAATAAAATACCAGTTTAGCAGAATACTTCTTTCAACCATGTATACTTTTTACAACCATGTATACTTTTTACAACCATGTACACTTTTTACAAACTTCAAACTTGACAGCTTTAAGACTTGTGGACTTCAACTCCCAGAATTCCTCCTCCAGTCATGCTAGATGGGGTAATTAGAAGGCAAAAACACCCTCGATTTTGCAAAAAACGGCCCATTTTTCGCTCATTTTTTTGCAAAAACAGGGCATGCAGAGGGTCTGGAAAGCCTGCAGAGCACTCCTAGGGGGTGAGGGAAGGCACAAACGGCCCCATTTTTGCAAAAAACGGCCCATTTTTTGCTTATTTCTTTGCAAAAACAGGGAATGCAGAGGGCTTGGGAAGCCTGCAGAGTGTTCCTAGGGGGTGGGGGAAGGCAAAAACACCCCCATTTTTGTGAAAAACAGCCCGTTTTGTGCAAAAATGGGATGCGGGGGCGGGGCTTCAGGAGGCCCAAAAAATGGCTGTATTCGGTGTATAAGACGCACCGACATTTCCACCCTCTTTTGGGGGGCAAAAAGGTGCGTTTTATACTCCCAAAAATACGGTATGTGTTATGATATACACCAAACAGTTGCCATCTTTCTTTCTTTTTACTGCCGATACCCCTATGTTGAACAATGTACTGAATATCTTATTTAGTGCACTGAATATTATTAGAAGGTTAACATTTGCACACACACACACATCATATTTTCAATATTCTTGTCTATTGATCTTCCCAAGGAGATTACTGAAACCATCCCATTCTACTAATAAATGTTAACAAGCGCTGTCTCTTTATCATTAAGTATGAGTGCAATCTAGGGAATTAAAAACAACTGACAAGGAGAGATTCAAGAAAAGGCATGCTTTACAAACCCCAGCCTGGTTAGAAGGACACTAAGAGGATCAGTGACATTTACTACAACTGTACTCATAGCGTTTCTTTCCCCACTAACCTCTGTTTTAGGACAAGAATCGTGTTCGTCTTTTCAATCCTGTTGACATCAATAAAGACACTGACCTGGTTTCCAAGACCACCTGGTATGAAGTCAAGGAAATCAGCATATTTTTTTCTTCCATGCTGGGAAATTCTTCTTCTTCTTTAAATTATTGCTGAGAAGCTGAAAGAACTTCAGCTTCTTCTAAATATAGTCAGTTAATTAAGCTGCAAGATGGGCATATATAACTGCCTGCCTGCACTCTTCTTTTCAGACACTTTCCTTTTTTAAAAAATAATAATTTTTATTTAATTATTTACATTTAAAAACAACACAAAAAATACCGTATTTTTCAGAGTATAAGACGCACCTTTTTACCCCCCAAAAGAGGGTGAAAACTTGGGTGCATCTTATACACCAAATGTAGCCCCACCCACCCAGCCACCCCCACCCTTTGGCCTCTGTCTTCCAGCAATTTACCTGCTTGCAGCAAACAGGAAAGCTTGTTAAGACAAGCAAGTCCTTAGCAACTTCCCGACCCCCAGCTGATTTGCCATGTGCTAAAATGAAACTGAAACTAGCTGCAAAGAGGCAAAATAGCTGGGAGAGACACGCAGATTTTTATTTTCTGCTGAACTGGATGAAAGGGGGTAAGTTAATAACTATAAATGTCTGTAGAATGTTCAAATTATTAGACTTATTTTTTAAAGACTGCTTTATTATTTGCTTTGCTGACTGCTTTATTATTTGCTTTGCTGGCTGTGGAATTCTGGGAGTTGAAGTCCACAAGTCTTAAAGTTGCCAAGGTTGGAGACCCCTGTAAATCTAGACAACTTAACAAAATAAAGAAGCTTTTTAAAATAAATGCTTGCTCTGAAGAGGCCCAGTGCTATTGTATCTTCTTTTAAATAATAGAGAAAAATGTATACTTCCAGAAATTTTAATTAATTTTAACAGCTCTGTACAAGTATAGTCTGAAATGTAACAGTGTCCTGTTTAGTATTAGAGTTAAATCCTGACTTACCTTGGAGTAGATCTATTTAAATAATTGGGAGGAGTTAGTGTGACTACATTTAAGAAAACTTTCTGGCATAATGTACATTTCTCCAATTCTTTGCTATTTCTGTGGGTCATGCACACATGCACAGAAATACACAGCAAACAGTGTATATCATCTGTGCTGTTTGCTGTTTGCTGTTTGGCAAATTGCTTGGAGGCAGAGGCCTTTTTTCCTTGTTTTCCTCCCCCAAAACTAAGGTGCATCTTATACTCCGAAAAATACATATATACAAAAAAATAGACAAAACAAAACAATACAATAACATACATACAAACTACACTATGTAACCTCTAGGGTTATAATACAGCAATTTATATCGACAGTAAATTCATGCTTATATAACTTTTATAATTAACATAATTATGTAATCTTTTTCATTAACATATTTCATTATTATTCATAAATATAATTGTAGTAACTTAACGTAGTTAAAAGTCATATATATACACTACTAAATTAATTATTTACAAATTTATTTTACTTTCTCTTTTCAAGCCAATCATACAATTTATTCCAAATGTCATAGTTCAAACACTTTCCTATTTTCGAACGTTCCTGTTCTGATAACTAAAAGCATTTATCCCTTATAGGTTTTTGAGAGCCTCTCTGGGGGGGTTTTTTTGGACACAGAAGGCCGAAGCCAGAAATAACTTTTTAGGAGGCATAAGACCAGCTAAAAGGCAGCCTTGTTGCTCTTTCGGGTCGGGTTCCAGAATGTTAACCTCACTGCTAATTTTGTACAAGAATTGTTTATCGCTGAGAGGCCTACAACTACAGTGATATGTATTTGTGTCAGGAGTGGGTGACGGGCAAAGAAATCAAGTGTTATTCATTTTACGTGTCTGCATTTGTTCACAAGAAATGGATATTTATGGGATCTGACAGGTAAGACTCTGGTGAGTGGAATTCATACACATTCATCTCTTGGAAATGAGTGATCGCTCCACAAGGACCTCTTTCAAAGAAGAGATGAAACACAATGCATATTTTTTCCCTCAGCGCATCCCTTTTTATATTTAAAACCGGAGACCCATAAATTGAAAGAAGACGGAAGACACCCCAGGACTTATCAATGCATAGCAATCTAACCCGTTTGAAGAAATGCGTGCAGGAAAGGAGACCGAGCGTAGCGAAATCAGTAAGACGCATTCCTGTCTTTTCCTATCCTTGTGGAAAGGATAAAGCAATCACCTTTTAAAAAATAAATAAATGCTGGACTAAAATATTCTCTGCACCTCAAATTCACACTGTTTCCTCGAGTGTCGTGAAGAACATGGCAGTGATCATTACAACACTTTGGTTGCGTCCCAAACGAGTCATACAAATAAGTAGACTTACCTGGCAGGAGTATTTGGATACCTCTTTTCCTCTCTCCCACCCCATCATTTCACTAAAATAAGAAAAAAAACTATTATTAACAATGCAGAAAGAATAATTGCAACCACAGCCTGCCTTCCACAGAAGATCCAGCCCGGGCCATCTGGGAGGTCTGTGCTGACTCCAGAGCCTCCAGAGGCTGACATGAGTGAGGCAGAGGAACAGGGGGAGCCTGTTCCCAATGTGCACATGCGCAGAGCTGCCAGAAGGCAAGAACAGCTATGGAGGAAAAGGACTACTCGGGAGTAAAGCTTGGAGATGATTGGCCCCTCCCATAGACTATAAAAGTGGAGCAAACAGATGTGCTCATTGCAGGAAGCAACTTGGTTCACTTCGTGTCTCAGCATTTCTGACTCCGTGTTTCTGTTTGGCCTTGCAAAGCTCCTTGCCAATTAGGTCTTTGGCAGCATGTCAAGAGAGATAAAGGTTGGTGATATCAGCCTTCTTCTGAAAGACGTCTGTCAGACTAATTAACATTGTTTGGGACTTATTACCGCTGGGAATGAACATAATTCACAGCCGTTAAAATAAAAAGTGGTTTTTGGGATTCCGTTTGTGCTTTATTATTTATCAGGAAACCTAGATCAGAACAGGTCCATGGAATTAAAGAGTTGTAGACTTGTGCCTACATAAGGATTCGAGGTGGATCCCTCTTTTAACTCGCCCCCCATGTTTTGCCTGTACTCCTTGTACAGAAATATCAGCATAAAAATGTCTAATAAAGTTTGGAAGTCCTCTATATACAACTGGTAAGCTTTACCAAGATCCTCCATGCCAGTAGTGGGTTCAATTTCAAATCAGTTTATTACGGTCATAGACCAGAGACTAGAGCGAATAAAAACACTCAGTAAATATACAATTAAGAGTTATAAAATAAAATAATAAATAACAGATAAAATCTATGATAAAATCCAGTCTGTCAATTACACATGGTCTACACTACTAAAATTACAATCCATAAGCTGTGAGGCCTATAGTCGGTTTAATACTAAAAGGGAAAGGAATAAGCAGGGTTTGCCACATTTGTTGTATAAATTAGGAGTAGTGGGTTCTAAAACCCTTTACTACCGGTTTGCGCACACTCGCGCGCGCGCACACGACGCTTCTGTGCATGCACAGAAGCGTCCCAGGTGGATGGGCGGAGCCTCCCGCTGCCGGTGCAACCGGTTCTAAGAACTGGTCCGAACCGGGAGCAACCCACCACTGCTCCATGCATACTTTCTTGTCAGAAATATGGAGGTGAAGGCACGGATACTCTTGACATGGATATTTAAATACACTGGGGGAATAGTTTTAGAAATGTACTGCTATAGATGAGTGAATGAATTAATTAGTTAATTAATTAATTAATTTTTACCCCATCCCCACTTAATAAACCACGAGTTCTTTTCCAACTTTGAAAATCAAAACGACGATTTTGCAATTTTCAAGATGTTCTTCTTTTTTCCTATAAAGAAAAATTTCTACAAGAAAAGGCAGAATGGAGTGACAGCTCAGAGGTGGGTCCCCTCCATTTCTCTCTGAATACCTGTCTAAATGCCCCTCACCCAATTCTAGGAGAGGAAAACTTTCATCAACTTAAAGCATTTGGCCAGGGGCGGGTTCCTAATATTTTTACTACCACTCTGTGGGCGTGGCTTATTTTGTGGGTGTGGCTTGCCAGCCATATGACCGGGTGGGCATGGCTTCTCGGACTGTTGAAGGGAGGGGAACTGTGATAGGTCCTGCCGCCCATTCCCCCTCCCCTCAGCAGCTCAAGAAGCCTCAAACGTGCGAAAATGCCTAGGATCATCACCGCACATTCGTGGCTTCTCGGACTGCTGAAGGGAGGGGAATGGAGATAGCTCCTGCCGCCCATTCTTTCAGCGTCTCACGCGCTCCCTCAGCCATCCTCCCCTGCTTGGACTCACTGTGGGGTAGAAAGGAAGCGTATGAGCAGTGCCGGAAACTCGGCTTCTGGGCATGTGCAGAAGAAAATTTTTTAAAAAATTAATTTTTTAAAAAAAAAATGGTGGCGCCCAGGCACCGGCAACCAACCGCACCAGTACTGTGATGTCACCAGCGGGACGCTACCGGTGCTATAGAGTGGACCGCACTGGTAGGAACCCACCACTGCATTTGGCAGAGCGTAATTATTGTCTCTCTGCTCCAACTCACCAATCTCAGTTCAATGGGTCTCTCTGGGAGCAAAGCCACATGACCAACATTGAAAACCTGTCATTTTTTTAAAACAGTTGGCTACAACAAATGCATACACCCACATCCCTTTCATGGAAAGCTCTAATGTTCACATCTGGCCCTTCCTCATTAATATTAGTTTAAAACGTCCAATTACTCTAATCATCAACTTATTGAAAATGAAATTCTCTGCCTATGTTTTTTTTAAAAAAATTGCAAATTGATAGAATAATTAACTTGACTGCCATGTCCACCATCTCTTATAAATCCGGCCTGTCGAAAACAGCTTCTTTCTAATTAGTTCCTGGCAGACTGTGACAATAACTCCAAGCAATGTCTCATGAAAGAAACTGACAGTCTCTACAGTCCTGAAATTACAGTATATTAGGCGCTGGCAACTCGGAGCCTAAGGGCATTGTCTGCGCCCCCTCAGATCTTTCTGGTGAAGTCTGCTGAAGTTAAAACTCCCAATGTGATGGAACTGAGCTGCTCCCTCAAATGTCAGAGAGTAGGCACGCAGATGGTTTTAAAAATGATTTATACATTCCATGCAAATGCATACATAGGCAAGCTCCAGGCGGGACGGTTTTCACTTACCTTCCCTACCAGTTTGCAAATGTGAGCACGCCAGTGGTGGGTTCCTACCAGTGCGGTCCACTCTATAGCACCGGTAGTGGCCCGCTGGTGATGTCACAGTACCAGTGCGGTTGGTTGCCAATACCTGGGCACCGCATTAAAAAAAAATTTTTTTTACATTTTTTAAAAAAGTTTCCTCTGCGCATGCCCAGAAACCTGACAATTAAGTCTTTCCCCGTCCCTTTGCTTGAAAATAATAAGAAGCTCACATTTGACACTTTTCCTTCACTTTTGCCTAAAGCTTCCCAAAGTGGGCGTTTTCCGAAAGCTTAACCTTTTATACTGTTAATTTTATACAGTTTTATACTGTTATTCTTTAGATGAAAACATTGAGGACTGTTAAAAGATACTGTTCTTTTAAAAGTCCTCAATATTTTTGTCTAAGGAATCCATGACTGAAACCAAAAATGCTGTATGAGACTTGCTTGTCTTTTAACTATAGCATTTTCTGCATATAAAGGTTGCTGTGTTGCCATGGTGTAACACGCACTTTGTATGCAAAGCTTTTCATGTAAGGTATAAAATAGCAAAAATAGTAGTAAAATCTCTCTGAAATAACTAATATATGACCCGCAAGCCAGGCCTACCCAGTCACATGGCTGGCAAGCCATGCCCACCCGGTCACATGGCTGGCAAGCCATGCCCACCCGGTCACATGGCTGGCAAGCCACACCCACAAAATTAGCCACGCCCACAGAGTGGTAGTAAAAAAATTAGGAACCCGCCCCTGGAGCACGCACCTCTGTGCATGCGCAGGGCCACCCACGCATGCACTTTACTCATGTGCATGCGCCCGGCCTCAAAAACATGGCAAAAAGAAGTTCCATAGAGCCAGGGTGGGTGGGCAGGTGGGCAGATGGGCAGGACCACCTGTGATTTCCGCTATCGGTTTGGGCGAACCGGTCTGAACCAGCCGAATACCACCTCTAGTTCCAGGACTCTGAAGAAAACTCTCTTGTATGCCCTTTCCATTAAAAAACAAAAAGGTTAAAGTATTGGGAGCTGGTGTGTGTATGTGTGACTGTGAGTGAAGAGCAGAGTAAATAAATACATTCCTGTCCGACGTTTGTTCTGGAACTTTCCCACTGGAAATGACAAGTAAGATTTAGGAAGGACTGTTTCTAGTTTCCCCATGCCCATCAATGAATCACCCTGACAATCCTCTTCATGGTAATCATGGCACCAGAAAGCCAAACAAGGAATAACGTATGGAAGCTGACCAAGGAGAGATTCAACCTGGAAGTGAGGAGAAACTTTCTGACGGTGAGAGCGATCAACCAGTGGAACAGCTTGCCAGCGGAGGTTGTGAGAGCTCCAACACTTGAGACTTTCAAAAGGAGATTGGACTGCCATCTGTCTCAAATGGTGTAGGAACTCCTGCTTGAGCAGGGGGTTGGACTAGATGACCTACAAGGTCCCTTCCAACTCTAATAATAAATCTAAATCATAATACAGTATGTTTAAAGCTCCTTCATTCGAAAACTTTTTTTATTGATCTATGAGAATGGTACCCATAATTAGCTACAGGAAGAAGTACTGTGTAGAGAGAGAGAGGAGAATATCTTCCAAACTTGAGTCAATGCATGACTTCAAATCCTGCAACAGTGGCTTCATCACAAGCATCTGTATGTGTCTGTTTTATGCTATCTCTCTCGAGATAGCAATAGTAATAGCATTTAAACTTATATACTGCTTCACAGTGCTTTACAGCCCTCTCTCAGCGGTTTTACAAAATCAGCATATTGTCCCCAACAATCTAGGCCTTCGTTTTACTGACCTCAGAAGGATGGAAGGCTGAGTCAACCTTGAGTTGGTCAGGATTGAACTCCTGGCAGTGGGCAGAGTGAGCCTGAAATGTATTGCACTTTAACCATTGTGCCACCAGGGCTTCTGAAGTTGATAACATGGTCTGCATATTCTTGATTATTCTAAATAGCCTTATGGAAAGGCTATTGACCATTTGAGTCATGATAGACATTATTAAGTCAATCTATGAGCCCACTTGGAATGCACTTGAAATAATTTTCAGGCACAGTATACCTGTATAGCAATAGCCTTTAGACTTATATACCGCTTCATAGTGCTTTACAGCCCTCTCCAAGCGGTTGACAGAGTCAGCATATTGCCCCCAACAATCTGGGTCCTCATTTTATCAACCTTGGAAGGATGGAAGGCTGAGTTAACTTTGAGCAAGTCAGGATCAAACTCCTGGCAGTGGGAAGAATTAGCCTGCAATACTGCATTCTAACCACTGCGCCACCATGCAGTGCCTGATTATACTCCAATTCTTGTTTCCTTCAAATTCCTCCCCAACTTCACCTGTTCTACAAAACCCATCCTTCAGGCTTTATTCTGAATAACTTTAACTTAAGGTTAGCGTAGGTCCCGTCTACCTATGGAGACAGTTGTCGTCTTCATGGTGGCTGGCATTGCCATGGAACCTCTGTAGCTTAAGGACACTACAGGGAAATAACCAATCCCAATTTTAGCAAAATTTAGGGGCAATGGACAACATTTCCATCCGGACATTTCAGCCACTCCAAATAATAATTAAATCCATTGCAACTGAATTAACTCAGACAAAGTACTTAAATAACATCAGCTTTGTTCAATTTACCTTATTTACAATGATGCATGTCCTCTGCTTAAAGAGACCATGATGCAAAAGGCATCAGTTTTGTCATTTTATGCAATGATGTATATGCTGCGCATCACTGTAATGAACCGATGTATAGTTAATGGACATTCAGGCAAGGTAAACAGCTTCTTTCCCCCATTAAACTCTTGAACATAGGTTGCCATGCTCCATCAAGTCCTCTCAAAATTTCCATCAATGTTTCACTTACTGCAATGACCTAGAATGTGCTCACTGAACGGAACCGGAAATGTGGTATGTCTCAGCCTGTCGGGGCAGGTCTGGCAAGAATAACAAATGCGACCTCAAGTGCCGCAAATCAAGTGTTTAGTTCCATCAAACAGACCTGACCACAGAACGAAGTGAGTTTTATTTATTTATTCATTTATTTATTTATTTATTTATTTATTTATTTATTTATTTATTTATTTATTTATTTATTTAGTTAGTTAGTTAGTTAGTTAGTTAGTTAGTTATTTAGTTAGTTAGTTAGTTAGTTAGTTAGTTAGTTAGTTAGTTAGTTAGTTAGTTAGTTAGTTAGTCAAAGTATGTGTTAATAATATACATAGATGTAACATTGTTGATGTACATAACATTGGTACTGATAAGAGGGAACATTAGGACAGGGACGGTAGGCACGCTGGTGCACTTATGCACGCCCCTTACTGACCTCTTAGGAATCGGGTGAGGTCAACAGTGGACAGTCTAAGGGTAAAGTTTTGGGGGTTTGGTGACGAAACCACACAGTCAGGTAATGAGTTCCAGGCATTTACCACTCTGTTGCTAAAGTTGTATTTTCTACAGTCAAGTTTGGAGCGGTTCACTTTGAGTTTGTATCTGTTGTGTGCTCGTGTATTGTTGTGGTTGAAGCTGAAGTAGTCGTTGACAGGAAGGACGTTGTAGCAGATAATTTTATGAGCTATGCTTAGGTTGGTTCAGAATACTTTTTTCTTGTTTTCCTCCTCCAAAATCTAGGTGCATCTTATACTCCAGTGCGTCTTATACTCCGTAAAATACGGTAGTTTCCATCCCTTTCTTGTCTTGCCTTCTGGTGCTTCGGAAAATAGGTTGACAAACACCCCCTCCTCTTCTTTGTGGCAGCTCCTTAGATATTGGAACGCTGCTATCATGTCATGTCACTCTGTTGCTAACGTCATATTTTCTATAGTCAAATTTGGAGCGGTTCACTTTGAGTCTGTATCTGTTGTGTGCTCGTGTATTGTTGTGGTTGAAGCTGAAGTAGTCGTTTACAGGAAGGACGTTGTAGCGGATAATTTTATGAGCTATGCTTAGGTCGTGTCATAGGCGATATAGTTCTAAGCTTTCTAAGCCCAGGATTTCAAGTCTGGTTGCGTAAGGTATTCTGTTGCGAGTAGAGGAGTGGAGGACTCTTCTCGTAAAGTATCTCTGGACACTTTCTAATGTATTTATGTCCGATATGCGGTGTGGGTTCCAGAGTTAGCATCAAGGACGACCATGTAAAGCCAGCGCTGGGAACTCTGCCTTCCAGCGCTGCTTTTCAAATGTGCACTCCACCTCCCGATCACCTGATAACCACACACACCCCACCAACCACCATCCGACCCAGCAAGCACAGTTCCTGTCACGGTGTGATTATTGCCTGTTACATGTATATGCAGGGAGATGCATCCCTATTCAATATAATGGTTTATTCCTGAGCACGTGATTGATATGTTCTTGTACACATGTGTGCATTCCATTCTTTGCTCTACCCTTCTTGCTCTTCTGTCTTCCATTGGGAGAAGACGCACTTTTATATCAGAGATGTAAACAAATGAGGATTTATTGTTTTTGTACCGAAATAAATATTTTTACTTAGACTTTTAAACTGCGGTTTCATTTCTAATGTATGATGTCCAGGAAAAGATCAAACATCTCCTCTGTGAGATTAATTATCACCTCTGTCAGTTCCGGTGGCTGAATATCTGGTTTCTTCTCAGCTCTCCACTCCGTTCCTCTCGGCTCCTCACTCTACACTTTCAACAAGCAGTCAACAGGCAGAGAACTCAGCAGGGGGTTGGGCAGCAGCATGGTGGCTGGAGAAATCAGGTGGGAGTCGGATATTCAGCTAAGAGGTACAGAAGGCTTGAGTCACGTCCCAGCACTCCTGCCCCCCAGGTATGGCAAACCCACTGACCGGGCTCGACAGGGTGTCTATAAAAGGCCTTTACTGTTTTATCAACTTGATGACACTAAGAGTTATCCTACTGGATTATAAAAAGAAAGGCAGCAGATGCTTTCAAGGCAGTGGAGGAGAATAATCTAAGCTTGTTTCTTCTAATGAGCCACTGCCTTCCATCTTCGGAACCCTACCAAGCCAGACACGACAACAATATCGGAATCCTTTCATTTGACATGTTGCCGTTCTATAGCTTTAGGCAGAACAGACAAAATCTTTTGGTGACTATTTTGGTTTTGGTTGTGAGGATACCCCCCCCCCCAAAAAAAAAGATCTTGAAAGTCTAGAAAGTGTGATGAGAAGAGCCATAAAGGCGATTAGGAGGCTGGAGGCTAAAACCTGAAGAATGGTGGGAGGAATTGGGTGTGTCTAGTTTAAATGAAAAGAAGACTAGGAATATTATGATAGCAGTGTTACAATATCTAAGAGGATGCCAGAAAGAAGAGGGAGTGAAGCTATTCTCCAAAGCACTTGAAGGCAGAAAGAGGCAATGGATGGAAACTAATCAAGGAGAGGAGCAACCTAGAACTAAGGAGAAATTTCCTAACAGTGAGAACAATTAATCAATGGAACAAGTTGCCTTCAGACGTTGTGTGTGTTCCATCACTGGAGGCTTTTATGAAAAGACTGGACAACCATTTGTCTGAAATAGAATATGGTTTCCTGATTGAGCAGGGGGTTGGACTAGAAGACCTCCAAGGTCCCTTCCAACTCTGTTATTCTGTTAACCATCTGAATTTGGACCTCATCCTAAACAATGAACCAAAATCTAGTCTTTGGTGAAGCAGTATCAATGTGGACACTGTTTCTACACCTGCTTATACAAGTGCTACATTTCCTTGGTAATATTGGCATTTTTCTCAGGGTGTCTGGGATTACGTGTCTTTGTAATGTTGTAGATATTTTGTGAATTCTGCCTTTGATCAAACATGGCTTTGAAAGGAGGTATTAAAAAAAAAAAAGAGAGAAAATTTGAGTGCAACTGAAAAGTTAAGAGTTGACTGGGGAAAAAAAAACTAGAATGAAGAGCTTGGTGCCAAGAGTCAACTTTGTTGTGTATCCTGTCAACTTAAGAAATATGCTTTTCTGTATGATGCTACCAATACCAAAGTTGAAAGTGGAGCAACAAAAACATGAAAACAATACCCATTTGAAGCAAGAACAAAGTGTTGTATGCAACAACACATTCATGTGGTGTTAATGTATGCAGAGTGGAACGTAGAACGGCAGCTAATACGGTAGGAGAACCACATGAAAATACATTTCAAAGCTAGCCATGGATGGTTGGGGTGATTTTGTACAGGAACAAGGGATGCTTTGGTGAAGCGTGGAATGCACCAGCAGAGGAGATAGACTGGTCTTCAGGCAAAGTTTGCTTAAAATAGTCAATGATTAAGTCTCATTCTATCACAAATGTACAATGCCTGCGAGACCAGTTTGTTCTGGTGTTTGGTTCCTGAGACCATTCCAGTTTTAAAACATGAACCATCAACAGCAGGACCAAAAAAAGAAATCAGTAAGGGGTGCATATCACTGTTACTTAGTAGGAATGTCAATGGATAGATGAATGCCAATCATTGTCAGCAAGTCACATCGTCCTAGAGTGTTGAAAGATTGTGTGCATCGACTGCCACTCATATAGTGTAATTCATAGAAGGCACAGTTTACATACACACTTCTCAGGACTGATTCCTCAATCACTTTGTGCCAGAAGTCAAAATACCAAAATCAGATGTTGGAAGTCTCATCTGAGAACATGACAGTGTTTCCAGTCATCCATCGGGGGGGGGGGGAGTCAGCAAACATTTTGATATTAAATTAACCAAACCATGGATCTAGGATTCCTTCTGGCCCCTACAAAAGTAGAGATAATTTTGGAGCATACAATGGTTGTGGTCCAATTTGACTTTTGAAACACATAAAAGGTCAACATTCCTTATTTTTTTTAAAAAAAACCAGAATCTTTGCTTGCAGCTTGGAAAGAAGTCAAAATTCCAATATTAGCTAATGGAAGTGGGCTTATGCTTTGAGAGGCTACCACGATGACTATCACAAAACCATAAACAAAGCAGGCAGAGAGAAAGCATCTGTTGGCCATGTCTGGTGGTAGTCATAATGTCTGGTGGGCGTGTAGAATAGAATAGAATAGAATAGAATAGAATAGAATAGAATAGAATAGAATAGAATAGAATAGAATAGAATAGAATAGAATGATGAAGAAAGAATAGAATAGAATAGAATAGAATAGAATAGAATAGAATAGAATAGAATGATGAAGAAAGAATAGAATAGAATAGAATAGAATAGAATAGAATAGAATGATGAAGAAAGAATAGAATAGAATAGAATAGAATAGAATAGAATAGAATAGAATGATGAAGAAAGAATAGAATAGGATAGAATAGAATAGAATAGAATAGAATAGAATAGAATAATGAAGAATAGAACAGAATAGAATAGAATAGAATAGAATAGAATAGAATAGAATAATGAAGAATAGAACAGAATAGAACAGAATAGAATAGAATAGAATAGAATAGAATAGAATAGAATGATGAAGAAAGAATAGAATAGAATAGAATAGAATAGAATAGAATAGAATGATGAAGAAAGAATAGAATAGAATAGAATAGAATAGAATAGAATAGAATAGAATAGAATAGAATAGAATAGAATAATGAAGAATAGAACAGAATAGAATAGAATAGAATAGAATAGAATAGAATAGAATAGAATAGAATAGAATAGAATAGAATAGAATAGAATTCTTTATTGGCCAAGTGTGATTGGACACACAAGGAATTTGTCTTTGGTGCATATGATCTCAGTGTACAAAAAGAAAAGATACATTTGTCAAGAATCATGAGGTACAACACTTAATGATTGTCATAGGGTACAAATAAGCAATCAGGAAACAATCAATATTAATATAAATCGTAAGGATACAAGCAACAAGTTACAGTCATACAGTCATAAGTGGGAGGAGATGGGTGATAGGAACGATGAGAAGACTAATAGTAATAGTAATGCAGCCTTAGTGAATAGTTTGACAGTGGTGAGGGAATTATTTGTTTAGCAGAGTGATGGCGTTTGGGGAAAAAACTGTTCTTGTGTCTAGTTGTCTTGGTGTGCAATGCTCTATAGCCGTGGTGGCGAACCTATGGCACGCGTGCCAGAGGTGGCACGCGGAGCCATAGAAGCCGGCACGCGAGGGTTCCCACCGGCAAACCGGAAGTGCGAAAAAACGCACTTCCGGTTTGCCGGTGTGCTGTTTTTTGCACTCCGGAGGGTTCAGGGAAGCTCCCTGAAGCTCCGGAATGCAAAAAACTACAAAACGGACAAACCGGAAGTGCACTTTTCCGCACTTCCGGTTTGTCCGTTTTGTAGTTTTTTGCATTCCGGAGCTTCAGGGAGCTTCCCTGAACCCTCCGGAGTGCAAAAAACAGCATACCGGCAAACCGGAAGTGTGTTTTTTCGCACTTCCGGTTTGCCAGTTTCGTCGTCCCAGGCTCCGGTAAGCCTTTGTGCGGGGGTGGAGGGGGTGCGCATGCGCAGGGGGCAGCATGGAGGGGTGTTCTGCGCATGCGTGGGGGGGAGGGAATGGGTGTGGGTACGCGAGCGCGCGCGAGCGCGCCCCACCCCCTTTTTTGGCACGCAAGCCGAAAAAGGTTCGCCACCACTGCTCTATAGCAACGTTTTGAGGGTAGGGATTGAAACAATTTATGTCCAGGATGTGAGGGGTCAGTAAATATTTTCACTGCCCTCTTTTTGAAGCGCACCACTGTGACTACCATCCCTGTCTTACTGTCCTATTGTCCTCATTTATCTGTACGTCTTTGCTTATGTTATGTTTATACAAACACCTACTATCCTGTACATGTTTGACAAACAAATAAAATAAATAAATAAATTAAATTAAATTAAATTAAATTAATTAAATAATTAAATTAAATTAAATTAAATTAAATTAAATTAAATTAAATTAAATTAAATTAAATTAAATTAAATTATAAAATAAAATAAAATAAAATAAAATAAAATAAAATAATAATGAAATAAATAAAATAAAATAAAATAAAATAAAATAAAATAAAATAAAATAAAATAAAATAATAAAATAAAATAAAATAAAATAAAATAAAATAATAAAATAAAATAAAATAAAATAAAATAAAATAAAATAAAATAAAATAAAATAAATAAAATAAAATAAAATAAAATAATAAAATAAAATAAAATAAAATAAATAAAATAAAATAAAATAAAATAAAATAAAATAATAAAATAATAAAATAAAATAAAATAATAAAATAAAATAAAATAAAATAAAATAATAAAATAAAATAAAATAAAATAAAATAAAATATAAAATAAAATAAAATAAAATAAAATAAAATAAAATAAAATAAAATAAAATAAAATAAAATAAAATAAAATAAAATAAAATAAAATAAAATAAAATAATAAAATAAAATAAAATAAAATAAAATAAAATAAAATAATAAAATAAAATAAAATAAAATAAATAATAAAATAAAATAAAATAAAATAAAATAAAATAAAATAAAATAAAATAAAATAGTCAGGGGAAGATTAAGAGGATCTTGGATATCAGGTGATGATAGAGGCTGAGATGGTCAAAATGGCTATGGTCAACAGGAAGGAAGAGGACAACCACAAAAAGAAAGATGAAGACATGATAACTTTCCAAATCAAGTTATATATGTTGCTATCCTACCTCAGCCATCTTAAAGTTTTTATTCAAACCTCATGCAGCCTCATGACTCTCATTTTTCCACTCTAGGAAGATAATTCTAGAAGTCTCAACGGTGCTTTGTCAAAAGGCAACTGGACTGTTTGTTTGATTTTTCCTTGAGGAAGAAAAAGATGCTTCTCATCCAAGAAGCTT
Source organism: Diadophis punctatus similis (assembly GCA_023053685.1). Lineage (NCBI taxonomy): Eukaryota > Metazoa > Chordata > Lepidosauria > Squamata > Dipsadidae > Diadophis > Diadophis punctatus. The sequence continues at coordinate 6,403,259 of JALIGW010000006.1, forward strand.
CATCAGCTCTGGCAGGATGATGGGGGGGGGGCTATGGAGGGATTAGGACTGACCGCATGAGGAAGGGAGGTTGGAAGGATATTTCTTTGCTGTCATCTGGTTTTTGTATCTGCAGAAGGTTGACAATAGTGAAGGAAGTTACTCATGTACATACTGTATGTTTTGGGGATTGAAGAAGCCTATCCACCATTTTGCAGGCATTGAGCTTTAACGGACACCCCTTCTCCCTCATTAGTCCATTAAATATAGGGCTTACTGTATAGGGAAAATATTACCTTTTGAGTACATTATTTAATTGCCTGATTTGATAGCAACTCTGGGAGGCATACAGCATTAAAAGCAAAATAACTACAAGGGTGAGTCAAAACATAATGCCATTTTCTTTAGGACAGGTATAATTACCGACACAGGAACATGTAGCATACATCAAAATGAAGCTGGTCCTCTGTGGATCACATCCCTACTTCTCAACATAGTCACCGTTTCTCTCAATAGCAATGTTCCACCTTCAAATGAGAGCATGTATCCCTGCCTCGTAAAATTTTGTTGATTGTTCTTTGAGCCACTTCTTCACTGCAGTTTTCACTTCCTCGTCACTGGAATAATGTTTGCCTCTCAAACCCTCTTTCATGGGGCCGAAGAGATTGCTATAATCTAAAGTATTGTCCTCAAACACATTTTGTAATCATCTGTGAATATTCACAGGGGTTTCCTCCTCAGCAACAAGGAATTCAATCACTACTCTTTGTTTTTGACGCAACTCTAAGGGGGCAGCCATTTTGAATTTTCCTTGGGAGTCTACAAACCTGAAAAGTAAGAAACAAAATATTTCAGAACGTAAATGATATAATCATTTATAACTGGGAAAAAATTCAGGTATTTTTATCAAAAACTTCACCTGAAATAAAGAAAGTGGCATTACTTTTTGACTCACCCTCGTACAATAGGGAAAAAAATAGTAAACCTCTAGAGGAATTACAGACAATATCTTCTCAACCACCAAGGTGATGGTGCTACTTTGGATTTGGTGACTGATTTTGCAATAGCTGAGCTGATATTGATGTGAAAACATCCACTTCTACTTTGAGGCAACATGGTACATGACCCAAACTGTTATAACTTCCAAGACCCTTTCTCGCTTACTAATATTGAACGCCCAAGATGTTATATTGTTCTGCTTTATCCTTAATCCTATTTGATAGAAATAGAGAAATCGCTCAAGAACTCTGGCAGTTTATTCATATTAGTGAATTGATTTTAAAACTGTATTCTCAGTCCTCCAGGTCATGGTTGGTCCAAAGATGCTTTTTCAAAAAGCAACTCAACTTCCTTTGTTTTTCCTTGAAGACATCTCACTTCTCATCCAAAAAGCTTCTTCAGCGGAGGTGGGATTCAGCAGGTTCTGACCAGTTCCGGAGAACCGGTAGTGGAAATTTTGAATAGTTCGGAGAACTGGTAGTGGAAATTTTGAATAGTTCGGAGAACCGGTAGTGGAAATTTTGAATAGTTTGGAGAACCGGTAGTGGAAATTTTGAATAGTTCGGAGAACCGGTAGTGGAAATTTTGAATAGTTCGGAGAACCGGTAGTGGAAATTTTGAATAGTTCGGAGAACCGGTAGTGGAAATTTTGAATAGTTCAGAGAACCGGTAGCGGAAATTTTGAGTAGTTTGGAGAGCCGGTAAATACCACTTCTGACTGGTCCCCCACCCATCTATTCTCTGCCTCCTGAGTCCCAGCTGATCAGGAGGAAATGGGGATTTTGCAATAAATTTCCCCTGGAGTGGGGAAGGAATGGAGATTTTACAGTATCCTTCCCCTGCCATGCCCACCAAGCCACGCCATGCCCACCAAGCCACGCCCACAGAACCGGTAGTAAAGATTTTTTTGAAACCCACCACTGTTCTTCAGATGTTTAGCTTCTCATTCAAGAAGCTACTTCAGTGGATGAGAAGCGAAATGACTTCAAGAAAAAACCCAAAAAAAGTCCAGTTGCCTTTTGAAAAAGCACTTTTGGGATTCCACAACCACTTTTGAACTGTCATTTTGAAGGCGTGGAAGCAAGTCAATGAAACTTGGATTGCATGATAGTTTACACATGTGTCCTCAAATCACCAGACTGGAGTCATCTGATTGAATCGGTGCGTCAAACTGATCAGCCAGCTCACCTTTTAAATTCAGTTTGAAGGGTGAATTGACCAAATTGCCTTCATATTGAAACTATTCATTTAAAATTTATACAGGTGTGTTGGAGAAGAGATCGGCAAAGTTTGATTATTATGGCAGTTCCTCTTCGGCTTATTAAAATGACCTAATTTGGAGTTGAGAACTAGTTTAATGTAATGGTTAAGGCATTGAGCTAATAACCAGGAGATTGTGAGTTCTAGTGCCCCCTTAGGCACAAGCTCAACTGGGTGACCTTGGGCTAGACCCTTTCTCTCAGCCATAAAAAGGAGACAATGGCAAACCACTTCTGGAAAAAAAACTTCACCAAAAAAAACCTGTAGAGACTAATTTAGACAAGCCTCTGAGAGTTGGACAAGATTGAACAGAAGAAAATGAAATGGAATGACATTTTGATTTATTTTTATTTAAGTATCATTTGACATCAGTTTAAATGCTTTTAAGAAGCCCTGTTAATTTAAACCAGTTTTCTGAATGCAAACAAGTGTCTTCCATTCACAGTGACCAGTGGTGGGTTCCTACCGGTGCGGTCCACTCTACAGTAACAGTAGCAGCCAGCAGATGGCGATATTTGCATGTGACAGCTCCGGTGCCGTCTTCGCTGGTCTGTCACGCGGCGCCATCTTTTCTGGGGGAATTTTTGGGCTGATTTTGCTTCCTGTGCATGCGCGGAAGCAAAATCTCGTAAGGGGATGCGCATGCGTGTGTGATTTTGGTGATTTTTTGGTTCTGTGCATGCGCGGAAGCAAAAAAAGCACCAAAATCGCATGTGCACGTGCGTTCCATCATGAGATTTTGCTTCCGCGCATGTGCAGGAAGCAAAATCACGCAAGGGCATGCATGCGTGTAGCGAGGGCGTGCACGTGTGTAGCGAGCAAGCACGCACCGAAACATGGCAATGTGCGCGCAGCGCACCGGTATCGCGAAGAAGCAGCAACCCACCCCTGACAGTGACGATAGAAAAGAATGCCATTCTATCTAGGTTAAAAATGAAAAAAGTCAACTGTCATAGCAGAGAATCTCTTTGATTAGATGGATGTTACACTTCAACACTCCAGAAGGGTACACAAACTATTTTAATTCTCTTATTTGCTAAGTTGCCAAACAAATACACAACTCAGTGTGATCTACTCCATTGCATTCTTATTCTGTTTTTGATACAGTGCCACAACACTTAGACACCGTTCCTAATGAGTACAAGAAACATGACACAGAAAGATGATTGCCCACAAAGAAACAGAGTTGTCCTATGCTGCCAAGTTTCATAAGCAGGTTGCCCCTCTAATTGCTTTTGACATAGTCCTTCATGAATGCTAGTTATCATGATCTGGCACCAATCTGGATAACCGTTCCTTGAAAAGTTCTACCTACAAAGCCAATGCACACATTAAACCCTTGTTCTTACAAGACTGTGATCTCAGAAGCAGATGGAATCAGCAGGTGGCTGTCAGTCACGGTTCTCTGAAATTTGTCCTCAAGTGTTTGGGAACATTAATCTGTTTCAAAGTTTCTTTAAATGGGCATCTTTTCCCATACTTTGCCATTGTTCTATTTTCCTGGAGCGTTGCGCTCTCGGCAGATGTTCACACATCACCTTTGTGAATGTACAGATTTGACCATGCATATAGTAGTGGTAGATTACAAGTGATCAATGAATAAGTAAAATACTTTTTGTAAAAAAAAATTGATCCTAATACCCACATGCGATCACAAAGAAGAAGAAAAACCTGACTCTTAACTACATCTAGATGTGTGTGTGTGTGTGTGTGTGTGTGTGTGTGTGTGTGTGTGTGTGTGTGTGTGTGTGAGAGAGAGAGAGAGAGAGAGAGAGAGATGATAGATAGATAGATGATAGATAGATGATAGATAGATAGATGATAGATAGATGATAGATAGATAGATGATAGATAGATGATAGATAGATAGAAGATAGGTAGATAATAGATAGATAGAAAGAAAGAAAGAAAGAAAGAAAGAAAGAAAGAAAGAAAGATAGATAGATAGATAGATAGATAGATAGATAGATAGATAGATGACAAATGATGAAAGAAAGAAAGAAAGAAAGAAAGAAAGAAAGAAAGAAAAAGATGGATGATAGATAGATAGATAGATAGATAGATAGATAGATAGATAGATAGATAGATAGATAGATAGATGATAGATGACAAATGATAAAAGAAAGAAAGAAAGAAAGAAAGAATGAATGAAAGAAAAAAAAGATGGATGATAGATAGATAGATAGTTAGTTAGATAGATAGATAGATGATAGATAGAT
>JALIGW010000006.1:6412715-6554491 GCA_023053685.1 Diadophis punctatus similis
CATTATCATGCTTAACACTTCAGGCTGCATTTCAGTCACTTAATACTAAATTTAAACTATTCACAATTAGCAAGCTAGAACATTGTTAATGGAATATGCAATTTGATCTCCAAATTACATTAGCGCATGTTTCGTCAAATAACTGCTGTATTTTGCAGAAATGCAAAACTCGAAAAGCTTGGTAATATGCTGAAATGTTTTTTTTTTAATTATTATTTTCATGCTGTTCTGCAAGGAGTTTTGAACATTTACTTAACAGAGCTTCAGACACATAAACCTATTAAGTGAAAAATTGCATAGCCATTTTATTTTTAAGGCTTCTGCCACAAATCCATGCTGCAACATCCTAAACGTTAGCCAGTGAGGACCCTTGTAGAACAATAGGCCAGCCCATCATCAGTAATCAACATTGAGACATGATACATTATTGTTTCAAGTTGGTTTCTGGTTCAGTAATTTCTTCTTCTCCCTGACACTGCTGTTCTTTGTTTCTCCAAGCATACAACAAAAAGAAATAAATGCCAGTATATGCTATAGTACAGGGGTGTCAAACTCAAGGCCCGTGGGGTGCTTAAATCCTGAAAATAGCGAAGACTGGCAAGGAGTCCCTCAGATAAGCAAATCCTCACAATAATGAACTAATTGTCTCCTGCAAACACCATTCCCCTTTTGCTCCTATTTATTTCCTATGGGAGGGGCCATTCAGCATCCCCTTGTGTTTTTACTCCCGAGTCAACCTCTGCTCCTTAATTGTTCCCTTCTCCTGACAGCTCTGCGCATGCACACATCGGGAACAGACTCCAGCTGTTCTTCAGCCCCACTTATCTCCGACTCTGAAGGTAGCTGATAACTGTCCGACGGCCCTGGCCCCATCTCTGCCTCCGACGCAGAGCCCTCATCAGAGCCTTCCCCAGACTCCAGGACTGGCCCATGTTCCTCCCCAACCTCCTCACTGTCTGAGTCTGCTGCCAGCTCCACTGGCCGCTGGCAGGGTAATATAACCAGAGCTGGTTTTGCATTTCAAAAGTGCCGAAATGATGTACTCAACAAAGCAGTTCTTTGAGAAAGCCAAAAGTCTCAGAATTGCTGGATTGGTTGGGTTCCTTCCTCAGAACCTTGACACAGAGTGCAGATGGATGTGGGACTTTTGGGGGACCTCTGAAAGGACTGAGTTGTAAACAGAAAATAAGTGGGCTTTCTTTTGCAGGGAGGGTTGAAGATGCTGTCTACACAGGAGTGTACAAGCTACCTGTTAAGGTTCACCTGGAAGATCAAAGGAAGTGGGGCCTGGTTTTGAGAAAAGAGTAAATATTATGTTGCCTCTTTATACCAATGGTTCCAATCTTTCTTTAATAGTGACTGATTGCTAACGTGGCATTTGCTTTTAGTTGTTGTCCTACTGGCTTTGTGAGCATTTCTATTCCAGAGATTTATAGCAGCCTCCAGCTATTATTGTGGTGAACTAAGGTCTGCCTGCCTTCCCAATTTATTCCCCAGAGAGATGGCTCTAACAATATAAATTGCAAATGCAGAAATCCTAAGTTACGACATTTAGGTACAGAGATGATCCTCACTTACTTCTTCACCTTTGAGGTAGAAGAAGGGGAAACAAGCAGAGGTCAGATATGTGGGAGACTGAAGACTTCTGCCAACACAACCATCCCAAAATAGCATCTATAGTTGGCTGCTTATGGGCTACATTCTGAATAGTGATAATTTTGGACAAAGTCGGATGCTGTATTAACATGCTATTTCAACTAAAGAATCTGAGACATATCTCAGACACCTTCATAGATGCCTTCAACCCAGAACTCGGGTCTCTTCCATAGGACTATTTGTGATTTTTTTCTTCATTCTAGACTTGTGTATAAATTTCCTGTTTAGATTATTCATCATCATCTTCTTTTAAAGACTCCATAATTCCTTGCAGGGTGGAGTCTTGAGCAACTGAATGGAGCTGAGTGTTTACTGGCCAGATGCCCTTCCTGTCGCCAATGCGGAGATTGTTTCAACAGATAAATTCTCATTGTGCCCAGAGAGAGAAATATCTGCCTCTACCTAGGATCAAACTCACAGCCTCCTGATTGTGAGGCAAGAGCTAGGCCACCGCACCACTCCGCTGTTTAGCTTATTGTTCAAATTTAAAACATCTGTGCACAGCACCTTCTCTAGATGCAACTCCAAAAGCTGACTAAAAGGAATTAAGAGTATTTTCTTTTTTAAAAAAAAATGTTTAATTCAGTGACTTCCATTTAATTTTCAAGAACTTTGAACTGATGTTCCACCTGAGAATTAAAAAAAGAGAGAGATAAAAACCTTCTGGAAAGGAATCAATTGTAGTTCAGTTTACCAGAAAAGCTGTAACTCTTTAACTGTTGTGGCTAAGTGGCTTGCTGGAACTAAACCCTCCCTCATAACCCCCCTGGGCAAATCATCCAATCCCAATGTCCCAAGATGTCAGGTGACATCACCGGCCATTTTGGGCTTCCACATCTGGTCCGTTGAAGCCGTTGACCTTGAGCAGGCTGTAAACATGTCCACGTAGCCTGGCAGTACGTGATGAGAACTTTCCTCCCTAGGCCTCTAATCAAACAGAGACATCTCCAGCACACTTTCCCCTCCCCCTCCCAAATACCTAACCTTCCCCCCACCCCCCATTTCTATGGCAGCCGAAGCAAGCAGGCAGTGTGGAGGCTGACAACAACTTTTCAGAGTCCGTTATGATTCAAACGCTGCCACTGTTGGTGCTGCTACTTGTGGTATAATATAGAGCTGCCATGCTTGCTTCCAAATTTTGATTAGTATGAACTACAAGCTACCTGCAAATAGAAAATCCCCCCTTCTGTTCTCATGCTTTGTCTTCTCTTTCTCTCCCTTTCCCCCATACCTTATTTGATTTCTAATTCTATGGTGGAGAAAGGCTATCCCTGCAACATATTACCATATTTTTCAGAGTATAAGACGCACCTTTTTACCCCCCAAAAGAGGGTGAAAACTTGGGTGCGTCTTATACACCAAATGTAGCCCCACCCACCCAGCCAGCCCTACCCTTTGGCCTCTGTCTTCCAGCAATTTACCTGCTTGCAGCAAACAGGGAAGAGCCTGTTAAGACAAGCAAGTCCTTAGCAGCTTCCCGACCCCCAGCTGATTTGCCACGTGCTAAAATGAAACTGAAACTAGCTGCAAAAATAGATGGGAGAGATACGCAGATTTTTATTTTCTGCTGAACTGGATGAAAGGGGGTAAGTGAATAACTATAAATGTCTGTAGAATTTTCAAATCATTAGACTTATTTTTAAAAGACTGCTTTATTATTTGCTTTGCTGGCTGTGGAATTCTGGGAGTTGAAGTCCACAAGTCTTAAGGTTGCCAAAGTTGGAGACCCCTGTTCTAGACAACTTAAGAAAATAAAAAAGCTTTTTAAAATAAATGCTTGCTCTGATGAGGCCCAGTGCTATTGTATCTTTTTTTAAATAATAGAGAATAATGTATACTTCCAGAAATTGTAATTAATTTTAACAGCTCTGTACAAGTATAGTCTGAAATGTAACAGTGTCCTGTTTAGTATTAGAGTTAAATCCTGACTTATCTTGGAGTAGATCTATTTAAATAATTGGGAGGTGTTAGTGTGACTACATTTAAGAAAACTTTCTGGCATAATGTACATTTCTCCAATTCTTTGCTATTTCTCTGGGTCAGGCACACATGCACAGAAATACACAGCAAACAGTGTATATCATCTGTGCTATTTGCTGTTTGGCAAATTGCTTGGAGGAAGAGGCCTTTTTTCCTTGTTTTCCTCCCCCAAATTAAGGTGCGTCTTATACTCCGAAAAATACGGTATATTCCTGATCAAAACTGTGATAAAACCAGACTACATTTCCCTTCTACTGAAGCTGGCATGAAAAATTAATGTGCATTAACTTAACGAAGATGAAATACAATTGTCTGGCTCTAAATCTTACTCTGCTTCCCTTCCCTACAAAACAAACAAACAAACTTTTCCACTTTAGCAAAAGTTTTGTCTTGTCAAGTAAGTTGAGTTTTTAAGACATTTATGTAGTTGGATTCTATTTTTCTATCGTCTTATTACAGAGCGTGCTGCATTTTAACAATGTTTTTGAACAATGCAAGTACGATGGACCGGAGAAACAAAATCTTTTGACTAAAGAGCAAGAACTGATTGTCTTCAGCCTGGTGCCCAATGCCAAAGCTTTGCCATTCCTACCTGCCTTTTTTCCCTTCTATACAAACAGGGTACAAAGAAGTTAACACCACATTTTCTCACTTGTTTTTACTGTGACAGAAAGACCTGTTACCCTGTGATTTTTCTCAGCCACTTAATTGCTCTGCGTTGCATGTATAACAAAAGTGGTCCGAAAAGGGCTTACAGCTTTTCCCTTTCACATCTCTCATGACAGCTGTATTGACAAATAAGTAGTCCTCGACATACGACCACAATGGATCCCAAAAACGTCTTCGTTGCTAAGCGAATTCATTTTGTGAAGCGAATTTTGTCAACAAAATTCATTCGTTAAGTGAATTTTGTCCCATGTTATTACCTTTCTTGGCTCAGTTGTTTAAATGAATCACTGCAGGGGATAAGTTAGTCACAGGGTTGTTAAGTGAATCTGGCTTCCCCTGTTGACTTTGCTTGTGTAGAAAGAGGAAGAAACCAGCCCCAGTTTCCCTGCCCCAAGCAGAAACTGAAGAGGCCAGTTTTTAGAAATGCAGATTTGGTAATCGATTCAGAAAGACTGGGTCAGACAGAAACTTTAGATAACCAACAAGCCAGACAAGATTAACTTAGACAAACACCTAGGATTTGCATTTCCCCATTTGCCTATAGAGCCAGCCATGACCCCTACAGAACCCTATAGGAATCAGGAAGCTATAAAACCCACCCACTCTCAACTCCATTTTGTCAGCTGTCCCAGAACTGCATGCTGTATGTGTGTTGGCTCTGTTCACCAATAAACATAATCTTTCTTTCCAATCAGCCTCCATTTTATTCCCATCTTGGAACTGGAACTGGATTTTTTTTTCTTCCAACACTTGTCAGAAGGTCACAAAAGGGGATCGCGTGACCTTGGGACACAGCAATGGTCATAAATATGAACCAGTGGCCAAGCGTCTGAATTTTGATCACGTGACCATAGGGGTGCTGCAGAGGTCGTAACTGTGAAAAATGGTCCTAAGTCACTTTTTTTCAGTGCCGTTGTAACCTTGGTACAGCCACTGAATGAACTGTTGTAAATTGAGACCTACCCATATTTAGTGAGATGACAGAAAAATGGAGAATAGGAAGAATTTAATTTAATTTAATTTAATTAAAAGTTCTTATAGGCCCCCCCAATCCCATAGGACTCAGGGCGGCGTACAGCAGAAATAAGAACAATACAAATAATACATAATAATTTAAAACATTACATAATTTCAAAAACCATTCATTCATGCTGGAAGAGCCTGCCTTCGGAGATAAGAGGGATGGCCAGATTCAAAAGCAGTTCAGGAAGTCCTCAATTTATGACAGGTCATTCAGTTGAAGTTACAATGCCACTCCAAAAAGTGGCCTCTGACCATTTTTCACATTTACTACTGTTGCAGCATCCCCGTGGTCACATGATCAAAATTCAGGTGCTTGGCAACTGGCATGTATCTATGATGGTAGCACTGTCCCAGCGACACGTGATCCCCTTTTGCGACCTTCCAACAAGCAAAGCCAATGGGGGAACCGGATTCACTTAGCAGCCGTGTTACTAATATTAACTAGTTTAACAACTGCATTGATTCAATCAGAATCAGATCAATCAATCAATCAGAATAGAGCTGGAAGAGACCTTGGAGGTCTTCTAATCCAGCCCCCTGCTGAAGCAGGAGACCCTAAACCAGTGATGGCGAACCTTTTTCTTCTTGCGTGTCAAAAATGGGAGTGTGTGCATGTGCTAGCGCACGCACGTGCCAGCACACAACCCCCACACACGCGCCACACTGCGCATGCGTGCATCCCCACGCATGCACTCCCCATTGGGCCATTTTTTATCCTCAGGCTTCCCTAAAGCCTCTGGAGTGTGAAAAACGGCCCAACGGGCAAACCGGAAGTTCCGGAAAAACGGACTTCCAGTTTGCCTGTTATGCCATTTTTCTCACTCCGGAGGCTTCAGGAGTCTTCCCTGAAGCTTCCGGAGTGTGAAATATGGCCCAACGGGCAAACTGGAAGTTCAGAAAAACGGACTTCCAGTTTGCCCATTGGGCCATTTTTCGCGTTCCGGAGGCTTCAGGGAAGACTCCTGAAGCCTGGGGAGGGCGAAAACAGCCTTCCGCAAGGCCGAAAATCAGCTGGCCAGTGCACGCATGCGCACTGGAGCTGTCATAGGGCAATGCCTCACGTGGCCTCAGATATGGCTCCGCATGCCAACTGTGGCACACGTGCCATAGTTTCGCCATCACAGCCATATACCATTTGGGATAGTTGGCTGTCCAGTCTTTTCTTAAAAACTTCCAGTAATGGAGCGCCAACAATTTCCTGAGGCAAGCTGTTCCTCTAGTTAATTGTTCTCACGTTAGGAAGTTTCTCCTTAATTCCAGGTTGCTTCTCTCCTTGATTGGTTTCCATCCATTCTTTCTTGTGCTGCCCTCTGGTGCTTTGGAGAATAATTTGACCCCCTCCTCTTTGTGTCAGCCTCTCCAACACTGGAATTCACTTAACAACTGAGGCAAGAAAGGTCATAAAACGCGCCAAAATTCAATCCTGTCTCACTTAGTGACAGAAATTTTGGGCTCTATTGTGGTCGTAAGCCAAGGACTACCCATAATGGGCAATGCTATCGGCAGAAAGAAAGGAGGGAGGGATTTCCTTTTGTTTCCTTAATGAAGATCCAACTTGGTATCAGGTCACTGTTCTTATAGTTTTCGGTATCCTGGCAACCGTATCTGTCACGATGTGAATATTGCCAGTTGTGCAGATCTACTGTTTTCTTGTATTTATGGTCAAGCAGACATGTGGTATGTTTTACTACGCATGCGTGCATTCCAGGAGTCAACTCCCCCTTTCTTTCTCCATTTCTGCTGAAGGTAGGCGTGACTTTCATTAGCAGATAAGATGTAGATTATTAAGGATTCTTTTATTACTTTTCTACTGAAATAAATATTTTGTTAACTAGATTTGAATCTCGGTTTTATTTTCTAATGAGAATGACTTCAAAGAAGCAAAGATCCATCGACCTCTAATATGGGGGATTGCCCCCCTTAACAGTATCAACATTCTGCATCCTTCTCCTGCAAGCCTTAATTCTTTTAAAATTCATCTTCCATAAATTCAACTCATGATGGAGTGCAGTATTATCTTTAATTAGAGCAGGTGAGCATTGCTTAACATCGTCCAGATTGCGGAGAGGAATCGTTAAATTTCCAACTCCCGAGGATTCAATGTTTTCCCACCAGTGAAGACAGCTACCCAGATGTGTTGTAATGTGTAAACTTCTAGCTTAGCGACCTGCGATGATCTTATGTAGCACCTTTGGCTGAGGAGCGGTAAGGAGACAAAGGGGAACATATGGTCGCCTGCAAGTTGTTTGTGCAACTTCCTTTTCAAATGCTGTTAATAATTTGCTGTTTCCCCACCCACCCACCCCTTCTTGTGAAAGAGTTTTGATAGAAATCAAACTCCTCCGTTGCAATGATACAAAATTGCAAAAGGGCAATTTAGTTCTGAATAATTTCTGCTTTCTCAAGCAAAGCACAAGCTGTTAAGCAAGTTGTTTTTGTTGTTGCTGCTGCTGCTGCTGCTATACAGTCTTTTTTGAAGATTCTTCAACAAATGCTGATAATTTGGGGGCAATTGAAGCTGCACCCCAAAGCTCAAGGATAATTAAATACCAGCCTAATAATGTGTGTGTGTGTGCGCGTGCGTGCGTGCGTGCGTGCTTGCTTGCTTCCAAAACTGTTTTTATAAACTAAATGTTGTCAGCTCGAATTTTAATTCTGATTTTGTCAGCTCTTTTTTTTACAGTTCCGGGATTAATACTAAACAGTTAATTGTTACTATTACCGTATTTTTTGGAGTATAAGACGCACCTTTTTACCCCCAAAAAGAGGGTGAAAACTTGGGTGCGTCTTATACACCGAATGTAGCCCCACCCACCCAGCCACCCCCACCCTTTGGCCTCTGTCTTCCAGCAATTTACCTGTTTACAGCAAACAGGGAAGAGCCTATAAAGCGGAGCAAGTCAGTAGCAGTTTCCCGACGAACAGCTGATTAGGTTTGCCATGTGGGAAAATGAAAGTGAAACCAACTGCAAAGGGGCAAATAGCTGGGAGAGATTAGACACAGCAGATTTTTATTTTTGCTGAACTGGCTGCAAGGGGGTAAATGAATAACTATAAATGTCTGTAGAATGTTCAAATTATTAGACTTATTTTTTAAAGACTGCTTTATTATTGTTCTAGAGCCAGGGGTCTCCAACCTTGGCAACTTTAAGACTTGTGGACTTCAACTCCCAGAATTCAACAGCCAGCTTTGTTAGCTTTGCTGGCTGTGGAATTTTGGGAGTTGAAGTCCACAAGTCTTAAAGTTGCCAAGGTTGGAGATCCCTGTAAATCTAGACAACTTAACAAAAGAAAGAAGCTTTTTAAAATAGATGCTTGCTCTGAAGAGGCCCAGTGCTATTGTATCTTCTTTTAAATAATAGAGAATAATGTATACTTCCAGAAATTTTAATTAATTTTAACAGCTCTGTACAAGTATAGTATGAAATGTAACAGTATCCTGTTTAGTATTAGAGTTTAGTTACCTTGGAGTAGATCTATTTAAATAATTGGGAGGAGTTAGTGTGACTACATTTAAGAAAACTTTCTGGCATAATGTACATTTCTCCAATTCTTTGCTATTTCTATGGGTCAGGCACACATGCACAGAAATACACAGCAAACAGTGTATATCATCTGTGCTGTTTGCTGTTTGGCAAATTGCTTGGAGGCAGAGGCCTTTTTCCCTTGTTTTCCTCCCCCAAAACTAAGGTGCGTCTTATATTTCGGTGCGTCTTATACTCCGAAAAATACGGTAATTATTAAATAATTAATTACTGCAATACATACAGCAAAACCTTTGCTGGTTTATTCCATAAGCCCTGCATTTCAGTTCTTAAATCCCAACATTTTACCTTTTTTTCTAATTCTTTTTAGGTTACTCTGCTGTTATTTTATACCACCACATCAAATAAAACAACAACAACAAACTTGTTTTTCTTCAATGACTATAGTGTGTTGTCTTCTAGTATTTGGTCTCCCTGAATTTGGAAATTCCAGGATTATCTAGGAATCTTTTTTTAAAAAAGCACTAGAAATTATTGGAATTATTGGCACTCAGAGAAATCTGCCATCAACAGACACATAGAGATAAACAACATCTACATTCCATACTATACAAAAGGATCAAAATAACTCCTTGCCGGCAATCAATACCCAGATAAACAAAGCTTAACACCAAGATACAAACAGAGAACAAACCCCAGAACTTTCTACCAGTACTTTCTACCACTGATGATGTTTATCTAGTTGGGTAATGAAACATCTGCAAGAAAATAACCAAGATCAGAAAGCACCAAGAACCCAAATTCAATCCTGAGCTACAAATATTTTCTCTAAAAAATGTATGCATTCCTTATCTTTGGGATATCTTTTTATGTGCTACTTTTTATAGAACAAGGTACTCATTTTTATGCAAGGACGATGAAGGAAAATGGCTTCAATCTCATTTCAATGGTATATCCATGTAAGAAAATGTGAGAATTAAAGAAATGTGTACAGACCCATTTCATGACCATTCACCATATCTTAACCGAATAACTGAGTTGGTAGGGACCTTGGAGATCATCTAGTCCAATCCCCTGCTCAAGCAGGAAACCGTATACTATGTCAGACAAAGTTCATAGAATTAAACAACAATTTTCTCAGTCAAACTCCCAGGCTCTCACGTAGTCCACATAGAAAAGTTCTCTTTTTTTTATGGGAACCACCTGCTTCAAACTACACACCTGTTAAGATATCCTTGAAGAGTTTCCAGGTTCTCACAGTCTTCAGTAGAATCGTAGAGGTTTCATTTCTCCATCTAACCCATTCAAAAGCAACACCTCCCCTCCTTACTCTAATGGCAAGTTGAAACACAGAGGCACCTAGCTGCCAAAGTTTCATCCTTGACATTAGGTTTATGTCGGTTGATTATCAATAACTGCCAAAGAATGTGGAATGCCTGTCTCTGGCTGATATTGACTGATCATCCTACTTATTTACTCAGCCCTCTGACCTGTTTAAGGAAATGATTATTTACTCAGCTTCTGTGTATCTAAGTTAATTAAAACTCTTCTGTTTGTCTAGGGCAGTGATGGCGAACCTATGGCACGGGTGCCACAGGTGGCACGCGGAGCCATATCTGCCGGCACACGAGCCTTTGCCTAGCTCAGCTCCAGCACGCATGTACACGCCGGCCACCTGATTTTTGGCTCGCACGGAGGCTCTGGGAGAGCGTTTTCAGCTTCCGGAGGGCCTCCGGGGGGACTGGGGAGGGTGTTTTTGCCCTCCCCAGGCTCCAGGGAAGCCTCTGGAGCCTGGGGAGGATGAAAAATGGGCCTACCGGGCCCACCAGAAGTTGGGAAACGGGCTATATCCGGCCTCCAGAGGGCCTCCGGGGAGCGGGGGAGGCCGTTTTCGCCCTCCCCAGGCATTGAATTATGGGTGTGGGCACTCACGCATGCGCGATAGCACGCGCGCATGCACTTTCGGCACCCAAGGGAAAAAAGGTTCGCCATCACTGGTCTAGGGTAAGAGTTAATTAGACATTCTTCTGTTTAGTTAGCAATCACACCTTGATATCTGTCTGTATACTATTTAGCATTGTTACTAAAGTTAGTCAAGTTAATCTTTTGTACTTGTATACACAAGAAATTTGCTATAAAAATAAACACATGTTCAAGAAAAGCAGATCTTCGGAACATGGGGGCTGCTCAGCTCAGAGAGATTTCTTCCTAACTCTGACAAGCTTTGCTCAAGAAATCATGTCTCTGTGTCAATGATTCCTACAGGTTTATACCTGGGCTGTCCTAGTTCTGATTGCAGCTATGGATGAAGGTTACATGATTCAATATTTCCACATGTATCCGGTTCTGAAAATACATTTCTGGGCCTAGAAGAGCCGCATGCCATACATATTCCCTGTTTGGTGTTCATTTGCATCTGTTGGAATTCTTTGTTCTTAGAGTTGTGGCGGCAGAGTGGTTAGAATGTAGTAATGCAGCTAACTCTGCCCACCATCTGGAGTTCGATCCTGACTGGCTCAAGGTTAACTCAGCCTTCTATCCTTCCAAAATTGGTAAAATGAGGACCCAGATTGTTGTGGGCAATATGCTGTAAACCACTTAGAGAGCACTGTGAAGCACTGTGGAGTGGTATATAAGTCTAAGTGCTATTGTGATTCCTAATCAAGAATCCTAAGCTACTTCTACAATTAGGGAGAGGGAGAACTATTTTGTGCACACTTATGCATGAAATTGAAGTGTTGTTGATAGCTCCAAATTGCCAAGTTTGAGAACATGCTTTATCCCTTAACGCTGGGTTATATGCATCTGCGCATATTTGCCACAGCATCAGTGAAACCCTTTAAAAGGACCCATATTTACAATTTGGCGATATAATTTTTCCTGAAGACTGATCAGGGGGTAAAGTACAATAACAGCCTTTCTTTTATCTTTTTTCTTAAAAAAAAGAGTATGGGCTTTTTGTGAAATATCCTCTTTGGAAAAAAATAAACACTGGGAGAGAAAAAGCGTCTCAATCATATGAATTATATGAAACATTTTACCTGCAATTTAAATAAGAAAAAAAACCTTTTGGAGATGTTGGCATCTCAGAATGATTTTTTTTAATATATATATATATATATATATATATATATATATATATATATATATATATATATATATATATATATATATATATATATATATATATATATATATATATATATATATATATATATATATATATATATATATATACGCATGTATATATATGTGTGTGTGTGTGTGTATATATGTATGTATATATATGTATGTATATATGTGTATGTATGTATGTATGTATGTATGTATGTATGTATGTATGTATATATATATGTGTGTGTGTGTGTGTGTGTGTGTGTGTGTGTGTGTGTGTGTGTGTGTGTGTGTGTGTAGGATTTTTTGCTGATAAATGAAAATAAAGGGAGACTATTATAGATCTATTTCGAGCTTATTTTGCTCTCGTCAGATAGCCATACCCCTTACTGGGATTTGAACCCGGGCCGGGTACTGAAATAAATATTTTGTTAATTAGATTTGAATCTTGGTTTTATTTTCTAAATACGAATGACTTTGAGGAAGCAAGATCCTAAAATCGCCTCTGGTAGGAAAATTCCTATCTGACAGAGCCCGGCGATGATGTCATTTTCAGGCACTTTTTCGGCTTCTCTGCGTCCTGAGCTGTCGGAAAAAAGCCCTCCCACCCGCCCTTGTTTCAATACCGACCTTTATTCTTCCTCTGAAGCACAGCTGAGAAGCTCCTCAGCTGTGTTTCAGCTTGTAATGTCGCCCTGAACATGCACGGAAGTGAAATCGCCCGATGGAACGCAAGTTCACTTCTGCGCATGCTCGCGATGCGCACCAGTAGCGAAAATAACCGGAACCTTCTGCTGCCCTGTTTCCCCCAAAATAAGACATCCCCTGATAATAAGCCCAATCTGGGTTTTGAGTGCATGGCAATACGGCCAAGGGCTTATTTCAGGGTTCAAAAAAATATAAGACAGGGTCTTATTTTTGGGGAAACACAGGTACCTAGGGGCACAATCACAAAGAATGTCGGAGTTTTAGGCTAGACTGGAAAGCTATACAGAAAAAGAAAATTTTAGATGGTCTACCACTTCTGTACTGATTGTGAAGAAAACTCCCTGGATATGTTCATAAAATTGCCAGAGATCAAGCGAGATGCAAGGATAAATGTAGCGACAATGCAAAAATCCCTGCAGAATGTATATGACGTGGCACCGTTCTATTTCTTACTAGAATATAAAGTCAATATATGTAGATGGGAACAGTAATAAATAAAATTACCAGCAGTAGGCTGCGAGCAAAGACTTACATTTTTTAGTGTACTTAAAGGTTAGCCTTAATAAAAAAAAGGCATTATCTGATGACCATTCTGCAGGTTCCAAAATACCATGCCCTTGGCAGCAAGAATACTTGATCAGGTCCTTATTAAAATCGGGGCATGAAAGGTCGTAGGTATAAGGTTAGAGTTCAGGCCTTTTACTCTGCTGATAGGTTTTGCTCTCTTAACGTCTAGGCTACAGATTCAAATTGCACAGAATGGATCTGTGATTTTTTTTCTCTCACTTCTTTGAGCTAAGCTCCAAAGTTTGCTTCCAAACATTAACTTTTAATGAGGACATGTAAAAAAAAATATTGTGACATAGAAAAACTTTCCAGTTATATTCTTCCTCTTTGGGAGCTTACTTGATGGATGATGCCCAAAAACAAAATCACAGGGTACCGTAATATGTTCCTTTAGGAAAGACCAAGAAAAGCAGTCAACAGTTGGGTAAATGTCTGTGGAGATTCTCAGCCATCCAGTCATGGTTGTCCCAAAAGGTGCTTTTTCAAAAGGCAACTGGACTTTCTTGTTTTTCTTCGAAGATGTTTCGCTTCTCATCCAAGAAGCTTCTTCAGTTCTGACTGAATGGTGGAGGATGGAAGGATTTATATTCCCTTGCAGTCATCTGGTAATTAATCCTCTTTCTGAGAGTCATTGAGGCCACTTGGAGGTTTTATATATAGAGCCGAGGTGGCGCAGCAGTTAGAGTGCAGCACTGCAGGCTAATTTAGCTGACTGTGATCAGCAGTTCAGCTGTTCAAATCTCACCGGCTCAGGGTTGACTCAGCCTTCCATCCTTCCGAGGTAGGTAAAATGAGGACCCAGATTGTTGGGAGGCAATGTAAATATATACATTGCTTACTGGGGTAAACCGCTTAGAGAGTGCTTGCACTATGAGGCGGTATATAAGTCTCACAAATAAATAAATAAATAAATAAATAAATAAATAAATAAATAAATAAATAAATAAATAAATAAATAAATAAATAAATAAATAAATAAATAAATAAATAAATAAATAAATAAATAAATATCCGTGCTCTTGGGTTCATCTGAATAGTGCTAATGGGTGTGGAACCTTCTTGGTACTGCTGAAAGGACTGTGTTGTAGACAGGTTGCAAATCACCTACATTCACAACTTCTGAAGGCAAGCTGTTCCATTGGTTGATTGCTCTCACCCGTTAGGAAATTGCTCCTTAGTTCTAGGTTGCTTGTCTCCTTGGTTAGTTTCCATCCATTGTTTCTCATGTTGCCTTTTGGCACTTTGGAAAATAGTTTGACCCCCCCCTCATCTTTGTAGGAGCCCCTCAAATATTGACACACTGCTATCATGTCTCCCCTAGTCCTTCTTTTTATTAGAGTAGACATATCCGATTCCTGCAACCGTTCTTCAAATGTTTTAGCCTCCAGCCCCTTAATCAGTCTTGTTGCTTTTCTCTGCACTGTTTCCAGAGTCTCAATATCTTTTTTTTTTAATATTGTGGTGACCAGAACTGGATGCAGTATTCCAAGTGTGGTCTTACCAAGGCTTTGTAAAGCGGTACTAGAACGTCACGTGATCTTGATTCTATCCCTCTATTAATGCAGCCTTTTACCGAAACCGATTTAAATGCCACAAATAGTGTTCTCGCCACTTCGATGAAAGAATCATAAATGTGTTGACCTTGGATAGAGGCTGTGCTGAACTGCATTGCGAAACTTTTATTAAAGCCACCGTGTTTTCTTGCCGATTTAAATTTATGATTGAATTAGCTCTGAGTGACATCAGCCAATCTCTGTTACGTATCACTCCCATTTTCATCAACGCACTGCATTCGGTGAGGAAAATCAATGAAGTTGGAAGCATTTGGGATGATTTCTACTGGCTTAACCCATCCTGAGCTAAATGAAAAAGTTATACAGTACGGAGGTAATGTTCTGCTTAGTTGGCATTTTGACAAGAACTACTTCCATAGAAAAATTTATCTTACCACTCACCAGTAAACTACATAAAAGCCTTTACCACTAGGTAATGAGCAAACTGCTTGGTGTAAACCTGGCACTTACTGTCTATGGCGAGGTATAAATCAGATCGCATTATTTAAAATAATTACCTTGCCTTGTTCGCAACATTGTTTTCAAGAGGTGAGGACACTTCATTTATGAATGCCCTGCCCTAGGGGAAAGAAAAATTCTTATGCCAGTTCTTAAAATGCCTTTTTATTCTAGAGAGGGAGAGAGGGAGGGAGAGAGAGAAAGAGAGAAAGAGAGAAAGAGAGAAAGAGAGAAAGAGAGAGAAAGAGAGAGAGAGAGAGAGAGAGAGAGAGAGAGAGAGAGAGAGAGAGAGAGAGAGAGAGAGAGAGAGAGAGAGAGAGAGAGAGATTCCTTGTGGTTCTGTTTGCCTGACCTTCATAAGGCCCCCACAAAGACAAAAACCCCTGACAGTGATGAATGGATGCAGGAAACCATAGAGAAGAAAGGCGGGAAAAGGAGATATCGTTTTGATAGAAATGAGCCATTTCTATAGCCTTCCGGTTCAGTATTCTTCTATTTTTAAAGGGTAGCTTGAAATTCTAGCTATCATGATTTGGGGGCTTGTAGAAAGTAAGGAAGATGACCTTGACAGAGAAAGGGGCAAACCCATTACCTAACTGACAAGGAGAAAAACATGGTTTTAAGTCCAAAACAAGCAGAAAGTATACGTAAGCTGCTCAGACAAACACCTCCCTAATTCACATGGGTATAAGAAGGCAAAGGGGGCACAACACAATCAGATTTGAAAGACCCTCGCTAAAAGTAGTCTTAGCTTTCCTGTGGAGCTAATTCTTGGTCTGGTTGATAGGGCTGAAAGGCTCAACCAATTTGAACCAAATTCATATCATATCAACTGCTATCTAGCGGTATAGCCCAGATTGAAATTTTCAGCTACGACAGAGGGATTTTGAAAGTGTGAAACCATTTGACATTAGGAAATCAACTTTCCAGCATCACTCAGATGACGGATTTTGTTTGTAACGTAATTGATTGATTGGTTAAGTGCCAGAAAGACATTTTAAACTCCTAGTGACCATAGAGATACGGATGGCTAGTCTAATGAAATGAAGGACTAGCGATGACATGATAGCAGTGTTCCAATATCTAAGAGACTGCCACAAAGAAGGGAGGGTCAACCTATTATCCAAAGCACCAAAAGGCAGGACAAGAAGCTAAATTCTCTAAGACAACAATTTTGGGCTCCTTAACATCAATGATAACCTGATGTGAACCTTTCCTCAAAGCAGACATATCGTTTCCAGAACATCTTAAGAAAGTTCACATGGTTACAAAGCTCCTTCAGACAATGCAAGAAAGGAAGGTTTTCAGGAATTGGATATGTTTACTGAAAAGAAGAAGTATGCCTTCGGTATGACCTAAGCGAAGTTCATAAAATTATCTGCTACAATGTCCTACCTGTCAATGACTACTTCTGCTTTAACCACAACAATACTTTATGGAATCAGCTACCCCCCCCCCGAGATCCGGACTATTCCCACCCTATTGGCCTTCAGGAAAGCTGTGAAAACCTGACATTAGGCCTGGCAAGCCTGGGCCTAATAGATAATAGATGTAGGCCCATGAGTGTTTGAATGACTGAGTGTTTTTAATGTTTTTATTGTGTTTTTAACCCTGTTTTTAAATTGTTTTATATTGATATTGTTTATATTGTTGTTAGCCGCTCAGAGTCCCTGCTGAGTTGAGCGGCATACAAATAGAATAAATGAATGAATGAATGAATGAATAAATGAATGAATGAATGAATGAATGAATGGATAGATAGATAGATAGATAGATAGATAGATAGATAGATAGATAGATAGATAGATAGATAGATAGATAGATAGATAGATAGATAGATAGATAGATAGATAAATAAATAAATAAATAAATAAATAAATAAATAAATAAATAAATAAATAAATAAATAAATAAATAAATAAATAAATAAATAAATACACCAGCACACAATAGATACAAACTTAAAGTGAACCGCTCCAAACTCGATTGCAGAAAATACGACTTCAGCATCGGAGTGGTCAATGCCTGGAATACACTACCCGACTCCGTGGTTTTATCCCCAAACTCCCAAAATGTTAACCTTAGGCTGTCTACTGTTGACCTCACCCCATTCCTAAGAGGTCCGTAAAGGGGGTGTGCATAAGCGCTCCAGCGTGCCTACCGTCCCTATCCTAATGTTGCCTTTTATTCGTATTCATTTCATGTATTCAAATCAGGTTTATACTTATATATATATATTATCTAATACGTGCTTGACAAAATAGATAGATAGATAGATAGATAGATAGATAGATAGATAGACAGACAGACAGACAGACAGACAGACAGACAGACAGACAGACAAACAAACAAACAAACAAACAAACAAATAAATAAATGGGGTGACATGATTGCAGTGTTCAAACATTTGAGGGGCTGTCACAAAGAAGAAGGAGTCACACTATTCATCAGGAGGTTGTGAGTTCGATCCTAGGTAGCGGTAGATGTAAGGGTCTCCTGCTTGGGCAGGGGATTGATGACCTGCAAGGTCCCTTCTGACTCTGTTAATCTGTTAATCTGTACTAGATTAACATAGAGAGGGTAGGACAAGAAGCAATGGATGGAAACTAATCAAGGAGAGAAGCAACTTAGAACTAAGAGAAATCTTGACCGTTAGAATAATCAGTGGAATGGCTTGCCTTCAGAAGTTGCTCCATCTTTGGAGGCTTTTAAGAAGAGAAGAACAGCTATTTCTCTGAAATGGTATAGAGCCATGATGGCGAACCTATGGCACGCGCCCAGCATGCGCGGCATTCCCTGTTTGTCTTCTGGGTTTCTGGCGTGCATGGGCACATGACGATCAGCTGTCCTTCATGCACGCTGGTGCCAAAAACCAGTGTGCGCATGCACGCCGGCCAGCTGGTTGTCGGGTGCGCATGCGCACCAGAACCCGGAAGGTTGGCTTTTCTGGAGCACAGCCCCGATGAGCGCGTACACGCTCAACGTTTCCGCATGAAGTTTTTGGCACTTGGTGCCAAAAAGGTTCGCCATCCCTGGTATAGAGCTTTCTGCTTGAGTAGGGGGTTGGACTAGAAGACATCCCTTCCAACTCTGTTAATTTTTTGTTCTGTATTCTCCATGATTTATTCCTATTCTGGTCTGTCAGGTTGTCCAATGGTTACAACCATTGCCATTGTAACTGAGTCCTCCCCCCTTGTTGCCTGTTCATCCTCTTCTTCTCCACAGAGTTAGGTCTTCTCATAGTGTGCCCAAAGTAGGATCATCGGAGCCTGATCATTTGTCCCTCGAATGAAATCTCCGGCTTGATTTGCTTGGTGATGGATCAGTTTGCTTTTTTGGCTCTCTCAAATATTCTCAGATGTCTTCTCCAACATTGTAGCTTAATGTGGTTTACCTCCAGTGTAGAAACATGTGGTCGTCATTTTATAGTCCACTAGTTGTCTACCCCTCTTTCAGAAATAAATTAAAAAGCGTTTTGACATGATAGAACTGTGATGGCGAACCATTTAGACAGTGAGTGCCTAAACTGAGTGCGCGCGCATGCCCAAACTCAAACTCAAAGGGGCACACACGTGTGTGAATACATGCATGGGTTGACATGCACACATGTGCAGCAGAGAGCTGAAGACCAGCTGGCTGGCGGGAGGCAGGGCATCCCAACACCGGCAGCGCGGCAAGAGGGAAACAGAAGCTCATGAAAGAAATGCCATGGAGATCTGACCTGGGGCAACGGCACGCGTGCCAGCAGAGAGGTCTCTGCATGCCACCTCTGGCATGCATGCCATAGGTTCGCCATCACGGTGATAGAATCTTGGGCAAATAAGTATTTCAGGTTTATAACATTTCAATTTTGAAACCGCTGTTCCAGTCTTGTTCAAAATGTTTCAATGCCAAGCCAAATACCACTCACGCTTCACCACAAAATCTCCAGAACCGTAAAGCCTACAAACTTGAAACTTGGCACGTATGTTCCTCTTGGCTTTTAGGTGCTCGCTAAGAAAGGATTTTTTGAAATGACCATCAGATCTTTAGTTATTTCTTATATTATTATTAACACGCTCTGATACTAAGGAGTTAGATGTTCTACTCCCCCTCCCCACCTGAAAAGAACTCTGTTCCAACTGCCAGTAGGTGTGGCCAGCGCGTGACTCATCCGGCCTGTGGGCTGGGAGTTTAGACATTCTACTCCATACTAAGGAGTTCAGTTTCGTAGCGAAGCACGGATATCCAGCTTCTAGTGTTTCATAAGTCTTCTGAATCTGGTCTTAAGCCCAATAGTAGATTGTTTCAACCTTGGAATACAGTTAAGACAGCATCCGAACCCACATGCTAATGCAGAACACACTGTTTCAAACTGAAACAGTGCTTCCCAACTCTATATGTGCATGACTGCATTGCCACTCAACGCCAGTAATATTATTATTAAATTTGCAGATGATACAACAGTGGTGGGACTCATCTCGGGGGGCGGGGGGAATGAGTCTGCCTATCGAGATGAGGTGGACTGGTTGCTTTCGTGGTGTGGAGACAATAACTTGGTCCTTAATGCAAATAAGACCAAGGAGCTTATAGTGGACTACAGAAGGAATAGATCAGACATCCAGCCCTTGCTTATCAATGGAGACCGAGTGGAGCAAGTGGCCAGTTTTAAGTTTCTGGGTGTTATCATAAAAGAGAACCTGACCTGGGGCGCTCACATTGTAGCATTGGTCAAAAGGGCCCAGCAGAGATTATACTACCTGATACTTCTCAGGAAACAACAACTGAATGAAAAACTGGTGGCCTTCTACCACTGGTGGCCTTCTACCACTGCACCATAGAGAGTATTTTAACTTACTGCACCTGTGTATGGTTTGCCGATTGCACAGTGGCAGATAGGACAGCACTCCAGAGGGTTAACATCATTGTTGACCTCTCCCCTCTTTGGAAGAGCTTTATAGCTCCCATTGCCTTAAGAAAATTCAAAACATTCTTAAAGATCCATCTCATCCTGGGCATCCTTTTTTTTTGAACTATTACCATCTGGCAGACGGTACAGGACAATAAAAACAAGGACAAATAGGCTGAAAAACAGCTTCTATCCCACAGCAGTAACTATATTGAATTCTACTGTATATTGCAATATTAACACAATATCAGAGGTTTTTAATTCAATTGTATAGCAATAGCAATAGCACTTAGACTTATATACTGCTTTACAGTGCTTTACAGCCCTCCCTAAGTTGTTTACAGAGCCAGCATATTGCCCCCAACAATCTGGGTCCTCATTTTACCCACCTCGGAAGGATGGAAGGCTGAGTCAACCTTGAGCCTGTTGAGATTTGAACTGCCAAATTGCAGGCAGCCAGCAGTCAGCAGACGTAGCCTGCAGTACTGCACTCTAACCACTGCACCATCATGGCTCACGATATAGAATGTGAAGAATGAGTGTTTTTGTTTTATTTTTATAATTTTCTTATGTATAATGTAAACTGAAGATGGCGTTTAATTTCATTGTACAAGGTGCAATGACAATAAAGTAGTATTGTATTGTATTGAAAGCATTTTGAATTTTATAAGGGTTTGCACAACTCAAATTTATGAGATCTCTTAGCTCATCTGTTTTCAGTCCTTCATCAACCATTCATTTGTAACTATGTGGTAGAATATTTAAGATTCCCAATCTGATACAGTGAGTCAGCAAAGCAAGTATAAGAAAACTCAGTTTAAAAAACAATGCAGGATAGTTGTTAACCATGCAAATTGTGATGAATAATCAATCAGTGATAAAAAAAATCTTTATAGCTTTCCGTAGATTTCCACATTTCTAAAAGGTCAGTAGATATGCCCTTTCTTGGATTTTAAAAGGAAATATAAAACAAGGTGTGTGGTATAATCAGGAATAATAGCCATTCATCATCAAAGGGATGTGACTTGTGTTTTCGTTTTGCTTTCTTTCCATTAGACCAGTGGTGGGTTCCTACCGGTGCAGTCCACTCTGTCATTCTGGTAGCAGCCAGCAGATGGCGCTATTTGCGTGCAACCACTTTGGTGACGAATTTTTGGGCTTTTTTGCTTCTGCGCATGTGCAGAAGCAAAATCTCAGCAAAATCACGCACGTGCATGCTTCCCCTCGCACGATTTTGGCGACATTTTGCTTCTGCGCATGCGCAGAAGCAAAATCGCACGAGGGGGCATGCACACATACCAAATGTGGCGATGCATGCGCAGCGCTCCGGTAGCGAGGTAAGAGAGCAACCCGCCCCTGCGTTAGACCTGTATCCTGAATGAAATAAGTATCTGCAAAAATTAAAAAAAAAACATTAAAAAGGGGGTACCTTTTCTAGAATAAGGAAGTGTGCATCCCATTCAAATTAGCTGAACCCGGAGAAGAACACAACCTTTTGACTTTGCTGTCACTCATTTTGCCAGATTTGCCAAGGCAAATGTCTCAACAGCTTCCAGCCTGATGCATTTGCATAATTAATCTGTCAGTTAAACCAATGAACTTCGCCTTCGGAAACCAAGGGTACCACTGATGCTAATAACTATCATAGACCCTTAACCTCATTTTTTTTGCAAATAAAATCTTTATGGTACCCTCGACTTAGAAGCATCTTCCCTCAATTGCTACTAATGATATCTGCTTGCTTTTCAGCACCAGAAAACAGCTTTTTAGTGTCAAAAAAAAGAGCCACTGAAGGTAGCTGGTAAATGTTTAATTTCCCTTGCCATTGTCTATGGAGCTTCTCAGTCATCCAGGTCATGGTGTTCCAATGGTACATTTTTAAAAGGCAACTGAACTTTTTTTTCCCCTGAAGATGTTTCGCTTCTCATCCAAGAGGCTTTTTCCGTTCTGACTGAATGGTGGTGATGGAGGCAGAGATGGGTTCCTGCTGGTACGCTCTTACCTGTTGGTCGCCGCAGAGCCGAAGAAGCTGGTGGCGTTCGCAGCGTGGGGATTTCCCCACCTGCTTTCCCCCGCCCGCCTGGACGCCGCCGTTTGCGTTCTTTTGCCCTCTGCGCATGTGCAAAGCGTTCTGCTTGCGCAGAGGGCAAAAGAATGCAAATGGCGGTGTCCAGGTGGGTGGGGGAAAGCGGGCGGAGGAAGCCCCGTGCCGCGAATGCCATCAACTTCTTCGGCTCTGCGGCGACCAACAGGTAAGAGCATACCGGCAGGAACCCACCTCTGGATGGAGGATGGAAGGATTAATATTCCTTGCAGTCATCTGGTCGTTAACACTCTTTCTGAGAGTCATGGAGGCCACCTGGAGATTTATCTGTGCCCTCAGGGTCACCTGAATAGTGCAAATGGGTGTGGAACCTTCTTTGCAACATCGTCCTTTCAGCAGTTCCATTTGCAGTATCCAGGTGACCCCGAGAGCACGGATAAACCTCCAAGTGGCCTCCATGACTCTCAGAAAGAGTGCTAACAACCAGATGAACATAGATCCTTCCACCCTCCACTATTCCATCAGAACTGAAGAAGATTCTTGGATGAGAAGTGAAATGTCTTCAAGGAAAAACAAAGCTCAGTTACCTTTTTGAAAAAGCATCTTAGAGCCTTAGATGCCGAGGTGGCGCAGCGGTTAGAGTGTAATACTGCAGGCCACTTTAGCTGACTGTGATCCGCAGGTCAGTGGTTCAAATCTCACCAGGCTCAAGGTTGACTCAGCCTTCCATCCTTCCGAGGTAGGTAAAATGAGGACCCAGATTGTTGGGGGCAATATAAATATACATTGCTTACTGGTGTAAACCGCTTAGAGAGTGCTTGCACTGTGAGGCGGTATATAAGTCTCACTAATAAATAAATAAATAAAATCTTTGGGATTTCCTTGCCATTATTTTTTTCCCTCTCTGCTTAGGAAAGGCCTCAGACAATATCCTATTTCACCAACTTTTGGTTCTTAATCATTAATCGTGTTCCTTTCTTCTTTCCTCTTCCTTCACGTAGGAGCTTGTTCCGCTTCCCTGGCTAATTGCAGCCTCATCCTGTCCTCATAACAGCATGTTCTGTTATCCTCACCTTTCTCCTAAAATGTTGGGTACCTTATCATTAGATTCTTTGTCAGTGGCAGTTCTCTTGGCTGAAGCTCTTTCCAGTCCTGATTATTTAATGTTGAAAAGGATAAGCTGCATGTATATTACGGCTTCTCACCCAACCCACCACCAAACTATCTAATCACCATTTCAATTTCTGTCCCATTGCTCAGTACTACCAATCTATCTATATATATAAAAGCCAAATACCACTCACTCATCACAAAATCTCCAGAACTGTAAAGCCTACAAGCTTGAAACCTGGCACATATGTTCCCTTTGGCTTCTAGGTGCTCGCTAAGAAAGGATTTTTCGATATGACCATCAGATCATTAGTATTTCTTATACAGTATTATGCTCTGATGCTAAGGAGTTAGACGTTCTACTCCCCCTCCCCACCTGAAAAGAACTCTGTTCCAACTGCCAGTTGCCTTATATTAACACACTCTGATGCTACCCCTTTGCTAAACTGGGTGTGGGCGTGGCCAGCGCGTGACTCATCCGGCCTGAGTCACTCATTCTACTCCCCCTCCCCACCTGAAAAGAACTCTGTTCCAACTGCCAGTTGCCTTATATTAACACACTCTGATGCTACCCCTTCGCTAAACTGGGCGTGGGCGTGGCCAGCGCGTGACTCATCCGGCCTGAGTCACTCATTCTACTCCCCCTCCCCACCTGAAAAGAACTCTGTTCCAACTGCCAGTTGCCTTATATTAACACGCTCTGATGCTAAGGACTTACATATTCTACATAAATTTTCAAGCTTTAAGTGTCAATGTATCAAGCCCGATGTAACTACTCATTAATTTTCAAGCTTTAACTGTCAATTTATCAAGCCCGATCACATAGTTTTGTAGCAAAGCACGGGTATCCAGCTACTATACTTAATAACCTTACAATTACTTTCTCTGTTGCTTTTCATTTAAGTAGCACCAGGCACCTGGAGTTCGAGTGATTTAAACTCCATTTATAAAAGTGGTTCAGGTTTAAGGAAGAATTGTGATCGGTTGCTAGATTCTTGCTGGAGGGCAAAATTAATTTCGGGGGAAGTATACAATTGCAAACATGCTAATTCATCTCTTTTTCCCCACCTAAATGCAGAGGTTCATGTTTTATTTAGACTTGGAGGGAGTGATAAGGCACTTTTAAATGGGATGCTTGCTAATCACAAAATAACACATTCCAGGAAAAAAAATGAAAAGCATTCAACTCCTGATTATTCTTTGATAAGCAATCTGTGCATGACATCTCAATGCCGGCTCTCCATCCAGTTCAAAGTCATTTCTCTTGCAACTGTCAAGAGCTGGAAGGGAGTCCCAAAGAGCCAGCTTAGCAGAAAATCAGCAGCACAGAGAAGAGGCCAGCCCAGAGTTTGCAATTCATTAAAAACAGATGAGTTCCCACTCCTTGCTTAATCCATTCAAGTACAAAACTGCAATTCTACCTTCTGGGTTTTTGTAGTGCCGCTATAACGGGTGTCAAACTCAAGGCCCACGGGCCGGATCTGGCCTG
The DNA here is from genome assembly GCA_023053685.1 of Diadophis punctatus similis. Taxonomy (NCBI): domain Eukaryota; kingdom Metazoa; phylum Chordata; class Lepidosauria; order Squamata; family Dipsadidae; genus Diadophis; species Diadophis punctatus. The sequence goes on from JALIGW010000006.1 coordinate 6,437,461, forward strand.
CAGGGTGCTTAGATCTGGCCCGCGGGGCTGCCCTGGAAACAGCGAAGGACCGGCCCACGGTGCCTCTGCCAGCTAAAACGGAGCTTGGGTAGGTCGCATGTGGCCCGCCTGAGCTCCATTTTCATTGGCAGAGGGTTGCAGGAAGCCGTCGCAGCTGAAAATGAAGCATTGGGGGGCTTGAGGAGGGGGGGATTGAGGAGCCGAGGTGGCGCAGTGGTTAAATGCAGCACTGCAGGCAACTGCTAGTTAGCAGTTCAGCTGTTCAAATCTCACAGGCTCTAGGTTGACTCAGCCTTGCATCCTTCTGAGGTCGGTAAAATGAGAACCCAGATTGTTGGGGGAAATATGCTGAACCCTGTAAACCGCTTAGAGAGTGCTGTAAAGCACTATGAAGCGGTATATAAGTCTAAGTGCTATTGCTATTGCTATTGAGGCCCCCTGAGCTCTGCTTTTGCTGGCAGAGGGTAGCAAGAGGCCGTCACGGTCAAAAACGGTGCAGCCCCCCCCACAGGGTTCCTTTATCGCTGGCAGAGGGCTGCAGGAGGCTCTCACAGCCAAAAACAGAGCTCGGGAGCCCATTTTCACTGGCAGAGTGCTTGGGCCACCACAGACGCCCTCAACATGAGTGACGTCAAGCTGGCCATACCCACCCTGGCCCCCAAGGTCAAACACAACCCTGATGCGGCCCTCAATGGAATCGAGTTTGACACACCTCTGGTCTAAGAGAACAAACTGGAGTAAAGACATTCAGTGCTAACAAATTAAGTACAGGTCTTTCCTTTTTCCTTCAATTAGGACTTTTGCCTACCTACCCCATCTAAGGGTACTGATTTTTTTTAAATTTTTTAATTTTTTAATTTTTATTTTTTTTTTTTTTTTTGCTCATTGGAAAGTGGCTATTTCAGGAAAAGAAATATAGAGCTTCTGACTGTTATCTAATTGAAAAACTGAATTATCCTATTAGATGGAGATGATCTATGGAGACCAGATAAACACAGAGAGAGAGAGAGAGAGAGAGAGAGAGAGAGAGAGAGAGAGAGAGAGAGAGAGAGAGAGAGAGAGAGAGAGAGAGAGAGAGAGAGAGAGAGAGAGAGAGAGAGAGAGAGAGAGAGAAACAATATATTCTATGTGTGTCAAGTGGCAGTGCAATGAGAACCGTAAGATTTTTGTATAGCTTTAACATTTGCGGGTCATTGGTTCAATATCCCAAATCAACCAATAGCAGGAACTAAAATCCACTTTACATTATCTATTTCCCTTAGCTCGTTTCATCCTCAGTAATTAAAAAAAATTCATCTGAGCTCCTCTGTGATAGATTTCTGGAATAAATCCAGAGGCAAATGAAGTAACTAAGCCCTAGATCATCTTTCCCATCATTTGCTGAAACACGTGATTATTCCCCCCCCCCCCATAATGTCTAATGTCTAAGACATTCACCCTTTCTCAGTCTTCAAGTGACTGATGCCTCTTTTTGCTTTTCTTGGATTTTTCCATGTTGGGTTAGATTCAGGGGTGGGTTCTAACTTACCTCACTGCCGGTTCGCTTCCTCCCACGCCGCGTGGGTGCGCCTCAGGGGCGGGTTCCTAATTTTTTTACTACCACTCCGTGGGCGTGGCTTATTTTGTGGGTGTGGCTTGCCAGCCATGTGACCGGGTGGGCATGGCTTCTCGGACTGCTGAAGGGAGGGGAACTGAGATAGGTCCTGCCGCCCATTCCCCCTCCCCCTCAGCAGCTCGAGAAGCCTCAAACGTGCGAAAATGCCTAGGATCATCACCGTGCATTCATGGCTTCTCGGACTGCTGAAGGGAGGGGAACTGAGATAGGTCCTGCCGCCCATTCCCCCTCCCCCTCAGCAGCTCGAGAAGCCTCAAACGTGCGAAAATGCCTAGGATCATCACCGTGCATTCATGGCTTCTCGGACTGCTGAAGGGAGGGGAATGGAGATAGCTCCTGCCGCCCGTTCTTTCAGCGTCTCACGTGCTCCCTCAGCCATCCTCCCCTGCTTGGACTCACTGTGGGGTAGGAAGGCAGCGCATGAGCAGTGCTGGAAACTCGGCTTCTGGGCATGCGCAGAAGAAATTTTTAAAAAAAAATTAATTTTTTTTTAAAAATGGCGGCGCCCAGGCACCGGCAACCGACTGCACCAGTACTGTGACGTCACCAGCAGGCTGCTACTGGTGCTATAGAGTGGACCGCACTGGTAGGAACCCACCACTGGTGCGCCTCATGGGCACTCCCACGCTTTGCACGCGTGTGCATGTGCAGTGCCAAAAAAAATCCAATTTTTTTTAAAAAGCCGAAAGCAGAGAGCGAGGATTGATTCCTTAAATCTCATCTAAAGTTCTAAAGTATACATCCTATTTACATCCACATGACCTGCTTTACACACCTCATGAAGCCGAACTGGGGTTAGGTTTTCTTTTGCCTCCTCTTTGTTTTTTGAAGATTAACCTTCAGTTTTAGTACAAACCTGCAATTCCTTGGCGGCAGAGGGGTGGTGGTGGTGTGTGTGTGTCTGTCTGTTACTGATTTCAGAAAGAGCAAGAAATGCAATTAAGAATAAGAGTTGCCAAAGCCTATTAGTACTTAGAGAAATACCCCTGGAGTTTATAATGGCTAAAGAAAAGTATATAGTCAAGAATATCCCTGCAAGAGACTCTCTTGAAGTGTTGATTAGCTTTTTTTTTTGCTTTCCACATTCTCTAGCGACAGCAGATTGAAGAATGATTAAGTGTTAGCCAACATGCACTAATTTTGTCCACTCCTTTAATCTGATGTTTACAGAAATGGATTCAAGGAAGCTAAGGTTTTAAAACAAAACCTAGCTAATGGCATTGAAACCCATCCAATAGTAAATATTCACAACCCATGCTGAGAAAGGTAATCAGTTTTCAGAAATGGAGTTGTCCACTCCCATTTTCTGAAAGATTTCCCATTGGTGGATTCCAGATTGATTACCTTTTGGGTTACCAAGAGACTGAGTTGAGAAGAGATGAGCCAGCTATATCCACTTTCCACTTCTCTGTATCTGGGAAATTTGCTTTAACAATTTGGTTCCCACATAAAAATATAACTATTCCTTTTTTAAAAAAAATAATTTGTATTGGAATTTTCCAGGTTCAAAACAAAACAAAACAAAACAACATAACGCACAAACATGCACCTACATAAAATCTAGTTCCACTGATACAGCTTTACAGCATAGGAATATTCCTTCTCAATTCTACATTTTTCCTAATTGTGGCTATTGTTTTATACTTGAGCATCTTTTACCATTATCGGTTCATTTTATACACTATTAGTTAATAATTATACGTTATTGTACATTATTATATACATTATCTTACAACCATTTAGATTTAAAGTTACATCACATTTTCCCCTATTATAACATTTCTTTTTTTATCTTGGTTTACACATTAATTTTACTTTTCTTTTCGAGTCAATCATACCATTTGTCCCATATTAAGAGCCGAGGTGGCGCAGTGGTTAGAGTGCAGCACTGCAGGCTACTTCAGCTGACTGCTAGTTCAGCAGTTCAGCTGTTCAAATCTCACCGGCTCAAGGTTGACTCAGCCTTCCATCCTTCTGAGGTGGGTAAAATGAGGACCCAGATTGTTGGGGGCAATATGCTGACTCTGTAAACCGCTTAGAGAGGGCTGTAAAGCACTATGAAGCGGTATATAAGTCTAAGTGCTATTGCTATTGCTATTGCTATATTTTATAGTACCCTGTTTCCTCTCTCTCTCTCTCTCTCTCTCTCAGTTCCATTAATAGTTTACTCATCTCTGCACATTCTAGCACCTTTTTTATAATCATTGCGTTCAAAGGGTTCTTTTCTTTCTTCCAATTTTGTGCAAATGTGATTCTTGTTGCTGTTAAAATATGTTGTATAATGTAATATATTTCTTTTCTGATATTTTCTTTTATTATTCCCAAAAGAAAAAAATTCTGGTCTCATTTCAATCCTTTGTTCCATTATTTCCTCGATCCAATTTTTGATTTTTCTCCAATATTTCTTTGAGTCAGGACATGTCCACCACATGTGGTAGAATGTCCCTTGTGTGTGTGTGTGTGTGTGTGTGTGTGTGTGTGTGTGTGTGTGTGTGTGTGTGTGTGTTTCTGTCGAGTCATCCTGGTGTATGGAAGGAAACATCACAGCTTCCTTTTGCCTTTCGGCCACTCCTAGGGCCATCCAGGCAGTTTTTAAATAGCCAACAAACTATATTGTCTGTATGTGTAACATTTTTTGCTGATAAATGAAAATAAAGGGAGACTATTATAGATCTATTTTGAGCTATTTTGCTCTCGTCTGCTAGCCATTCCCACTAAGGGTATGGCTATCTGACGAGAGCAAAATAGCTCGAAATAGATCTATAATGGTCTCCCTTAATTTTCATTTATCAGCAAAAAATGTTACACACACACACATTTTATATTTATATTTATATTTATATTTATATTTATATTTATATTTATATTTATATTTATATTTATATTTATATTTATATTTATATTTATATTTATATTTATATTTATATTTATATTTATATTATTTATATTATTTATATTATTTATATTATTTATATTATTTATATTATTTATATTTATATTTATATTTATATTTATATTTATATTTATATTTATATTTAAATCTATTCCAGCACACTTAGTAACACCACACTTGGAATACTGCGCCCAGTTCTGGTCACCACAAAATAAAAAAGATGTTGAGAATCTGGAAAGTGTGCTGAGAAGAACAGCAAACTGTTCTTTAAGCCACTTCTTCACTGCAGTTTTCACTTCCTCGTCACTGGAATAATAATCCTCCATACTCACCAGATTTAGTGCCTTCAGGCTATCATCTCTTCGGCCCCATGAAAGAGGGTTTGAGAGGCAAACATTATTCCAGTGACGAGGAAGTGAAAACTGCAGTGAAGAAGTGACTCAAAGAACAGTCAACAAAATTTTACGAGACAGGGATACATGCTCTCATTGGTACTTATTAGTCCAAGGCATTGATCTGATTTGTGATATCTTTTCATTGTATTTCGCTGTAGCTGCCTGATTAACGTAGGGGTTATTAGATGCATACTTTTTTACAGCCTCTCTATTGACTTGGGGATGACTTTGATGATACTTTTTTGCAGCTTCCCTTACTTGTGTTTTCCTAATCGCATCTGTAATTTTTTTCCTGCATTTTTCCCTCTTTTCCCTTTAACTGGTGTTACAGTAGAAGGAATTTGTCTGAACTGAGGAGGTCAGTGTAAGAAGTGATTTGGGGCTGGGACACTATGCAGGAGAAATTTGGTTTACAATCCATTGGCTCAGTGGTCGGTGATTGAACCTCATAAGGGAATATGTCTCCCGCCACCTTGAGTCCGGAGGCAGTTCCATAGGTGGAAGGCGTAGACATTTTGGTGAGGTAGCAATGTTTAGTACTGTAAGGAGCCCCAGCCCGCTCCTGAGTGAAGGAGTGGAACGTCTTCCAGTTTGAACTGAGGTAACGGAATGTGAGGCAACTGGCAGTTGGAACAGAATTCTTTTCAGGTGGGGAGGGGGAGTAGAATGTCTAACTCCTTAGCATCAGAGCGTGTTAATTACTGTATAAGAATTACTAATGATCTGATGGTCATTTTGAAAAATCCTTTCTTAGCGAGCACCTAGAAGCCAAGAGGAACATACGTGCCAAATTTCAGGTTTGTAGGCTTTACAGTTCTGGAGATTTCGTGATGAGTGAGTGGATTTGGCTTATATATATATATATATATATCCAAAATAAAAGCCTCTCCCATCAGCGAAGAGATCCAGCAAAGAATCATTCCCAGAGAGAAATCATCCAGATGCCCCAAGCTCTATGGTCTCCCCAAGATACACAAAGAAGGAGCCCCACTGAGACCCATAGTCAGCTCCATAGGCTCACCTCTACAAAACCTAGCCAAATTTCTCGCAAAACAACTACAACCTTATGCAGAATCCATCACCTCATATGTAAAAAACTCATTCCAGTTCATAGAGATCATAAAGAAACAAAACTTACAGCCCAGCGACCTACTCGTGAGCTTCGATGTCATATCCCTCTTCACCCAAGTGCCAATCAAAGAAGCCTTGACAGCTATCCAAAACAAATACAACCCCCCCAAGCACATCCTAGATCTGACCAACCACTGCCTATCCAACACATACTTCATCTATAACGGACAAAAATACAAACAAATGGAAGGAGCACCCATGGGATCACCCCTCTCACCTGTCATTGCTAACCTCTATATGGAACACTTTGAAACCCAAGCTCTAGAAAAATCTGATCACAAACCCAAACTCTGGCTCAGATATGTAGATGACACCTTCATAATCTGGCCACACGGGAAAGAAAAACTGGACAACTTCCTCATACACCTCAACAGCCTACACCCCAAAATACAGTTCACCATGGAAACAGAAGCTAACAACCAACTTCCCTTCCTGGATGTCTTAGTCTACAAGAAATCCAATGGCTCCCTAGGACACACCATCTACCAGAAGAAAACCCACACTAACCGCTATCTGCACGCACTCTCACACCACCACCCAGCACAGATCAACTCCGTAGCCAAGACACTCATCTCCAGAACAAAACGCCTAGCTGACGAACAACACCTAAAAACCGAACTAAATACTCTCACTAACGTACTAGTATCCAATGGATTCCAAAGAAATAAGATCACCAACCTAATCCAAAAAGAAACCCCCACTAAAATCCAAGACAGAGAACAAGAAAACGGCAAAGCCCTCCTACCATACATAAAAGGAACCACAGACAGAATCAGCAAGATCCTCCACAAACACAACATCAAGACAGCATTCTGCACAAACCGAAAAATATCCACCATCCTAAGAAACCCCAAAGACAAAATTGAGTTAGAAAATCAAGGAGTATATGAAATCCCATGCACCGCCTGCCCCACCACATACATTGGACAAACCAACAGAAGAATAAGTGCACGCATTGAAGAACACAAGAACTCAGTCAAAAAAGAGGAACCAACTTCTTCCTTGGTCCAACATCTTAAAGCCACAGGACATGAAATTAACTTTAAAAAGACCAGAACTATCGCCAAAACTGAACATTTTAACAACAGAATAATCAGAGAAGCCATTGAGATAGAGAAACGCCCACAAAGCATGAATAAACGAGATGACACCTCCCGCCTACCAGCCATTTGGAAACCCGCACTTGTTGACAAACGAGTCCCTAACACTAAGAATGACACTAGACCCACACTCACGAAAACCACACAGGATGTCACCACCACACACCCATGCAAAAAGCAAACCCAAACCCACACCAATGAGGCACGGCCACAAACCAGAAGCCAGACCATAGCTGCATCTTTAGCCACTCTAAACCCCTCCATTCCATACATGAAGCAAACTGACACCCCAGCCAATCATAGCACAGCCAACCCCCCATCCAATCAGAGCACAGCCAAGCCCCCAACAAATCAGAACACACCTCCACCCAATCAGAACACAGCCAAGCTCCCACCCTATCAGTTCAAACCCCCAGTGGCAGTTAAAAGGAAGAAACAGCTGCAATCTCACATTGCTCCTAGAAGCAGCAAGCTGAAGACTCCAGCCTGATGATGACGAATGGGACTTCGTCGAAACGTTGCAAAGATACTTCCAATTTCACGCGGGAGAAAACCCGAATAACCAAAGACCTACATACAAACACCCGCGAAAACCTCAGAAAACAAATATCGTACCTCTACGGGGAGGATATCCACCATCTGACCAGGACTTATGAAAAACTTGAAGTCCAAAGAGCTTCCATTTTATGTGACCTTGTGTTCCTACGCAACTGCCGTGATCAAAATGTTATCCCCAAATGCTTCCAATTGAAATACCACTCCAACTCTGCAGCCACCAAACGCATCCTGAAAAGAACAGGACTGGCCCTAATCAGAAATGAACTTCACACAAAAAGATTCCTCCTAGACCGAATCAACAAAGATCTCCTCACACTACACCTCGAACTCAGCAACAAGATCCACCCCACACTTTGGGACAAATCCAAACAACTCGCCGTCTGGAGAGCCGAAACACAGACTACCCTCAAGACAGACACACACACCAACAAACTCCGAAGACTACAAGAACAGCAGAAACAAACCCCTCCCCCCTCACAGCCACACAGGAAACAAACAGTGCATAACATCTCAGATAGGATCCTCAGCAAAGCCGAAACCAATGTCCTTTCCAAAGGATTCAACTTTGCAGTCGCTCCCAAACACATCCCCACTGAAACCATTATATGCGGAGTTGAAACCAGCCTGACCAAAATCAACCCCGACGATGCTAACAGAATCAGACTCGATATCACCAACATCCTCTGCACCAGCAAGCCACCCAAAAGCAACTTACCCAAAGAGGAACAGACTGCACTACGTAACCTGAAAGAAGACACCAGCATAATAATCCTACCAGCAGACAAGGGCAACGCCACGGTGGTTATGAACACATCTGACTACCAAACCAAATTAACCAACCTACTCCAAGACTCCACATACAAACCCCTAAACACAGACCCCACCACCTACCTGGAAAAAACCACTAGATCCAAAATAAAAGCCTCTCCCATCAGCGAAGAGATCCAGCAAAGAATCATTCCCAGAGAGAAATCATCCAGATGCCCCAAGCTCTATGGTCTCCCCAAGATACACAAAGAAGGAGCCCCACTGAGACCCATAGTCAGCTCCATAGGCTCACCTCTACAAAACCTAGCCAAATTTCTCGCAAAACAACTACAACCTTATGCAGAATCCATCACCTCATATGTAAAAAACTCATTCCAGTTCATAGAGATCATAAAGAAACAAAACTTACAGCCCAGCGACCTACTCGTGAGCTTCGATGTCATATCCCTCTTCACCCAAGTGCCAATCAAAGAAGCCTTGACAGCTATCCAAAACAAATACAACCCCCCCAAGCACATCCTAGATCTGACCAACCACTGCCTATCCAACACATACTTCATCTATAACGGACAAAAATACAAACAAATGGAAGGAGCACCCATGGGATCACCCCTCTCACCTGTCATTGCTAACCTCTATATGGAACACTTTGAAACCCAAGCTCTAGAAAAATCTGATCACAAACCCAAACTCTGGCTCAGATATGTAGATGACACCTTCATAATCTGGCCACACGGGAAAGAAAAACTGGACAACTTCCTCATACACCTCAACAGCCTACACCCCAAAATACAGTTCACCATGGAAACAGAAGCTAACAACCAATTTCCCTTCCTGGATGTCTTAGTCTACAAGAAATCCAATGGCTCCCTAGGACACACCATCTACCAGAAGAAAACCCACACTAACCGCTATCTGCACGCACTCTCACACCACCACCCAGCACAGATCAACTCCGTAGCCAAGACACTCATCTCCAGAACAAAACGCCTAGCTGACGAACAACACCTAAAAACCGAACTAAATACTCTCACTAACGTACTAGTATCCAATGGATTCCAAAGAAATAAGATCACCAACCTAATCCAAAAAGAAACCCCCACTAAAATCCAAGACAGAGAACAAGAAAACGGCAAAGCCCTCCTACCATACATAAAAGGAACCACAGACAGAATCAGCAAGATCCTCCACAAACACAACATCAAGACAGCATTCTGCACAAACCGAAAAATATCCACCATCCTAAGAAACCCCAAAGACAAAATTGAGTTAGAAAATCAAGGAGTATATGAAATCCCATGCACCGCCTGCCCCACCACATACATTGGACAAACCAACAGAAGAATAAGTGCACGCATTGAAGAACACAAGAACTCAGTCAAAAAAGAGGAACCAACTTCTTCCTTGGTCCAACATCTTAAAGCCACAGGACATGAAATTAACTTTAAAAAGACCAGAACTATCGCCAAAACTGAACATTTTAACAACAGAATAATCAGAGAAGCCATTGAGATAGAGAAACGCCCACAAAGCATGAATAAACGAGATGACACCTCCCGCCTACCAGCCATTTGGAAACCCGCACTTGTTGACAAACGAGTCCCTAACACTAAGAATGACACTAGACCCACACTCACGAAAACCACACAGGATGTCACCACCACACACCCATGCAAAAAGCAAACCCAAACCCACACCAATGAGGCACGGCCACAAACCAGAAGCCAGACCATAGCTGCATCTTTAGCCACTCTAAACCCCTCCATTCCATACATGAAGCAAACTGACACCCCAGCCAATCATAGCACAGCCAACCCCCCATCCAATCAGAGCACAGCCAAGCCCCCAACAAATCAGAACACACCTCCACCCAATCAGAACACAGCCAAGCTCCCACCCTATCAGTTCAAACCCCCAGTGGCAGTTAAAAGGAAGAAACAGCTGCAATCTCACATTGCTCCTAGAAGCAGCAAGCTGAAGACTCCAGCCTGATGATGACGAATGGGACTTCGTCGAAACGTTGCAAAGATACTTCCAATTTCACGCGGGAGAAAACCCGAATAACCAAAGACCTACATACAAACACCCGCGAAAACCTCAGAAAACAAATATCGTACCTCTACGGGGAGGATATCCACCATCTGACCAGGACTTATGAAAAACTTGAAGTCCAAAGAGCTTCCATTTTATGTGACCTTGTGTTCCTACGCAACTGCCGTGATCAAAATGTTATCCCCAAATGCTTCCAATTGAAATACCACTCCAACTCTGCAGCCACCAAACGCATCCTGAAAAGAACAGGACTGGCCCTAATCAGAAATGAACTTCACACAAAAAGATTCCTCCTAGACCGAATCAACAAAGATCTCCTCACACTACACCTCGAACTCAGCAACAAGATCCACCCCACACTTTGGGACAAATCCAAACAACTCGCTGTCTGGAGAGCCGAAACACAGACTACCCTCAAGACAGACACACACACCAACAAACTCCGAAGACTACAAGAACAGCAGAAACAAACCCCTCCCCCCTCACAGCCACACAGGAAACAAACAGTGCATAACATCTCAGATAGGATCATCAGCAAAGCCGAAACCAATGTCCTTTCCAAAGGATTCAACTTTGCAGTCGCTCCCAAACACATCCCCACTGAAACCATTATATGCGGAGTTGAAACCAGCCTGACCAAAATCAACCCCGACGATGCTAACAGAATCAGACTCGATATCACCAACATCCTCTGCACCAGCAAGCCACCCAAAAGCAACTTACCCAAAGAGGAACAGACTGCACTACGTAACCTGAAAGAAGACACCAGCATAATAATCCTACCAGCAGACAAGGGCAACGCCACGGTGGTTATGAACACATCTGACTACCAAACCAAATTAACCAACCTACTCCAAGACTCCACATACAAACCCCTAAACACAGACCCCACCACCTACCTGGAAAAAACCACTAGATCCAAAATAAAAGCCTCTCCCATCAGCGAAGAGATCCAGCAAAGAATCATTCCCAGAGAGAAATCATCCAGATGCCCCAAGCTCTATGGTCTCCCCAAGATACACAAAGAAGGAGCCCCACTGAGACCCATAGTCAACTCCATAGGCTCACCTCTACAAAACCTAGCCAAATTTCTCGCAAAACAACTACAACCTTATGCAGAATCCATCACCTCATATGTAAAAAACTCATTCCAGTTCATAGAGATCATAAAGAAACAAAACTTACAGCCCAGCGACCTACTCGTGAGCTTCGATGTCATATCCCTCTTCACCCAAGTGCCAATCAAAGAAGCCTTGACAGCTATCCAAAACAAATACAACCCCCCCAAGCACATCCTAGATCTGACCAACCACTGCCTATCCAACACATACTTCATCTATAACGGACAAAAATACAAACAAATGGAAGGAGCACCCATGGGATCACCCCTCTCACCTGTCATTGCTAACCTCTATATGGAACACTTTGAAACCCAAGCTCTAGAAAAATCTGATCACAAACCCAAACTCTGGCTCAGATATGTAGATGACACCTTCATAATCTGGCCACACGGGAAAGAAAAACTGGACAACTTCCTCATACACCTCAACAGCCTACACCCCAAAATACAGTTCACCATGGAAACAGAAGCTAACAACCAATTTCCCTTCCTGGATGTCTTAGTCTACAAGAAATCCAATGGCTCCCTAGGACACACCATCTACCAGAAGAAAACCCACACTAACCGCTATCTGCACGCACTCTCACACCACCACCCAGCACAGATCAACTCCGTAGCCAAGACACTCATCTCCAGAACAAAACGCCTAGCTGACGAACAACACCTAAAAACCGAACTAAATACTCTCACTAACGTACTAGTATCCAATGGATTCCAAAGAAATAAGATCACCAACCTAATCCAAAAAGAAACCCCCACTAAAATCCAAGACAGAGAACAAGAAAACGGCAAAGCCCTCCTACCATACATAAAAGGAACCACAGACAGAATCAGCAAGATCCTCCACAAACACAACATCAAGACAGCATTCTGCACAAACCGAAAAATATCCACCATCCTAAGAAACCCCAAAGACAAAATTGAGTTAGAAAATCAAGGAGTATATGAAATCCCATGCACCGCCTGCCCCACCACATACATTGGACAAACCAACAGAAGAATAAGTGCACGCATTGAAGAACACAAGAACTCAGTCAAAAAAGAGGAACCAACTTCTTCCTTGGTCCAACATCTTAAAGCCACAGGACATGAAATTAACTTTAAAAAGACCAGAACTATCGCCAAAACTGAACATTTTAACAACAGAATAATCAGAGAAGCCATTGAGATAGAGAAACGCCCACAAAGCATGAATAAACGAGATGACACCTCCCGCCTACCAGCCATTTGGAAACCCGCACTTGTTGACAAACGAGTCCCTAACACTAAGAATGACACTAGACCCACACTCACGAAAACCACACAGGATGTCACCACCACACACCCATGCAAAAAGCAAACCCAAACCCACACCAATGAGGCACGGCCACAAACCAGAAGCCAGACCATAGCTGCATCTTTAGCCACTCTAAACCCCTCCATTCCATACATGAAGCAAACTGACACCCCAGCCAATCATAGCACAGCCAACCCCCCATCCAATCAGAGCACAGCCAAGCCCCCAACAAATCAGAACACACCTCCACCCAATCAGAACACAGCCAAGCTCCCACCCTATCAGTTCAAACCCCCAGTGGCAGTTAAAAGGAAGAAACAGCTGCAATCTCACATTGCTCCTAGAAGCAGCAAGCTGAAGACTCCAGCCTGATGATGACGAATGGGACTTCGTCGAAACGTTGCAAAGATACTTCCAATTTCACGCGGGAGAAAACCCGAATAACCAAAGACCTACATACAAACACCCGCGAAAACCTCAGAAAACAAATATCGTACCTCTACGGGGAGGATATCCACCATCTGACCAGGACTTATGAAAAACTTGAAGTCCAAAGAGCTTCCATTTTATGTGACCTTGTGTTCCTACGCAACTGCCGTGATCAAAATGTTATCCCCAAATGCTTCCAATTGAAATACCACTCCAACTCTGCAGCCACCAAACGCATCCTGAAAAGAACAGGACTGGCCCTAATCAGAAATGAACTTCACACAAAAAGATTCCTCCTAGACCGAATCAACAAAGATCTCCTCACACTACACCTCGAACTCAGCAACAAGATCCACCCCACACTTTGGGACAAATCCAAACAACTCGCTGTCTGGAGAGCCGAAACACAGACTACCCTCAAGACAGACACACACACCAACAAACTCCGAAGACTACAAGAACAGCAGAAACAAACCCCTCCCCCCTCACAGCCACACAGGAAACAAACAGTGCATAACATCTCAGATAGGATCATCAGCAAAGCCGAAACCAATGTCCTTTCCAAAGGATTCAACTTTGCAGTCGCTCCCAAACACATCCCCACTGAAACCATTATATGCGGAGTTGAAACCAGCCTGACCAAAATCAACCCCGACGATGCTAACAGAATCAGACTCGATATCACCAACATCCTCTGCACCAGCAAGCCACCCAAAAGCAACTTACCCAAAGAGGAACAGACTGCACTACGTAACCTGAAAGAAGACACCAGCATAATAATCCTACCAGCAGACAAGGGCAACGCCACGGTGGTTATGAACACATCTGACTACCAAACCAAATTAACCAACCTACTCCAAGACTCCACATACAAACCCCTAAACACAGACCCCACCACCTACCTGGAAAAAACCACTAGATCCAAAATAAAAGCCTCTCCCATCAGCGAAGAGATCCAGCAAAGAATCATTCCCAGAGAGAAATCATCCAGATGCCCCAAGCTCTATGGTCTCCCCAAGATACACAAAGAAGGAGCCCCACTGAGACCCATAGTCAACTCCATAGGCTCACCTCTACAAAACCTAGCCAAATTTCTCGCAAAACAACTACAACCTTATGCAGAATCCATCACCTCATATGTAAAAAACTCATTCCAGTTCATAGAGATCATAAAGAAACAAAACTTACAGCCCAGCGACCTACTCGTGAGCTTCGATGTCATATCCCTCTTCACCCAAGTGCCAATCAAAGAAGCCTTGACAGCTATCCAAAACAAATACAACCCCCCCAAGCACATCCTAGATCTGACCAACCACTGCCTATCCAACACATACTTCATCTATAACGGACAAAAATACAAACAAATGGAAGGAGCACCCATGGGATCACCCCTCTCACCTGTCATTGCTAACCTCTATATGGAACACTTTGAAACCCAAGCTCTAGAAAAATCTGATCACAAACCCAAACTCTGGCTCAGATATGTAGATGACACCTTCATAATCTGGCCACACGGGAAAGAAAAACTGGACAACTTCCTCATACACCTCAACAGCCTACACCCCAAAATACAGTTCACCATGGAAACAGAAGCTAACAACCAATTTCCCTTCCTGGATGTCTTAGTCTACAAGAAATCCAATGGCTCCCTAGGACACACCATCTACCAGAAGAAAACCCACACTAACCGCTATCTGCACGCACTCTCACACCACCACCCAGCACAGATCAACTCCGTAGCCAAGACACTCATCTCCAGAACAAAACGCCTAGCTGACGAACAACACCTAAAAACCGAACTAAATACTCTCACTAACGTACTAGTATCCAATGGATTCCAAAGAAATAAGATCACCAACCTAATCCAAAAAGAAACCCCCACTAAAATCCAAGACAGAGAACAAGAAAACGGCAAAGCCCTCCTACCATACATAAAAGGAACCACAGACAGAATCAGCAAGATCCTCCACAAACACAACATCAAGACAGCATTCTGCACAAACCGAAAAATATCCACCATCCTAAGAAACCCCAAAGACAAAATTGAGTTAGAAAATCAAGGAGTATATGAAATCCCATGCACCGCCTGCCCCACCACATACATTGGACAAACCAACAGAAGAATAAGTGCACGCATTGAAGAACACAAGAACTCAGTCAAAAAAGAGGAACCAACTTCTTCCTTGGTCCAACATCTTAAAGCCACAGGACATGAAATTAACTTTAAAAAGACCAGAACTATCGCCAAAACTGAACATTTTAACAACAGAATAATCAGAGAAGCCATTGAGATAGAGAAACGCCCACAAAGCATGAATAAACGAGATGACACCTCCCGCCTACCAGCCATTTGGAAACCCGCACTTGTTGACAAACGAGTCCCTAACACTAAGAATGACACTAGACCCAC
The DNA here is from genome assembly GCA_023053685.1 of Diadophis punctatus similis. NCBI lineage: Eukaryota > Metazoa > Chordata > Lepidosauria > Squamata > Dipsadidae > Diadophis > Diadophis punctatus. Next base: position 6,453,208 of record JALIGW010000006.1, read on the forward strand.
ACTCACGAAAACCACACAGGATGTCACCACCACACACCCATGCAAAAAGCAAACCCAAACCCACACCAATGAGGCACGGCCACAAACCAGAAGCCAGACCATAGCTGCATCTTTAGCCACTCTAAACCCCTCCATTCCATACATGAAGCAAACTGACACCCCAGCCAATCATAGCACAGCCAACCCCCCATCCAATCAGAGCACAGCCAAGCCCCCAACAAATCAGAACACACCTCCACCCAATCAGAACACAGCCAAGCTCCCACCCTATCAGTTCAAACCCCCAGTGGCAGTTAAAAGGAAGAAACAGCTGCAATCTCACATTGCTCCTAGAAGCAGCAAGCTGAAGACTCCAGCCTGATGATGACGAATGGGACTTCGTCGAAACGTTGCAAAGATACTTCCAATTTCACGCGGGAGAAAACCCGAATAACCAAAGACCTACATACAAACACCCGCGAAAACCTCAGAAAACAAATATCGTACCTCTACGGGGAGGATATCCACCATCTGACCAGGACTTATGAAAAACTTGAAGTCCAAAGAGCTTCCATTTTATGTGACCTTGTGTTCCTACGCAACTGCCGTGATCAAAATGTTATCCCCAAATGCTTCCAATTGAAATACCACTCCAACTCTGCAGCCACCAAACGCATCCTGAAAAGAACAGGACTGGCCCTAATCAGAAATGAACTTCACACAAAAAGATTCCTCCTAGACCGAATCAACAAAGATCTCCTCACACTACACCTCGAACTCAGCAACAAGATCCACCCCACACTTTGGGACAAATCCAAACAACTCGCCGTCTGGAGAGCCGAAACACAGACTACCCTCAAGACAGACACACACACCAACAAACTCCGAAGACTACAAGAACAGCAGAAACAAACCCCTCCCCCCTCACAGCCACACAGGAAACAAACAGTGCATAACATCTCAGATAGGATCCTCAGCAAAGCCGAAACCAATGTCCTTTCCAAAGGATTCAACTTTGCAGTCGCTCCCAAACACATCCCCACTGAAACCATTATATGCGGAGTTGAAACCAGCCTGACCAAAATCAACCCCGACGATGCTAACAGAATCAGACTCGATATCACCAACATCCTCTGCACCAGCAAGCCACCCAAAAGCAACTTACCCAAAGAGGAACAGACTGCACTACGTAACCTGAAAGAAGACACCAGCATAATAATCCTACCAGCAGACAAGGGCAACGCCACGGTGGTTATGAACACATCTGACTACCAAACCAAATTAACCAACCTACTCCAAGACTCCACATACAAACCCCTAAACACAGACCCCACCACCTACCTGGAAAAAACCACTAGATCCAAAATAAAAGCCTCTCCCATCAGCGAAGAGATCCAGCAAAGAATCATTCCCAGAGAGAAATCATCCAGATGCCCCAAGCTCTATGGTCTCCCCAAGATACACAAAGAAGGAGCCCCACTGAGACCCATAGTCAGCTCCATAGGCTCACCTCTACAAAACCTAGCCAAATTTCTCGCAAAACAACTACAACCTTATGCAGAATCCATCACCTCATATGTAAAAAACTCATTCCAGTTCATAGAGATCATAAAGAAACAAAACTTACAGCCCAGCGACCTACTCGTGAGCTTCGATGTCATATCCCTCTTCACCCAAGTGCCAATCAAAGAAGCCTTGACAGCTATCCAAAACAAATACAACCCCCCCAAGCACATCCTAGATCTGACCAACCACTGCCTATCCAACACATACTTCATCTATAACGGACAAAAATACAAACAAATGGAAGGAGCACCCATGGGATCACCCCTCTCACCTGTCATTGCTAACCTCTATATGGAACACTTTGAAACCCAAGCTCTAGAAAAATCTGATCACAAACCCAAACTCTGGCTCAGATATGTAGATGACACCTTCATAATCTGGCCACACGGGAAAGAAAAACTGGACAACTTCCTCATACACCTCAACAGCCTACACCCCAAAATACAGTTCACCATGGAAACAGAAGCTAACAACCAACTTCCCTTCCTGGATGTCTTAGTCTACAAGAAATCCAATGGCTCCCTAGGACACACCATCTACCAGAAGAAAACCCACACTAACCGCTATCTGCACGCACTCTCACACCACCACCCAGCACAGATCAACTCCGTAGCCAAGACACTCATCTCCAGAACAAAACGCCTAGCTGACGAACAACACCTAAAAACCGAACTAAATACTCTCACTAACGTACTAGTATCCAATGGATTCCAAAGAAATAAGATCACCAACCTAATCCAAAAAGAAACCCCCACTAAAATCCAAGACAGAGAACAAGAAAACGGCAAAGCCCTCCTACCATACATAAAAGGAACCACAGACAGAATCAGCAAGATCCTCCACAAACACAACATCAAGACAGCATTCTGCACAAACCGAAAAATATCCACCATCCTAAGAAACCCCAAAGACAAAATTGAGTTAGAAAATCAAGGAGTATATGAAATCCCATGCACCGCCTGCCCCACCACATACATTGGACAAACCAACAGAAGAATAAGTGCACGCATTGAAGAACACAAGAACTCAGTCAAAAAAGAGGAACCAACTTCTTCCTTGGTCCAACATCTTAAAGCCACAGGACATGAAATTAACTTTAAAAAGACCAGAACTATCGCCAAAACTGAACATTTTAACAACAGAATAATCAGAGAAGCCATTGAGATAGAGAAACGCCCACAAAGCATGAATAAACGAGATGACACCTCCCGCCTACCAGCCATTTGGAAACCCGCACTTGTTGACAAACGAGTCCCTAACACTAAGAATGACACTAGACCCACACTCACGAAAACCACACAGGATGTCACCACCACACACCCATGCAAAAAGCAAACCCAAACCCACACCAATGAGGCACGGCCACAAACCAGAAGCCAGACCATAGCTGCATCTTTAGCCACTCTAAACCCCTCCATTCCATACATGAAGCAAACTGACACCCCAGCCAATCATAGCACAGCCAACCCCCCATCCAATCAGAGCACAGCCAAGCCCCCAACAAATCAGAACACACCTCCACCCAATCAGAACACAGCCAAGCTCCCACCCTATCAGTTCAAACCCCCAGTGGCAGTTAAAAGGAAGAAACAGCTGCAATCTCACATTGCTCCTAGAAGCAGCAAGCTGAAGACTCCAGCCTGATGATGACGAATGGGACTTCGTCGAAACGTTGCAAAGATACTTCCAATTTCACGCGGGAGAAAACCCGAATAACCAAAGACCTACATACAAACACCCGCGAAAACCTCAGAAAACACACACACACACACACACACACACACATATATATATATATATATATATATATATATATATATATATATATATATATATATATATATATATATATATATATATATATATATATATATATATATATATATATATATATATATATATATATATATATATATATATATATATATATATAATGCCTTCATCAGAGTGCATATGCTACAGGTAGTCCTCAATTTAAGAATGAGCTTCCTTCCCAAGGTCTGTCCTTCAGACAAAATTGTAAGTAAGCCACAACAGTATTATTGTATAATACTGCATAAGTAGCATTGTGTAATGACCGTGAACCATTTAACTTGAGTCATTGGGTATTTAACCCAAATTTTGTTACAATAGGGTTCGGTCCTAACTGCTGTCCTTAAACCGGAATGTTCTTAACCCAGAAAGAATTGCTTAAAACCCAACTTAGGAAGTTAATTGCATTTCTGACCATCTTCTGCTCATGCAGACAAGTTATTATTTGATGAAAGAGTCACCAAGGGATGGACGGCTCTCCAAAGCACTGGCACCAATGAACTCCTTCCTCCAAAGCCCTTTCTTTAAAATAGAGCTCTCACGGTTTTCAGAAATGCAAAATAAATCTCTGCCCCAAGTTTAACATTATATGAGTCCATAAGTGCCCTTTCTCTTCCCCCACCCAGAGAGTAGCACCTCCATGCTCTTCATCTAGAGGTGGAGCTCTTGCCTCATTATCAGGAGGTTGTGAGTTCAATCCTAGGTAGAGGCAGATGTAGGGTCTCCTGCTTGGGCAGGGGGTTGGACTAGATGACCTGCAAGGTCCCTTCCAACTCTGTTAATCTGTTAAATATTCTTTGAAATAAGAAAATAGAGACAAGAGATAAAGGGGGATTTTGAAAAGCACAAAGGGCTTTGTTTCCACCCCTCCCCGGTCATTTTTTTTCATTTTAAAGATCACAAGAATATTAACTGGAAGGGTCATGCATAAAATCTACAGGGATATTTCCATGAAAATTACATTACAGAGAGGGATCTGTCTAAGAATAAGGCAAACAAATCCCACGTACGTGTATGGCCTAATAGGGAAATCATTTTACAAAATAGATAAAGAATTTTTTAATCGTCTGTAATCAAGAGTAAAAACCCCAGAGAACGCCCATGACGCTTCATAGCATTTCCCCACCATCACTACCCCTGGAATAGTCTTGTCATTTTTCACAGTGGTTGCCATCTTTCTCCTCCAATGCCCTTGAATGATCTTGGGTTTAATAGCTTTTTAATGGCAGCAGCAACACAGAGATGTACAGAGATACAGAAGTCTCAGGGGGAAAAAAAACCGGAATCGCAGAATCAAAGAACCAAGGAGAAGATATGGATGGTACCTTTTGAAAGCAAACCACGAATCTTTCAGAGGGGTGTAAAGGGGTGTAAGAGCGGTAGTGATGGAGAATTTAATCATCACAACTTCTGCTGGAATACAGAGCAAAGACAATGGAGCTGGAAGGGAACTGGGAGGTCTTCTAGTCCAACCCCCTGCTCAATCGAGAGACCTCATACCATTTCAGACAGGTGGCGGTCTAGTCTCTTCTTAAAAGCCTCCAGTGATGGATCACCGACAACTTCTGAAGGCAACCCATTCCACTGGTGTATTCTTCTTGCTGTTAAGAAAATTAGTTTTAGGTTGCTTCCCTCCTTGATTACCGTATTTTTCGGAGTATAAGACGCACCTTTTTGCCCCCAAAAAGAGGGTGGAAATGTCGGTGCGTCTTATACACCGAATACAGCAAATTTTAGCCTCCCGAAGCCCCGCCCCTGCATCCATTTTTTTCAAAAAAACTGGCAATTTTAATTCTATGCCTCTGTTTATACAACCAAGGATTGTATTAGTTTTTTTGGCTGCTGCTGCACACTACTGGCTGATATTTAAGTGATAGTTCACTAGCACTCCAAGGTCCCTCTCACAGTTACTGTTTTTGAGCCAGATTTCACCCAAACTATACTTGTACCTTTAGTTTTTCTTGTCTAGGTATAAAACCTTGCCTTTCTCCACATCAAATTTCATGTTGTTGGATAGGGCCTATTGTAACCTCCTCCTTCAATGGATGGAAAAGAGTGTGACTGGATGATATGTTCCTGATTTGAAAATAATCGATAAAGAAGGCTTAGCTGAGTAAGTAGAATTATCAGGAACCTTAAAATGCCACATTCTGAGCATTAAAGAAATTTGTCCCATTTGTGTTGATGCCCTTATGTGAGGCCAGTAAAGGAGAATATTTGTAGCTCAAGGTTGAAATGAGGAGTCCTAATTGTTCTCTGAAGTTGGTTGTTTTCTTGCAGACATTTCATTACCCAACTAAGGAACATCATAAGTGCCCTGATGATGTTATCTACCGGTAGTTTGGTAAATGAAATGTCTGCCAGGAAACAACGAAGTTCAGAAAGCACTAAGGAGCTGATTACACTGATGTCGGTATTGGATTAACTAAAAAAACAACAACACCATGTATCTTGCCATATGGATGCAAAAACACCAACTTTCCATCTCTTCTCACTCCCTGTCCTCGTTGGAGGCAATTTTTCTATCATTGCATTTCATTTCCCATTTTAAAAAAAGGAAGCTAAATGAGGAAGGGAGGGTTATAATTACATACCCCATTTATACATTTTCACGGTCACAAGGTACAGCGAAGCAAAGAAAGCCAGCCACACAATTAAATATATGAATCATTCTGATGAGTTTCTCTAGGGATCCATGAAAAAAGGACTGGCCAACGTGACAAGGCTACTTGAATGGATCATAAATGGCATTTCTTCTAAAGCCGTCTGGAGATGTAAAAGGAAATTACTAGTCTGAGTTACCAACACTGATGACATTACCTAGTTTGGGTAATGAAACATCTGCAAGAAAACAACCAAGCTCATAGAGCACTGAGGACCTCTCATTAAAGAAATTCAGAATGGAGGGTAATCTAAGAGCTCTCTTTACTTCCACAATACTAAGTGGCCTAGAGGTGGAGCTCTTGCCTCACAATCAGGAGGTTGCGAGTTCAATTCTAGGTAGAGGCAGATCAGAGGTGGGTTCCTGCCGGAGCTGCCCGGTGCGCAGCTCCGGTAGGGAGCGGCCGATTGCGCAACCCCTCCGGAGCTCTCTCTGCCAATCCACCACGCGCGTCGCCATTTTTTTCCGTTAATTTTTGGGCGATTTTGCTTCTGCGCATGCGCGGAAGCAAAATTGCGCCAAAATCTCTCAAGAGAACATGCGCGTGCGTGAGATTTCGGCAAGATTTTGCCTCCGCGCATGCACGGAAGCAAAAGCGCACCAAAATTTCACGCGTGCGCGCGTCCCCTCATGAGATTTTGGTGCAATTTTGCTTCCGTACATGTGCAGAAGCAAAATTGCGCAAGGGGGCGCACTTGCATAGTAAGCGCCCCCCCGAAACTTGGAGATGCGCGCGCAGCGCACTGGCACCGGTAAGACGGCAACCCGCCACTGAGGCAGATGATGGGTCTCCAGCTTGGGCAGGGGGTTGGACTAGATGACCTGCAAGGTCCCTTTCGACTCTGTTAATCTGTTAAAAAGTAAGGTTCCTTGTTATGTTAGGGAAGTGAATTGGAAACAGAGTTCAACATGAAGAAAAGTTCCTGAAAAGAGACTATCAAAAGAACAATTGCAAATTACTCTAGGAAGGTAAATAAATAAGTGAAGCAAAGAAACCAATATAGGTGTACATAAAAATTGTGATGCAAATGTCAGGGTTCCAAATAGCATCCAAAATTAAATCAGAGTCCGAGTCAAAGTATTCCTCAAAGTCCCAATTTATTAATAGAGCCATGTTGGCACATCTGGGTTAAACCCGAATCTGAAGTCCTCTGGGTTTCACCACCCAGTTGAAAGTTCAAGTCCTTGCCCCCACACCCACAAATCCATCACATTGTCCAATCTTCATTTGCCATGCTGGCAGAGTCCACCCATCTCATTCCGTGCAGGTGCAGAGGTGCAGAGACAAAGGATGACCTTGGCTTTCTAGAAGGAATTTGCTATGGCTACATACTAACAACCTCATACAATCCCCCCTCCTATTTTCCCACAGTAGAAAATGCATAGTAGAATAGTGTAAAGTGTGGCAGGCCAAAGATTCCAATTAAAGAAGCTTCGGCCTGACAGTAATCTTAGAATCCCTATGATTCTATAGAACTGTAAGGGTTGTTTAGGCCAGGAGTCTCCAAACTTGGCGATTTTAAGACTTGTGAACTTCAACTCCCAGAATTCCTCAGCCAGCCATATTGGCTGGTGAATTCTGGGAGTTGAAGTCCACAAGTCTTAAAGTCATCAACTTTGGGGAGCCCTGACTTAGCTCATCAAGTCCAATGCTCTGCACAGTGTAGGAATCCTGATTAACCCCTTAACCACAGATGTACTATTTCGGCTACGCTATTACAGACATGAGGTCATAATGACCGCTCTAGCTGCTGCCCGTAGTCCAGGTAATTGTACTACGATATTGTGACTAGTGGTTCTGGATCTATTGCTTCCAAAAGGTGCAGAAGACCATTTGAATTTGTTCTTGCCATATGAATTATTGCACGACGTAGATTGTATCTGGTCATCAATTTCATCGGGGGCTTCATCATTACTGATGTCAGAAGCGGCGGCGGCGGGTTACTCATTGTCCATTACATTTTTTTTGTCGAAATCCAATTCCACTTCACTCAGATCACTCTCTGCTTCTTCATACTACATTAGAACAGTTTCTTTGAAGTTTGGATCACCAAATCGCACTCTTTTTGGCAGAAAATGTGGCCCCGACATTCTAAAAAATATATTCATTAACAAAGATCTGCGGTCGAAATGACTGCAACTCAAATTCAAATGGCGCTACAGGAAACACCAAATAACTCACACAAACCACATACACTCTTATTGGCGGGAAAGCAAAAGCTATTCGCAACCGGAATGTTCCATTTCTAAAAATAGGGGTATTCTGAACATTTTGGAAAACTGTTGCGGTCACTATGACCGTGGGTCTGTAGTTATGTGTTAATGCATAGTAATGGGAAGTCAATTACTTCTCTGAATAATTCCATTGTCAATCTATCCTTCCAATTAGGACATTTCCCTCTAAATGTGTGCTACTTTTTCTGCTAATCCTAAACCTCACCCTAGAAAAATAAAACCGTTGAAGATGCTCCCTTTCTACCAGAGAGTTGCGTGTAAGGATCGATCCAATCCCTCTGCACAAAAACAAAATTTGCATATAATTCTGCCCATATCTAAGGGCAACTTTAACATCTAGTTCCACCTACGGCTTAAAATTAAGAGGCAGGAGAGATATTAACTATCTTGGGAAGTTAAGCTAGAGCGGTTAATTTGGATTAAAAATTGGAAATTAATTGGTGGTGGACCCAGAAGACAAAATTAGATTGTGGGGTAGCATTAGTTTAGTATTCTCATTTTTTATTGAATAGCCCGAAGGCCTTTTCAAAAAAAAAGAAAAACAGAACAAACAGCTACAGAAACAACCGTTCAAAAATATATATGGTACATGACATCAAAATTCAACAATATCAAAGTTCAATAACTAAATTTCCAAAACTAGATAACCCAAATGAAATATCTCGTCTCTAACTCAGCTCATCTTTCTTACAATCAATGAAATTATTTTCAATGTAGCTGGCTCGTATTGCTGTCATCCTATTAAGATAGCGAGTGATAGCCCTTACCAGGAGAGGAGAGTCTGCCTTCAATAGAAATGTTAATTTATGCCTTACATTCCAGTGGGAAAATTTATTTATAATTGGGGACAGATATTGTTTTCTTACTTCCTCATACATCCTACATTCAGATATTATATGCGCCGTATCCTCGACAGCGTTTGCCCCACATATACATGTTCTTTCGTCATACGGGATTTTCCGCTACCGGCCGAATTTAGCAATAGCAATAGCAATAGCACTTTACTTATATACCGCTTCATAGTGCTTTACAGACCTCTCTAAGCGGTTTACAGAGTTCAGCATATTGCCCCCAACAATCTGGGTCCTCATTTTACCGACCTCGGAAGGATGGAAGGCTGAGTCAACCTTGAGCCTAGTGAGATTTGAACAGCTGAACTGCTGAACAACACTCAGCCTGCAGTGGCTGCATTTAACCACTGCACCACTTCAGCTCATCGAATTTAACGTTAGTATCTAAAAGTTCAAATCTAAACTTGACAAATAAGTAACATATACCTAGATTAAAGAGTTATATATACAGAAATGATATAAGAATAAAAAATTTAGAAGAGGCACCGCTAGTTTAAAAATTTGGAATATATCATCAGTCTGTTAAATATGAGATGAGTTAGGGAAAGGTAAAGAGGGAGAAAAAGGAAGTAGAAGGTGAAGGGAGGGGAGAAGGAGTAGAGAGAAGTAGAAGGGGAGTGAAGGAGTAAGAAGGTAGAAGGAGGAGATGGAGATAGAGAGAGGGGAGTGTAACGGTAAGAAGAAGAACAGACTGATGAACAGTGGTGGAAAATAGGCGCAAAATAAGATATTGATTTTTGAACGATTGAATTAAAATGTAAAACTATGTATATTATTGATATATTTTAAGGCATGTGTGTATTGATACACAAATGGAGTTGTGGAGAAAAAAAAACTTTTTGCAAAAAAAAAAAATCTAGTTCCACCAAGAGATAAACCCCAAGAAACATGTTTGACCATGGCTGCCCATTGGTCTCCGGGTACAATTCAAGGTGCTGATCATCATCTTTAAAGCCCTACATGGCTTAGGACCAGGCTATCTCCGGGACCGCATTCTGCCGCATTCCTCCCTCCAACCGGTCAGGTCCCACAGAGTGGGTCTCCTCCAGGTCCCGTCAGCCAAACAATGCCGACTGGCGGGACCTAGGGGGAGGGCCTTCTCTGTAGGGGCCCCTGTTCTCTGGAACCAACTCCCCCCAGAGATCCGAATTATCCCCACCTTGCTGGCCTTCAGAAAAGCCATTAAGACATGGCTCTTCCTGCAGGCGGGGTGAGTTTTGAGACGATTCTTTATCTGATGTCTCCCCCATGTATGTATGGTGTGTATTTATATATTTCCTAACTGTTTTTAAGCTGTTTTTTTTAATGATTCGGAGTTTTTATAAAATGTTGTACGCCGCCCTGAGTCCCCAGGGAGTAGGGTGGCATAGAAAAACTACCAATAAATAAATAAATAAATAAATAAATAAATAAATGAATGAATGAATGAATGAATGAATGAATGAATGAATGAATGAATGTTTACAGGCTATGAAAATCTGAAATATGTTGGTCGCAGCTCACTTTTTCAACAAACCCGAAGGAGACAAATTTAACCAAGCTCCTTAAGGATTTCTACGCTTCCTGGTTGAAAAGCAATTGTTTGTGGCCTCCTGCTCCAAAATGCCACTCTTCCTTTTTCCCTCCCCATCATTTATTTTTGCAGGGGGGGTGAGGAAGTTGAGCCAGGGTTTCAGAGATGTCACTCTCTTCTTCCCCCCCCTCCCCCAGTCAATTCAGCAGAGCTGCTAAGTCTGATTAGCTCTTAAAAGAATCTTCGAGTCAGATTTTGAAAGGTTTTCTTGCTGCTTCTTGAACATATGCTTAATTAAATTGACCCCGGTCCAGAAGATATAATTTAGATCACGCACAACCCAAAGCTCTCAGAGTCTTTAGCCAAAGATTTACCCAAGGGAATGACTGCGGAGTTGTATGTTTGGTGGGGTGGAAATTTGAACAAAGAAAATTGCCTTCTCAAGCACTTGCTTGTGAAGAAGCTGAAGAAGACAAGTGTGTGGGGTAATTTCTCCTGATGAATGATGCTGCTGAGCAGAGGTGGGATTCAGACGGTTCAGACCGGTTCGGGCGAACTGGTAATGTCACGATGTGATTATTGTCTGTTGTATGTATATGCAGGGAGCTGCATCCCTATTCATTATAATGGAACATTCCTGAGCACGTGATTGATATGTTCTTGTATGCATGTGTACATTCTTCTGACTTCCACTGAGGGAAGTCACACTTTTATGTCAGGCATGTGATTAATTAGGATTTATTGTTTTTGTACCGAAATAAGTATTTTAATTAGAATCTTAAACTGCGGTTTTATTTCTAATGTTGAATTCCGGGAGAAAGATCAAATACATCGCCTCTGTGAGAATTTGTTCTCACTTCGTCAGGTAATAGCGACCTGTGGGTGGGGTGGAATGAGATGTGCAGAGCCTTAAGCTTGAAATAGGGACTAAGCTTAAAGGTTCTGTGATGACCCAGGGCACGGCACAGAGGCAACACAGGCAGCTGACAGTTCAAACCTCCCCTTTATTTCTCCAAAACACTCCCATGTTTCTTGCAAGTCCCAGAGCAAATACACACACATACCTTCAGTAGCCTCTGGCTGCAAGTAGTCCAGCCCAACGCTGTGAGAGCAACGGCTGCAAAGCAAGAAATCCAGCAGGGCAAGTTGAGGAGTCCAGGAAGCAAAGGAGCAAGGCAATTAACCCAGGAAGCCAGGAAGAAAGCAGGGAATCAGGAAACCTCAAATGTCAGCAATGGCACTCAACACTCCAGGAATTCAGTGTTTGTTCCCGACAAATGCCCCTCCTGACAGCATCTCCTTAAGTCTCAGTCCCCAGGTGTGCCTTGTGGAGAGGGCCATGCACTCTCCTCCTGAGTAGTCATGTCAGCCTGCGTTGTTCCCGCCTTCTCTCCACTCTCCGTGCTCGAGGATCAGGAGGGGGTGGTCCTTGCTCATCACCGGAGCTGTCTCTCATATTCACTGCTTAGCCTCTCTTGGCCATCCTGCCCCCATTCTTCCCTGCCTTCAAGCCATCCCAATCCTGAAAGGCCCCTGGCCTGACTCGGCCTGCTCCTCCCCATTTTCCTCTGGAACCAACGAAGCCGGCCCCTCGATCTTTGTCGGCTCCAGTTCTGGCTCGTCTTCCTCCGCAGAGTCAGGATCCAACAGGGGCATGACAGTTTCATATGGGCTAAGTGTGGGCGAATCTTTTTACCAGTCTGAGCCCTTCCAGGTATTAATCACATAATTCCATCCATTCCAGAACTCAGTTAAGTGACAGATTTTTTAATATTTTTGTCAGAATAAGATTTAAATCGGTGTTGATGCTTGCAGTGTAGTGTTGCTAAAAAAAGAATTGATCATGCATTTTGGATAACTTCATGGTGTCAAGAAACAAGTTTTGGAGAAACGCATACGTGGGTAGACAGGTAAATAGCACAATAGACAGATGGCGATGATGCAGTCATTTAACGTAGGCATTTGCAAACATCAGGTGTTTACCTGGATGCATTTTTAGAATCAGAGGCATGCAGGGCCAACTGTGAGATGAATGGAAATCGAAGGACCATGTGCTGTGACCTCACAATACAAACTCCAAGCTTTTGCACTTGCATCCTGATATTAGATACAAGTGTGCAAGATAGGTTTCAATGCATTTGTCCTATCCTTTGTCCCCATGTCTATAGCAATAGCACTTAGACTTATATACCACTTCACAGTACTTTACAGCCCTCTCTAAGCGGTTTACAGAGTCAGCATATTGCCCCCAACAATCTGGGTCCTCATTTTACCCACCTCCAAAGGATGGAAGGCTGAGTCAACCTTGAGCCTGGTGAGATTCGATCTGCCAAACTGCTGGCAGCCAGTGATCAACAGAAGTAGCCTGCAATACTGCACTATAACCACTGTGCCACCACAGCTCTATAATGCCTGTACACAGCTACAGTTGGAATAGTGAAGGCTTAGGTCCCACAGGCTACTTTAGAACCAAACTATCAGGTGCAAGAAGGAAGGGACCAGGATAGAGTTCAAAAGTTCTACAAGTTTATTTCATGCTGCACAAGATTCTGAACTACTAATGGTCTGTGTAAGATAAGAGTCAATAGACTTTGAGGGGATTTGGACTTAGACCTCTTATGGGGGCATAAAGATTCCAAACTGATGATGCATTTGACCCCGCCCTTGTTGTCTCCTACACAAACAGGATAGGCACTTGCAACATCAACTCAGTAAAAACAGTTTGGTATTCTTTGTCACTAATATAGCATTTCCTTTCTACAATCTGACACAGATAATCTACAGATAAGAATAATTGCTATATGTTGAAAAGAAAGAATAGCATCTCCATCTCCATGTTCTATTTGCTTATAAATATCAGAAGATCAATAACAGCGAAGAACAAGTAAAGCAACACTGTAGGGCCGACACTCAGAAAGTGAAGAGTGATGCCCTGAACTCTGGATCAATACAATTCTTAGGTTCTTACGCTTTAACTTCAGATGGTCACTAGGCAAAGCAGTCACTAAGCAAGTAATACTAAAGTAGCAGGAAGCAGAAAGCTTTTGTTGCCCTTTCTCCTTTTTTAAATTCTAGTTTTAAATCCATGAGAAAAATATATAGTTCAAACCAGTGGTGGGTTCTAAATTAGATCACTACTGGTTTGTGTGCTTGCTCGCGCGCCCATGCGCAATGCTTCTGCGTATGCGCAGAAGCATTCCCGATGGGTGGGTGAAGCCTCCCTCCACCACCGCTACCAGTTCTAAGAACCGGTCCAAACCGGGAGCAATCCTCCACTGGTTCAAACCCAGGTAGTTACAGGTATAACTCTCTCTTTGGAATTATATAGTGACAAATCACATTTTATTCTATTACAATATGTATAATTTATCTCATATTCATAGAAGGGCATGATGAAATTCTACACTAGCATCCATCTTAAGATGGTTAAGTAGCATTTTAAAAAGCTACTGTCCACATAAATCCAGAATGGGTCTAGGGCTGCCCACGAATTTCATAGTGCTTGCAAAGGATCTGCATTCTGAATTAGGCCCGAGCTGTATAAGAAGTAATACACACCCAGTAAGATCAAGCCATATTTTCATAGAGCTGAGGTTAGAGTGGGGTACTGCAGGCCACTTTAGCTGACTGTGATCCGCAGGTCAGCGGTTCAAATCTCACCGGCTCAAGGTTGATTCAGCCTTCCATCCTTCCGAGGTAGGTAAAATGAGGACCCAGATTGTTGGGGGCAATATAAATATACATTGCTTACTGGTGTAAACCGCTTAGGGAGTGCTTGCATTGTGAGGTGGTACATAAATGTCACTAATAAATAATAAATAATGCTGCAGAAGTTTTGGAATTTGTTATTTGTCTCCAAAAGATCACAATCCTACAGGCAATGGCTTTCCTTATATAATACTCCATGGAAGTGAAAGTTGGATTTTGTTAAAAAAAACAAAACGAATATTTGACACTTTTGAACATTGATAGTGGAGAAGACTCCTGAGAATTATCCCAGTCAGCCAAGCAAACAAACTGATCATTGAACACATCAATCCCGACTTTTCATTCAAGGCACAAAGGGTCAGTCTCAAATTATTCTACTCTGGAGCCATTATGCAAAGATCTAACTTTCTGGAGAAGCCTGTAATGCTGAGAGAGAAGGAAGGAGAAGAGAATGACCAGCATCAACGTGGATGGACTCAGTTCAGTGGTGGGTTCCTACCAGTGCGGTCCACTCTATAGCACCGGTAGCGGCCCGCTGGTGACGTCACAGTACCGGTGCGGTCGGTTGCTGGTGCCTGGGCGCCGCCATTAAAAAAATTTTTTTTAAAAAAATTTTTTAAAAAATTTCTTCTGCGCATGCCCAGAAGCCAAGCTTCTGCTGCCTTCCTACCCCACAGTGAGTCCAAGCAGGGGAGGTTGGCTGAGGGAGCGCGTGAGATGCTGAAAGAACAGGCGGCAGGAGCTATCTCCATTCCCCTCCCTTCAGCAGTCCGAGAAGCCACGAATGTGCGGTGATGATCCCAGGCATTTTTGCCCATTCGAGGCTTCTCGAGCTGCTGAGAGGAGGGGGAACAGGCAGCAGGAGCCTAGGATCATCGAATGGGGAGAAGCATTCAGGCCGGACGGAGCCTCCTAGAAGAACCGCTGCTGCGGTCTTGCTGCTCCCATTGCGGGGGGCTGCGTTGCTGGTGGGCAATGCCCCCCTGCTTCTCCCGCCGCTGCCAAGCTCCCAAGGCCCACGCCCATCTGGTCACATGGCTGGCAAGCCACACCCACAAAATAAGCCACGTCCACAGAGTGGTAGTAAAAAAATTAGGAACCCGCCTCTGACTCAGTTATATTGGCAATAGGTACACTACAGGAACACCTGATGCCAGGTCCAAGCCCAGAAATGAGACATCAAGATCCAATAGAATTCATTCCTTTATTTGGTTGCACCTAATGGACAAAATCTTGCCAAACTAAAGCTATCATGTTCTAACCTACTGGATATATCCTGAGAGATTCTAAGGTGTGGCTAACCTGAACCGCTTTCCCTCTGTCCCATCCAGCCAAGGGCTGCCCAATCTCTTAATCTTGGCCTTGGCTCTACATTGCCAAATGTCTTCCTCTTTGATCCTGCCGGTTCACAGTCCATCACAGGACGGTGGGCTTCAAAAATTTTAGCAAGGGGTTCTCTGCCCGGTTGCTGAGTGGACATGGCCATGGTGGGCGTGTCCTAGTCAGCCTCCTGCACCACAGCCGGGGGGGGCGTTTTTGCCCTTCCCGTGCTGCGGAGGCTATCCTCGAGCCTACAGGAGGATGAAAATGGCCTCCCCAGGCTCCGGAGGTGTCGGATGAGAATAAAATCTCATAGAGTCGATTTGGATCTTTACTTGGAATTCAGACAGTTAGAAATAAAGCCGAGATTAAATGTCTAATAGAAAATATTTATTTCAGTACAAAAACAATAAATCCTGAATAATTACATCTTTGCTAAAAAAACGCAACCGTTCAGGTCAAGAGCCAAGTCAGAAGAGATTAATGGTGGTTTAGGAATGTAGACATGCGAACATGAACATCATATCACGTGTTCTGCTTGCATTGGAATGTACCATCATATTTAGGATAGGGGTGCATCACCCTGCATAGACATACAACTGACAATACTCACACCATGACAGGAGGCCCCTTTCCTGAACTTCCAGTAGGCCTGTTTTTCGCCCTCCCAAGTCTCAGGGAGCGCCCTGCACTTACCTGCATCCAAAATGGGCTGTGTGGGGACTCCTGGGAGGGGAGGGGTGGGCGGGGCCAGCCAGAAGTGGGATTTGGGGGTTCTCCAAACTGCACAGAATCTTATCTCCGGAACCCCAGCGAACCCCCAGCAGCCCACCCCTGCATCACAGCTAAAGATTTAAATTAGGACAGATTGTCCTGGAAAGAAATCTAAGTGTCCACTCAGATTTGGTAGCACATGACCAACGTCATCATGCTTTCCAATCCCTTTCCACAGATGCCATCTTTCACTGGCAAATGGTTCTCAATGGTGGGCATTTTAAATACATCGAGTCCAAAGAGAGATTGACTCTTCTACCCGAAAGGAATAATTTTATTTATTTATTTATTTATTTGGCATTTTTATATGCCGCCCAACTCCTGAAGGACTCAGGGCGGCGTACAACAGTGGAAGATACAGAAATACCAATTCATAAATATTATTAAAAACAATATAAAAGTTAAAAAATCAATATTAAAATAACCCAACAGGCATACAACAACCATACATATCTGGGGGTGAGCTCGAGTGGATTAGGCTCTACCCCCAGCCTGCAAGAAGAGCCATGACTTAACAGCTTTCCGGAAGGCCAGCAGAGTGGGGATAGTTCGGGTCTCTGGGGGTAGTTGGTTCCAGAGCGCGGGGCCGGCCACAGAGAAGGCTCTCCCCCTCGGGCCCGCCAGCCGACATTGTTTGGCCAATGGGACCTGGAGGAGGCCAACTCTGTGGGCCCTAACCGGTCGAAGGGAAGTGTGAGGCAGAATGCGGTCCCGGAGATAACCTGGTCCTAAGCCATGAAGGGCTTTAAAGATGGTGATCAACACCTTGAATTGGACCCGGAGACCGATGGGCAACCAATGCAGCTGGCGGAGTATAGGTGTCACGTGGGTGTACCTTGGCACACCCACCACAGCACGCGCAGCCGCATTTTGCACCAACTGAAGTCTCTGGATACTCTTCAAGGGTAGCCCCATGTATGCAACGCAATGTTGACTTCAGAAGATATTTCTTGTTCTTCTTCTTTTTCCTTTAGGAGAGCTATTTATTATTTTTCCTGCTAGTTCTAAAGAACACTTTACCCCCCCTCCCAAAAAAAGAGAGTATTTACTTAAACACTCAAATGCAACCTGGAAAATGATGATAATTAAAAAGGCCTTTAAAAAGAAACTGCATTGCACAACAAAAGCATTTCATGTGACATGATGCGGGCTCATTTTCTTGATCCTGAGAAATATGCACTTCGGTCACAGTTCTTTCAATTATTTTTGCAGGCAAATTGTCAGAATAAAGTCAAAGAGTGCCAGAGTAGCTTCAAACTATGCTTTGAAATGAGAAGGGTGCAATCTGACCATCCCCTCACCACCATAAAATAAATCATTCTTTCAGAAGATCTGTTGATTCAGGGGATGAGCGGTTGACTTCTCTCAAAGACTATTTTCAGAATTTAATCACACTTGTTTATCACACCCAGAAACAGAATCCTTTGAAGGACAGTACAAATGTGCAGAATGCACCAAAGTATTATTTAGACTCTTCCAAGGTCCTGGATCCAGTGTTAATGCTCCTCTATCTGATGGACATTTTGCAAGTATCACGTAAGCAGAGGAATATTTCATTAACTCATTGACAGAAGAACAAATATCAAGAGTAGACATTTATTTCACTGCAAGCATCCCTACGGTTTTGTAGACCATTCTAGGGTAGTCTACTTTGTAGCCATCCTTCCTACCAGAGCACCACAATTAAGAAGCATCCTTCTGCATGACAGTTTTGTACTGCAGCCTATGTGGCTTATTCTCTATACCACTGGCTGTTTCTTAAGCCATCTTCAGGAATTCTAGACAGATTGCAGTGAGTTGGAACTAAGGTGGGGTCACTACGAGATTGTTTGTTTCCTTGTTTCTTTACCAATTCAGGGGTGTCAAACTCAAGGCCCGCAGGCTGGATTCAGCCCCTGATGTGGCTAGATCTGAGACAGCAAAGGACCAGCCCCTGGTGCTTTAGGTCTGGACCCAGCAGCCAGGCACTAATCTGTAACTTGATGGCCGCCATCTGGGCCAGAAGGAAGGAAAGAGATGGGAATGAGAAGGAGAGAAGGAGAGAGGGGAGGGAGGGAGGGAGGAAGGAGGGAGGGAGATGAGAATGAGAAGGAGGGAGGCATGGAAGCTGGCCATGCCCACCCTGGCTATGCCAACCTCAGCACATTCACCCTGGCCACGCCCACCCTGCCCCTGAGGTCAACCACAAGCCCTCAATGAAATCGAGTTTGACACCCATGATCTACATCTATCAACCATTCTCCCACATGTACAAGACCAGTTGGGTTGGAAAAGATTGGGATTCATGACACTGCCCTCACAATTTAAAGGGAATAGAGGATGTAACACTATTATTTTGGCAAGGTCAAATTCAAACCCCTCTTTATAATGGTGTTCAGTGAAACAGAAAAGATGTTTCTCATATACTTGTCATCATATAAACCTCATTACACATTGGCAAGTCTCCACTTTTATGATGGCTTAGCAGAATAACTAGATGGGGGATATCAACTCAATTGTACAAATCCAATCTGCCACTAACCATAGATAATCAATTTATTCATGAGTTTCGGATATGAATTTGAGGTTAATTTTCTGTTCTGCAACGGCCGAATAGAAACCTCCTATGAGAAGATTATATATGTGAGAGACAGTCAAGCTAGCCCAATTGGTGACAAAGCAGTGGGGGATGTCTTCTGCTCCTTGTGCCCCCATTTCATTCTGTATGCCTGCCGGGAATTTGTGAGCATCAGTGCTGGGCTGCTGCCGGTTCGCACCGGTTCGGGTGAACCGGTAGTTCCGACGATCAGCTGCCCTATCCCAGTGATGGCGAACCTTTTTTTCCTCGGGTGCCAAAAGCACGTGTGTGCACGCTATTGTGCATGTGCGAGTGCCCACACCCATAATTCAATGTCCCCCTGCCCCCTGCACATGCATGTCTGATCCCCCCGTGCTGCCCCACCCCCATGCATGCGTGCATGATCCCCCCGCTCTCCTGTTTCCCGACTTTGGGTGGGCCCGGTAGGCCCATTTTTCACCCTCCACAGGCTCCAGAGGTTTTCTTGGAGCCTGGGGAGGGCAAAAATGGCTTCCCCGCCCCCCCAGAGGCCCTCCGGAGGCCAAAAATGCCCTCCCAGAGCCTCCGTGAAAGCCAAAAATCAGCTGGCCGGCGCACACATGCGCACTAGAGCTGAGTTAGGGCAATGGCTCATGTGCCAGCAGATATGGCTCCGCGTGCCACCTGTGGCATGCGTGCCATAGGTTCGCCATCACTGCCCTATCCTGTCCTATATTTCCTTCTTTCTGGCTCAGCTGATTCGTGTGGCACATCTGACTTCTGCGCCTCCGCTGTTCTACTTACCGGGGCTGCCTTAGAAGGTAAGCAGCTGAGCTTCAAATTGCTGTATTTTGAACGCTGCGCGCAAGTGATCACTGAACCGGTTGTTAAACTGGTTGCAGCCCACCACTGGTGAGCATACAGCATTACCAAATACTTCCATCTAAGGACAGATGACATGTAAGAACACAACATAAAAAAGCAAATCTACATTATCTCAGAATTACACAATGTTGTTAAAGCAGTTTTCCTTACCCAGACTTCAACCTACGTTTTGGATTAAAACGTTATGTTAGACTAAAACACAGACTTGACATGCTCTATGATCTAAGTCTACCTCTACTGCATGAACCTCTGAGACTATGTGTCATTCTTTGTCCATAAGACCAGTCAGCAAAAATTAAGTGTACCAGGAAGAATATAAAAGAAAATCAAACGTATAAAGGGACAGATTACTCTCTCTCTCTCTCTCTCTCTCTCTCTCTCTCTCTCTCTCTCTCTCTCTCTCTCTCTCTCTCTCTCTCTCTCTCTCTCTCTCTCCCTCTCCCTCTCCCTCTCCCTCTCCCTCTCCCTCTCCCTCTCCCTCTCCCTCTCCCTCCCCCCCCCTCTCTCTCTCTCTCTGTGTGTGTGTGTGTGTGTGTGTGTTTTAGGCTTCAGGGTTGCCACACTGGAGCTGAGGGATAGGGAGCAGGGAATAGAAATAGCTGGAGTTTTGTAGCCAAAACAAAATAGTTTCTCCTCCTTATTTGTTTGTTTGTTTGTTTGTTTGTTTGTTTGTTTGTGACATTTATATACCGCCTCACGGTGCAAGCACTCTCTAAGCGGTTTACACCAGTAAGCAATGTATATTTTTTATATTGCCCCCAACAATCTGGGTCCTCATTTTACCTACCTCGGAAGGATGGAAGGCTGAGTCAACCTTGAGCTGGTGAGATTTGAACCGCTGACCTGCGGATCACAGTCAGCTAAAGTGGCCTGCAGTACTGCCTCTAACTGCTGCGCCACCTCGGCTCTTATAAGTAACCAGGCAACCAGCTAGCACCTAGATTGGACAATGTGACTTATTGTTTGGAGGTAAAGGGAAACTTTCACTTTTTAATTAGGTGAAAACCACAGGAACTCTCAGAGTTGGTTTTCACAAGTCTGTGCCAATATGATATCTCCAAATAAAGCCGTCCTTTGAGGAATCTACCTGCCTCGGATTCCTCTGTTGCTATGGGTGCATTGCTTGGAACCCTGACATCCCTCTTTTCCATATTAAAATATGCACAAAGTACTCAATATGGACAAAGGTTTGACTCTCTTTGCAGTCATAATATAGCTGATCCTTTGTCCCGCATGCTTCCACTTAGTTTACTAAACAGTGATCTACAGAAATGCATTACTTTTTGGCAGTGTAAATTGCAAATGCAAAGGGTCCTAAACTAAGATTAACAACCCACATTATCCTATCATCCTGTCATACACATCCTCCTCCTGCTAACTTTAGAAGAAGGAAATCAATGCCACCTGTTAGCTGTCAAAGACTAAGGATAGAGCACTATTTAGACCAATTAATCCAAGTCTACATAAATACAAAGAGGCAATCTAAGAAGCACTTTTTGTTCTATCACATTCTGTAGAGGGGGAAAGAAAACACCTCTAAATATGTGATTACAGCTGTCTGGAATCAATCAGCACAATTTAGCACAAGCCCTACTCCTTTAGTGAGCAAGTCAAACAGCTCAATTATGATTTTGTCAGTTGTCAGCTTTGCAGTTCAATAATCGTTCCAAGCTGGGCAGCAATAACCTTGAGGTGGACAGTTGCAACTCTGGAAGCCAATGGAAAATAATAATAATAATAATAATAATAATAATAATAATAATAATAATAATAATAATAATAATAATAATAATAATAATAATAATAATAATAATAATAATAATAATAATAATAATAATAATAATAAGAATAAGAATAAGAATAAGAATAAGAATAATAAGAAGAAGAAGAAGAAGAAGAAGAAGAAGAAGAAGAAGAAGAAGAAGAAGAAGAAGAAGAAGAAGAAGAAGAAGAAGAAGAACAACAACAACAACAACAACAACAACAACAACAACAACAACAACAACAACAGAGTTGGAAGGGACCTTGGAGGTCTTCTAGTCCAACCCCCTGCCCCCCTGCTTAGGCAGGAAACCCTACACCACTTCAGACAAATGGTTATCCAACATCTTCTTAAAAACTTCCAGTGTTGGAGCATTCACAACTTCTGGAGGCAGGCTGTTCCACGGATTTATTGTTCTAACTGTCAGGAAATTTCTCCTTAGTTCTAAGTTGCTTCTCTCCTTGATTAGTTTCCACCCATTGCTTCTTGTTCTACCCTCAGGTGCTTTGGAGAATAGTTTGACTCCCTCTTCTTTGTGGCAGCCCCTGAGATATTGGAACACTGCTATCATGTCTCCCCTAGTCCTTCTTTTCATTAAACTAGACATACCCAGTTCCTGCAACCGTTCTTCATATGTTTTAGCCTCCAGTCCCCTAATCACCTTTGTTGCTCTTCTCTGCACTCTTTCCAGAGTCTCAACATCCTTTTTACATCGTGGCGACCAAAACTGACTGCAGTATTCCAAGTGTGGCCTTACCAAGGCATTATAAAGTGGTATTAACACTTCACGTGATCTTGATTCAATCCCTCTGCAGTCTTAATGCAGCCTAGAACTGTGTTGGCTGTTTTTGGCAGCTGCTGCACACTGCTGGATATCATCCAAACTTTAGTGTTCAAAAATGGAACAGCTTGCTTCCAGAAGTTGTGGGTGCCCCATCAACTGAGGGTTTTAAGAAGAGATTGAATAGCCATTTGTTTGGAATGGCAACCCTTGCTTAAGCAGGGGGTTGGAGTAGAAGACCTCCAATGTCCCTTCCAACTCTGTTATTCCGTAATTCAACAAGCGAAAATATAACCCAACGTTGTTCAAAACCCAGATGTGAGAACTTAAAACTCCAGAATTCTTAGGAATAGCCACAGTTGCTGAGAGATGTGTAAACTATAGTCCATACTTCTAAAAATCATCTAGATTAGGAAACACTGGTATTTATAACACTCTTAATTATATATTCCAACATGTTCGCCAGAGCACGTGGTGGATAAAAATAGAGTTATTAATGATGTTTTTCTTGAATTTTTATCTTTTTCTGATTTGAGATGATTTGCACATAGCAAATTACTTGTGACCTTGTTTTTATCATAACCTGTGTCAAGTCATGCCTAAATTTGAATGAAGAATGTCTGTTAAAAAGTTTAGTTGCACAGTTATGTTTCCAGCGCTTGGGTTGGCAATTCAGTTGAACGGGCCCTGCTTTGATTAGATTAGAGCCTCTTCTGGAATTTCATTTGTAGGAATTGCAATTAATGCCTACATTCACCTTTTCTTTGATTGCTGCAAAGACAGGCTATTCAGAGAGCTATTATAGCAACATTTTTGATTTATTGGAAGTTCTCGCACACATAATGAACGTAATTAATTTAGTCTAATAGTTTAAAAGGGGGGGGGGAAATAGGTAGGCATATTTTACCAGTGGAATTGCCCCAAGATAAAAAGTCTATTATATTCGCAGATCAATTTTGACTGAATAACCAAAAAGTACAAATTGCTGGTAGACGTGAATACTTCTATATTTATTGATTGCATTGAACTGAATCGCATTGCATTAAAAATGAACAAAGTGCTCAGTGTTCAGTGTTCAGAAGTGTTCAGTGGCAGAACTCGTGAACCTTGACTGACTGAAAAAAAAACTGAGCAAAGCAACCCTGGTTAGCAAACGGATGCAAGCCTGTGGGTATTTGGTGCACTCTGAACTTGACTGTTTTCTTGCAGACATTTCATTATCCAACTAGGTAATATCATCAGTGCTAGAAGAGAATGGGTTTTGCTCCCTTTTTATATATTAGTGGCAGGGGTGGGTTCTGGCTTACCTCGCTGCCGGTTCGCTTCCAGACGCTTCGCGCGGGTGCGTTGTGTGCCACGTGCGTGCATGCACAATGCTAAAAACCCAGCTTCTGCGCACGTGCAGAAGCAAAAAACAAAATGGCACTGCCTACAGCGCCGCCGAGAGAGTCGGTTTGGGGGTGTGGCAGGCCTGGGTCACTGCCGGTTGTAGGGACCCAGGCCACCAAGTTATTATCAGTTCTATAGAACCGGTCCGAACCGGCAGGAACCTGATTAGTGCCTTGCCCAGTCAGTGTGGGTGGGGAGCATTCCTAGTGATTATTTCATTAGGCTGTTTTTTATTATTAACTTGTTGGTCTGAGTTAGTAGTTCAGACTGAGCACCAACCCAGCCCCATTGCAACCAAGACTAGAAGTCAGCTTCATAAATAGCCAGGAACAGCATGAAAGACAAGCAGCTTAGGCTAAGTGGCAGAATTGCTCAAAGTTTACAAGCTCTGCTGCTTTCTTATCTAACACAAGTCTTTTTTTTTCTACTCACCAACTGCAGGAAACAACAAGTAGCTTCAAAGCCTAGAAATACAAGCAATGTGATGAGAGAAACAAAAAGGGCAGAAATTGGGAAGGAGAGGGAAAAAAACCCACCATGATACATCCTACAGTGGGAATAAAAACTATGAAGTAACAAATGGACTTGGGATCAAGAACAAGAAGCAATGGATGGAAACTAATCAAGAAGAGAAGCAAGCTAGAACAGGGTTGTCAAACTCAATTTCATTGAGGGCCGCATCAGGGTTGTGTTTGACCTCGGAGGGCCGGGATGGGCGTGGCCAGGGTGGGCGTGGCCAGCATGATGTCACTCATGTTTGGGAGGATGTGGTGGCCCGAGCGCTCTGTCAGCAAAAACAGGCTCCCAAGCTCTGTTTTCGGCTACAACAGCCTCCTGCAACCCTCTGCCAGTGAAAATGGAGCTCCGGAGGGGCATGTGTGACCCAAGCAAGCTCCATTTTCAGTTGCAATGGTGTCCTGCAACCCTCTGCCAGCGAAAATGGATCTCGTGAGGGCCGCATGCGGCCATCCTGAGCTCCATTTTTGCTGGCAAATGCACCACGAGCCAGTCCTTTTCAGGTCGGCTCCGCGGGCCACATCTAAGCATCCCGCAGGTCAGATCCAGCCGCCAGGCCTTGAGTTTGACACCCCTGAGCTAGAACTAAGGAGGAATTTCCTGACAGTGAGAACAAATCCGTGGAATGGCTTGCCTCTAGGAGTTCTGGGTGCTCCAACACTGAAGGTTTTTAAAGAAGAGATTGGACATCCACTTGTCTGAAATGGTATAGGGCCTCCTGCTTGTGTGGCGGGCTGGACTAGAAGACCTCCAAGGTCCCCTTCCAACTCAATTATTCTGTTATTCTGATCAGTAGCATCAAGTTGCTTTGCACAAGGTTCCAGCAGTTTGAGAAATCCATAAATAAATGCATTTTTCTTGAGTTTTTCCCATAGACAAAAAACACTGATAGGAAAAATAACACGGAAGGGGGAAAGATGTCGATGAAAAATATGCCAAGGGTCTCGTCCCTGTGAAAGGTTTACCGATACAGCAGAATGAAAAGCTATGTGCTGTGGTTAGGTCCCATTAGCCTAATAACATAGTTAAAGGCAATGCTTCGCTGGACACTATTTGAAAAGAATACCAGAGTGGTTTAAAGCTTTTTCCCCTGCCCTTCTATTGCCTTTGTTGAATGGATCTTTCGAATAGAGTAAGCAGATAGAGTAAAGAGCATACACATTATTTTCAAAGAGAAAGCTCATTGGAAGGCATTAATTCCACCATCACAAAGGAAAGGTTTAATCCAGTTTGAAAAGGCGTGCTTGTCCTCTACATGTATACACCCATGACAAAAGAAGGGTAGTGATAAGGTTGGCCTGTACATAGAGGGGCCAGCCTGCTTCCAGATCAGAACAAGTATTATCCATTTATAAAGGAGCCAGCAATCTCTCTTACAATGCAGCTGTTAAGCAGGAAAAACAGAATAAAATGGCATTTATGGGGCAAAACACACCCCGTTTAAGCTTTCGGGACATGCTGGTTCATTAACCAAGCTTCCAAATTTCAGGACCAGCCTAATAATGCAGAACAGGAATCTGCATTTTATCGATTTCTTTTCTACCTGTGACATTTATACCAATGCCATCGAAACAAAAGCAGGCCATGTCGTTTTGACTTGTTTGGTTTCCAACATTATAAATTGCATAACTGACATGGTTTCCATGGCTGTGTTAGGCTGGGCTTCTCGGCGCACATGAACACAAAGCAAGTACCATCCATTCCTTTGAGAGCCTGGGAAATGTGAACACCACAAAAAAAAATTTGGGTTTATTTCACTGTATTTGAGTGTATTTCAAGTGTATTTAAACACTTCCACCAGGATGCCTCCGAGTGATGGTGTGACTTCCCCAGATGTTCAAGGCCTCTTCCTTTGTTGTCTGGAGAACGTTTTAGGGGAATTTCAGAGTGCAAATGGAAGCATTTGGCTTCCCTGAGGTCTATTGCATGTGGGGTGGCCGTAGTTCAAACTTTTCCCCCTCAAAATCAAGTTCCTCAGAAAATTTTAGGACTGCGATAAAGGCAAAGACAATCTCTGGATATTTTAGAGGACACAAATGGGATACAAATGGTAGCATACAATACGTGGGCCTGTTTAACAGAGTTGGAAGGGACCTTGTAGGTCATCTAGTCCAACATCCCGCCCAAGCAGGAGACCCTACACCCTTTTCTGACAGATGGAAGTCCAGTCTCTTTGTGAAGGCCTCCAGTGATGAAGCTCCCACAACTTCCGAAGGCAAGCTGTTCCATTGATGGATTGTTCTCTCTGTCAGAAAATTTCTCCTTATTTCTAGGTTGAATCTCTCCTTGAAAAAATTTCCATCCATTATTCCTTGTCTGGCCTTCGGGTGCTTTGGAAAATTGCTTGACCCCCTCCTCTCTGTGACAGCCCCTCAAGTATTGAAACGCTGCTATCGTGTCTCCCCTGGTCCTTCTCTTCACTAGACTAGCCATGCCCCGTTCCTGCAACCGTTCATCATATGTTTTAGCCTCCAGTCCCCTAATCATCTTGGTTGCTCTTCTCTGCGCTCTTTCTACAGTCTCAACATCTTTTTTTTATAGTGTGGTGACCAAAACTGGATGCAGTATTCCAGGTGTGGTCTTACTAAGGCTTTACAGAGTGGTATTAGTATCTCACTTGATCTTGATTGTATCCCTCTGTTAATGCAATTTAGGATTGCACTGGTTTTTTTTTGGCTGCCGCCGCACACTGCTGGCTCATATTTAACTGGTTGTCCACTAAGACTCCAAGATCCCTCTCATAGTTACTGCTATTAACCCTGGTTTCACCTAGTCTATATGTGTACTTTTGGTTTTTTTCTTGCCTATGTGTAAGACCATATTAGATTCATATTCAAGGTTCAAGGTGTTGATTATCATCTTTAAAGCCCTACATGGCTTAGGACCAGGTTATCTTCAGGACCGCATCCTACCTCATACATCCCTAAGACCAGTTAGGTCCCACAGAGTCGGTCTCCTCCAGGTCCCTTCAACCAAAAATGCCGGTTGGCAGGTCCTAGGGGGGGAGAGCCTTCTCTGTGGGAGCTCCGGCTCTCTGGAACCAACTACCCCCAGAGATCCGAACCATTCCCACCTTGCTGGCCTTCCGGAAAGCCATTAAGACATGGCTCTTCTTGCAGGTGGGGTGATTGTGACTGTTGCTTGTGATGTTTTTAACCATTTTAATCACTATTTTATTATTGTTGTTTTTATTGTATTTTTTTGATAGTATTCAGCTGTTCTTATATATGTTGTATGCTGCCCTGAGTCCCCAGGGAGTAGGGTGCACTATAAGAATCGCAAAATAAATAATATTTGAGTACCCTGGTAGCTGAGACATAGCCTGCAAGTAAAATACTATTCCTCTTTGCTTAGCCTTCTCTGCATCTCTAGCTCTGTAATTTCAGTGATATTTGGGGGGATGGGGGGAATGAGCAGTCGCAGCTTTTGTCTGCTAAAAGGCTAACAGTGAACACATTCAACAAGATTGCAGAAATAGACACAAGACGTGTTCTTAATAGAGGATGATCGATGGAATGGATTTGACATTTCTGAGCCAGTTAATATTTATACTGCAGCAAACGATCAGTCTGAACATTTAGGTTGTGCTGAGTTTCACTCAAAAAAGGAGACAATCTTGAAGATTTCACCTAGGAAGAGGTGAAAACCTTTCCTTCCCTCCTCCTTTCTTTTTTTTAAAGAATAGAATAGAATTCTTTATTGGCCAAGTGTGATTGGACACACAAGGAATTTGTCTTTGGTGCGTATGTTCTCAGTGTACATAAAAAGAAAAGATACAATTGTCAAGAACCATGAGGTACAACACTTAAACAATCAGGAAACAATCAATATTGATATAAATCGTAAGAATACAAGCAAGAAGTTATAAGTGGGAGGAGATGGGTGATAGGAATGATGAGAAGACAAATAGTAATAGTAATGCAGCCTTAGTGAATAGTTTGTCAGTGGTGAGGGAATTATTTGTTTAGCAGAGTGATGGCATTCGGGAAAAATCTGTTCTTGTGTCTAGTTGTCTTGGTGTGCAGTGCTCTATAGCATCATTTTGAGGGTAGGAGTTGAAGCAGTTTGTGTCCAGGATGTGAGGGGTCAGTAAATATTTTCACAGTCCTCTTTTTGACTCGTGCAGTATACAGGTCCTCAATGGAAGGCAGGTTGGCAGTAATTGTTTTTTCTGCAGTTCTGATTATCCTCTGAAGTCTGTGTCTGTCTTGTTGGGTTGCAGAACCGAACCAGACAGTTATAGAGGTGCAGATGACAGACTCAATGATTCCTCTGTAGAACTGTATCAGCAGCTCCTTGGGCAGTTTGAGCTTCCTGAATTGGCGCAGAAAGAACATTCTTTGTTGTGCTTTTTGATGATGTTTTTGATGTTAGGTGACCATTTTAGGTCTTGAGATATGATAGAACCTAGAAATTTGAAGGTCTCTACTGTTGATACTGTGTTGTCTAGTATTGTAAGAGGTGGTAGAATGGGAGGCTTTCCAGGGCTGGTGAGGCAACCTTCCCTCAACAAAGACATTTGAACTCAAATATGGCTTACCAGCTTATCCCACTGCCTTGCTCCATTCTTCTTTCCCCTTGCCAGTTGCACTTGAATTCTGCCTGGACTGCTCTGTCCACTCTCTGATCTTGTTGTGGCCTGTCAGCCACCGGCCCCTCCAGCAGCTGAATCAGAGGAGGAGGAGGCATGGGAGTCAGGGTCAGCATCAAGGCAACCTGAGAGCTCCGAGGGGGAAGAGGGAATGGAGCTGGCAGAGAGAGAGGGGGGGTGGAGCCTGGGCCATCCAACAACCCTCAAATGGAGAGTCAACAGCCCCCAGGTCTGGCTGATGAGGAAGAGGAGGAACAGTGGCTCCAGTGCCTGATGCACAGATGCGCAGAAGGCAGAGGAGAGGAGAGCAGTGGAAATCTATGGGCTGATCCTTGGGACAGAAGAGTCACCGCTGCTAGCGAAGCCCCACCTTAGCTCTGGGGATAAAAGGCAGGGGATAAAAGGAGATGTGGCAGACAACTATTCATCTTCCAGACGGACAGACTTGTTAGCCTGCGAGAGAAACTTTTTGCCGGGACAACTGGCATTTCTAATAAAGGAATCATTTGAGTTCATGTCAGAGGGTTTTGTCATGTTTGAGGAGCTGGGTCAGAACAGAGCTTCCCAGTCCCCCCATCACTACTTTCCCCATAGTGTCCAAATTTACCAGAACAAATTTGGGACCTGTGTTTATACAGGCATGCTTAAACCAGTATCAGGTGGTCCATCAGGCATGGACCACCTGATACTGCCCGATCTGTGCAGAGAAGAAGCTATCTACAGGTAGTCCTTGACTTAAAACAGTGACCGTTCAAAGTTACAACAGCATTGGGGAAAAAAATGAATTATGACCTTATGACCATTGCAGCAACCCCATGGTCATGTGATCAAAATTCAGATGCTTGGCAACTGATTCATATTTATGACAGGTGCAGCCTCCCAGCGTCATATGATCCTTGCTTTGCAACCTTCCGACAAGCAAAGTCCATGGGGAAGCCAGATTCACTTAACGACCTCGTGATTAACTTAACAGCTGCGGTGATTCACTTAACAACTGTGTCATGAAATGGGGCAAAACTCGCTTAAGAAATGTCTCCCTTAGGAACAATAAATTTTGGGCTCAATTGTAGTCATAAGTTGAGGATGACTTTTGCAGAATGTTTGCATACTCCTCTACTACCCTTCAAAATGACTCCTGCCTCGTGTGTTTCCAAAAAGGTTGCTGGCCAAAGCATTCTTGAAAGATTTTAGATATGAATCCAGAAGTCCAATTCTTGCAGGATCCAAGAACTGGGTTGACTTTTAGTAAACGTCATCTGCTCTTCACAGGTCCTATCAGGCATATTCATATTTTAATTTGAAAAAGTGTTCCTTTTTATGTGTTTCTTCTTTGCTACTGTTTGCTACACTAGTCTCTAGTGTTAATCCTGAGAGTAGTAAGGAGAAATAGAATTTATTTCACTTTGAAAATGGGAGGGGGAAAAAACCCCTCACCTCCTTCTCTCTAAAATAGCACAAGAATGTGTGACTCATCACGGTCCATTGTAAAATATTCATTACAGTTACAAACATACTTTCTGATATCCTATCGTTTTATGAAGCTGCATTTTTGCATTAATCTCTTTAGTCTCTTTCCTTCTAAGTTCTCAAGCTCCATCTATTGGTGAAAAGTGCCAGAATTTATGGGCCGGCTTGTAAAAGCAATGTATCCAAGAGCAATAAGCTGCAAAATAATGTTGTTGCGAAATCGTCAAACGCTACTTCATATTAATACTTGGGCATGCAATTATTTTCATAGTCAATGCCAGTTTGGAATGTTCTGTTAAATTTCTCGTTGCAATTAAAGACAAACACAGAAAAAAGCTAAGAGTATTCTATTTTACTCTGACAGAAGAATAGTTTCTCAAACATATTCTTTAAAAAAAACCACCAGTCTACTTTTTTTAAAAAAAATCTGTATTATTAACTGTAAATTTGAAGCTTGAAAAAGGAATTTTGATGGTTTCTAATTTAAAAGTATTTTTTAAATCCAACTACACCAATCTTTTTTAAAAAATGCAGCCCAACAAGATAGATACTACTATGGTATATACAGGTAATTTTGCTATATATTCTGCTTTTTTTTTTCAGCATTTGGTCAGATTATTCTTGGTACACAAATGTAAAATGTCGGAACCTTCCAACATTTCATGTTCCAGTTTAAAATTGTCCCAAGATAATGTTTACTATTTTCACATCTCAAGGAACTCTGAGCATAGAATATTTACATGCTTGTGAATATATAGGATATTTACATGCTTGTGAATATTCTGAACTTGCAGCCAATCAGTGTTTGCCCTTTCAGGCTAATAACTAAGCAGAGAGAACAGACAGCCAATCATAACTGGTTACTGACCATTCGTCCAAATTCTCTAGCTCAGTATTTCTCAGCTGTGGCAAATTTCAGACCGGTGGACTTCAACTCCCAGAATTACCCAGCCTGGCGATACTTTTTCTGGGAGTTGAAGTCCACCCATCTGAAATTTGCCATGGCTAAGAAACACTGGCTCCTAGCCCAATTATGAATGCATATCCTTGCTGTCATAAAAATATGAACATTTAATATCTGTATTCACTATGATGGCAAACTTGTTGGCTTCAAAATTTCTCCTGCTGGCATCTTATTCGTGGACTTAGGGTCCAGAGGAGGCATGGATCAAGATGGCAGAACGTAATAATCAGGGGTGGGTTCTAACTTACCTTGCTACTGGTTCGCTTCCTTCTGTGCCACGTGGGCGCGCCACGTGGGCGCACACGCGCTTTGTGAGCGCGTGCATGCGCAGTACCCAAAAATCTGAAAAAAAAAAAATTTTAAGCCAAAAACAAGATAGCGACCGCATGCACAGTGCCGGAAACTCGGCTTCTGCACATGCTCAGAAGAAAAAATAAATCCAAAAAAATCCCAAAAAAATGGTGGCTCCCACGGACCGGCACCAACCAAACCGGGTCTGTGATGTCATCGTGACATCACCAGAGGGCCGCTACCAGTTCGGGCGAACCGGTCCAAACCAGCAGGAACCCACTCCTGGTAATAATCACTTCACTGAAAATGTCATTTTCCTCTTAGGGTACAACACTGTTAGTACAGTACTACATCAAACTTGGAGGCATTTGTGAATATTCAGAGGAGTGCTTCCTGAATGAAAACTATTGTGTAGTGGGCTTCAGAAGGCAAGAAGCAGACCAGCATAGCTACAACAGCATATATTGACTCAAAACTGGAACTGAGAAACTGCAGGCAATTCCCTGTAATTTATACTCTGGGCCCACAGGGCCTTAACCAATCATAATATACTCTGAGTCTGTCATCTGCACCTCTATAACTGTCTGGTTCGGTTCTGCAACCCAACAAGACAGACACAGACTTCAGAGGATAATCAGAACTGCAGAAAAAGCAATTACTGCCAACCTGCCTTCCATTGAGGACCTGTATACTGCACGAATCAAAAAGAGGGCCGTGAAAATATTTACTGACCCCTCGCATCCTGGACATAAATTGCTTCAACTCCTACCCTCAAAACGTCGCTATAGAGCACTGCACACCAAGACAACTAGACACAAGAACAGTTTTTTCCCGAACGCCATCACTCTGCTAAACAAATAATTCCCTCACCACTGTCAAACTATTCACTAGGCTGCATTACTATTACTATTAGTTTTTCTCATCGTTCCTATCACCCATCTCCTCCCACTTATGACTGTATGACTGTAACTTGTTGCTTATATCCTTAGGATTTATATTCATATTGATTGTTTCCTGATTGCTTACTTGAACCCTATGACAACCATTCTTGACAAATGTATCTTTTCTTTTATGTACACTGAGAGCATATGCACCAAAGACAAATTCCTTGTGTGTCCAATCACACTTGGCCAATAAAGAATTCTATTCTATTCTATTCTATTCTATTCTATTCTATTCTATTCTATTCTATTCTATTCTATTCTATTCTATTCTATTCTAATACTTGAAAAACCCCGTCCAAATATGAATGTTCTAAGTTTCCCTCCAAAACAGTTGGAGTTGACAGTTAGGGTCATCTAAAGGTTAGTTTCACTTTAGCAGGGCTTAACACAACTATATATATATATATTCAATACATAACGAAAACTATAGAGGCAAAGTGGCAATTTGCTTCTCGACACTGCAGTGGCCACAGCCTTTAACTACAATGGATAAGTATTTCATGAAGATAGACTGGACCCAACACAACTTTCATCCCACAAGGCAAAACACCTTGTCGCATTAGAGCCTCTGAAAAGTTGTCAAAGGACTGGATTCTAACTTCAGGCAAGTGTGATTCTGGATGCAATTCTAGGTGCTGATTGTCATCTTTATAGCATTTCATGTGCTTTATGGGTCACCTGAGGAACTTCAGTTGTTTCTATCATTTTGTTTTTTTGTTTGTTTGTTTGTCAAACATGTACAAGATATGAATATGAACATGGACATGAACGAAGTAAATGAATACAAATAAATCTGTCAGCCCCGGAGACAGTAGGACAGGGATGGTAGGCACACTGATGTGCTTATGTGCTTATACACCCCCTTTATGGACCTCTTAGAAATGGGGTGAGGTCCACGGTAGACAGTTTAAGGTTGAAGCTGTAAGGGTTTGAGGATGTAACAACGGAGTCGGGTAGAGCATTCCAGGTGTTGACCACTCTGTTGCTGAAGTCGTATTTTCTGCAATATCGAGTTTGGAGCGGTTTACCTTGAGTTGTAGCATATTTCTTTTTCTAGCTAAACAAAATCATCTTTTTTATTGAAAAAGTTTTATTAGTACAGAGTACAAACATTTTTTTTATTTTTCTTCCCCCTCACCCACCCCCTTCCCTCCCCCCCTCACCCCCCCGGACTTCCCAGAGAGAATACAGGGCATAATATCAATAAAGTAAATTTAAATTAAGTTAAAAAAGGAAACCTTTTTTTTTAAAAAAAATAAAAAAATAATAAAAAAAGAGAAAACAAAACAACAAAAACCCCTCAACTCCAAATTTTACATTGATAAATTACATCATTAAACCTCTATCTTTTATATCATCTGTATATAAAGTAATAATGAGAAAATAAGAAAAGAATAGAAATAAAAAGACAAAAAAATACAGAAAAAACAAAGAAAAAATAAAGAAGAAAAATATGCAAAGGAAAAAGAACAATTTCTTCCTCCTCCTTTCAATCATCTACCCTAGACAACATCTACTCAGAATTAAATAAAACTTAAATGAATATTACATAAATAATAACTAAATATAAATTACAAAGATCCTGAACTTCATCATGATATTAATAGCATAATATTACCATACATCAAATTATTTACTTCCAAAAAATTCTAAATCTTAAAAAAAGTATTAATAGTAGTAATAATCTCAAGTATGCAAAGGAAAAGGAACAATTTCTTCCTCATCTTTTTTTAATGACCCCATAATCCCTTGCGGGGTGGAGTCCGGGCAACTGAATGAAGCTGAGTGTATACTGGCCGGATGCCCTTCCTGTCACCAATGTGGAGGGTTTTTTTCAGCAGATATATTCCCATTGTGCCCAGAGAGAGAGAGAGATCTGCCTCTACCTAGGATCAAACTCACAGCCTCCTGATTGTGAGGCGAGAGCTCCACCTCTAGGCCAACGCAGCACTCATTTCTAGCTAAACAAAATGAATAAATAAAATCGCAGGTGAATATTGGTGGGACTTTTCCCGTACAAATGCCGAGTTTACAGCTCTATCTGGGAGGCCCCATTGATGGAAACCTATGTCTCTGCAGGTGTGATTAATAGGAATGAACAATATGACTGCAGTTTCTAAGCACGCAAATCTATCCGGCACACAATACCTTGTTGACTTATAAATCAGGAGCATTTTCCTCCAAAAGTCCTTGCGCAGCCTGGAATGTAATATGACATCCCATCCGTGCTCACTCAGCATACCGCAAGCTCGGTGCTGAGAGCCAAGCTCTTGAGAGGCATATGCTTAAAAAGTTCTTTATACTAAGCCTCTTACTCTTGCCGAAACACACTGATTGTCACAAAATTGTGCAAACTCCAAAGCCAGCTGCTTTGTAGGCAAATATGCAGAAGTGCCTTAATGTTAATCTCCCGATGCTTCCTGAAACGCTCATTGATTGCCCGGAGCGACGTGACCAGATCGTCTGAGCAAGCAGCTTTTTTGTTGGAGGAGTCTCTTTGTCAGGAGATTCAGTTCTCATCTAAGATGTTTCTCACAAGCCTTTTCCTTTACCAGCCCTAATGGCCCTCTTCCAGGCATAAGGAGGTATTATTTTGGCAAGCAAAAAAAAAACGGCTCAATTTATGCTACCGCAGCTAAGGCTTCCCAAAAAAGCTAGAGGAGATTTTTTTGGGGAAGGCACTGTTGGAAGAAATATCCATTAACAACCGGTCTGTGCAGGTCCATGGGCACCGCCTTCTCTTTTTTTTTTGAAATTTTTTTGAAATTTTTTTGAAATTTTTTTGAAATTTTTTTTGAAATTTTTTTTGAATTTTTTTTGAATTTTTTGAATTTATTTTTTCTGCTGAGCATGCGCAGAAGCCGAGTTTCCAGCACTGTGCATGTGGTTGCCATCTTGTTTTCAGCTTTTTTTCCTGATTTTTTGGCACTGCACATGCTCGCGTGCACGAGGCGCGGCCACACGGCGCGGGAGGAAGTGAACCGGCAGCGAGGTAAGTTAGAACCCACCCCTGCTCCCAGCCCACAAGGAAATTTGTTCTTTCACAGCTGGAATCAGGCAGTTCTCTGATGCTTATATTCTTTTGGACTTCTGCTCCATATTTAGCTCCATTTTCATAAAGCATAGAATAAGAGAGTTGGAAAGGACCTTAGTGGTCTTCTAGTCTAACCCCCTTGTTGGGATGAGAATAAAATCTCATAGAGGCGATTTTGAGCTTTTCTTGGAATTCAGACAGTTAGAAATAAAACCGAGGTTAAAAGTCTAATAGAAAATATTTATTTCAGTACAAAAACAATAAATCCTGAGTAATTACATCTTTGCTAAGAAAACACGACCGTTCAGGTCAAGAGCTAAGGCAGAAGAAAAAAATAATGGTGACTTAGGAATGCACACATGCGTACAACTCATATCACGTGTTCTGCCTGTATTGGGATGTACCATAATATTAGATAGGGGTGCATCACCCTGCATAGACATACAACTGACAATATTCACTATGTGACACCCCTGCTGGAGCAGGAGATCCTGCACCATTTCAGACAAATGGTTGTCCGGTCTCTTTTTGAAAGTCTCAAGTGATGGAGCACCCACAACTGAAGGAAGTTCTTCTGTCAAATGCAAACTCATGATGTCCAACTAACTCTTTAGAATGATAGTAATTTTTTATAGTAAAAAGAAGAAGAAAGTAAGTAGGGTTGACCCAAATATCCATGAAGTCTCTTTGATCCAACGAAAAAGGTTATAGACAACAGCAAAGTTGTTACAGAATTGATCCGATCAATTGCAATGACTCCACCAAGACCTATGGGTAATAAGACTTTCTTTAAGATCTTAATCATTTTCCTTTTTTGTACATTGCCATAGCAACCAGAGGGAAGATGAATATTTACACATAAAGCGAGTGTCTTTTTTTATTGTTATTTCTGCTTAGGGATTTTTTTTTGTTCTTTTAATTTGATGGCCATAAAGATTCTATACCGCAGAATTGTAAAGAATGCTTTTCTATAGGTAATTAGGCCTGACTGCTCCATTAATTTAGCCCTGGCCCCACAGTAATCAACCTGTAGTATAATGACATTCTGTTAGATGGCCTAGTGCTACAAACATTTCTAACTGACTCACAAGAATGATGTTTAGAAACTGCTGATTTTCCCCTGCCTTCTGGGGCTTGAAAGGTATCTAATCCAGAGCATCGAGGCCAGCTGGAGGCATTTTGCTGCTCAGTGGAGTATAAATATAGTACCATCTATCCCCTTGTCACTATAGAAAGTAATAGCAGAATATATTAGTATTATTTATTTAAATGTATTAAATTTAAATAATACCCAGTTACCCAATTCCAAACTTTTATGTGATTTTTCTGGGTCTTTCTGAGTGATAGCAATATCATCGTCTCCATCAGGGGAGTCAAACTGGATTTCTTGGAGTGCTGGATCAGATTTGTAGTTCTTCTCCATGAGCCGGCAGGGGGAGGGGAGGGGGAGGTAGGACGGACGCTTCCTGCAGCATCCTGCTGGCCAAAACGGGGCACAAGGGGCTGCATGCGTCCCCCCTGTGCCTCATTTTGGCCTCCATGGCCCCCTTCAGCATTCTGCTGGCCAAAAACAGGCCTCGCGGAGGCAATGTGAGGCCCCTGTATGGCCCACTTTCAGCTTCCCTGGCCTCCAGCGGAACTCTGCCGGCCAAAAACGGGCTGTGCAGAGGCCCCGTAAGGCCACTGCATGGCCCATTTTTGGCCAGCAGAGTTCCGCTGGAGGCTGGGGAGGCCCAAAACAGGCTTTATGGGGACCGCACATTCCCCCCCCCAGGGCCGATTTTGGCCGGCAGAGGCACTGCGGGCCTGTTCTTTGATATTTCCAGGCCGGCCCCAATGGCCAGATTTAAGCACCCCGCAGGCCAGATCCAGCCCATGGGCCTTGAGTTTGACACCTCTGATCTACATGATGTAGCCTTACCCCAGGCTCCAAGGTTGCTTTATGTTGCAATCCCCCCAGAATTACATTGTTTGAGTTGGATGGAGATATAAATTCTTTAATTGTGAGATAAACAAATACATTTTGAGGTAATGGTGTTGTACAGAGATGCTCTCCTGAATCCACCCAGGTTCTCCTACCCATAGAAGTCTTACACCTTTACTCCATTGTAGTGTGTATGCTACCCCACTTACTCACACACACACACACACGTAAGTGTGGTTTAGAGAGTTTATTGATGTTCCCCAGCAATTCCTTTCTCCCAGCCTCAGAACTGTCCCAAATAAATCCAGCCACAAGCAGGCCAAGATTAGTCCTCAAGTCAATTGCCGATAGTGCACAAAACAATGGAAAATAGCTCCAAGAAATTAGTCCATCAAACAAACTTAAATCCACCAGGCCAAACTGAAATATACCCACGACAGCTCACTTGGAAAGAGAAGGGTCACAGTCTCCAAGGCAAAAAGTCAAGCAGGAAGCACGAACAAACACACAGCCATAAACCAAACATGTTGTTCCCAGCAATGCCTCCCTCTGCCTGCTGTGATAAATAGCTTTCTAGTGCAGCCCATCAAGATGGGCGGGGCCTACTCCTGCATAATCTGGCAGAAATTCAACCTGGAAGTGAGGAGAAACTTTCTGACGGTGAGAGCGATCAACCAGTGGAACAGCTTGCCAGCGGAGGTTGTGAGAGCCCCAACACTTGCGACCTTCAAGGAGAGACTGGACTGCCATCTGTCTCAAATGGTGTAGGAACTCCTGCTTGAGCAGGGGGTTGGACTAGATGACCTACAAGGTCCCTTCCAACTCTAATAATAAATCTAAAAATTAATTAAATTAAATCGCATAATTTTTAAGAAGCTGCTCACAGGAATTTGAAATTTGCTGTCAACCCAGAACTTCCCCAACCCCTCCCAATCGAAAGGCAGAAGGGCTCAAACCAATCTGATTGACGTTGCTCATTCACAACTTCAGGTTTTTTGAACATTTGCTTAGGTGTGTGTCTTTCTCCCTCCTCCCCTCCCCTCCCCACCCTCTTTGCACAAAACCTGACGGCAAATTTAAAAAAAAAATCAAAATCAACATTTGGTTTCCTTTCCTTGAAGGCAGTTTATAAGACTGCTGTGCTGCTGATTCAGCGCTCGGGCTGGTATACCTGAGGAAAGAAACACCAACACATGGAACAGAAGCCTTGGCATCACATTGCCTTCCTTTCATTTATCACCCCAAGCTGTGCTATTTTGATGGGTTTTCAGTTGCAGGACTACAAGAGGAGATGGAGAGATAATGAAATACTGAAAGCATCAAACAACAGGAGCATCTGTAATGGTAATGGGCATCCCTCCTTAGTTTATCAACTCTAGCTGTGCTGCTTACACAGCCTTTTTTGAGAAGAAAAGAAAAGAAAGGTATACCAAAATGCAGAAATACTGAAAAGAAGAAAGAAATTAGCAGAGGTAGGCAATTGTAATGTCCTCCAGAAATTTTGCGCGGCAATTCTCACATGTCCCAGAAGTTGGCCCTACAGGTGGAAAAGTGCGAATGCAGAAAACGTCCAGACGGTTATTCATGCCCTGGTCACCTCACAATTATTATTTGTTAAATTTGTTTGCTGCCCGTCTCGCCACGAGGTGACCCTGGGTTGCTTACCATGTTAAAAAGAATCAAAACAGAAAGTGATGCTGTGTTTTCTTTCATTTTGGTTAGCGCGGGCGTAACAGAAGGACTGCAGAGGACAACTGGAATGGTGACGAGAACAAGGCGACGTCCTTCAATTTTCTCTCTGCCTTCTTCCGCAAAGCAGCTTCACTTCTGCGTTTTTTGTGCTCGGCGGGGCTGAGGAAGGTCCTCGGTTTGTCAAATCTTCTTTGCGCTTCATTGCTCCCCGGCTTCCTTCTTATAACTCTCCTGCCAGTGCACTTAGGAGTGTGAAATCGTTCTTTTAGAAGTGCTTCGCCAAAGCCAGCCACCTGGTAGGAAGAATTTGATGGAGGAACCGGTAGTGCCTTGCATAAACTTTTGATAACAACTAGGTTAGGAGTATTAAAGTCTTTCTTGTTGGAGGTACGAAGAGCTGCTAAAAAAAATAGTGTATAGGTTAAGCACCCCTTTTGAGATGAATCCCTGGGAAAGTGCTGGGAAGCAACTGGAATAATCTGAGAACTTCTGTAGCATTGATAAAGGATTTAGATTTTTAGATTTATTATTAGAGTTGGAAGGGACCTTGTAGGTCATCTAGTCCAACCCCCTGTTCAAGCAGGAGTTCCTACACCCTTTGAGACAGATGGCAGTCCGGTCTCCCCTTGAAGGTCGCAAGTGTTGGGGCTCTCACAACCTCCGCTGGCAAGCTGTTCCACTGGTTGATCACTCTCACTGTCAGAAAGTTTCTCCTCACTTCCAGATTGAATCTCTCCTTGGTCAGCTTCCATCCGTTATTCCTTGTTTGGCTTTCTGGTGCCATAGAGAACAGCCTGACCCCCTCCTCTCTGTGGCAGCCCCTCAGGTATTGGAACACTGCTATCATGTCACCCCTGGTCCTTCTCTTCGCCAGACTATCCAAGCTCAGTTCCTGCAACCGCTCTTTGTATGTTTTATTTTCCAGACCCTTTATCATCCTGGTTGCTCTCTTCTGAACTTTCTCTAGAGTTTCAATGTCTTTTTTGTAGTATGGTGACCAAAACTGGATGCAGTACTCTAGGTGTGGTCTGACCAAGGCTTTATAGAGTGGTACTAGTACCTCTCTGGTCCTTGATTATATCCCTCTATTTATGCAGCTCAGGACTGCGTTGGCCTTTTTGGCTGCTGCTGCACACTGCTGGCTCATATTTAGTTGGCTGTCTACCAAGACTCCGAGCTCCCTCTCGTAATCGCTGCTATTGAGTGTGGTTTTGCCCAATTATTTGATTTTGTTTAGTTTTTAACTTTTATGCATTGATGTCCCCCGCCTTTAATTATTTTTAATTAATAACTCAAGGCAGCAAATGCAACACTCCTTCCTTCAATTTTGTCCACAACAACAACCCTAGCAGGTGAGGGAAAATGACTGACCCAAAGTCACCCAGCTGGCTTTCATGCCTGAGGCTGGACCAGAACTCCCAGTCTCCTGCTTTCTAGACTGGCGCCTTAAACACTAGACCAGGGGTCTGCAACCCGTGGCTCTGGAGCCGCATGTGGCTCTTTCATCCCTCTGCTGCGGCTCCCTGTCGGTCAAAATATGGGTCACAACAGCCAATGTGCGACACCCGCCAGCACACAATTTATTGAGCTTTTCAACCCATCTTTTTTTTCGGAGTTCAAAAATAAAAAATTGTTTTCTCTGTAGCAGGTCATTGATTTCATAAATGCAACACACTATGGTTTTTTTATACATAGCATAAAGGTAAAAAAGGATATATATGCAGCGTTATCTTCATTTTAGATGTCAAAAGGATTTTGTGGCTCCCGGTGTTTTCTTTTCTGTGGGAAATGGGTCCAAATGGCTCTTTGGGTGTTTAAGGTTGCCGACCCCTGCACTAGACCAAACAGGCTCTCTCTTAATGAACTAGAACAAGATGATGGAATAACCCCAAAAGTCCATCACTCATTAGTGGCTGTATTTTGCATCCCCTAAAATGTGGCTTGCTCCCTCATCTGAGGGATGCTGAATGGTTCCAAGGGAAAAAGGTGGGGGAGGGTATATTCATTGGTATAAATGGAACAAGCATTGAGACCATCCTGAAGGACCTTCTAAAACCTCATCCAATGTTCTCTTAGGAACATGTAGCAAAGACTGAGTGGAAAATGGATTTGTTGCTTTCATTTATGTCTCAAATGAATGCAAACAGATAAGAATTGTTGAGCGAAGTGAAGCAAAAGAACAACTTCAATGGCAAAGTAAGACACACAGAGGCAAAAGGAGTGGGAGGGGGGGATTGTCTTTAGAATTGAATGGAATGGACTATAGAATGGAACTGAATACAGAATTGAATGGAATATAGAAGAGAAAATGGGATGGGATGGGATGGGATGGGATGGAATGGAATGGAATGGACTATAGAATGGGAATGGAACTGGATACAGAATTGAATGGAATGTAGAAGAGAAAATGGAATGGAATGGAATGGAACAGACTATAGAATGGAATTGAATACAAAATTGAATGGAATGTAGAAGAGAAAATGGAATGGAATGGAATGGAATGGAATGGAATGGAATGGAATGGAATGGGATGGGATGGGATGGGATGGGATGGGATGGGATGGGATAGGATAGGATGGGATGGGATGGGATAGAGTGAATACAGAATTGAATGGAATATAGAAGAGAAAATGGAATGGAATGGAATGGAAAGGACTATAGAATGGAACTGAATACAGAATTGAATGGAATATAGAAGAGAAAATGTAAGGGAAAGGAATGGACTATAGCAGTGATGGCGAACCTATGGCACGGGTGCCACAGGTGGCACGCGGAGCCATATCTGCTGGCACGTGAGCCGTTGCCCTAACTCAGCTCCAGTGCGCATGTGCGTGCCCGCCAGTTGATTTTTGGCCCGCGTGGAGGCACTGGGAGGGCGATTTCAGCCTCCGGAGGGCCTCCAGGGTGGCAGGGGGGAGCGTTTTTGCCCTCCCCAAGCTCCAAGAAAGCCTCTGGAGCCTGGGGAGGGTGAAAAATTGGCCCACCGGGCCCACTGGAAGTTGGGAAATGGGGGCGTGGGAGGGTCACGCACGCATGTGCAGGAGGGTGGAGCAAGTGACGGGCTTTGAATTATGGGTTTGGGCACGCACGCTCGTGCATTAGCGTGTACATGCCCTATTTCGGCACCCGAGGAAAAAAAGGTTCGCCATCACTGGACTATAGAATCGAATGGAATACAGAATTGAATGGAATATAGAAGAGAAAATGGGATGGGATGGGATGGAAAGGACTATAGAATGGAACTGAATACAGAATTGAATGGAATATAGAAGAGAAAATGGAAGGGAAGGGAATGGACTATAGAATCGAATGGAATACAGAATTGAATGGAATATAGAAGAGAAAATGGGATGGGATGGGATGGGGTGGAGTGGAATATAGAATGGAATAGACTAGAGTATAAAATGGAAAATTGAATGAAATGGAATGAAAAATGAAATGGAATAGAATGGAACAGAATGGAATGGAATGGAACTTTGCATTTGTTTGGCAGGTAAAAACAGTGGGTATTTTGCTTTGGGTGATGCATTGCACCATTACTAAGATGGCCTATGCTGAAGCTTACCCTTAGGAAAAGTTTCCCAGCTTATACAGTATTTTATCGCAATTATTCATACTTCCAATTAAGTACATTTGCGGTTGATATTTCTTGCTCAGTGGTTATCAAAAGTTTATGCGAGATAGTACCAGCTCATCTATCATAGACCCCCTGCTGGCCTTTGCAAAACACTTGTGAAATGAAAAGATAACACTCTTGAGCTAAACACAATTAATTATGAGAAGGAAATGAGAGGAAGTACAAAGGGATGCTTTCAGACATGTCTCCAAAAACCATGAAAGACTCAGTTATTCTCTCAAGCAATTTTTTTTAATGTTCTACACCTACGGACATAATCTTGCCAAACTGAAGTAGTCTACTACCCACACGAAGCAATTATTTTCATGTATTTATTTATCAAATTTACTTGTCACCCATATCGTGGTTTAGGTGATTCTGAGCGGCTATACTTTGGGAATTATGGGGGGGGGGTGCCTTCACCCTTTTTCTCTCACACAAACTATCTGACCTGAGTTGTCTCTTACTTCTCTAGAATACACCCCTCCCTCTTAGAAAACCACTCCATCTCATCACATGTGTGTCAGGATTCCAAGTAATAACTCTATAGAAAGCAGAACTCCAAGGCAGGCAAGTTCCTCAAAGAGCAATTTTATTGGAGATATCCTATTGACACAAACTGGTGAAAACTGACTCTGAAAGCTCCTGTGGTTTTCGCCGGATTAAAAAGTGAAAGTTCCCCCTTTCCCCAAACAGTCACATTGTCCAATCAAGGTGTTGGCTGCCTGCCTGGATACAGTGCTCCTCCTCTTTCCAGCCATCTGTTGGAATGTCCTTGGTTCCCACAGGAAACTATTTTGTTTTGGCTACAAACCCCCATCTAGCTATGTTCCCCCTCCCTATCCCTTCTTCACACTGTGGCAAACCTGAAGCCTCCAAAATGGCCCCAGCCAGGTTCGCTTCAGAGTTGACAATGTGAGGTCTATGCAAAATAATATAAAAAAGGAGTCCTTAAATATAGACAGTCATAAAGAAAAATGAAGTGTAGCAAGAAACCTACTTGGCATTACAATTGTCTTCCACAGTAAGACTCCCTGATCCTCACTGGCTTAGAGTAATAAGCAAAGACAACTAGGAGCCATTACATCCACTCTTCAATGCTTCCAAAGCCATTAGATGATCTGCAATCAGACTGCCAATTCAGAGACCAACCACAAGGAGCAAAAATTTATGGTTTTCTCTGAGATGCTGCATCTGCTGCAGCAACAAAAAATCTCACCCAGACGCCACATGAAAGAGCCATAAAGACATAAAGAAGGAGGGGGGATCAAAGCCTAAACATTTGCAAGGGGCTTTGCCTACTGTTCAACTTCTTAGGAAAACCAAAAAATCCAGAATATTGACAATTCCCCCCCCTCCTGGCTTCTTCTAAGTGACAGAGGTAAAGCAGAGAAACACCAGAGTCTTCCAAGAGTTTATTGATCTGCCTCACAGGTTTTCCTGATCTCGTGTTTCCAACAGAAACTCCGTTCTTTCACCCTGCATTTGTGTTGAGACAAAACCT
Source organism: Diadophis punctatus similis (assembly GCA_023053685.1). Classification (NCBI taxonomy): domain Eukaryota; kingdom Metazoa; phylum Chordata; class Lepidosauria; order Squamata; family Dipsadidae; genus Diadophis; species Diadophis punctatus. The sequence continues at coordinate 6,497,524 of JALIGW010000006.1, forward strand.
TCACCAGTGTTTCACAACAGCGTAGGCCAGTGATGGCGAAACTTTTTTTGCTTGGGTGCCAAAAGGGTGCGCGTAAGTGTGCAATAGCACACATGTGTGTGACCACACCCATAATGCAATGTCCTCCCCCTGTGGATGCGCGCACAACCCACCCTGCGCTGCCCCCCCATGCATGCGTGCAGGCCTCACTGAAGCCTCCAGACTTCCGGTAGGCCCGTTGGGCCATTTTTCAGGAAAGCCTCCAGAGCCTGTAGATGGTGAAAAATGGCCCAACGGCCCAACCGGAAGTTTGTTTCCGAACTTCCGGTCGGCCCGTTGGGTGCGTTTTTCACCTTCCACAGGCTCCAGAGGCTTTCCTTAAGCCTGGGGAGGGTGAAAATGCCTTCCTCCCCACCCTCCAGAAGGCCGAAAATCAGCTAGCCAGCACGCACATGTGAACTGGAGCTGACACAGGGCAACGCCTCGCGTGCCCTCAGATATGGCTCCACGTGCCACCTGTTGCACATGTGCCATAGGTTCGCCATCACGGATGTAGGCGATCAAAGCAACCCCGTGGTGATCACAGCACTTGTGCCACTTTTCTTTCTTGTCCTACATCATCCAGGCTTTCTGATTCCGTTTATTGAATTAGAAAGGGATAGTATTTAATTAGGGTATTTATTTGCCACCCATCTCATATCCAATGACTCTGGACAACTTACAGCATAAAACATCAAAGCAGAAAAGACATTGCACTCAACAGACATAGCACAGAGCATAAATAAAATCATTGACTATTACAAACCATTAAACCAGGTGGGAAAGGCAGGAGCTGGACAGACGGGGCAATGGCGAGGTGGGATTAGGTTTAAATTAATCAAACCACCTCCAGTATGAAACCCTCCCATTGGTTTCCCAAACCTGGTCTTGAGGCTCTTTCAAAACATCAGGAGGGTAGGGGCCAATCTCACCTCAGGAGGTAAGCAGGGGTGGTATTCACTTAGCTTCCCTACCGGTTCGCAAATGTGAGCACGCACCCACTTCCACACATGCGCAAGTCCTTCCGCACATGCGCCTGGCTTCAAAAACATACCTAAAAAGGACGAAATAGAGCCAGGGCAGGTGGGTGGGGTGGGGTGGGGTGGGGTGGGGTGGGGTGGGCCCACCCACGATTTCTGCTAGCGGTTCGGGTGAACCAGTCCGAACCGGCAGAATGCCAACTCTGGAGGTAAGATGTTCCAGAGGGCAGAAGCCATGGTGGAGAAGGCTCTTCTCCTGGAGCCCGCCAGGCAAAATTCCTTGGCTGATGGGATCTGCAGCATGGCCTTCTGCCAATGCAGGTGGTGCGAGCCAGTCCCATCGGGGTGAGACCGTTGCTCAAGAAGTATGGACCCTTGCCATTCGGGGCTTTAAAGTGATAAGCAACACCTTAAATTGATATGCAACCAATGCAAGGCCCTTGAATTGCACCTGGAAGCAAACTGATAAACGGTGCAGCTCATGAAAAAGTGGTGTGACACAGGTCACTCTAGGGGCCATAAGAACTGCCCACACCACCACATTCTGAGCCAGCTGTAGCTTCCAAATGTTCACCAAGGGTAGCCCCATATAGAGTGCGTTGCAGTAGTCCCAATGATGATTGGGGCTTGAGGGATTGAGCGCAGGAACTCCTGACCCAGGAAAGGCCACAAAGATGTGCAAAAGTTGTGTAACGTGGGTCACTCTAGGGGCCCGCACCACCGCATTATGAGCCAGCTGTAGCTTCCGAATTCTCTTCAAGGGTAGCCCCATGTAAAATGCATTAGAACTGCAGAAAAAACAATTGCTACCAACCTTGTGTGTCCAATCACACTTGGCCAATAAAATTCTATTCTATTCTATTCTATTCTATTCTATTCTATTCTATTCTATTCTATTCTATTCTATTCTATTCTATTCTATTCTACTCTACTCTACTCTACTCTACTCTACTCTACTCTACTCCACTCCACTCCACTCCACTCCACTCCACTCCACTCCACTCCACTCCATTCCATTCCATTCCATTCCATTCCATTCCATTCCATTCCATTCCATTCCATTCTATTCTATTCTATTCTATTCTATTCTATTCTATTCTATTCTATTCTATTCTATTCTATTGCAGTAGTCCCAATGTGGGATGATGAGGGCTTCAGTGACTGAGTGCAGGAACTCCTGATCCAGGAAAGGTATATGAAACCAAGACGTTTAAAGCCTCTCCTAGCCGCAACTGCCATCTGTTCTTCAAGAAGAAGTAACAAGTCCAGGAGAATCTCCTAAGTTGCAGACAGGGTTTGTCTGGGGTAGTGCAATCCCATCCAGAACTAAGGATGTTAAAGTCCCAGATCTTGGAACTCCATTATCAACCATTCAGAAGAAACAAGGCAAGTTCTTACAAGCTTCAACCTGATAGCCACATCTAAGATGACTAGTAGCTCCGTTTCCTCCAAGAAAACAACCACAGAAATAGCTTCTAGGACAGGGGTCTGCAACCCATGGCTCTGGAGCCACATGTGGCTCTTTCATCCCTCTCCTGCGGCTCCCTGTCGCTCAAAATATGTGCCACAACCGCCAATGTGCGACACCCGCCAGCAGCGATTTATTGAGCTTTTCGACCCATCTTCTTTTTTCAGAATTCAAAATGTTTTTGTTGCATGCAGAAATAAAAAAATGTGTTTTCTCTGTAGCAGTTCATTGATTTCACAAATGCAACACATTACAGTTTTTTTATACATAGCATAAAGGTAAAAAAAGGTAACAAATGCAGTGTTATCTTCTTTTTTTTTTAAATAGTTTTTATTAAGTTATTTACATTTAAAAACAAACAAACATACAAAACAAAAAAAAGAACATTATGACATTAAGAAGTACAATATAAACATTTACAAAACATAAAAAAACGCATACAGCTATAGAGCTGTTAATTTCTATAATTTGTTCTACGGCGAGTATATGTTAGCGATATATTTTTATGTATTTTCCAACTTTTATCTTGTCTTTTATGTGATAAATTTTATAAATCAATCGTGTTAATAGTAATATTAACAATAGTATTAATAATAGTACAACGATAGTGATATTGATGATAGTATTGATAATAATAATATTAGTTCATAAGAAATAAGGCACTTTCAATTTTGTAAAATCATAGTATACATATATATTATTATAATATAACTATTTTCTCTATTAATTCCTTATTCTAATTTCTATGTGTCTTATTTAACTTATATTTACATTTATTACATTGATGATATTTGTTTTCGTTTTTCGTACCAATTGTAAAATAAATTCCAAATTTCATAATAGTCGGAGTCTTCCTTTCCTTTCAATTCCATAGTTAACTTATCCGCTTCGGCACAATCCAAAATTTTTCTGATTACACTGCTTTCCTCGGGAATATCATTTAATTTCCAATTTTGTGCTATCGTTATTCTTGCCGCTGTTAGTATATGTAAAATGATATAGTAGTGTTTTTTTTCCATTTTTTGGTTGATGATTCCCAATAAGAAGATTTCCGGTTTAATATCTAAGTCTTGTTGTGTGATTTCTGTTAACCAGTTTTTGATTTTATTCCAGAAGAGTTTGATTTTTGGACAGGTCCACCACATATGATAATAAGATCCAGTTTTACACTGACATCTCCAACAATTTGGTGGTAGATTTTTATACATTCTTGCCAATCTCGCTGGAGGGAGGTGCCATCTATAGAATAGTTTATAATAATTTTCTTTGTATGAGACTGATTTTGTGATTTTGTAGTTCTGATTCCATATTTTTTCCCATTGATTAATTGGTATTTCATGTCCAAAATTTTTCGTCCAGCTTATCATATTTCCCTTTATTATATCTTTCTGTGTTTTGTTTTTTAGAAGAAATTTATATATTTTAGTTATTGCTTTTTGTTCCTGGTCTAATAAGATTTTATCTAATTCTGATTTAGTTTTTTGTATTCCATATTTTCTCTTGTCGTTTTCTAATCTGTTCTTAATTTGAAAGTATGGCCACCAGTCAATCTTAATTCCTCCCTGTTCTAATTTTGATATAGATTTTAAGGCTCCTCCTTCTTCCAGTATTTCTTCGTATGTAACCATTTTTTCCAGGTTTGTTGTGTTTGGGTAAGTAATGGCTTCCATGCCAGAGAACCAGGGTGGTATCTTAGTATAATATTGTTTTTTGATTCTAAGCCAGATTCCTAATAGGGAGTCTCTGATTTTATGTCTTTTAAAATATGAGTGTGTTTTATGTTTATCATCCCAGAGGAATCCATGCCACCCTACATGTAAGTCATAACCTTCTAATACCAGTAAGCGTCTATTTTTGATTTGTATCCAGTCCTTTATCCATGTTAAAGCAGATGCTTGATAATATAATTCAAAGTCTGGCAGTCCGAACCCTCCCTGATTTCTATTTTGTTGTAAATATTTTAATTTGATTCTTGGTTTTTTCCCGGCCCATATAAATTTGGTTAGTATTTTATTTAATTTTTCAAAATATTTTTTCTCTAATTTGATTGGTATAGTCTGAAATAAGTATAAAATTTGAGGTAGTATTGACATTTTAATCGCTGCAATTCTGCCTATTAGAGATATTTGTAATTTGTTCCAGTTATCTAGTTTCTTTTCAATTTGTTTTAAAATTCCCATATAGTTTTCTTCTTTTATTGTTGTGCATTTCGCTGACAGGTTGATTCCTAAATATTTTATTTTCTTTACAATTTGTATTTCTAATTTCCTTTCTAATTCCTTATTTTGTGTATCTGTCAGATTTTTGGTTATTATTTTAGTTTTTTGTTTGTTAATTTTTAGACCTGCTACTTTCCCAAATTCATTAATTTCTTTTAGTAAAATTGATCCTACCTCTAGAGGTTCTTCTATATTGAAAACCATGTCGTCTGCGAATGCCTGCAATTTATATTCCTGTTCTTTTATCTTGAGTCCTTTTATTTCTTTGTTTTCCCTTACCTTTTGTAATAATGATTCCAATGATAATATAAATAATAAAGGGGAGAGAGGACAGCCTTGTCGAACTCCCTTTTCTATATTAAAATTTTTTGTAGTTTCTCCATTGATGAGGATTTTTGCAGTTTGTTTTGAATATATTGCTTTAATTGTTCTTATGTAGTTTTCTCCAAAATTCATTTTATCTAATTGATTTGTTATGAAGTCCCAGTTTAAATTATCAAATGCCTTTTGGGCATCTAGGAATATGAGTGCCATGGATTCCCCTGGATGAGTCTCATAATATTCTAAAATGTTTATAATTGTTCTGATATTGTTTTTGATATGTCTATTTGGTAAAAAACCATTTTGATCTGAGTGTATAATTTTAGTAAGCGTTTTTTTAAGTCTTTCCGCCATTATGGAGGCAAAGATTTTATAATCTGAGTTCAACAGCGAGATTGGCCTGTAACTCTGGATCTTATGTTTCGTATTGGTGTCTTTGGGGATGATTGTTATTAGTGCCTCTGTCCATGAGTCTGGAATTGCTCCTTTTTTTAGTACTTCATTGTATGTAATTAATTGTATACTTTTTAAAATCGTTTGTAATTCTTTATAATACTCTGCTGGAATACCATCCGGTCCTGGGGTTTTGTTATTTTTTTGGTTCTTTATTGCTTTTTCTAATTCAATCAGTGTTATTTCTTCGTCCATCTTATTTTTAATATCCTCTGGTAATTGCGCTATACTAGAATTTTTTAAATAGTCTTGTATATTTTGGATTTGTATAGTATCTTTGCTATATAGTTCTCTATAATATTCTCGTGCTATTTCTTTTTTTTCTTCTATTGCCAACTGCATTTTACCTAGCGAATCCTCTAGTTGTTGTATTGTTTTTTTTTCCTTTTCTTTTCTTAATTTATAAGCCAGCCATCTACCTGGTTTGTTAGCATGTTCAAAATGGTTCTGTTTGGCTGACTTAATTTTTAATGCGATTTCTTCTTGTGTTATCAGGTTTATTTTGTGTTTAATTAATTCCTTTTCTTCTTTTATTTCCTTATCTTGTGGTGTCTCTTGTAATTTGTGTTCTAATTCCCCTATCCTGTTTTGTAAATCCTTAATCTGTTTATTTTTATTTTTATTTTTTTTAATAGAGTAAGCAATAGATAGTCCTCTTACATATGCTTTCATAGTGTCCCAAATGTTTTGTATAGATGTATCTTCGTTCCAATTCTCCTGTAGAAAGAAAGTTAGTTCTTTCTCCATATATTGTTTAAATTCTTTTTCTTTTATTATTTTCTGGTTCATCATCCATCTCCTTCTTGTCTTATTTATTCCTCTCATTGTAATTACTATGGGATTGTGGTCCGCCCACGTATTTGGTTCTATTTCTACACTCTCTATTTTAATAATTGGTTCTATATTTGACCAGGCCATATCAAGTCTGGACCAGGATTGATGTGGGTTTGAAAAGTATGTATATTGGTTTTGTTTCTGGTGTCTTTCTCTCCATATATCTTTTATTTTAAATTCATTCACGATTTCAAAGAAATTTTTGGGTAAAATTTTTCTTTCAGAATTTTTTTTTGATCCCGATTTATAATCTTCTTTGGCATCTACTACTGCATTGAAGTCACCAATTATACAGATGTTTTCTCTCTCTAATTTTATAATTTGTTGATATAATTTAGTATAGAATTCTTTTTGTCCATTATTAGGAGCGTATATGGCTATTAATAATATTTTAGTTTTATCAATTGTGATTTCTACCATAAGTATTCTTCCTTCTGTGTCTCTATATATTTGTTTGGGGCTTAACCAGTTTTTGATATATAGTGCTATTCCTTTTTTCCTTGAGTCAGCTAAGGATGTGAAAAGATTACCTATCTTGGGCTGCTGTAATAACTTATACTCTTCTTTTTTAATGTGAACTTCTTGTAAACATGTGATATCTGAACCTTGTTTCTGTAGTCTATTGAGTATTTGTCTTCTTTTTATTGGTGAATTGATTCCATTTATGTTAACTGAAAATATTTTGATTTGATTTTGCATTTTATTTTTTACTTGTTGCTCTTGTTTGTCTCACGGTTCTTATTTCTTTTGTTTTCATTCTCTTATCTCCCTCTCTCTCTTGTCTTTTCATTCTCTCCATTTCTTCCAACATTTCTTTTTCTTCCTGACTTTGTCCCTCACCCTCTACACTGCTCTCTCCTTCTTTTTCTAAATATGTTTCAATAAATTGGTCTGCCTCTTCCATTGTTTCTATCTTTATATTTTTCCCTTTCCAAGTCACCAGGATTCCTTCCGGAATCAACCATCTAAAAGGAATTTCTTGTCTTATTAGTTTTGCAGTGCAGTATTGTAGGTCCCTTCTCTTTTCTCTTATTTGTTTGGGAATTTGTTTTAATACATTAATTTCTCTTTCCTTATGTAGTATTTGTTCTGTTCTCGTAGTTTTATAGATTTCATCTCTTATTGCTTTTTTTGTGAATCGTACATGTACCTCCCTGGGTAACTTGTGTCTTTGGGCAAAGTGTGTTTGTACTCTGTAAATTTCATCTATATGTCTATTTATTTCTTCTTTTTCTACCTGTAGAGCTTCTGCTAGTATTTCTGCTACCTGATCACGCAACTCCTCCTCTTTCACCTCTGGTATATTTTGGAACCTAAGGTAGAATGCTGATTTCTCCATTTCGAGAAGGGCAATGGCCCCTTCCAATTCTTTGTTTTTGGTTTTTAGTGATTCTTCCATTTCCTCTATTTTTTTATCAGTTATGTCGGTTTTTTCCTCTAAATATTTTATTTGTTGTTCATGTTTTGCTACTACTCCCTGAATTACCTCCATTCTATTATCTAATTTTTTGATGTTTCCCTTAACTTCTTCAAAATTTTCATTAGTCTGCTCCTGATTATTAAATATTGTTTGTTGCATTTTTACCATTGTTTCTTGCTGTGTCATCATGAATTCTTGTATTCTGTCTAGTGTGGCCTGCATGGTATGTAGTGATGGTGTTTGTCCTTGTTTTTCAGTAGTTGCCATTTCTGTGATCAGTTTTTGCCCTGTCGCTGAAGGTGTTACTGGGATTGGTTTCTTAATTGGTTTGGTTACAGTAGTTGTTGTTGACATGATCACTCTGCTGAAAAAGTTATTCCACACTTTCATATATTTTTCCCTCTTCTTATCGTTATACTTTCTCTATAATCGGTATACTTAGAGTAAGAAGTAGAGGGTAAAAAATTAAACTAGCTATTAAAGAGTGAGAAAGGGGGGTATGAAATGGAGTAAAGGATTCTAGAGTTTAAGAAAATCCAAGGGAGGTCAGAAATTCATTAAGGTACAATAAAGGAAAGTATTGGAGAATATTATTCGTATTTTGAGATAGGGAGATAAGAAAGAAGGATTAATTGTTAATCATTTGAACGTCAATTTTCTGTTTTTGAAAAAAAAACTGTCAAGAGCTTATTATTATTGTTATTGTTATTATATTCCCTCCCCTTCTTTTTTTTTTAACTTATCTTATCAAAAATATTTACTAACAATTTCTATCTTTGTAAGTTCACAATCTAAACAGTCTAAATAGTTTAGTATTCAGTAATCATAGGAAAAGAAAAAAGAAGAGAAGAGAGAAAAAAAATATCTATATAAATATATAAGTTCACTTAATTCAGTATCTTAATATAAATTGTTATTAATATCTTTAAGAATCTTATTTCTTACTTTCCATAAAAAAGAAAACTAATATATAATAATAACAGTGATAGTTAATTATTTAGGTATCCACGTATTACTATTTTTAACTTTAATAATTTTGATAACTATATGTTAAAGTTTAAATATCAGTATATTACTAAATCAATATTACTAAATCAATATATAAATTAAAGTTTTCAATTTCAAGTTGATCTGGTATCGTATATTATATCTTACAAGTGTCTTTTTGGGAAGGAGTCTTCAATCTTCTATTTCTGTTTTACAATCTATACAAGATGTCTGCGTTCAGGAAGATTGCTTTGTCACTGTTCTTTCTCCCTTTTTTTTCCCCCTCCTCCTTTTATTTCATAGTATTTCTAATGTGATCTTCTCGTAAGTTCCTTTTTCCACTCTCAACTGTTTTTCCCGTGGTCCCGTAGACCTGTAGCTCTTTTGGATCGTATCCCTTTAAAGCAGTCTGTTAATTTTGTTTTATTCGTCTCGCCTTTCGCTCCTTTCCACTAAGGCGCCGCTAAGTTCTTTTTTTTGGAGGCTCAATTGTCCTTCGAGGGTGCCGATCGTTCTCTTCTATTTTAGAATGTTCTCCGAAAATCAAAAATTGTAATCCAATTTGATCCGATGTTTCCAATGATCCACCAATATTTTGCCGTTCCTCTATCTCTCTCCTTCCTTGCTGTATGCTCAGGCGGCCATGCCTCTGGACCAGCGTGGTTTGCTGGTTTCTTCTTCGCTCAAATTTGGGGCTTCCATCTGCTTCGGCGGGGGTTTGCACCTCCTCCCGTCTCGCCCGATGTTCCCCTTCCTCGCGCTAACCCCTTCGAGGCTCCACGCTGCGAATTTTCGGCAGTCTGAGCGAAGAAAGTCGAGCTAAGTTGCAGCGGTTTGCCTCTCAGCTTCGCTCCGCCATGGCCCCGCCCCCGGAAGTCTCGCAGTGTTATCTTCATTTGAGATGTCAAAAGGGTTTTGTGGCTCCCGGTGTTTTCTTTTCTGTGGGAAACGGGTCCAAACGGCTCTTTGAGTGTTTAAGGTTGCCGACCCCTGTTCTAGGATATTGAGAATCTGAATGGAAGAGTTCTTCAGTGTTAAGATATTCAAGACACAGGCAGGGAATATGTTAAAAGTTAGCAGCCACACAGTTAACCAATGTGGGTATTTAAATGGAATTCTAGGAGAACATCTCAGCCACATGCCCATCGAAGCTCACAGCTCAATATTATTTTCTCCAACTTAATGGTAGGTCATTTTTTAACAAACATACTGTATTTTAACAGACCCATGAAATATATTTTCCCTTAACGGTTTTGCTGTTTTATTTCTCTGTTCACTAATCCCTTGCAGGTATTTATAAGTAGCTTTCAAACTGCAATGCAGTCAAGTTTTCTCTTGCATTGCCAACTTCATTTTCAATCCAAGGGCAACAAGAAAGAATAAAAACACCTGTTATTCATCCTCTGGATCCTCTCCAGTTTAACAAAATCCTTTTACACAATGAAATTCCAACCGTGTAGCCTTTATCATCTTGTCACAGAGGTGTTTTTTTTTTTTAATTATTCTTTCCTCGTGACCTCATTCTGTGATTTTATGGAACTTTCCAAAACTAGATTACATAACTAGATTAGCATATTGGTCACTATTCGCCTCTAAATGTCACAATCTGATTTATTGTTTTATTTTTATTTTTATTTTGCTAAATTAGAATGATGCTGTGTTTGCTTCTGCTTTGCAAATCCGGATTGAAGTTCAATTAGTGTGTTTACTCACTGAACAAGCAGAGGAATAGTAAGAGTCCTTATTAAAAAAAGGGCTGATTTTAGATCTAGGCTGGTTCAAATGTTATTTTAATTCACATTTTCATACAAACCTTCCCAGTTTACACTTTTTGAACCAACATTAACACAAGTTACATTTTTAAATTCTCCATGTGCTACATTTCACGGTGTCGTTTTCTAGTTAGAATAAAATAGAATAGAATAACAGAGATGGAAGGGACCTTGAAGGTCTTCTAGTCCAACCCCCGGCTCAGGCAGGAAACCCTATACCAGTGATGGCTAATTTTTTTCTTCTTGTGTGTTGAAATCGCGCGATAGCGCGCACGCGTGCTGGCACCCATAATGCAATGCGTGCGTGACACCGCCCCGTACCCTACCCCCCAGGCATGCATGTGTGACCCCCATGCACCCCCTTCTCCCGTGCATGAGTGTGCTCCCCCCTGTGCTCCCCTCTGCCCCCCATGCATGCACGCATGACCTTCCTGCCCTGTTTCGGGCCTAGCAGGCCTCCCTGCAGCCTCCTGGGACCAAAAACTGGCCACAGGGGACATGCCGCACCATCCTGTGCTCCTTCTGCTCCCCGTGCATGCACGCACAACCCCCACCCACCCCCACACATACATGTGCATCTCCCACATGCTCCCCGCCCCGCGCATGTGCAGCAGATAGCCAAAAATCAGCTGGCTGGTGTGCCCACAGGGAGGGCTCTATGTGCCATCTGTGGCATGCATGCCATAGGTTCACCATCACGGCCCTATACCATTTCAGTTAAATGGTTGTCCAATCTCTTCTTAAAAACTTCCAGTGTTGGAAAATTCACAATTTATGGAGGCAGGTTGTTCCAATGGTTAATTGTTCTAACTGTCAGAAAATTTCTACTTAGTTCTAGGCTGCTTCTCTCCTTGATTAGTTTCCACCCATTGCTTCTTGTTCTACCCTCAGGTGCTTTGGAGAATAGTTTGACTCCCTCTTCTTTGTGGCAACCCCTGAGATATCGGAACACTGCTATCATGTCACCTCTAGTACTTCTTTTCATCAAACTAGACATAGGTAATTCCTGAAATCCTTCAGCAAAACAAAGAAAGCAAAACAGAGTAGATGCCGACATGCTGCTCCTAATAAATAACTGGATTTCTTTTGAAACTTGGCTCGAGACTCATGAGTTAATTAGGGCATCTGTCGGAACCTTGACACTTTTATTGTGATTAACCATGATAACAGAATCTTGCAAGTCTGCCTATTGGACTCCAACCCTCCTTCCTGAGCCACCTCTGGAATTTTGTTCCTCTGAATAGCTTGTTCCTTTGGATTTATTTATTTATTTATTTAAACATGCTTCAGTCTCTTTTGTCTACGTAATGGTTAATGCATATTTCAAGGTCATCTTTCTTGCCCTCTTCCTGCAGAAAATAGAGGGCAATTTTCTATCGCAGTATCCCACATGGAGAATCTGTCTAGAATACGGAACCCCTGTGTTTATGCAGGCCGTGGTGATGGGGAAGGTCTCTCACTGAATTTGAGAAAACTCTAGCATATTGCCTTTGATTATTCAGGAAATTTTCAATAGCTTTTTAATTCTTCTTCCCAGCTACCTCAGCAGGGATGCAAAGAATACTCATTTATAGACTGTCAAAGATATTTTTCAAAAAGAATACGGGGGTGGGGGAGCTTCATTGTCCTCTAATCCATTTTCTTGATGAGCCTTGTATGAAGATATTGTTTCTTTTCATATTTTTCCCTTTGTCTGGCCAAATCTCTTGGCATTTATAATGCCTCTGGAGAGATGAATCCATTAAATAGGCTGCTTATATGGAACAAAAACCTGATGAATCGATATATGTCTATATCTAATCTCTCTCTCTCTCTCTCTCCCTCTCTCTCTCTCTCTCTCTCTCTCTCTCTCTCTCTCTCTCTCTCTCTCTCTCTCACTATCTCTCTCTCTCACACTATCTCTCTCTCTCACTATCTCTCTCTCACTATCTCTCTCTCACTATCTCTCTATCTCTCTCACTATCTCTCTCTCTCACTATCTCTCTCACACTATCTCTCTCTCTCTCACTATCTCTCTCTCTCACACTATCTCTCTCTCTCACTATCTCTCTCTCACTCACTCTCTCTCTCTCTCACTATCTCTCTCTCTCACTATCTCTCTCTCTCACTATCTCTCTCTCACACTCACTATCTCTCTCTCACTATCTCTATCTCTCTCACACTATCTCTATCTCTCTCACACTATCTCTATCTCACTATCTCTCTCTCACTATCTCTCTCTCTCTCTCTCACTATCTCTCTCTCACTATCTCTCTCTCACTATCTCTCTCTCTCTCTCACTATCTCTCTCTCACTATCTCTCTCACACTATCTCTCTCTCTCACTATCTCTCTCTCACTATCTCTCTCACACTATCTCTCTCTCTCACTATCTCTCTCTCACACTATCTCTCTCTCACACTATCTCTCTCTCACTATCTCTCTCTCACTCACTCTCTCTCACTCACTCACTATCTCTCTCTCTCACTCACTATCTCTCTCTCTCTCTCTCTCACTATCTCTCTCTCTCACTCACTATCTCTTTCACTATCTCTATCTCTTTCACACTATCTCTATCTCTCTCACACTATCTCTCTCACTATCTCTCTCTCTCTCACTATCTCTCTCTCTCACTATCTCTCTCTCACTATCTCTCTCTCACTATCTCTCTCTCTCACTATCTCTCTCTCTCACACTATCTCTCTCTCTCACTATCTCTCTCTCACTATCTCTCTCTCTCTCAATCACTATCTCTCACTCTCTCTCTCTCTCTCTCTCTCTCTCTCTCTCCCAACACGTGTGTGTGTGTGTGTGTGTGTGTGTGTGTGTGTGTGTGTGTGCGTGTGCATGTGTGTAAAACAGAGTTGGAAGGGACCTTGGAGGTCTTCTAGTAGAAACCCCTGCTCAGGAAGGAAGCCCTATACCATTTCAGACAAAGAGTTGTCTAATTTCTTCTTTAAAACTTCCAGTGTTGGAACATTCACAACTTCTGGTGGCAAGTTGTTCCACTGATCAACAGGAAATTTCTCCTCATTTCTAGATTGCTTCTCTCCTTGATTAGTTTCCATCCATTGCTTCTTGTCCTGCCTTCAGGTGCTTTGGAGAATAGTTTGACTCTCTCTTCTTTGTGGTAACCTCCGAGATATTGGAACAGAGCTATCGTGCCACCCAGATCCTTTTGTTCATTAAACTAGATGTACTCAATTCCAGCAACCCTTCTTTATATATTTTAGCCTCCAGTCCCCTAATTATCTTTGTTGTGCTTCTCCGCACTCTTTCTAGTGTCTCAACATCTTTTTTACATCGTGGCGACCAAAATATATACACATACATATACACACATATATATTTCTATTTGATACTTCTAGTTACACACACATTTTCTTATTGTAAATCAGTTCAGATTTATATTTTATTTATTGCTAAATAATTTCTCACTCAACTAACTGTTGTTCAGATTCATTCCATAAGGACAAAATATTAGACTTTTATTTATGTATTTATGTATTTATGTATTTATGTATTTATGTATTTATGTATTTATGTATTTATGTATTTATTTATTTACTTACTTACTTACTTACTTACTTACTTACTTACTTACTTACTTACTTACTTACTTACTTACTTATTTATTTATTTATTTATTTATTTATTTATTTATTTATTTATTTATTTATTTGTGACATTTATATACCGCCTCACAGTGCAAGCACTCTCTAAGAGGTTTACACTATAAGCAATGTATATTTTATATTGCCCCCAACAATCTGGGTCCTCATTTTACCTACCTCAGAAGGATGCAAGGCTGAGTCAACCTTGAGCCGGTGAGATTTGAACCGCTGACCTGCGGATCACAGTCAGCTAAAGTGGCCTGCAGTACCCCACTCTAACCGCTGCACCACCTCGGCTCTTATTAGACTTATTCAGACTTCCTGAATCAGGTCAAAATTAATTTAATCCCATATTTTGTGATCATCCACATGTCTCTGAGGTGCTCAAAAGCAGGAGATGGTTATATACCCAGCTTTGATTGGTCTCCTGGCAATTTGTATTTGGTGCCCTAAATTCAGAAGTACCATTGAGCCTCAAAGAGTAATCACTCTTTGATAACTAATCTATAGTCATCCATAAAGTTGTTCAATCCCCTTCAAAGTCATTTGAGTGATGTTATGTGATAATAACTCCACAGGTTAATAATGCACTGTGTGAAATGCTTTGTTTGTCTATTTTACATCTCCTTCCAGTCAGCTTCATATATAAATTTGTTGGTTTTCAACCTGTTAACAAAGACCCACAGGTGCTTTCTTCACGGGGCAACTGAGCTTTGTTTTTCCTTGAAGACATTTTGCTTCTCATCCAAGAAGCTTCTTCGGTTCTGACTGAATGGTAGGAAATGGAAGAATTTATTTGCAGTCATCTGGTTGTTAGCACTCTTTCTGGGAGTCATTGAGGCCACTTGGAGATTTATCTGTGCCCTCTCGGTCACCCGAATAGTGCAAAAGGGTGTGGAACCTTTTTGGAACTACTAAAAGGACTGTGTTGTAAACAGGAAATGGGTGATGTCATTGTATTTAATTTATTTATTTATTTATTTTATTTGTCAACAAGTGCAAGGAAACAGGACACATGAAAAAATGGCACAAATAAATGGATATAAAGAAGCAAAACATAGCCATAAACACATAAAATGAGTACATATAAATGGGTGCAGTAGGACAGGGACGGTAGGCACGTTGGTGTGCTTATGCGCACCCCCTTAGGGACCTCTTAAGAAACGTGTAAGGTCCACGGTAGACAGTTTAAGGTAAAAGGTATGGGGGTTAGAGAAACTAACAACAGGATCAGGTAAAGTGTTCCAGACATTTACTACTCTATTGCAGAAGTCGTATTTTCTGCAATCAAGATCAGACCGGAATACATTTAGTTTGTATCTATTGATAGCCCTAGTGTTATTGCAGTTGAAATTAAAGTAGTCGTTAACCGGTAGAACATTAAAGTAGATGATCTTGTGTACTAAGCTTAGGTCGAAATATAGACGGCGTAGTTCAAAGTTATCCAGGCCTAAAATTTCAAGTCTACTGGAATAAGGAATTTTATTGCGAGCAGAGGAGTTGAGTACTCTTCTTGTAAAATACCTCTGGACCCTCTCTAATGTATCAATGTCCGAAATACAGTGTGGGTTCCAGGCAGGTGAGCAGTATTCAAGGATAGGTCTGGCAAAGGTTTTGTATGCCTTAGTTAGAACTATAACGTTACCAGAGAGAAAACTTCATAAAATAAGGTTAACAACTCTTAATACCTTTTTAGCAATGTTGTTACAATGTTGTTACAAAATTACAATGAAAATTTCTACAGAGAAGAACAAGGTTGAACCATGGGTTCACTTGTGTCCCTCACTGTGGCCAATCACTACATGGAAGAGGTAGAAACCATCATTACAAGCGACTGCGTTCTCTTCGCCGATGATGTAAAACTCTTCAACACCACCGACAACACTGCTATCTTCCAAAAAGACCTAGACTTTGTGTCAGAATGGTCAAACATCCGGCAACTCCAAATCTCAACCAAAAAATGCTCTGTCCTACACATTGGCAAAAAGAATCAGAACACCAAATGCAAGCTGAACAGACAAGACCTTGCAGACGACCCTCACCCTGTCAAAGATCTTGGAATACTCATATCAAATGACGTAAGTGCCAAAGCCCACTGCAACAATATCGCCAAAAAGGCTTCAAGAACTGTTACCCTAATCTTACGTAGCTTCTTCTCCGGTAATATCACAATACTAACCGGAGCATACAAAACATTCGCCAGACCAATCCTTGAATACAGCTCATCTGTCTAGAACCCACATCGCATATCGGACATAAATACATTAGAAAGTGTCCAGAGATACTTTACAAGAAGAGTCCTCCACTCCTCTACTCACAACAGAATGCCTTATGCAACCAGACTTGAAATCCTGGGCTTAGAAAGCTTAGAACCTAAGCATAGCTCATAAAATTATCTGCTACAATGTCCTTCCTGTCAACAACTACTTCAGCTTCAGCCACAACAATTCACGAGCACACAACAGATACAAACTCAAAGTGAACCGCTCCAAACTTGACTGCAGAAAATACGACTTTAGCAATAGAGTGGTAAATGCCTGGAACTCACTACCTGACTCTGTGGTTTCCTCACCAAACCCCCAAAACTTTACCCTTAGACTGTCCACTGTTGACCTCACCCGATTCCTAAGAGGTCAGTAAGGGACGTGCATAAGCGCACCAGTGTGCCTACCGTCCCTGTCCTAATGTTCCCTCTTATCAGTACCCATCTTATGTATATAAACAATGTTATATCTATGTATATTACCAACATGTACTTGACAAAAATAAATAAATTAAATAAATAAATAAATAAATAAATAAATAAATAAATAAATAAATAAATAAATAAATAAATAAATAAATAAATAAATAAATAAATAAATAAATAAATAAATAAATAAATAAATAAACCTTCTTGGATGAGAAGCAAAACATCTTCAAAGAAAAACAAAGAAAGTCCAGTTGCCTCTTGAAAAAAGCATCTTTGGAACCTGGATAACTGAAAATCTCCATAGACTGTTAATAAAGAGTGACATACTTGAAAGTTATAGTTTGTTTGAACATCAAGAACTCAAAACATTAAGCCTTCACGAGTGGAATAATGTCAACAGTGGAAGGGGAAAAAATGGCATCAGAGTAAAAGTTTGACCCTCCTGCTTTTAGTCCTAAATTGGATTGACACCCTGAATATCTATTTAATGTTTATATTGCCTAGCTATCAATGACATTAGGTGCTCATTAAAGAAAATAGGGGTTTAATTACAGGTGTGTGTTAAATTTATTTATTTATTTATTTATTTAGACGCTCTTATAGGCCGCCCAATCCCGTGGGACTCAGGGATTGTGTATAAAATAAAGTGTAGTGTGTCTTTTCGTACATATTTAGAAAAAAAACCCTCTCTTAAGGAAAGGAAAGAAAAAGGTTGAAAAAGGTTGCCACTTTTTAAAAATCTGGCAAATTTCTACATGGCTCGGGCAATTTTCAAATAGAGCTAAATCAGTACCTATTTCAAAGGTTTTCTTTCAATTGAATATGGACATACTGTATATTGTTGCAGTCTAATTATTAAATATGGGGTGCTGCTTTTACTGCCTGAATTTAAGCACCTAAATCTCTTTTTAAAAAGAATATATTAAAGCTAGCTTCTGACCTTTATGGCTACAAAGAAAAGTCTAAAGATATGCAGGCAGTCTTTGAAAAGCTCATAAAACGAAGTTAGCCTTTGATAAGGTCATTTTCAGTGTGTCCTACAGAAGTCCCTCTTCATTCTCCCGATTTGTAACTAACTCTCCCCTTGCTCTGCTAAAAAGAGAAAGGGAGAGAGAAAGAGAGAGAGAGATCATAGAAAAATTATACCCAAATCTATAAAGGCTATAGTCAGATTTTCTTTTTTAGCATAATTTATTCAGAAGATTAAAACATGTTTCTTCCGCCAGAGACAATTTTCTGTTTAGAGGTCAACCATTTTATCCGAAGTAATATTAAGAGCACTAAATTTTCAGGGGCCTTGCAGAAACCAAAAACCAATGCAATGGATTCAATGGAAATGCACCATCTATGAAGAGGGAAAGATTTGCTTGATCGATTTGTACTTCTAAAAAAAATCTGGGATGCTCTATGCCAGGGGTGTCCACCCCACAGGGTGCTTAAAACTGGGGCTGACCTGGAAATAGTAAAAGACTGAGCTGTGGTGCCTCTGCTGCGAAAAATGGGGTGCGGGCCGCAGTGGTGAAATCCAACTTTTTTTACTACCGGTTCTGTGGGTGTGGCTTGGTGGGTGTGGTGTGGCTTGTTGGGCGTGGCTTGTTGGGCATGGCAGGGGAAGGATACTGCAAAATCTCCATTCCCTCCCCACTCTGGGGCAAGCCAGAGGTGGTATTTGCCGGTTCTCCGAACTACTCAAAATTTCTGCTACCGGTTCTCCAGAACCTGTCAGAACCTGCTGGATTTCACCCCTGGTGTGTGTGTGTGGGGGGGCTATTTTAGCTGCCAGAGTGCTGCAGGAGGCCTTCCTTGACTCAGAAGGGAAGGGGGAAAAAGTAAAATATTTTACCTTTCAGATTTGCAGGATTCTGCTACTGTAGCCTATGACAATCATTTATATTTCTAGTCTTCCTATGGAGCAGTGGTGGGTTCCTACCAGTGCAGTCCACTCTATAGCACCGGTAGCGGCCCGCTGGTGACGTCACAGTACCAGTGCGGTTGGTTGCCAATGCCTGGGTGCCACCATTTTTTTTTAAAAAAATTTTTTTACATTTTTTTTTTAATTTTCTTTTGCGCATGCCCAGAAGCCGAGCTTCTGGCACTGTGCATGCTCTGCCTTCCTACCCCACAGTGTGTCCAAGCAGGGGAGGATGGCTGAGGGAGTGCGTGAGACGCTGAAAGAACAGGCGGCAGGAGCTATCTCCATCCCCCTCCCTTCAGCAGTCCGAGAAGCCACGAACATGCAGTGATGATCCTAGGCATTTTTGCACATTCGAGGCTTCTCGAGCTGCTGAGGGGAGCGTGAACGGGTGGCAGGAGCCTAGGATCATTGAATGGGGAGAAGCATTCAGGCTGGACGGAGCCTCCTAGAAGAACCGCTGCCGCGGTCTTGCTGCTCCCACTGCGGGGGGCTGCGTTGCGGGTGGGTAATGCCCCCTCGCTTCTCCGGCCACTGCCAAGCTCCCGAGGCCCACGCCCACCTGGTCACATGGCTGGCAAGCCACACCACAAAATAAGCCACGCCCACAGAGTGGTAGTAAAAAAATTAGGAACCCGCCCCTGCTATGGAGTCAGTTTCTTAATCTGGTCTCTCTCTTGTAGGGTGATCAAGTAGATCAAGTATGCATTAAAAAAACAAAATCACAGAAATGTACGCCTCTCTATTTTTATAAGTGTATAAAAGCATGTGTGTGGCAGTCCCGTGTCATGCCTACCCCGGCCACGGCCACCATGGCCACGCAACGCCCAGCCCCAGCCCTCCAAGGTCAAATGCAACCCTGATACGGCCCTCAATGAAATCAAAATTGACACCCCTGCTCTATGCACACAAGTACAGATATCAAGTCCGCATGGATTTTTAAGGTTCTACCTCAGGCACAGAACCTTATCTTCATAAATAATTTAGATGAAGAGATAAAAGGGGAATTCATCAAATTTGCAGATAATACCAAGCAGGTGGGAATAGCCAACAGTCCAGAAGATAGGCTCAAGAAGATCTTGAAGGATCTTGAACACTGGGTCCTACCCAACCAAATGCTATTCTGATGTGAGAAAAGTTTTTACAATTAGGCAAGAAACCTACAACACCCAAATGCACAGGTATAGGCTAGGCGGTACCTGGCTTAACAGCAGTAAAGGGATCGAGAGGGATCTAGGAGTCCTAGTGGACAATTGCTTAAATATGAGCAGTGCCAAAAAGGCACATGCAGTTCAGTAGTGGGTTCCTGCCGGTACGGTTAATAGCTGTTGATCGGCGTAGAGCCGAAGACGCTGCTGCTGTTCGCGGCGCGGGGGCTTTCCCCGGGCGCTACCGCCGCCCGCATGGATGCCGCCAATTGCATTCTTTTGCCCTCTGCGCATGCGTAAAGCATTCTGCATGCGCAGAGGGCAAAAGAACGCAATTGGCAGCGTCCATGCGGGCGGGGAAAGCGCCCGGGGAAAGCTCCCACGCCGCGAACGGCAGCAGCGTCTTCGGCTCTGCGCCAAACAACAGCTATTAACTGTACCGGCAGGAACAGGCAGGAACCCACCTCTGATGCAGTCCTAGGCTCCATCAACAGAGAGGTAGTATCAAGGTCACATGAAGTGTTAGTACCATTTTATACTGCACTAGTAAGACCACACTTGGAATACTGCATCCACTTTAGGTCACCATGATAAATAAAAAGATGTCTAGAAAGAGCGCAGAGAAGAGCAACAAAGATGATCAGGTGACTGGAGGCTAAACTGTGTAATGAACGGTTGTGGGATCGGGGAATGTCTCTTCTAACAAAGAGAAAGACTAGCGGTGAAATGACAACAGTCTTCCTATATTTGAGAGCTGTCACAGTGAGGAGAGGTCAACCTATTTGCTCTGACCTAGGCTTCACAAAATCCCGAAACAGACTCCTTGTCCCAACAAAACCCTTTTTATTTGGCTACTGTGAATTCCGAGCATTAAGCTGGCCTGGCCCCGTGTCAAAAGAGGGCCCTAACCACGGTAGCCTATACCTGCCTAACTGAAAACAGGCTCCACTGAGTTCAGTGTGACTTACTCCCAGGTAAGGGGGTAGAGCAGCCTTCCCCAGCCAATAGTTTGCTTGCAGCTTATAATAAGTAAAATAATAAATATTAACACTAAAATTCCATTGGGGCCCAGATCGGAGAGTTGGGGGGGCGCGCGTGAAATGTTTACTTCTTCCTAGGGGGGGCCCGTAACAGAAAATAATAAGCACTGCTCTAAACAGAAATGCACAGTTCTTGAGCATGTCCTGCAGGCCCCCCCAAAAGATCTTACCAAATTGTAGTTTTTAATGTGAGAGAACAGAAAAAAACATTCAGTCCTTGACTGGGAGCGTAACCAAATGAAGCAGTATTAATTTCATTAACATGTAAATGAAATGCAGTCATGTTTAATTTCTTTTCCTAGCTGCATGCGAAGCTTTTTGGAGTGCACTTCTGCTCCAAGAGATCAGCCTTCAAGTATAACCTGAAGCTGGCTTAGTAGATGAATCTGTCAGCTCTGCTTAAACACAACTTTGTTTATATCCATTTTCACAACAGTTTGCAAACTCGTAAAAAAAAAACGGACCAAAAGGGTAGCACATTTTAATGGATTTTATAAGCATATTTGGATTGGACAAACAGATCGTCTGATCTAGAGATCAAAAGAATAATTACGGTTTAGTTCATGTGTTAGTTTGAGAAGTGCACATTCATATGATCTGCATCTCACCGTTATATAAAGAGGTGTGGTGGCTCAGTGCCTTAATGATGCAGGAGATGGTCTCTGCTCCAGCGGTTCAAGTCCCACCACTGCATGAGATGGGCGAGCTCCCATCATGTTCCAATAGCTCAGGGGTTGCCACAAAGAAGAGGGAGTCAAACTATTCTCCAAAGCACCCGTGGGTAGAACAAGAAGCAATGGGTGGAAACTAAACAAGGAGAGAAGCAACTTAGAACTAAGGAGAAATTTCCTGACAGTTAGAACAATTAATCCGTGGAACAACTTGCCTCCAGAAGTTGTGAATGCTCCAACACTGGAAGTTTTTAAGAAGATGTTGGATAACCATTTGTCTGAAGTGGTGTAGGGTTTCCTGCTTAAGCGGGGGGTTGGACTAGAAGACCTCCAAGTTCCCTTCCAACTCTGTTATTATTATTACTATTTGCCTCAGCTCCTGTCCTTTTGCAGTTTGAAAGCATGTTTTATGCGAGTAGATAACTAGGTACCACTTCGTGGGGAGATGAGCTGGTGCTCTGTGCAGGCGGTTAGATTCCTGCCAGTTTTGAACCTTCCCTGTTGCAATGTCTGTTTGTGAGGTGGTTCTGGTGGAGGGAGAGGGGCCTTGGTTGAGGCTGCAGGAAGAGCTGCTCACCATTTTTTTCTGGTGTGAAGCAAGCTCACTCTCATGTGGCGCACAGTGAGAAGCAAGCAAGCATGTACTTAATAGAGCTGGTCAACAGACAGCCAAACTACTACTCTGCAATAGCATTGTGGTCTCCTAGCTAATGTACCAGCCTAGCTAATGTAGCTAATTAGCCTAGCTAATGTAACTAGCTAATGTACCAGCCACAGTCCTTACAGATTACCAGCTGTCCTCAAGGAATATAAATCATTCCATTCCCCACTATCCTGTCAGAGCTGAAGAAGCTTCTTGGATGAGAAGTTCTTCAAAAGAAAAAGACCAGAAAGTCCAGTTGCCTCTGGAAAAAAGCACCTTTGGGACAACCATGACCTGGATGACTGAGAATCTCTACAGACTTTTTACAGATTAAAGAATCATCTTATTGTTTCTTACATCTTAAAAGCATTCACGTTGTAACTCTGGCTATGCTTGGACTTGTCCTATCATAATGTGGCTAGTTGTTATAAGCAGAAACTGAACAAGTGAAAAACTGAATCAACATCATCATCATCTATTATAACATTATTATTATTATTATTATTATTATTATTATTATTATTATTATTATTATTATTATCATCATCATCATCATCATCATCATCATCATCATCATCATCATCATCATCATCATCATCATCATCATCATCATTATTATTATTATTATTATTATTATTATTATTATTATTATTATTATTATTATTATTATTATTACAGTTCATTTATTTATCTGCTCCGCTGTCGGAATCACTTTCGCTCGCTAAAACATTGTCACCTTTTCTGTCCATTGGATGATTGCAATGCGCCACTTGCAATCAGCCAATGCGCCACATTTGGCACATGCATCACGGTTTGGCCACCCCTGGTATAGAAATTGACAGACCCAAGCTCCCAAATAAAAATGGCTTTGGCCTGACACAAAGGAGTTTTGATTGTATAGGAGCCTGCGGTAAGAACCCCAACTCTTTGGGACATATTCCAGAATGAGTTATTGGACCTAAACTCTTTTTTTTAACCTAAAGCTACCGTATGTATTTCTGCAGCTGTTACAAACTCATGAGAGTTTTTAATATGAAATGACATACTCAATGCATATAAATAAATCCTATCAACCACCTATCCTTTGTAAATCTCATATGATGCTGTTGGAAAGTCCTATGCAACCTTTTCCTAAAAGATCTGCATCATCTACAATATACCCCAAAAACCCCAACACATATTTGTCAAGTACTTGGTGGTCTTGGAATCTCATCCATTTTAAAAAAAGGAGATTCGTTCTTCTTTTATAATCATCCAGGAGAGCTACACTGGGATTCATTTTTGCCTGTGATGTCCACTTCATTTTCCTTATCTGCTATGGCAGTGTAAGCACAGGTTAATTGTTCTGTGACCTCCAATTTTGCTCCCCACAGCTCTGTGCTTTCCCTTAGGGATTTAATGAAGGTTGGGTTTTTTTTTTAATTGACCTCACCAAATCTGAGTAACTTGACCTGAGACTACAACAAACTCCTAAATTCTCAAGACTTCATGCTTGTTTCAATAGATATGACCTCATTATCACTTTCATAATACTTCCATGGTATTGTTTAGCCAAATCAGTTCATTTCAGACATCCCATTCGGTTTCCATAATGTGGTTGTTTGTTTCCAAGGATTCGAACCTGGGCCGCTTGCATATTAGGCAGATGTACCTACCCTCAAAACGACGCTATAGAGCACTGCACACCAAGACAACTAGACACAAGAACAGTTTTTCCCTGAACACCATCACTCTGCTAAACAAATAATTCCCTCAACACTGTCAAACTATTCACTAAGGCTGCATTGCTATTACTATTAGTCTTCTCATCGTTCCTATCACCCATCTCCTCCCACTTATGACTGCAGGACTGTAACTTGTTGCTTGTATCCTTATGATTTATATTAATATTGATTGTTTCCTGATTGCTTATTTGTACCCTATGACAATCATTAAGTGTTTTTTACCTCATGATTCTTGACAAATGTATCTTTTCTTTTATGTACACTGAGAGCATATGCACCAAAGACAAATTCCTTGTGTGTCCAATCACACTTGGCCAATAAAGAATTCTATTCTATTCTATTCTATTCTATTCTATTCTATTCTATTCTATTCTATTCTATTCTATTCTATTCTATTCTATTCTATTCTATTCTATTCTATTCTATTCTATGTATTAACCTCTAGGCCACGGGCTCCCTTCGCTTTGTCAGCTGTACCAGGGGGGATATTAAGTGTTTTTCCGGTGAGACCGGTATATCAGGGCCACCTAGTCTACTCAAATATGGGACGGCGCATACTGCTTCCGCTTTTGTCTTTCAGTTCCAATCCAGGAGCCTTCGCAGGCAGTCGCTTGTGCGACAAACTATTTTGTGTTAAATTTAAATTTACTGACAAAGAAATAAAGGGAGACTTTATTTCTTTAGCCATACCCTTCTGGGATTCAAACCCAGGCCGCTTGCATATTAGGAAGGTGTATTAACCTCTAGGCCACGGGCTCCCCCTCACTTTGTCGGCTGTACCAGAGGGGAGATTACCGTATTTTTCGGAGTATAAGATGCACCTTTTTCCTCCCTAAAAGTGGCTGAAAATTTGGGTGCATCTTATACTTCGAATGTAGCTTTTTTTCCAGGCCTAACTAGGTGCTAACAGATCTTCCCAGCTCTTACCTTGCAGGCTTTTTCATTGTTACTCTCTCCAAAGAATGTTTTTCCAGCCCTAAGTCTTTGCAGGGTTTTTTTCATTGCTCTACTTGCTCCGAATAAGTTTTTTTCTAGCCCTAACCAGGTGCTAACGATCTTCCCAGCTCTTACTGGCTTGCATGCTCTTTCATTGTTACTCTCTCCGAAGAAGGTTTTTTAAAGTCCTAACCAGGGGATAAAATAATGTGCTGAAGCTGACCAGACTAAGGACGCTAGCCAGATGAATACCTGGTAGGCAGATTGTTTTCCCCTATTTTCCTCCCCCAAAACTAAGGTGCGTCTTATACTCCGGTGTGTCTTATACTCCAAAAATACGGTAAGTGTTTTACTGGGGAGACCAGACAATCAGGGGACTTTGAGTTCTAGTTCTGCCTTCCTTAAGCATGAAAGCCAGCTGAGTGATCTTCAGCCGGTCATTCTCTTTCAGCCCAACTCACTTCACAGGGTTGTGGTGGTGGTTGTTGTGTGGAAAATAAGAGGAGGAAGACATGTTGAATATCGTTGCCATCTTGAGTTATTTGTAAGAGTAATTCAATGTATGCCATTTGTAAAAAATAATTCAATACATGACCACAATTAAGCCCAAAATTTCTGTCGCTAATCAGGACAGTCACTAAGTGAATTTTATTACCTTTCTTTCAAAGGGAATCACTGCAGCTGTTGGTAACCCACTTGTTAAATGCATCTGGCTTCCCCATTGACTTTGCTTGTCAGAAGGTCACAAAAGTCTTACCCTACGACTGTCCACTGTTGACCTCACCCGATTCCTAAGAGGTCAGTAAGGGCGTGCATAAGTGCACCAGCGTGCCTACTGTCCCTGTCCTAATGTTCCCTCTTATCAGTACCAATCTTATGTACATCAACAATGTTACATCTATGTATATTAATAACACGTACTTGACAAAATAAATAAATTAAAAAATTAAAAAATAAGGTGATCGCATGGCTCCAAACACTGCAACCATCATAAATACACGACACTTGGAATAATATAAGATCTGTATAATTAATAATTTTAAAAGCTTTTATATAAGATTATATCATTTATAAGTGGGATTTTTTTTTAATGGGGAACTTAGAATGTTTAATCAATGGATGGAATAGTAATTACAAGGATTGCATTTGTCTAAATATAGAGAATGAGTTAAAATAAGAAATTAGAAATCTAGGGCATCTAGAAATGATAGAATTAAAAAAAATGATGAGTAAAGATATTAATTGAAGAGAGGGAGGAATAAGGTCTAAAATTAAGAGGTCTAAGAGATAATGGAATAAATTGGAATAACTTCCAATTTCTTGGAAGTTAAACTATAGCGATTAACTTGGAAGAAAGCTGAGAATTAGAGGTGGTAGACCCAAGCGACAAAAATGAGTCCAAGCAGGGGAGGATGGCTGAGGGAGCACGTGAGACGCTGAAAGAACGGGCGGCAGGAGCTATCTCCATTCCCCTCCCTTCAGCAGTCCGAGAAGCCACGAACGTACGGTGATGATCCTAGGCATTTTCGCACGTTTGAGGCTTCTCGAGCTGCTGAGGGGAGGGGGAACGGGTGGCAGGAGCCTAGGATCATCGAATGGGAGAAGCATTCAGGCTGGACAGAGCCTCCTAGAAGAATCACTGCCACGGTCTTGCTGCTCCCGCTGCGGGGGGCTGTGTTGCGTGTGGGGAATGCCCCCCCGCTTCTCCAGCCGCTGCCAAGCTCCCGAGGCCCACGCCCACCCGGTCACATGGCTGACAAGCCACACCCACAAAATAAGCCACGCCCACAGAGTGGTAGTAAAAAAATTAGGAACCCGCCCCTGTCTATGACTATAGTAAACCAAACTCAAATACTTTGGCCACCTAATGAGAAGGAAGGACTCACTGGAGAAGAGCCTAATGCTGGGAAAGATTGAGGGCAAAAGAAGAAGGGGACGGCAGAGAATGAGGTGGCTGGATGGAGTCACTGAAGCAGTCGGCGTGAGCTTAAATGGACTCCGGGGGATGGTAGAGGACAGGAAGGCCTGGAGGAAAGTAATGATGGGTCAGACACGACTTCGAGACTAACAACAACAACATAGTAAACCAATAAATCCATTCATCCTATTCTTAAACAGGCGTACTTGGGAATTGCTCAATCATTTAGGAGCCATACAAATTTAATAATCCTTCTATTTCACATGAGCATTCCAAATGTTCTCGACTCCCAAGTGGAATATTTTCACTTTGGAAAAAAGCTGTCCCCTCATCCAGCCCATCTTTTGGGAATGACTGCCTAGTAACATCTTGACACTAACTGACCATTTATTGAACCCAAAGTTTATTTATTTATTTATTTTGTGAGATTTATATACCGCCTCACAGTGCAAGCACTCTCTAAGCGGTTTACACCAGTAAGCAATGTATATATTTATATTGCCCCCCAACAATCTGGGTCCTCATTTTACCTACCTCGGAAGGATAGAAGGCTGAGTCAACCTTGAGCCGGTGAGATTTGAACCGCTGATCTGCGGATCAGTGTCAGCTAAAGTGGCCTGCAGTACCTGCCTCTAACCGCTGCGCCACCTCGGCTCTGTGACACTCTTCTCTCTCTCTTGGGCTGGGATAGTATATCCCAAGATAAGTTCACATTCCTTTTTCTTAGAAAAACATTGCTAACCCATATGGTCCCGTAGCCAAGATCCTCAATATGAGATTTTGAAAATATGAGATTTTTTTAGCAAGCAATATAGGAAGAACCATACTGTCCTAAAGATCGGTGAAGTCACTTAATTCCATGGTCAGCATTAGTGTTGTAGCCCCAACCCAGTGGTGGGTTCCTACCGGTGCGGTCCACTCTACTTCACTGGTAGAGGCCGGCCGATTACGTAATTTGCGTGCGACACCGGTCCGTCGTCTTCACTGGTCCGTCACGCGTCGCCATCTTTTTTTCAGAATGTTGGGACTTTTTTTGCTTTCTGCGCATGCGCGGAAGCAAAATCGTGTGAGGGAGCATGCGTGTGTAGCATGCGATTGCATGCATGAAACGTGGAGATGCGCGCGCAGCGCACCAGTAGCAAGTTAGAGAGCAACCTGCCCCTGCCCCAACCCCATTTTTGCTTGCAACACACATTAATAAATGGGTGAAATTTCAGTTGTATAGCAATAGCAATAGCAATAGCAATAGCAATAGCAATAGCAATAGCAATAGCAATAGCAATAGCAATAGCAATAGCAATAGCAATAGCAATAGCAATAGCAATAGCAATAGCAATAGCAATAGCAATAGCAATAGCACTTAGACTTATATACTGCTTCACAGTGCTTTGCAGCCCTCTCTAAGCAGTTTACAGACAGCCTATAGCCCCTAACAATCTCGGTCCTCGTTTTACCAACCTCGGAAGCAATGGTGGTATTCAGCCGGTTCTATCGGTTTCGGGCAAACTGGTAGCGCTGACTGCGGGTGGCCCTGCCCTCCCGCCCAGACGTCATCCCATCCCATTTATCCACGTTTTCGAGGCTGTGTGCATGCGCGGAAGGCTTTGTGCATGCCTGGACACGCACGCTCACATTTGCGAACCGGTAGGGAAGGTAAGTGAATACCACCTCTGCTTGGACCTGTAAGAAAGCTAAGAGCTATTGGGCCATTATAGGGAAGTGGATTAAAGAAATAACCCAGGAAGGATTTTCTAATAAACCCGAGTTTTTCTTGTTAGGCATCATTGAACCAAGAGTTAATAAAGATACCCAATACATCACTATTCACATTCTAATGGCAGCTAGGATTATATACGCGCAGTTCTAGAAAAACAGTGAAACATCTACAGAGGAGGACATAATTAGAAAGATAATGGACTGTGCTGAGATGTACAAATTAACAAAGGAATTAAAGGATAAACAAGAATCAAGATTTTTATATAATATGGAACAAATTTTATGATTGGTTAAGAAAAAGAAGGAATGCATAAAATATGATGTATATCTGCCAACTCTGAATAATATAAGATTTTAGTGTGCGAAAATTCATATTGATACATATGGAATAAATGTAACATGGTATATTTATATATATATTAATATAAGTAAAAACTATAGATTTAAAAGGCTATATAGATAATATGGATATAGTTGTTTATTATGGTAAAAAAATGTAACTAAAATTATGTAAAGCTCCGAGGATAGCTTATTGGAGTTAGGGGCTAAACAGAAAAGCCCAAAATGTCTATGTGTTGTTGTGTATGTCAGTGTTGTATTGCTGTATAGTTTTGTGTATTTAATAAAAAAATAAAAAAAAAGAATACCACCCCTGCTCAGAAGGATGGAAGGCTGAATAAACCTTGAGCCTGGTGAGATTCGAACTCCCAAACTTCTGGCAGCTGGCAGTCAGCAGAAATAGCCTGCAGTACTGCATTCTAACCACTGCGCCACTGCTGATGGACACAATCAGTATCCAGTATGGACACAATCAGTATCTTGATGCTTTTTGACAACCCCATTCCCCAAGATCAATGTCTCTGATCTTATCTGTTCAGATGTTCAACATTCTCCCTTATTAGAATTTCAAATAAAAGCCCTGGTCCAGATACGCCTTGAAAAAACATACAATCGGATTATATTATCCTGAAGATTCAGGACATAATTGTACTCTTTATCTAATTGAGCTCTTGAAATCATGCCATTTTTGAGACCGCTCACAAGGCAATCAAATCATGAGTTTTTATTTTTATGACAGAAGCGTTGAAGCCCCTTGAAATGAGATACAGAATCAGTGGGGTGCAGAGAAAGGGGAAAACTTTAGACGAAGTGCATGCATTTAGATATTAACAGGTTTCAGATGCGTAGTTCATGTTGACAATGTGGATTTTACCATCTCATCAGATTTTAACAAATCAAGCAATATACCAAAAGAAGTAATTGGGGGGGAGAACGAAGGGAGGGAGGGAGGGAGAGGGGAGGGAGGGGGAGGGGGAGGAAATGAATAGAGAAAGGAAGGAAGGAAGGAAGGAGGGAGGGAGGGAGGGAGGGAGGAAGGAAGGGAGGGAGGGAGGGAGGGAGGTAATGAATAGAAGGGAGGGAGGGAGGGAGGGAGGGAGGGAAGGAGGAAGGAAGGAAGGAAGGAGGGAGGGAGGGAGGGAGGGAGGGAGGTAATGAATAGAAGGAAGGGAGGGAGGGAGGGAGGGAGGGAGGGAGGGAGGGAGGAAGGAAGGAAGGAAGGAAGGAAGGAAGGAAGGAAGGAAGGAAGGAAGGAAGGAAGGAAGGAAGGAAGGAAGGAAGGAAGGAAGGGCTCCAAATGCATGAATTGTGCATCCAATCCAACAGTGTACATAAAATGCATATTATTTTAACATTTCCGAAAAGGAAATAAATTAATTCAACCTGTTTTCTTCTGTTCTACCATATTAGCCATTAAAAAGGATAAAGGTTAACTATTGGTCAGTGCTTGCTGAAGGAAAATGACTAGTGTTATCACCTTAATAAGCAAAAAGTCTATTTTGTGATAAATGTCAGGCTCAAGAAAACAGGAAGCCAGGTGGTTCAAATGAATATCAAGGTTTATTGCATGCTGATACCCTCTACAAGAATCGGAACTGCAAGAGGTACATGTCAAAAAAGAACATGCTAAACTATTAGAAGTACAAAAACTAGGGAAACTGTTTACATCACATGGCAGAAGTCCTTCAAGTAGATAAGGAAGAAATAAAAACCAACATTGATGAGATTTATAGAGTTCCTATATAAGGAAACATAAATTATCCAGAGAAATCCATGTTAAATTTACAAAAAAACATATAAGAGACGAGATTTACAAAATTACAAGAACAGGACAAATAAACTACAAAGGAAAGGATATTATAATCCTGAAACAGATAACTAAAAGAATAAGAGACAAAAGGAGGGACTTTCAATATCTCTCAGTAAAATTAATAAGAAAAGGAATACCATTTAGATGGCTAGTGCCAGAAGGACTTCTGGTCACATGGAAAGATAAAAAAATAAGAATAGACACACTCGAGAAAGCAGACCAATTTATCGAGCAATATCTAGAATTAGAAGGAGAGAGTAGCATAGAGATAGAAACACAAAGCCAAGAGGAACAAAGTACAGAAGAAAGAGAGAAGTTAGAGAAAGCACACAGTAAGACCCAAATAGAAACACGAAGCGTAAGAACAGCTAGGGCAACAGCAAAACAATAAAATGGAAAATGTAGTCAAAATCTTATCAGTTAACATAAATGGAATTAATTCACCGATTAAAAGAAGACAAACTTTCAATAAACTACAAAAACAAAATTTAGATATAAGAATCGGAACTGCAGTCAAAGCAAACTGGCAGTAGATAAGAGTCCATGGAATTCAAGGTGGGATGGACTTGTGGGTGCCGAGAGACTCAAGACTAATGACTTGCTTGACTCCGCCCTTGGACTCAGCCTGGTCCTCTCCTATAATAAGCTTCCAAAAGTGATTAATGATCATTGGTCATAACATTTGTCATTAGAATTTAGTGGCATGAATAGAAAGCTTGCATTAGACCTAAACAGATGTGAAATTAAAAATAAATGCCTTTTTTTTTTAAAAAAAGTGGAAATTTATTTTGAGAATGTCACAGTAAACAAACAAACAAAAAAAGGATTAACGCAGATAAAGAGGTTTGGTTAAATAATTGAGCTCTGAAAAGTCTAAAGTTGCCTTCAGATAGTTAAATGCTAAATAACTGCAGGCTTCTGGGGTGAAATCAAATCAGATCATTGAGAAAAAAAAAGACTGAAATTGTGTGTGTGTGTGTGTGTGTGTGTGTGTGTGTGTGTGTGTGTGTGTGTGTGTGTGAAATCATCAGAAATATATTTGGTGTGTGACATTAAAAGTGAATGCTAAAAAATAAGTACTGAAAAATGAAATTGGTCCCAAAACAGACCTTTATGAATCAAGGACATTACAAAACCCATGTGGTGCTATTGATTCCTATCAACTAAATTTCACAGACCACAAACTAACTGCAAAAATAATCAAAAGCCAAGATATTCCATATAGGTTCCAAGGTGGGGAAGTGCACGGAAGCTTCAAATTCTGACAGGTACGGATGAAGTTACTTTGATTATGGTCTCCCTGTAAAAAAAAAAATGACAAGGCTTCAACAGTTGCTTGGAAATCAGTGACAGTCCTCATTCATTCTGTCGGAGACATTTCTCGTTCTTTCGGGCATAGGAAAGATAAGATGAGCTTGCATTTGAAAATTGTGTTCAAGATGGATGTACTCTACCGGCTGTTCTTTAAAGACTCCTGAAATACAAAATCTTTGCCGTGAGAACAGATGCGCCTAAGTCAGAAGTGAAATTAAAAAAAAAATCCCTACCGGTTCTGTGGCCGTGGCTTGGTGGCCGTGGCAGGGGGAAGGATACTGCAAAATCTCCACTCCCTCCCCACTCCAGGGGAAGGATACTGCAAAATCCCCATTCCCTCCCCACTCCTGGGGGAAGGATACTGCAAAATCCCCATTC
Organism: Diadophis punctatus similis; assembly: GCA_023053685.1. NCBI lineage: Eukaryota > Metazoa > Chordata > Lepidosauria > Squamata > Dipsadidae > Diadophis > Diadophis punctatus. Next base: position 6,529,829 of record JALIGW010000006.1, read on the forward strand.
CTTCCCCACTCCTGGGGGAAGGATATTGCAAAATCTCCATTCCCACCCCACTCTGGGGCCAGCCAGAGGTGGTATTTGCCGGTTCTCCGAAGTACTCAAAATTTCCGCTACCGGTTCTCCAGAACCTGTCAGAACCTGCTGAATTTCACCCCTGAGTCCTAAATGTAAATACTTTTAGGCACATGGAGAGGAAAGCATAGAGTAATATTCAGGCTTCCAGTGGAATATATTGTAGCTTTATATCAAAATGTCCTTCCTGTCAATGATTACTTCAGCTTCAACTGCAACACGAGCACGCAATAGATACAAACTTAATGTAAAGCGCTCCAAACTCGACTGCAGAAAATACAACTTCAGCAACAGAGTGATCAATGCCTGGAATGCACTACCTGACTCTGTGGTTTCTTCCCCAAACCCCAAAAACTTTAACCTTAGACTGTCTACTGTCAACCTCATTCCATTCCTAAGAGGTCTGTAAGGGGCGTGCATAAGCGCATCACTGTGCCTACTGTCCTGTCATACTGTCCTCATTTATCTGTACTTCTTTGCTTATGTTAGCTTGTGGCTAACAAACACCTACTATCTTGTACATGTTTGACAAACAAACAAACAAACAAACAAATAAATAAATAAATGAGATAGATTCATCCTGAATCTCTATTTATGGGTTGGAATTGTACTCTTCCAGCAAATAGCCAAAAGAACAAAGATTCCGTAGGCTGTTAGAGATTTAATGCATACTGTACAGAGAAGTCCTCAAAGAAATAAACCACATTTCAGCCCACTTAGTTCTATGAACTCAGTTAGTGAGGCTCCTGTAGGTCAAGCCAATCCAGAAAAACGATATAAACAACCGTTAAGCTACCCTGAGGATAAGACGATTAAGCCAGGCAAGATCAGAAAAGTGTCTTTTTCCCCCTTTATTGTCAATTATGAGATTAAACTGCAATTGCGATCAGAAGGCGAAATATGAAATGAAATTGAAACAAAAAATATGAAATATTAATGTAAGGCAATTTAGCCACAAGCTAATATTAGCCTAACTGTAACCGCAGTTGCTGTCTAGCACAAGCCTTTGAAGGCACATATCCCAGAGATATGCATTGAGTAGACAGATAGGGTGACCCTTACAGCCTGCTTGCCAGTCTCCCCCCAGGGCGCTGCCACCCTGAATAAGATGCTGGAAACAGAGGGATTGTCAGAGAAGGCTTATTGGGAAGGCTGCATAATGCTAAATGTAATGATGCTCTCACTGAAGATAGCAGAAAAGGGACATTGTTACCAGGGGCGGGTTCCTAATTTTTTTACTACCACTCTGTGGGCGTGGCTTATTTTGTGGGTGTGGCTTGCCAGCCATGTGACCGGGTGGGTTTGGCTTGCCAGCCATGTGACCGGGTAGGTGTGGCTTGCCAGCCATGTGACCGGGTAGGTGTGGCTTGCCAGCCATGTGACCGGGTGGGCGTGGCTTGCCGGTCATATATTAGTTATTTCAGAGAGATGTTACTACTATTTTTGCTATTTTATACCTTACATGACAAGCTTTGCATACAAAGTGTGTGTTACACCATAGCAATACAGCAACCTTTATATGCAGAAAATGCTATAGTTAAAAGACAAGCAAGTCTCATACAGCATTTTTGGTTTCAGTCATGGATTCCTTAGATGAAAATATTGAGGACTGTTAAAAGAACGGTATCTTTTAACAGTCCTCAATGTTTTTGTCTAAAGAATAACAGTATAAAACTGTATAAAATTAATTCCCCCATTCCCCCTCCCCTCAGCAGCTCGAGAAGCCTCAAATGTGTGAAAATGCCTAGGATCATCACCGCGCGTTCATGGCTTCTCAGACTGCTGAAGGGAGGGGAATAGAGATAGCTCCTGCCGCCCGTTCTTTCAGCGTCTCACGCACTCCCTCAGCCATCCTCCGCTGCTTGGACTCACTGAGGGGTAGGAAGGCAGCGCATGCGCAGTGCCGGAAGCTCGGCTTCCGGGCATGCACAGAAGAAATTTTTTTTAATGTAAAAAAATTTTTTTTAAACTAAACTTTTTTTAAAATGGTGGCGCCCAGGCACCGGCAACCTACCGCACCGGTACTGTGACGTCACCAGCAGGCCGCTACTGGTGCTATAGAGTGGACTGCACCAGTAGGAACCCACCACTGGTTGGTACTCACCTGATACCTCCTTTCTCGTAGGGTGGAGCTAGCCTCCAAGGATGGGTTAAACCTGCCCTCTAGCCAATCAGGACCGAGTCTAAAAAGTATAAATATGACCCCCTCTGCTTTAGCACCCCCTCTTTTAATGAGGGACGAAGGTCAGACTCCATGTGCTTTTCCGGAAAAAAACAGTCATTTTATTAACATGTAAACAGGAGAAAACCAGTCAATTTAGGAACATATATATATAGGAATGAGAAGCGACATGCCAACCAGACCCAATAGAAAGGGCGGGACTTGGAGTCTAGCTCCACCCTACGAGAAAGGATGTATCAGGTGAGTACCAACATCCTTTCTCCATAGTGGGTGGAGCTAGCCTCCAAGGATGGGACATACCAAAGCAACCTTGTCCCTTGGGCGGGCTACCTAAACCTGGCTGGAACCCCCACCTTCCTGCACCACCTGGTGCAACACCCACCATCCAAAGGCCGCCTCCTCTGAGGTAAAAACGTCCAGTCTATAGTGTCGGACGAACGGTGTCAGGGAGGACAAGTTGGACGCATGACAAACCTCCTCGATAGATGCCCATGTATTCCACGCCATGGTGGTAGCGGCAATATGTGTTGAGTAAGCAGTGAGCCTGGGTGGCCGCGGCAACAACAGTTGTTCATAACACGTGACCCTGACTGCTTGCCAGTCTCCCCCATAGCGCTGCCACCCTGCATAAGTTGCTGGAAACAGAGGGATTGTCAGAGAAGACGCATTGGGAAGGCTGCATAATGCTAAATGTAATGATGCTCTCAATGAAGTTAGCATAAAAGTGTCAGATAGGAATTTTCCTACCAAGAGGCGATCTTAGGATCTTGCTTCCTTGAAGTCATTCGTACTTAGAAAATAAAACCGAGATTCAAATCTAATTAACAAAATATTTATTTCAGTACAAAAGTAACAAAAGAATAAACCCTTAATAAGCTACATCTTCTCAGCTAATGGATTCACGTCTGCCTTCGGGCAGGCATCGAAGAAAAAGGGAAGTGGGAGTAGACAAAACTCCTGGAATGCACGCATGCGTAGTAAAACATATCACATGTCTGCTTGATTAGAAATTACAGTAAACCTAGAAACAGTAGAGTCGCACAACTGGCAATTATTCACATCGTGACAAAAAGGATCACATTCTGTCTTCTAGACACCAGGCCTAGAAGCAGCTTAGATACTGACAATTGCCCCCAATTCTGAGCCTGGTGCCAAAGCCGATGAAGAACACTAGACATGAGGTGCAGGTTTTGTTCCTTTGCCCTGAAGCCCTTCAGCAAAAGGGGCCCCAGCCATCAAAATGCTAGGACCCAGAACAAAGGATTCAACAAGCTTTTATACAGTTTTTTTTTCCAAGGCAGGATAAACAAGCATTGTCTAATAGGCATTCTGAAAATTATCTAAAGGGTCCTCTGTTGGCTCTATGCCATCCCTATTTCTAAATCTTAACTAATTAACACTTCAAAAATTATCTGACAGGCATTTTATTGGCTCTATTTCAACCCTATTTCTAAAAGTTAACTAGTAGACATCCTAGAAGACTTTTAGAAGGTATTCTATAGGCTCTGTCTTAGCCCTACTCCTTATCTTAGCAATATGTCTTGTATGATGTACCTGAAAAATAATCAGAACACTAAATACAAACTAGATGATCATGACCTTGTTGATGATCCTCACTCAGTAAAGGACCTTGGAGTACTCATCTCTAATGATCTAAGTGCCAGAGCCCACTGCAACAACATAGCTAAGAAGACATTAAGAGTGGTTAACCTAATCTTGCGTAGCTTCTTCTCTGGTAACATTGTACTCTTAACCAGAGCATACAAAACATTTGCTAGACCAATTCTTGAATACAGCTCATCTGTCTGGAACCCACACTACATATCAGACATTAACACAATTGAGAATGTCCAGAGATATTTCACAAGAAGAGTATTACATTCCCCTGTTCCTTATGAAACCAGACTTGAAATTTTGGGACTTGAAAATTTAGAATTACGCCGCCTTCAGTCTGACCTAAGTGTAGCTCACAAAATTATCAGCCACAATGTCCTACCTGTTAATGACTACTTCAGCTTCAACCGCAACAATACACGAGCTCACAATAGATACAAACTTAATGTAAACCGCTCCAAACTTGATTGCAAAAAATTCGACTTCAACAACAGAGTGGTCAATGCCTGGAATACATTACCTGACTCAATTGTTTCTTCCCCAAACCCTAAAAACTTTAACCTTATATTATCTACCATCGACCTCACCCCATTCCTAAGAGGTCGGTAAGGGGCATGCATAAGCGCACAATCGTGCCTACCGTTCCTATCCAAATGCACCCATATATTCATAATTCTTGTAATAATCATGCTTATACTATTATATATATATATACAGTGAACCCTCATTTTTCGTGGGGGTTACGTTCCAAAAAGAACCCGTGATAGGCGAAATCCGTGAAGTAGTAACCTTTATTTTTTTTACAATTATTAAATGTTTTTTAATTATTAAACATTTTTTTTACAAATAACTACTGTACTGTAAAATAATAATTTTAATCATCAATACGAACTGAAGGCTTCAAATTGTGGAGATCAGCACCGCCCCACCGCGACCCGAGTCATTGGATTAGAACGGGAGAAAATGAAAAATGATTATGAAAAAAAATACAAAGTACAGTAGGACAAATAGTGACTCACGTGTATTTCACTGCTCTTGGCAAGCTGTTTTCCGTACGTGTATAAACCGCAACGTTATTGACACACAGTTAGAGAAGAAGTGGAGAGACTGTTTAGCCAATCAGAATGCAGAACACAATGCACGATGCAAATCCGTGAAGCAGCGAGGCCGTGAAAGGTGAACCGCGATATAGCGAGGGTTCACTGTATACAATCATGTTTATACTTTGTTTATACTTTGCTTGTTTCATATACGCTTGACAAATAAATAGTCAGCTCTTGTTTTCTACATTGAAAGGGGCCTCACCTGTCACACTCCCTTTTCTTTTATCTTTGTTATGCAGGCTTTGCAAATACACATCTCCTCCCTTCCTTCTAAGTTCATGCCATAACCTTGCATTTTTATAGCAAGTGGCCCTACAACAAATGGCCCATCAATACCTATAAAAAGAGGAGTGGCAGAATCCAGAGGTGGAGTTAAAAGAGGGATTAGCCTGGAATCCTTATGTAGCCGCAAGCGGATTAAGTCCAACACACACACACCCTTGAGTTCCATCAACCCTTATCTAACTCCAAACAGGCATTAACTCTCAGTTGAAAAGATTCTTGTGCATATGCATGATTAGCAATAAATTCGCTTAAATGGCGCTTCATGTGGGGATCTGAGCTTTTGTGCCTGACAATATCATTTCTACTCCAAAGAAAGGGGGGGGAAGGACTATACAGAACATTTGAGCTTGCCCTATTCTCATGACAAAATTATAATAGCAATAGCAATAGCACTTAGACTTATATACCGCTTCATAGTGCTTTACAGCCCTCTCTAAGCGGTTTACAGAGTTCAGCATATTGCCCCCAACAATCTGGGTCCTCATTTTACCCACCTCAGAAGGATGGAAGGCTGAGTCAACCTTGAGCCAGTGAGATAAGGTGATCCAAGTTCCGAGAATTCAGTTTTATTATTCAAGCCTACCTATGGCCCATTCACTGTCATACCTCCCAGACCTATTGCACATTGCTGAAATATGCAACGACACCAAAACAATACTGAAAGGCAAACACAGGGATGAATACTTCCGGGTCAAAATCAGAAACACTAAGACCTACACAGTGATACCTCGGTACTCAACTGCTTCAAAACTCATCAAATTTGGTACTCGATACATTTTGACAGGAAAATGTTATCCCACTACTCGGCGTTTGTTTAGTACTTGAGGCACTGTGATAGTCAAAGGGGGACGGCTGTGGAGAATGGACAGGAAGTCAGCCATGCTGGGAAGGAGGGGGACAGCCATAGAGTATGGATAGGAAGTAAGGAAAAGGAGGGGGACAGCCATAGAGTATGGATAGGAAGTTGTCTATTCTGGGAATCGCTGACATAGGAAAAGTTATTCCTTCTTGAAACAAAGGGTCACATGGTAAGTCATATGGTTTGTTTGGGACTCAACTCGTCCTTTTTAGTACTCGTCGCATCTCCAGGGAACCAATTAATGATGTGTACTGGGGTACCACTGTACAAATGTTGAGCTGAGTGTTCACAATTCTACACTTCAATCATCATCTGTTTTCAAAAAGCAGGACCATATATTTGATTTGTGACCTGCTTTCTCTCTGCGGGCTTCAGAATTGTGGCTTAGTGTTACTCCATCCTGTCTTGCTTGCAAGCCCAACGATTCCATATTGTTTGTGCTACAAAACACCTTTCTCTTTAGTTACTGCATCAACTGAGGCTCAGCTCACCCCTTGGAAACTCATTTTCATCCATATCCAGCAAGTAATCAAATCTCTTAAGGGTCTATTCAATACACTGACAACATTAATCCTGCTGCCAATATTAGTTGTCCAAACATCGATTCCGAGTCTGGAGTTTTGGGTAAAAATCTGGCCAGTATATAAGATATAAATGTTGTGGGAATGAATTGGAATGAACTATGCCATTTCAGAATCTAGCTAGGTGGACAGGTCAACATCATTTTCAGGACCCCATTACCTAAAGGACAATTTCTTTCAACTGTAAAACAAACATACATTGGGGAATTCATCTTAAAATCAAAATAGGCCATTTTGCTCTCTTGAGTATTCAAAAAAGGAAAATGCTTTGGACTCTTCAGTAAACTGTGAATTTACAATTGCTGTATCTGAACTTCTCAGAGATACACTAAAACCAAATAAATTTTTAAAAAAACAATGCAGCAAATGTTCAAGTATCCTTTAGGTGGCTTTCCTTGAAGGAATATCTACCAGGTCATCAAAAAAGTAAAGACAATGGTCATCACTGTAGGATCCAAACCCTGCCCTTCTTTGACATTCAACATTCAATGTTTTATCGTTTTCAAAAATGCATATACCGTAATCCTACATTCAACCCTAAGATAGAAGAAGGCTCTACTCTTTGACCTTTATTTTCTATATTTATATTTTACACCACTTCTGGAATGGAATATTGCTGGAATAATTGCTGGAAATTACAGTGATCTATCATTTCCCTTCAGGGGTGGGATTGAAAAAATTTAGCAATCAGTTCGCTACCCAGTTGCTGGGTGGGCGTGGCCATGGGGACGTGGCCTACTCGGCCTTCTGCACCACAGCAGGGGGGCATTTTCGCCCTCCCCAGGAAGGCTGGAAACGGGCCCATTTATGGACTTCTGGTATTTCTGGTACTTCCGGTAGGCCCATTTTTCGCCCTCCCAGGCTCCGGAGGCTTTCCTCGAGCCTCCGGGAGGGCGAAAACGGCCTTCCCCAGGCTCTGGAGACCCTCCGAAGGCTGGAACAGGCCTGGACTTCCAGTACTTCTGGTAGGCCCATTTTTCACCCTCCCAGAGCCTCCATGCAGGCCCTGCACTTACATGACATCCAAAACGGGCCGCATGGAGACTCCTGGGAGGGGCGGGGTGGGGTGGGCAGGGTCAGCCAGTCCTTGCAACTACTGGTTCAGTGAACCAGATGTAAAATTGGCATCCGGTTCACCCAAACCGGTCCAAACCGGCTGAATCCCACCTGTGTTTCACTTCCTATTCCATGAACTTTAAAAAAAAAATATGGATTTTACAGGAAAATTTTCATTGCTAAGTGAGAGTTGTTAAGTGATTTTTGCTCCATTTTACAACCTTTTTTTGCCACAATTATTAAATGTACAGCTATTTGTAACTGCTAAAGAAGAGCGTTACAACATCCAAGAGGCATGTTTGAGAGATTATTATCATTTTTTGGTGCAATGGGTCACAAGATGTATAGACTACGGTATAATAAAGGAAATACTCCAGAGATCACTCTTTTTATGTCTCTTATTGTCTAGTTTGGAACATAATAAGTACCATATACTTTTTACTCAATTTAGTATAGTTGGTCTTTTACTTACGGCCACAAATACTTACGTCACCCAAATTCAGACACTTGGCAGCTATCTCATATTTATGACGGTTGCAGTGTCCCAGTGCCACGGGATCCTCTTTTGCGACCTTCTGGCAAGCAAAGCCAATGGGAGAAGCCAAACTCACTTCACACCCTGCCGTGTTTCACTTAGCAAATGTGGCAAGAAAGGTCGTAAAATGGGGCAAAACTCGCTTAACCAATGTCTTAGTTAGCAACATACATTTTGAGCCCGGTTGTAGCCATAAGTCGAGGACTACCTGTATTTTAAATGCTAAACCTCCAGACAGAATATACATAATAGATTCCCCAGATGATAAATATAGGAACAAAATGGAACATTGCATTGATCTTCACCTTTCCCTGCTAAATGAGCCAATGGAATCATATAACATGTATTGTTTTGGACAAGACAATCATGCCTCCTTAAAGGAGACAGACTGCCTTAATGAATTGTGGCAACGATGCTGTTCTTTTAATAGTGCATATATAAAATTTATTAATTGCCAGCACAATGACTAATATGAAACGGATATAGCTAATGGTAGTCGTATCTCATTGTGCCACGCTCTCCTTCTGACACCTTAATAGTGACTCCCACTACATTATTCAACAGAGAAGTCACTAATTATTTGCATCTCAGACTGCAAAATGTGTTTTGTGATGTCAGTTTTCTAACTTTTCTCTCTTCTGGCAGAGTCTTGCTATTCTTGATGCCTATGGAAACATTGATGATGTCCGTCCATCGTGTTCAAAGAGGACCTTGACATTTATCAGGTTGTGGGCTGTTTATGATGTGTCCACAGGTGGCTGGTGAGGCCTATACGGGCACGAAATGTTCTGCCACGTGTTGGGCAGACATGTGTGGGCACCATTGTCGCAGCATTTGCAGCTCTGGCTTTGCGGAGTGTTCGCTTCTGTTCTGCTATGGCTGTTCTTCTGTCTTCAGATATTTGGCAGCCTTGGTGGATCAGCATGCGCCATGTTGGTCGATCTTGTGCCAGGGTTTCCCAGGACGGTGGTGTCGATATTGAGGGACTTGAAGGAGGCTTTCAACAAGTCTTTGTATCGCTTCCTTTGTCCCCCGTGCGATCGCTTTCCTTTAGACAGCTCACCATAGAGGAGCTCTTTAGGGATGCGATGGTCTGGCATCCTTGCAACATGGCCTGCCCAGCGTGTCTGGGCTTTCATCAGCAGGGTGGGAATTGATGGCAGGCCTGCTCTGGAGAGGACTTCTGTGTCTGGCACCTTATCCTGCCACCGGATCCTCAGAATTCTACGGAGGCAGGTCATGTGGAAACATTAATAAGTAAACAAACACCTTAACATTTGGGGAACCCTTTGTGAAATGAACTCCTATAAAAATGTTCACAGGGGTGGCAGAATTCGTATTTTAAAACCTTTCTCCTAAAGGAGGGGCAGAGCTTTAAATGTGAATAAATTTCTTGAACATTGTTTTTTTTTCCCTTGCCAAATATACTGCAACCAATTTCTGCACGTTAGATGTTGCAACCAACACATTAGAGTTTTACTTTACCGAATAAGAAATTGCATTCAAAATTAACCTCCTCTTTTCGATAGCAGAATTATTGCCATCGGTAATGTTGCTTTCCTCCACCTAGGCATCAGGAAGGGCATCCGGCCAGTAAACGCTCAGCTCTATTCAATCATACTGACCCCATCCTCGAAGCAAGGGACAGAAAAGTCATAAAAAGAATATATATATATATATATATATATATATATATATATATATATATATATATATATATATATATATATATATATATATATATATATATATATATATATATATATATATATATACATACACATATAGATTCGTGTGTCGGCTATATAAAAAAACAGCCTGGATGGTCCCAGTGAGGGGCTGAAAGGCAAAAAGGAAGCTGTGATGTTTTCTCTCCCATATTTGGGTACACCAGGATAACACGACAGAAAAACATATATAACCCTTTCCTGGTGAAAGAGCTGATTGGGAACAGAGCCTATGGCCTAGTGGTTAAGTTGCTGCCCTGCAAGGCAGCCGGCCCGGGTTCAAATCCCAGTAAGGGGTATGGCTATCTGATGAGAGCAAAATAAGCTCGAAATAGATCTATAATAGTCTCCCTTTATTTTCATTTATCAGCAAAAAATCCTATATGTGTGTGTGTGTGTATGTGTGTGTGTGTGTATGTGTGTGTTTGTGTGTGTGTGTGTGTAACATTTTTTTGCTGATAAATGAAAATAAAGGGAGACTATTATAGATCTATTTCGAGCTATTTTGCTCTCATCAGATAGCCATACCCGTAGTATGTAGGATTTGAACCTGGGCAGTCTGCTTATAAGGCAGAAGTGTTAACCTCTAGACCAGGTTCTCTTCCCTATCAGCTCTTCACCAGGAAAGGGTTATATACCGTATTTTTGGAGTATAAGACGCACCTTTTTCCTCCCTAAAAGTGGCTGAAAATTCAGGTGCGTCTTATACTTCGAATGTAGCTTTTTTTTCCAGCCCTAACTAGGTGCTAACAGATCTTCCCAGCTCTTACCTTGCAGGCTCTTTCATTGTTACTCTCTCAGAAGAATGTTTTCCAGCCCTAAGTCTTTGCAGGGTTTTTTTCATTGCTCTACTTGCTCCAAAGAAGTTGTTTTCTAGCCCTAACCAGGTGCTAACGATCTTCCCAGCTCTTACTGGCTTGCAGGCTCTTTCATTGTTACTCTCTCAGAAGAAGGTTTTTTTAAGTCCTAACCAGGGGATAAAATAATGTGCTGAAGCTGACCAGACTAAGGATGCTAGCCAGATGAATACCTGGTAGGCAGATTGTTTTCCCCTATTTTCCTCCCCAAAAACTAAGGTGCGTCTTATACTCCGGTGTGTCTTATACTCCGAAAAATACGGTATGTTTTTTCTGATATTGTTTCCCCAGCTGTCTGTAGTCTTTGTCCATTCTCAGTGTTTTAAATGGTCAGATGTTCTCGATAAATTTTGTCACATATTTATTTTTAGTGATAATGACTTCAACAGCCAATGATCAGATGTCATTATGGACTGTCTCTCCCAATACAGATTTGGAAAACAACACTTTCCTTTCTTGTATCACCATTCTGATCTTTTGCCCTGTATTTGTTTTTAGGGATAATATCTTCAAGAACCTAAGGAGTCATGGCAACAAGACTTCTTTTCTTTTCTTTTTCTTTTCTTCTTGATTTCGCTGCTTATCCAAGTAACTTCTTTTATTTTATTTATTTATTTATTAGTGACATTTATATACTGCCTCACAGTGCAAGCACTCTCTAAGCGGTTTACACCAGTAAGTGCTGTATATTTATATTGCCCCCAACAATCTGGGTCCTCATTTTACCTACCTCGGAAGGATGGAAGGCTGAGTCAACCTTGAGCCGGTGAGATTTGAACCGCTGACCTGCGGATCACAGTCAGCTAAAGTGGCCTGCAGTACCTCACTCTGAGCAGCAAAATGTTTCAAACCAACAAGAAAAGAAGTCCATTTGCCAGGCCCCAACTTCCAGACATGGATGACTGAGGATCTTCATCAACATGACCTAAGCAACATCAACCTGAGATGAAAATTACATTACGGATTGTCTCCCCCAACAGTGATTGGAACAAGGACATCCTCCTTCTTGGGGCCATCATACTGAACTTGAAGGGAAGAAGTCAGTCAGATTTCTAACAACTTCGAATAGGGATATGCTTGAAAAGAATAAGGTATTCACCAAAGGAGTAGAATCAAAGAGGGGAGGGAATCTACTGTGAAAGGAAGATCTGTGTTGTAGAAACTGCTTCTGGGCACAGATCTTTCAAGGTTAAGATACAAGACTCTGAGGCAGAGGTGGGTTCCTCTCGGTTTGCCCGAACCGGTAGCAAACCGCTGGTGATGTGACGGAGCAGACGTCACCATCTTTTATTATTATTATTATTATTATTATTATTATTATTATTATTATTATTATTATTATTATTATTATTATTATTATTATTATTATTATTATTATTATTATTATTATTGGAATTTTTTGCTGATTTCTTCTTCTTCTGTGCATGCGCAGAAGCCAAGTCCCGGCATGGTGCATGCACCGCCATCTTGTTTTTGGCTTTGGGGGGGTTTCCAAATTTTTGGCACTGCACATGTGCATGCGCACGCGCAGTATGGCCATGCAGCGCGCAATGCGCGCACAGCCATACAGTGCGGGAGGAAGCAAACCAGCAGCGAGCTAAGTTAGAACCCACCCCTGTTCTGAGGAGTTGATTGGAAAAGAAATATGGGGATGCAAATGATAAAGGAAGAATTGAAGGATGTAATGATAAAGGAAGTAATGATAAAGGAAGTAAGGATAATGATAAAGGAAGTAAGGATAAATGAAGTAAGGATAATGATAAAGGAAGTAAGGATAAAGGAAGTAAGGATAATGATAAAGGAAGTAAGGATAAAGGAAGTAAGGATAATGATAAAGGATGTAAGGATAAATGAAGTAAGGATAATGATAAAGGATGTAAGGAAAAAGGAAAAATGATAAAGGAAGAATTGAAGGATGTAAGAGCCGAGGTGGCGCAGCAGTTAGAGTGCAGTACTGCAGGCCACTTTAGCTGACTGTGATCAGCTGTTCAGCTGTTCAAATCTCACCGGCTCAAGGTTGACTCAGCCTTCCATCCTTCCGAGGTAGGTAAACTGAGGACCCAGATTGTTGGGGGCAATGTAAATGTATACATTGCTTACTGGTGTAAACCGCTTAGAGAGTGCTTGCACTATGAGGCGGTATATAAGTCTCACTAATAAATAAAATAATAAATAAAATAAATAATGGAACATGAGATGGGAAGTGATGGGAGACAACTCGGAGCAAATGGGCTCTAATTTTTTCCTTCCTTCCTTCCTTCCTTCCTTCCTTCCTTCCTTCCTTCCTTCCTGCCTGCCTGCCTGCCTGCCTGCCTGCCTGCCTGCCTGCCTGCCTTCCTCCTCCCTCCCTCCCTCCCTCCTTCCTTCCTTCCTTCCTTCCTTCCTTCCTTCCTTCCTTCCTTCCTTCCTTCCTTCCTTCCTTCCTTCCTTCCTTCCTTCCTTCCTTCCTCCTTTCTAATAAACCAGAGCAATGGCTGTCATGAAGTCAACTGGCATATCTCGGGAGAGAAAACTTTCATATTGCAGAAAACTTCATAAGTGAAGGGAAATTTTTCCTCAGACCTGACAGACTAGCTCAATCATCTAGTGTTTTATACAAGAGCATGAAAGGAAGGGATATCTTTAATCTCGAGGAAAACAAATTTGTTCCCTCCCAGAAAAGTTCCTCTTGAAGTTATTTGGGTTTTTTTTCCCCCCTCTCTCAAACCACATTACCATCATTCTTTCTATCCTAGAAAGACATTGGCTCTTTTTGACCTTACACAACGGCATATTCACACCGTCTTTCTCTGACACAGAAAGAGACAGTTTTTATGCCTCTGCTTACTTAGGAAATCTCCCAAGGAAGCCAAAGCTGCTTCATTATTTTTATGGGATCTCATTTCATGCTCAACTGTATAGGCACTCAGCCTCCTAAGATAACGGTGTTAGTCTCAAGAGAACTGCACTCACGTTGCTCCAAATATCGACTGGAAGAGAATTTCCAGGCAATTTAAATAACTCATCTTCAGGTATTGCGTTTCTCCTGGGCTCCTTTGCCATCTCTATTATCAACCTGTTCTACATCAAAGAGATAGATGTCATATATCTTCCCGGCAAAATTGAGGATGGGATAGAGGTGACTGAGGAAAAGAAAGAAAGAAACCAGGAAACCAGTATCAACTTCATGGAGGCATCTTTTGCTCTTAAATGACTTTCTGTCCCTTGGCCAGAGCTGAGCATCAAGTTCCAGATCACATTTTTTGGGGATGGCATTGCTCAAATTCTTGATTTTGCATTCACTGCAGGGCAGATGCCTTTCTAAAATTAAGAGGACAGGCCCGAAAAGGTTTTATTGAGTAGATTCCACGTGAGTGTAATGCAGCCTTGTTTAAGGGGGATCCAGAAGTGGATCCCCTCCAGCAGTGTGCTGCAGCTGTCAAAAAAGCCAAAACAGTCCTAGGCTGAATTAACAGAGGGATAGAATCAAGATCACGTGAAGTGTTAATACCGCTTTATAATGCCTTGGTAAGGCCACACTTGGAATGCTGCATCCAGTTTTGGTTGCCATAATGTAAAAAAGGTGTTGAGACTCTAGAAAGAGTGCAGAGAAGAGCAACAAAGATAATTTTAGTGGGCTGGAGGCTAAAACATATGAAGAACGGTTGCAGGAACTAGGTATGTCTAGTTTAATGAAAAGAAGGACTAGGGGGTGACATGATAGCAGTGTTCCGATATCTCAGGGGTTGCCACAAAGAAGAGGTGTTCAACCTTTTCTCCAAAGCACGTGAAGGCAGGACAAGAAGCAATGGATGGAAACTAATCAAAGAGAGAAGCAACCCAGAACTAAGGAGGAATTTTCTGACAGTGAAAACAATTAATCAGTGGAACAACTTGCCTCCAGAAGTTGTAAATGTTCCAACACTGGAGGCTTTTAAGAAGAGATTGGACAACCATTTGTCAGAAATAGTGTAGGGTTTCCTGCCTGAGTAGGGGTTGGACTAGAAGACCTCCAAAGTCCCTTCCAACTCTGTTAGACTGTTACTGATTATGTCTGCATGGGATTTGCAAGCTAAATACTTATATTGAAGTGGGTATATTCAGCCCCCAAGCAAGTCTACGATTGTAGCAGAGTATAAATGTGACATATATCTGTGGTGGATGAATATAGGTCACTGGTAAGTTCGTTTTGTGATGGTTGCTGGGAATTCATCGCAGTCGTCCTCTCTTTGCACTTTTCATCCTCAGAGGAGGTTGTGATCCTAGTCAATGAAGAAATTGCTTTTGATCTTGATCCCTAGAAGAGTTCCTTCTCAAGGGCTCCGTGATACTGAGACATCTTAGCTTGGGGCCAAAGCTCTGTACATCCTTATTTGCAGCGCCTCCAAGAAAATAACTCTTGCAAAGGCCCAAAGGCATCCCTTAAACAAATATATATATATATGTGTGTGTGTGTGTGTGTGTGTGTGTGTGTGAGAGAGAGAGAGAGAGAGAGAGAGAGAGAGAGAGAGAGAGAGAGAGAGAGAGAGAGAGAGAGAGAGAGAGAGAGAGAGAGAGAGAGAGAGAGAGAGAGAGAGAGAGAGAGAGAGAGAGGCTTCAGCCCAAGGGGCCGAATATAACCCTCCTGCACCAGAGCTGTCACCAAGGAGTATTAGATGCAATATCCTGAGAGAGAAAGGACATGGGACGTGCAATACATTCGGTGCTGGAAACAGAAACAAAACCGGTCCTGGCAAACTGAGCCTCCTGCACAAACAATGGGAACTCAGCTGACCTACAGATGGGATTGTGGGACTTGCTTTCTGAGTTTTTCATCGCATCCCCTTTGAATGCTCCATTTGTCTTCGTCCCACTTGCGCATTCTGCCTCCCAGGCCCCTCCTTCATTGTCATTTCCCTTTGTTGATCCAATATCTCAAAAGGGATTCCCAACTGTGACCACATGCATTTATTCTGCATAGAGGAAGAATGAGCCTCGGAATTCTTTCCTGGAAAATAGCTGTTGTCTTCTCTCTTCATTATGCTTGCTGAGCCAGTTTGTGGTTAATAGGAGGAAAATTAATTGGAGAAAATTCTTCACTTGAAACTTCACCCTAGCTTCACCTCCACCACATTTTTTGAAGATCTGCATATTTATTTATTTATTTATTTATTTATTTATTTATTTATTTATTTATTTATTTATTTATTTATTTATTTATTTATTTATTTATTTATTTATTTATTTTATTTATTTATTTATTTATTTATTTATTTATTTATTTATTTATTTATTTATTTATTTATTTATTTATTCATTCATTCATTCATTCATTCATTCATTCATTCATTTATTTATTTATTTATTTATTTATTTATTTATTTATTTATTTATTGTTCTTATATGCCGCCCTACTCCCTGAGGACTCAATCCCCAATATACATATATCTCCCTCTCTGGATGTTAGGCCCAGCCCAGGGATGAAACAGCGAAATCCAATCAAGTCCAATCCTTCATTTGCTCACACCCAACGGACAGAATCTTGACAGACTAAAGCTATAATCTTCTAGTCGATATATCTGGAGTGACCCTAAGGTGTGGCGAGGGGTGAAATCCAGCAGGTTCTGACAGGTTCTGGAGAACCGGTAGCGGAAATTTTGAGTAGTTCGGAGACCACCGACTACACCACCGACAACACTGCTACCCTCCAAAAGGACCTTGACTTTGTGTCAGAATGGTCAAACATCTGGAAACTCCAAATCTCAACCAACAAATGCTCTGTCCTACACATTGGCAAAAAAAAATCAGAACACCAAATTCAAGCTGAACAGACAAGACCTTGCAGACGACCCTCACTCTGTCAAAGACCTTGGAATACTCATATCAAATGACCTAAGTGCCAAAGCCCACTGCAATAACATCGCCAAAAAGGCTTCAAGAGTTGTCAATCTAATCTTATGTAGCTTCTTCTCCGGAAATATCACACTACTAACCAGAGCATACAAAACATTCGCCAGACCAATCCTCGAATACAGCTCATCTGTCTGGAACCCACACCGCATATCGGACATAAATACGTTAGAAAGTGTCCAGAGATACTTTACGAGAAGAGCCCTCCACTCCTCTACTCGCAACAGAATACCTTACGCAACCAGACTTGAAATCCTGGGCTTAGAAAGCTTAGAACTACGTCGCCTTAGGCACGACCTAAGCATAGCTCATAAAATTATCTGTTACAACATCCTTCCTGTCAATGACTACTTCAGCTTCAACCACAACAATACACGAGCACATAACAGATACAAACTCAAAGTGAAGTGCTCCAAACTTGACTGTAGAAAATACGACTTTAGCAACAGGTGATAAATTCCTGGAACTCGCTACCTGACTCTGTGGTTTCATCACCAAACCCCCAAAACTTTACCCTTAGACTGTCCACTGTTGACCTCACCTGATTTCTAAGAGGTCAGTAAGGTGCGTGCATAAGCGCACCAGTGTGCCTACCGTCCCTGTCCTAATGTTCCCTATTATCAGTACCCATCTTATGTATATAAACAATGTTATATCTGTGTATATTACCAATACGTACTTGACAAAATAAATAAAATAAAAAATAAATAAAATAAAACCAGCAAATACCACCTCTGGCTGGCCCCAGAGTGGGGTGGGAATGGAGATTTTACAGTATCCTTCCCCTGCCACGCCCACCAAGCCACGCCCACAAAACCGGTAGGGAGAAATTTTGAATTTCACCCCTGGGTGTGGCTAACCTCTACCTTTTCTCCCCTCTCCAATCCAGCCCAGGATTGTGCAGTCTCTTAATCCTGACTTCGTTTGGGTAAAACTCTGTTTTGCCAGAAGTCCCACCTCCCCTTCTGCCGCCCCAGGTGCACATTCCATCACATTCTGCCAGGTGAGGCAAATCCACAGTCCTATGATTCTGTGATTGTGATCATGCAGTCCCACCCACATTTCTCTAAAGCCAGGAGATCCTTTTGCACAGAATCTTCCAGAGGTAAGGGATCTTCAAAGGTCAGGAGAAGCAATCCATCAGGGCCCATCACATTGCTTCTTTCCTTCAGTGAAGAGAAATGCAAGACCACCAAGATGTGAACCTCTTCACTGGCATCTCTGCCCACGGGTCTAAGTAGGTGCACGCAGGAACTCAAGGGTGGCATTTCACTTCACAAGAGAAAAGAGCCTCTTCAGGCTGTCTCCATGAGGCAAAATGGATTTTTTTTCCTGCTTCCTCTCCTCACTGAGCTGACAGACGATACTGAACAAGGAGAAGAACCATGGGTGGGCTTCAAAATTTTTAGCAAGGGGTTCTCTGCCCAGTTGCCAGGAGGGCATGGTCATAATGGGCGTGGCCTAGTTGGCCTTCTGCACCATGGTGGGGGGGCATTTTCCTCGAGCCTCCAGCAGGGCGAAAACAGCCTCCCCAGGCTCTGGAGGTCCTCTGGAGGCCGGAAACGGGCCCATTTCCAACCTTCCGAACTTCCGGTAGGCCTGTTTTTCACCCTTCCCGAGCCTCTGCGCACGCACAGCACTTACCTGCCTCAGAAACGGGCTGCATTGGGACTCCTGGGAGGGGAGGGGTGGGCAGGGCCAGCCATGAGTGGGATTTGGGGGTTCTCCAAACTGCACAGAATCTTAGCTAGAGATTCTCCCGAACCCCTGCGAACCCCCAGCAACCCAGTGGTGGGTTCCTGCCAGAGCTGTCTGGTGCATCGCTCCGGTAGGGAGCGGCCGATTGTGCAATTTGCACGCGACCGCACCGGAGCTGTTTTTGCCGGTCCATCGCGTGCGTCACCATCTTTTTCTGACAGTTTTTGGGTGATTTTGCTTCTGCGCATGAAATCTCGTGAGGGGATGTGCGCGCAAGAGAGATTTTGGCCCGATTTTGCTTCTGCGCATGCGCGGAAGCAAAATTGTGCCAAAGTCTCTCTCTCGTGCGCGTCCCCTCGCAAGATTTCAGCGCGGTTTTGCTTCTGCACATGCGCAGAAGCAAAATTGCATGAGGGGGTGCACGCGCATAGTGAGTGTGCGCACGCCCAAAATGTGGAGATGCCCGCGCAGCGCACCGGCATGGGTAAGTGAGCAACCCGCCCCTGCAGCAGCCCACCCCTGAAAAGAACCTCATCCAGGTAGATGGCCCTGATCTGCAAGCTATGTGCATCTGTCTCTGTTACTTTAACAATGAAATTAATTGTGCAGATTATCGAAGTAAAACATTTCTGTGTAATATGGCGCATTTCTGGCAAATTTCTCCCAGGTGCTTATTTGAGCAGCCTTAACAAAACCTAGGAGAGCCGTTAACTGCGCGATTGCTAAGTGAATCAAGACATTGTAACCTCAGAGGTAAATACGGCTGTAATTGGTATTGTTCGTGAATAACAAAGAGGAAACTCAGAGCTTGAAAGCACCTTTGGACACTCTAGAGCTGGCCAGCAAGATCAAGCCAGTTGCTTTTTTTTGTAAGGAATGTCAAATTGGGACGTGTTCCAAGACTTGCTGTCAACACCTCCTGAACGCTGAGTGACAGCCTGTTTCACTGTGCATTTGGTACGTTGCTCCCCCGTGGATTGCAGAAAAGGAAGGCAAGATCATTGAAAGGACATGTCGTTGATATTGCAGCTTTTTGGGATAAATTTTGATGGACAATCAGGAATACAGATACACATTTGTCGTTGTTTGTTGCAAAGTCAATGTCTGACCCATCGCGACCACATGGATAATGTTCCTCCAGGCCTTCCTGTCCTCTACCATCTTCTGGAGTCCATTTAAGCTCATGCCAACTGCTTCAGTGACTCCATGCAGCCACCTCATTCTCTGTTGTCCCCTTCTTCTTTTGCCCTCCATCGTTCCCAGCATTAGGCTCTTCTCCAGTGAGCCCTTCCTTCTCATTAGGTGGCCAAAGTATTTGAGTTTCATCTTCAGGATCTGGCCTTCTAAAGAGCAGTCAGAGTTGATCTCCTCTAGGACTGACCGGTTTGATCGCCTTGCAGTCCAAGGGACTTGCAGGAGTCTTCTCCAGCACCATAGTTCAAAGGCCTCAATTCTTTGGCGCTCAGCCTTTCTTACGGTTCAACTTTCACAGCCATACATTGCAACTGGGAGAACCATTGCCTTGACTATACACACTTTTGTTGGCAGGGTGATGTCTCTGTTTTTTAGAATGCTGTCTAGATTTGCCATGGCTTTCCTCCCCAGGAGCAAGCGTCTTTTAATTTCTTGGCTGCAGTCCCCATCTGCGGTGATCTTGGAGCCCAGGAAAGTAATATCTGTCACTACCTCCATTTCTTCCCCATCTATTTGCCAGGAATTGAGAGGGCCGGATGCCATGATCTTAGCTTTCATACACATTGATATGGGTTTTTACCCCTAGTTATGATCCTGTGATCTCTTGTTTCGGAGTGGGGACAGGGCGAGTAAATGGAGCTGAGCGTTTGCTAGTTGGATACTCTTCCTGATGCCTATGTGTAGTTCGCAGCAGATATTTTCTCTTTGCGCCCTGATAGAGAAACATTTGTCACTGCCTACAACCAAAATCTCAACCTTCCAAGTGGGAGGCAAGTGTCTTCAGCTCTCGAGACATACAGTATAAAAAAAAATCCTTCAGCTAATTAATGGTTTGCATCTCTGTTTTACTTGCTTCATTTGGAGAATACAGCTGTCCCTGTAGATGTGGTGAAGTACCTTAAGTATTACAAACACTATAGAGAACTGGTTCAGGAACCAGGTGATATCTGATAGAGTAGTCCTCACGTAACGACTGGTACTATTTTAAGTTACAATGGACCTCCCCAAAAGTTACTTATGACTCCACATAGAGTCATGTGATTGCATTTCAGGCACAGGGCAACCAGCTCCATTTATGACCGGTTGCATCATCCCACGGTCAAATGACCACAATCTGTGACTTCTTTGCTAGTTTCACGCAATAATGATGATGATGATGATGAGGAGAAGGAGGAGGAGGAGGAGGAGGAGGAGGAGGAGAATGTCACAATGTGAATGTTGTCAGTTGTGAGTCTATGCAGGGTGATGCACCCCTATCCTAAATATTATGGTACTTTCCAATACAAACAGAACACGTGATATGATGTTCTGCGCATGTCTACATTCCTATCCACCATTAATCACTTCTGTTATGCCTTCCGAACTGGAAGAACGTGTTGCATAGCAAAATGTAGTTTATTCAGGATTCATTGTTTTTATATTGTTTTGTACTAAAATAAATATTTTCTATTAGACATTTTAATCTCGGTTTTATTTCTAAGTATTTGAATTCCAAGCAAAAGATCCAATGTCGCCTCTACGGGGGAATTCTTCCCTTAACGGAGGAGGAGGAGGAGGAGGAGGAGGAGGAGGAGGAGGAGGAGGAGGAGGAGGAGGAGGAGGAGGAGGAGGAGAGGAGAGGAGGAGGAGGAGGAGGAGGAGGAGGAGGAAGAAGAAGAAGAAGAAGAAGAAGAAGAAGAAGAAGAAGAAGAAGAAGAAGAAGAAGAAGAAGAAGAAGAAGAAGAAGAAGAAGAAGAAGAAGAAGAAGAAGAAGAAGAAGAAGCAGCAGCAGCAGCCCATCCAGCAGAACGGGGTTCATTTAATCCATTTGTTTTGCTTACTTCATGGTTTGTTTAATAACTATGACGTCTTGCTTTACAACTGTTGTAAAAAAAAATCACACATGGTCACCCACTTAATGCTGGCAACATCTTGCTGCAGAAATTCTTGGATCAATTGTAGTTGTGAAGTTGAAGACTACCTATAATTAGAATTCAGATTGTCTGATTTTAGTTTATCATAATAATGTTGGGCAAAATAATGCTTTTTTTTTAAATAAACCAAGTATCATCTACTGAATTTATTTTCTCAAACTGCTGGAATATCTTGAACGATAGCCAATATGGTATACAATTAATGAGTCACATTAATTGATTGTATGGGCCCTGTAGTGTGGGTCATTCTAACAATATTTCCATCAAGATCCAATCATAGCCACTTGTAACTGCTAAGGGTGAGCTTTACATCCAAGAGGCATGTTTGGGAGATTATTATCAATTTTTCGTATAATGGGTCACAAGATATACAGACTATAGTATAAAAAATAATCCAGATATCACTCTTTTTATGTCTCTTATTGTCTAGTTTGGGACATTATATGATTGTTCCACTTACCTTCACCACCAGTTCACATCGCAATATTTCACACGTGTGAGCGCACGTCCCCTCCTGCGATTTCACTTCCGCGCATGCTCAGAAGCAGGAATTAGCCCAAAACACAGCTGAGGAGCTCATCAGCTGTGCTTCGGGCGAAGAAATAAAGGTCGATATTCACCCGCAGGCGGGCGGGCGGGCTCTTTTTCAAGCCGCGTAAGGGGGAAGATGCACAAAAAAGATGGTGGCGCGCACAGAACGGCACTGACAATGACGTCACCAGCGGGTCGCTACCGGTTTGGGCGATCCGGTCCAAACCGGGAGGAACCCACCCCTGATTATATGTAACATATACTTTTTACTCAACTTAGTACAGGTAGTCCTTGACTTACGACCACAATTGAGCTCAAAATTTATGTTGCTAAATGAGGCATTTGTTAAGTGACTTTTGCCCCATTTTGCAACCTTCCTTGCCATAGTTGTTAAGTGGATCACTGAGGTTGTTAAGTTAATAACACGGTTGTTGAGAAGAATTAATAACTCTCCTAGAAAAATGAAACATTTTGAGAAATAGTTAAAAAGGCAGGATAAGATATTTCCTCTGAAAGAGAAATACAAATCTTAAGGGAGACAGAAACTGCCCCCAAGCAGATATTAACTGAGGCCAGCTTTTAGGAATGCGGATTTGGTAATCCATTACTCCCTGAAGCAAGATCTGAACAAAGTGGGATTAACCCTCTACCCATCTAGCAGCAGAGCTCACCACATTGCACAATCTCCTAAGGACATTGCATCACCCTCCAAAGTTCAACCAAACTTAGCTCAGGCAACCTGCAGAGCCAGCTATGACCCCTACAACAGCCAATAGAATACATGTTCTTGCACAGGAACAGGAAGCTTAAGTTCAAAGCCCAAGAGAAGGTATAAAAACCCCTCACTCTCAACTTCATGTGGTCAGCTGCACCAAAACTACAAACATGTGCTTCTGCGTCATCAATACATGGGCCCTCTTTCCAATCGGCCTCCAGCCTCCATTTTGTCTCCAGTGCCTTTCTCCCGACTTGGAACAGGACCTGGATATTTCTTCCAACAGTTATAAGTGTGAAAAATGGTCATTTTTCAATGCCGTTGTAACCTCAGACAGTCACTAAACAAATAATTGTAATGCAAGGACTGCCTGTATATTCCCCATGTAATGTAATTGCAGTGTCCCCTGGTCGTGTGGTCACGTTTTGTGACCTTGTGACAATGGGGGAGCCAGATTCACTTAACAACCGTGTTGCTAACTTAACAACTGCAATGATTCACTGAAGAACTGTGGCAAGAGTAATGTAATGTAAACGACACAGTCTTTTCTTCCGAGAGATATTCTATTGCATCTGAAACATTCATCAAAACTGAAGCAGAAAGCACCAAAGAGTTTCCTTTATGGCAGGGTGTCATAAAGTCACCGCAATGTGACTCGCGGTGTCACATTGTCATCACGTGATGTATCGGGAGTGGGCGTGGCCAGTGCGTGACGCATCCGGCCCACAGGCCGCGAGTTTGACACCCCTGCTCTATGGATTCCATTCTCACATTACATCTTCTTGCATTGTACAATATTACAATGTGGGCAAATTGAATACCTCCAGACAAAATAGTAATGCATGTCTTTGGCTGAGAAGAATCAATAAATCATTCTTCTGCAGTTCTACACTCAACCTTCCCCTCCTTCACCTTGACCACAAGGGGGGGGGGGAATTCAAATTAATCACAGTTTAGCATGTCATCTGAATCCTGCACTGTGGTTAATCTTACAGAGGGGTCTTGAAAATAAGCCCGCTTCGTCAATTATGATTTGAAGCACACTGGTTTCTATTAATCATAGTTAAGCTTAAGCATCGTTTGACTGAGCTGAGGCAACACAAGCTGCAATTAATGTAAAAATGGAAATGAGAGCTAGGGGAAATGAGGGTTATTCCCATCAATCTTTTGCATTATATTGGAACTATCGCTATGAAATACTTTTAGGGAACGCGTTCTTAAATTGTGGGATTAGATTGCCCTGATGTGCCATTCTTAATAGGGACTGGGTTTCGAAAGTTAAACAGAATAATAATACGAACTTAATTCCAGGTAAGCTCAACAGAACTTACCGGCACAGTAAAATAAATTTACTAAGATACTTCTATCAAATCAAAATCTCCATTGCGATCATAGGCTAGCATAAGAAAAATAAAATGCAAACAATTAGCGACTTTACAAGCTAAAAATACAAAAGACACAAGGCTAAAAACTTACACATTTGTTAAATGAATCGCTGCAGTTGTTAAGTTAATAACACAGTTGTTAAGTGAATCTGGCTTCCCTGATGGCATAATAATAATAATAATAATAATAATAATAATAATAATAATAATAATAATAATAATAATAATAATAATAATAATAATAATAACAACAACAACAACAACAACAACAACAACAACAACAGAGTTGGAAGGGACCTTGGAGGTCTTCTAGTCCAACCCCTGCTTAGGCAGGAAACCCTACACCACTTCAGACAAATCTCTTCTAAAAACTTCCAGTGTTAGAGCATTCACAACTTCTGGAGGAAAGTTGTTTCACGGATTAATTGTTCGAACTGTCAGTAAATTTCTCCTTAGTTCTAAGTTGCTTCTCTCCTTGTTTAGTTTCCACC
>JALIGW010000006.1:6554591-6569591 GCA_023053685.1 Diadophis punctatus similis
TCTGGCTTTCGTGTTTATTTGTGCAGCTGAAACATGTTTCCACCTTTACATTTAGCACTTACAAATCCCTAATCGAGAGGTTATCACGCTAAACCCCATGAAGTCAGGGAGACTTAATTTAGTTGCAACTGAGTTGCAGCCAACTCAACAAGTCTGCTTAGCCCTATTGATTGCAAGTTTCCTTTTGCATGGTCTCATTCATTTTAAAAAAAAAGTTCATGATGGATTTGGCCCAAGTGTTACTGAAATACCTTAGTGATAGAGGACTTGCATAACAAGCATAATCATATAGTACAATCTAGCCTTGGGGAAGGAATTCTAATTTGCCTGTAATCTGGTTTCCTGGATGTATCCACGCATGATTTATCTTATTGTCACAACTGGATTCAGATGTGAATGCAAATTGCTGAAGGAGCAGTTTACCGGCTTAACTTGTTCCCATTAGAGAGGTGGATTTCATAATGAGTAATTGGGAAAACCAGTTTTCTGTGTGTGAAGGCGAGATACTGTCCCAAATGTATATATATATTTTTCTCTGCTTTGAAATTACAGATCTGAACATGCAGACGTTAACTGCTTTGCTAGGCGAGCGGTTCCCCAAGAAAAGCTTATGCATAAATGATGCAGAATTAATCATGCTTGCAGCCATGCTTAAAATGCTTAGGCTGCAGTTCTACATGTGAGCAGATTCCATAATCTATCAATGCGCAACCACATTACCGTATTTTTTGGAGTATAAGACACACCTTTTTCCCCAAAAAAGAGGGTGAAAACTTGGGTGCATCTTATACAATGAATGCAGCCCCACCCACCCAGCCACCCCCACCCTTTGGCCTCTGTCTTCCAGCAATTTACCTGTTTGCAGCAAAGAGGAAAGAGCCTGTAAAGCCAAGCAAGTCAGTAGCAGCTTCCCGACCTACAGCTGATTAGGTTTGCCACGTGGGAAAATGAAAGTGAAACTAACTGCAAAGAGGCAAATAGCTGGGAGAGACACGCAGATTTTTATTTTTTGCTGAACTGGATGGAAGGGGGTAAATGAATAACTATAAATGTCTGTAGAATGTTCAAATTATTAGACTTATTTTTTAAAGACTGCTTTATTATTGTTCTAGAGCTAGGGGTCTCCAACCTTGGCAACTTTAAGACTTGTGGACTTCAACTCCCAGAATTCAACAGCCAGCTTTGTTAGCTTTGCTGGCTGTGGAATTCTGGGAGTTGAAATCCACAAGTCTTAAAGTTGCCAAGGTTGGAGATCCTTGTAAATCTAGACAACTTAACAAAATAAAGAAGCTTTTTAAAATAAATGCTTGCTCTGAAGAGGCCCAGTGCTATTGCATCTTCTTTTAAATAATAGAGAATAATGTATACTTCCAGAAATTTTAATTAATTTTAACAGCTCTGTACAAGTATAGTATGAAATGTAACAGTATCCTGTTTAGTATTAGAGTTTAGTTACCTTGGAGTAGATCTGTTTAAATAATTGGGAAGAGTTAGTGTGATTACATTTAAGAAAACTTTCTGGCATAATGTACATTTCTCCAATTCTTTGCTATTTCTATGGGTCAGGCACACATGCACAGAAATACACAGCAAACAGTGTATATCATCTGTGCTGTTTGCTGTTTGGCAAATTGCTTGGCGGCAGAGGCCTTTTTTCCTTGTTTTCCTCCCCCAAAACTAAGGTGCGTCTTATACTTTGGTGCATCTTATACTCCGAAAAATACGGTATCTGTTTCATACGGTGGCTTTGCTTTTCTCGTACATTTTTCGTTTCAGAGCTTGGTTGAGTAGAATCTGCCATGTTGTCTAGAGCCGGGCAAACCTCTGATACTCCCCCATTATGAACCTATCAAGGATCCCTCATTCCAACCCTGAGTGTGAGAAATAAACCAAGGAAATCAACAGGAGTCCGAATGAACAATAAAAAGTGTTTATTCTTTTGCAAAAGGGCCCCCCACGAACGGAGAATTTTGAGTGCTCCGAATCAAGAGGCAGCATTGTCATGTGAGTACAGCATATAAATACAAAATCATGTTTTGGGCAAATAACAATCTTACTCCTCCCATTCTATTGTTCCACCCCCCTTATGTAACACCTTGGCATTCTATTCTGGTGATTTCCAGCTTGAAAATTCCCTAAAACTGTACATCAGTTGGGAGTTGGGCGGCATAGAAATCCATTAAATTAAATTAAATTAAATCATTTTTGACATCTGCACACTTCCTCTATCTAATGTCAGCACATCCCTGTCTCACACTCTCGCAGCATAAACATTTCCTCTCTCAGCATAAACATATCCTGTTTATGAGAACAGAGAAGCAGAAAGAAAGCTGACATGCAGAAAATACATTTTGGTTATACAATATAATATGTCATAAAGATGGCTGCTCATATTACATTTCTTATATTCCTACAAGAATAAGGTTCCATTTCTCACACTGAGCTACAAATATTCTCTTTTTTAGTTAGAATTCCTCCAATTTAATTCCCCCTCCCTCACAAACATCCATTGTTCAACAAAACTCAATGGCCAGGTATTATGTGGTTCTATCTGATATTCTTCTTTTCCCTCAGTTTCTTTTCAGATAATTATCCAGAGGTTCAGAGTCCGTTCCATATATTGTTTCCATCTCAACCAGCTAAAAAAAATGCAATTATGGCTGGATTTGTGGGTTGTCAACTCCACAAAATCCTTATCTTTGGAAGCTCTACCAGATCCTTAGTGCTTCTTCATTAAAGATTCCCCATGTTTATTTATTTATTTGTGAGATTTATATACCGCCTCACAGTGCAAGCACTCTCTAAGCAGTTTACACCAGTAAGCAATGTATATTTATATTGCCCCCAACAATCTGGGTCCTCATTTTACCTACCTCGGAAGGATGGAAGGCTGAGTCAACCTTGAGCTGGTGAGATTTGAACCGCTGACCTGCGGATCAGTGTCAGCTAAAGTGGCCTGCAGTACCTGCCTCTAACCGCTGCGCCACCTCGGCTCTACCTGAGTGTTCTACCTGAGTGTTTTTCAACCTTGGCAGCTTGAAGAGATGTGGACTTCAACTCCCAGAATTCCCCAGACAGCATAGGGAAGTCCATATCCCTTCAAGCTGCCAAGGTTGAGACACACTGTTCTACATATATTGTTCTGTGTTGACTAGAACTCCGTAGATGTTCAGGAATCTCATGAACTCTTATTCAAAATGTCTCTACATGCTCTTAGTATGGGACTATTTGAACAGAGGTGGTATGGTATTCACTTGCCTTCCCTACCGGTTCGCAAATGTGAGCACGTGCGTGACCTACCGCACATACGCTTTGCCCACACGTGCGGCTTGCACGCATGCACGTGGCTTCAAAACATGCCTAAATAGGACTATGGTTTTTTTCAGGGGTGGGTTCTAACTTACCTCGCTGCCAGTTCGCTTCCTCCCGCGTCACATGGGCGTGCCTCGTGGGTGCGCATGTGCAGTACTGAAAAATTAAAAAAAAATTTAAAAGCTAAAAACAAGATGGTGACTGCATGTACAGCTTCTGCACATCCTCAGAAGAAAAAAATTCAAAAAAAATTTCAAAAAAAAAGATGCGCTACCCACGGACTGGCACCGACCAAACTGGGTTGGTGATGTCATCGTGACATCACCAGCAGGTCACTACCAGTTCGGACGAACCGGTCCAAACCGGGAGGAACCCACCCCTGTTTTGTTTCCTAATGCCACATCAAATAATTAGCATCCAAAATACATGTCCTTTTAACTCCCTGCTCAATAAGATTACATAGGTTAATCAAATAAATCTTCAGTGGATTATCCGTTTTATTAAATCAACCCTAAGAGAGGAAATATGTTTGTATGCTAGATGTTGATGTCCAATGGTTTTCTATGTAGCCACACAGAAAAGGCCTGGGTGCCAACACTGATCATTGTCAAAGTGTTCTGTCTCAGATTAAATATTGTAGCAGCTACTTGCAGGCAACAAGACTATAAAACTAGGAAAGTTAGAACTGTCTCCTTCAGATATGCAAGCAATTTACTCTTGCCCTTTTCCCAAGCATGCAACTGAAGGAAAGCTAATTTTGAATGTAACTTTTCATTATTAAATATTAACCGTTTGTCTTTGTTGCAAACGGTTAATATTGCAGTTGGAGCCCAAAACATCTCATTTTTTTTTCTTTTTAGTTATATGCCTTTCAATTCCCTCTATAGTCTCCGATGCTTAAAATATTCTCTTCTGCCTTCCAGTTCTCTTCTTTTACCTGTCCATCAACACTCTCCACTACAAGTTCAAGTATATATATTTTTTCGTGTCTCTCTTCCCATTTTCTCTAAACAACAAAAAAAAACTTACCGGAATATGTTTGGTTTGATGCTTTCATGGCCGAAAGAAGAGTTGGGACTTTAATGGCTTTAATAACATTTTCAGCCAATGTTCCAAAATGAAGTTATCTTTTCCACAAAGTTACATTAGAACAATGTGAATATCTTTTTTAAAAAAAACAACAAATGGTTTTTTTCCTACATCATTATAGCTGGTAGAAGCTTATAAAATGCATACTTATTTCCAGGGTTTAGTTTGTTTGCATTCTACATTTATGACTAGAATGTGGGAGGGAAAATTGAAGGCTTCAGCAGCAGTGGAGTTAGGGGAGAGATACTTCCAAGAAAGATATATCATATCAGCAAGCACATCTGATATATTGAGGACATTGTGTTGGATGGGAAAATGGCAGCATATTTACGGACATGGGCATTTAGATATCTGAATCCTGGATTCACCAGCGTGCCTACCATCCCTGTCAGGGGTGAAATGGTCCCGGTTTGAGTAGGCCGGTCGGTCGTCGTAGAGCTGGTAGCGATCGCAGTGCGAGGCTTCGCCCACCCACCCGGATGCCGCCATTTGTGTTCTTTTACCCTCTGCGCATGCGCAAAGCATTCTGTGTGTGTGTGTGTGTGTGTGTGTGTGTGTGTGTGTGTGTGTGTGTGTGTGTGTGTATGTGTGTGTGTGTGATGAGAAAGCTGTGATGCTTTCTCCCATATTTGGGTACACCAGGATAATACGACAAAAAACATGTGTGTGTGTGTGTGTGTGTGTGTGTGTGTGTGTGTGTGTGAGTGTGTGTGTGTGTGTGTGTTGCTCAGGGAGGGGTAGCACTTCTGGTGTAGGGGCATGTCATGTCCTTTTACGGCAGCTCATTCTAGGGCAGCTGTTAGGGCAGCTCGTTCACCTTTGGTCCCCCACCTGTCACTCAGTTCTCACCTGTGGCTCCTAGCAGCTGTAGCATGCGCAGTGGCCACACCCTGGGCAACAGCTTCGACAGGCTGGCCAAACCAGGTTGAGAGTAGCCGTTGGGTCACCGACCTTTGGTGAGAAACGGACTTGTCTATCCTGAGCATGTGAAGACAGATTCCGGTGGACTGAGCGGATGAAATCTACTAGAATAGGACAACGGTCATGAAGGCGGTCTCTGCAAGCGATGTGGTACACTAAGAGCACAGCAAGACACGAAAGATGCCCTAGTCAACCACTGCGCCCAGCCCATCTCCAACTGTCTCGACTCTTGTCCTGCTATTTGGAGCAAGATGGAATCTGGGAAGAGAGTGAGGCTGACTATGCGCACCTCTCCCTCACTTTAATCCAATTCACGTGCAAGTCTTGACATCCCCCGATGTCAAGGTCCTCTTCGAACACGATGGACGAACATCATATATATGCAGATATATGTAAGACATTTTTTACTGATAATGAAAATGAAGGGAGACTAGTATAGATCTATTTCAAGCTATTTAGCTCTCATCAGCTATACCATTTCATACAATTGGCAGTCCAATCTCTTCTTTTAAGAAACGCCAGTGATGGAACACGCACAAGTTTTGAAAGCAACCCATTCAGTGGTGGGTTCCTAGCAGTGCGGTCCACTCAATACCACCCTTAGTGGTCCGCTGGTGATGTCACAGTATTGGTGCAGTTGGTTGCCGGTGCATGGCCGCCACCATTTTTTTAAATTTTTTTTTTACATTTTTAAAAAAATATTCTTCTGTGCATGCCCAGAAGCCGAGCTTCCGGCACTGCGCATGCACTGCCTTCCTACCCCACAGTGAGTCCAAGCAGGGGAGGATGGCTGAGGGAGTGCGTGAGATGCTGAAAGAACGGGCGGCAGGAGCTATCTCCATTCCCCTTCCTTCAGCAATCCAAGAAGCTACGAACGTGCGGTGATGATCCTAGGCATTTTTGCACATTTGAGGCTTCTCGAACTGCTGAGGGGAGAGGGAATGGGTGGCAGGACCTATCTCAGTTCCCCTCCCTTCAGCAGTCCGGGAAGCCATGAACGCATGGTGATAATCCCAGGCATTTTTGCATATTCGAGGCTTCTCGAGCTGCTGAGGGGAGGGGAATGGGCGGCAGCAGCCTAGGATCATTGAATGGGGAGAAGCATTCAGGCCGGATGGAGCCTCCTAGAAGAACTGCTGCCACGGTCTTGCTGCTCCCGCTGCGGGGAGCTGCGTTGGGATGGGCAATGCCCCCCGCTTCTCCGGCCGCTGCCAAGCTCCCCACCCGGTCGCATGGCTGGCAAGCCACACCCACAAAATAAGCCATGCCCATAGAGTGGTAGTAAAAAAAATAGGAACCCACCCCTAAACCCTGGTTAATTGTTCTAACTGTCTGGAAATCTCTCCTTCATTCTAGGTTGGATCTTTTTCTGTGTCAGGAAACCCTTTGCTCATTGGAAGAAGCTCATTGTAGAGCGCATATAGTTAAGGATGAACCCAACCTGATAAAAATCCATTGTGTTTTGTGCTCTAACTTGAGTTTCTGAAATAGTCACAAATGCAACTGTCCTCAAACAAAGTGGGCAAGCAGATGTAATTTATTGTAGGCTGCTTTTTGCCTTCATTCTGCCAGGGGAAAAGGAAACAATTACCTGCAGCCAGTCAAGCGGTGATAATTCTTAATTACCTTGCAGATTCTTTAAAACATTGTTCTGCTTAGGACTATTAGAACTCACTTAGCTGTAGTTCCAGCTTTCATTTCTCTCACAAATTTGGTGTGTCCCCCATTAATTGTAACCCACACGAAGGGAGCGTAGCCATTAACACTGCCAAGATCCTGATTCAATTTGCTGCTAAATTTTACAATGGGTAGCTGGAGAGCAATAGAAGCTGTGACAGAATCCCCTGTAGAAACAACATAAATTACCGGTTCAAAAAGGCTCTTCCTAGGAAATTATTCCTTTTTCCTAAATTTGGGGCTGAAGAATGAGAGACCGGATGTTACAGAATGTGGTAATCCTCTCAGCTCTGAAGATAGAGTTCCATCGTTTATTATTTTATTAATGGTTCTTATAGGCCAGTGATGGCGAACCTTTTTTCCCTCGGGTGCCGAAAGCGCATGTGCGTACGCTGTCACGCACGTGCGAGTGCCCATACCCATAATTCAATGCTTGGGGAGGGCGAAAATGGCCGCCCCCGCCCTCACAGAGGCCCTCTGGAGGCCAGAAACAGCCCATTTCCCAACTTCCGGTGGGCCCGGCAGGCCCGTTTTTCATCCTCCCCAGGCTCCAGAGGCTTCCCTGGAGCCTGGGGAAGGCGAAAACGCCCCCCTAGCCCCCCAGAGGCCCTCCGGAAACCTAAAATGCCCTCCAAGAGCCTCCGCGTGAGCCAAAAATCAGCTGGCCAGTGCACACATGCACGCTGGAGCTGAACTAGGGCAACAGCTCGCGTGCTGGCAGATATGGCTCCACGTGCCACCTATGGCACGCGTGCCATAGGTTCGCCATCACTGTTATAGGCCGCCCAACTCCCATGGGACTCAGGGCAGCGTCATCATGCCTTATGCATAAGAGTAACGATTTCACGCCTTCAAATAAGGGGATTTTATTTGTTTGTTTGGTATTGTAGGAAGTTAGCACCCAACCCTCTCCTAGGAAAATGAGATATTTTAGGAAATATTATAAGGGCAGAATATTTCCCCTAAAAGGGAGGCAGAAACTCAGCCCCCCCCACCTTTGTCAATGGGCCATTAAGGCCTGGGCCAGTCTATTCTATATAACAAAGATCTGCCTCCTTCAGGCAGAGCCAGAGTAGGAATTGCTCAAAACCCTTTCATTACATCATCACCCAGCAAGAGTCAACCAAGCCTGGGACTCAAAAGACAACCTACAAAGTTACCCCTGCATGGCCCCATGGGAGTCTGACAACCAATCATGGTTGTCAGGAAAATTGGAAGTTACCTCTTTCTCTATCTACCTATAGTATCTATCTACCTATAGTATCTATCTATCTATCTATCTATCTATCTATCTATCTATCTATCTATCTATCTATCTATCTATCTATCTATCTATCATCTATCTATCTATCATCATTTATCACCTCTCTTTATCTATCTATCTATCTATCTATCTATCTATCTATCTATCTATCTATCTATCTATCTATCTATCTATCTATCTATCTATCTATCTATCTATCTATCTTACCTCTATCATCATTTATCTATCTATCTATCTATCTATCCATCCATCCATTCATCCATCCATTCATCCATCCATCTATCATCTATCTACCTATCCATCATCTATCTATCTATCTATCTATCTATCTATCTATCTATCTATCTATCTATCTATCTATCTATCTATCTATCATCTGTTTTGTTCTATTTTCTTTTTGTCTTTATCTTATCTTTTCTTCTTTTTACATCTACTGTACTTGTTTTTCCTTTTCTTAGAATGTATTTATTATCTATGTAAAATCCCTTAATAAAAGCTGTTTTAAGGGGAGAAAAACACCTTGAGATACATGCCAGTAAAAGATCACATGGGAAAATTAAAAGTACTGCATATGTTATAACCAATTAATGGAACAGTGAATTGTATAAGAAGCTCTTGATATATTGGTGGTTTCCTTTAAAACCCTTTATGACTTAGGACCAGGTTACTTATGGAATCGTCTTTCCCTAATGGTGTCTCCTGTGAGATCTGGCAGGAAAGCCATTTTCCAGGCCCATCCAGAAGGTAGTGGAAAGTTCTAGAGCGATTTTAGCCAAAATGTCAGTTAAGGTAGAGGGTGCACGATACCCTATGGAGCCAAGACACATCAAATTAGACAGTTTTGTCCTGGCACATTATCTTGTAAAGGATAATTCCCTATAGGACATCACAGAGGTATTCGTGTTTCATTAAGTAACTATTTATTTCACTATGAGGTAATTGTTATCTGTCAAACTCCTACAGCTATGTGTGATGGTGATTCTGCTGACAGAACAGAAACAGCCTTAGATGCATTGGGTTGTAGCTGAAAAAAAGATTATATACTCAAAACGTACAAGAGCTGGATAGCAAATGCTCTGAATATGCTAGGATCTGTGCATCCTCAGCAACTTTTGACACACAGCTTCAAGGTGTGACAACTGCCAATACTGGGATTCAGCAGTTGATTGATATTAACAGTTGGGATCTGCCAACTTTGTCTGAGACAATTACTGCAAACTCTCTGGGATTCAGTGGAGAATTTAATTTGGCAAACCGAGCCTAGTTTACAAACTAGATCTTCATGTCCAGTTTCAAAAGCCTTAGTCACATCAGGTGACCACAGCTGGCTGATCTTGTCAGGCTCAAAACATATACAGGATTGGGCTATTATTGGATTATACTGTATGTCAACAATACTGTAAGAAAACGAAGTGATATTTAGAGGCGTACATCTCACCGGCTCAAGGTTGACTCAGCCTTCCATCCTTCTGAGGTCAGTAAAATGAGGACCCAGATTCTATTCTATTCTATTCTATTCTATTCTATTCTATTCTATTCTATTCTATTCTATTCTATTCTATTCTATTCTATTCTATTCTATTCTATTCTATTCTATTCTATTCTATCCATATCCATATCCATATAGTGTGTGTGTGTGTGTGTGTGTGTGTGTGTGTGTGTGTGTGTGTGTGTGTGTGTGTGTAGCACAGATCTAGCATAGAAGTTGACCATGTGTTGTTATATATATATATATATATATATATATATATATATATATATATATATATATATATATATATATATATATATATATACATATATACATATATATATACATATACATATACATATACATATACATATGTATATGTATATGTATATGTATATGTATATGTATATGTATATGTATATGTATATGTATATGTATATGTATATGTATATATGTACATGTACATGTACATGTATATATCTATGAGAAGCACAGATCTAGCATAGGAGTTGACAATGCGTTGTGAAATGCATTTCCTTAATGCGCTGGTCTCCGCTCCGCTTTGCTGAAGGCGCAGTTTTCCCAGCTGCAGTCAGAACAAATTGATGAGGGTTCATATAAGTTATTGTAAAAATGCCCCTTCAAGTATTTGGATTGCTGGCCAAGCAATTCTTTCTTCCGCCCAGCATCCGTCATAGGGTACTTTTGCTTTTATAAATTTCTATTTTTACCCGTTTTTTTAAGAACTGCCTGTCCTAGAAAATGCCATGCATCAGAGCTCAAGTGAGATTTTAAAAAGAAAAAAAAAGGAAGGAAGGAAGAAAGAAAGAAAGAAAATCCTCGTATTAACTATAACAGCAGTAATGTTCAGTTTACCATAAAACTCTGCAAATTGTCAGATGTTATCAACTTGCATCGGGCTGGTCGTGCGCCATTGTTACTGGGTCACAAAACTGAGATGTTTCTCGGTACAAAACGACCATTATTGACCCAGAAATAACACAGCTTTGGATGCAAGGCTGATAGTTTTGCTCAGGAAAGACCAAGACAAAGAAAAAAAGTTGTTTGAAAATCAATGACTCAAAGGTAAGAGTTTGACAGTATTGTCTAAGATGGTAGGCAAGACCATCTCAACAATTTACTTAGCAAAAATGTCCAGGCTTGGAAATAAATCAGGATAAACTGTGGGCAATTTGGGGAAAGATGAAGACCTAGGTGCATACATGGGTACATTTCACATCAAGTCGTATCCCTCACGGCTCTTTATTTCCATGTTCCTCATATAAAATGTCCATGGAGAGTCTCAATCATCTGGACCATGGTTGTCCAAAGAAGTTTTTTATCCCCAAAAGGCAAGTAGACTTTCTTGTTTTCTTTTCTTTGAAATATTTTGCTTCTCATGCAAGAAGCTTCTTCAGTTCTCCCTCGGGCCGTGGGAGCCGGCAACCGCAAAGAATAGCGATAGCACTTAGACTTATATACCGCTTCATAGTGCTTTACAGCCCTCTCTAAGCGGTTTACAGAGTTCAGCATTTTGCCCCCAACAATCTGGGTCCTCATTTTACCCACCTCGGAAGGATGGAAGGCTGAGTCAACCTTGAGCCTAGTGAGATTTGAACAGCTGAACTGCTGAACTAGCAGTCAGCCTGCAGTCGCAGCATTTAACCACTGCACCACTTCAGCTCTTAAAGAAGCGGACTGTGCGCCGAGTGTAACGCCCAGTACCGTTGCAGTCTCGAGACCAGATGGTAGCTTTAAGGCGAGTCGAGGAGGCTCGTGTTAGGAAGGACAAGGCAGAGAGCCGTTGCTGGCAATTAGCGGCAAAGGGTGGCTCCGTATGTGTGCCAGGCAGTAGAGCCGCATCGGAAACTGCAACCCGAAGGTTATGTGTCAGCATGACACTGATCCGCTTCTTCCCGCTGCTACATTTAACCTGAGGGTGGGGTGGGGGGTGAGCAGAGGTTATAACTGCCGCCGAAAAACTAATGGCCCAAGCGAGTAAGGCGCCATGTGAGCCTTCAAAACAGTGCCAAGATGGACGTCGGGGGAACTGTCAGATACCTCAGAGGGCGGCAACGGCCTTCGCGCCCATGTGATGAGACAGCCGGCCGATCGGCAGATAAGGTTATTGCCCGAGAGTCGTACCCTCAGAAACCGCTCTATTATTTTTCATTCCTCTGCAGGAGTTTTATGTGCCGGCCCGGCTATCGGGGCACTAGGCCCAGCCGGAGGGAAGGGAACACTGGCCGCTCAAACACTAGACTTCTGCGGCTTGAAGTCCTCATGACAGAAGTCCTCACGAACAGAGTCATCCCTCCCTGTAAGCGGTTATTAAATTAGAAGCATAGCAGGCCCAAGTAGTTACAGGTGCCAATATAAGGCAAAGGGCCATATTGTTAAGCTCAACAGCCGGAATGGGAGAGCGAGGCTCTTCAATTTTAATGTCATCAGCTGGAGATCCGGCAAGCGGCTAGGCCAAAGCCTTTTAGCCGCCCTCAACCCAGGAATCAAGACCGTTGTTACTGGGGAGGAACTCACTGCAGGCACCTTGATCGATGCGAAGAATTCACCTCAGATAGTCTAGATGATTGTATTACCTTCCAGGATGGGAGCAGAAGGCAGGTGTCCTTTAATGGCTAAGGACTGAGTAAAAGAGGGGGTAGCGAGGCTTAAGGAAAGTTTTATTATTTCAGACTCAGTCCTGATTGGCTAGAGGGCAGGTTTAACCCATTCTTGGAGGTTAGCTCCACCCACTATGGAGAAAGATATGAATAAAAGGGGACATCAGGACAGGGACAGTAGGCACGATGGTGCGCTTATGCACGCCTCTTACAAACCTCTTAGGAATGGGGTGAGGTCAACAGTAGACAGTCTAAGGTTAAAGTTTCTCTCCTCCCTTCTTGTTGAACAATACCATTTGTTGGTCTTGAGACTACACAACCCTGATCTATATCTTAAGTAAGATGCCAAAAATGAGCATCACCACGTAATTCAAGACATTTTCAGCTTGAAATTGTTTTGTTCCAGGCTGGTATTCATTTGTCTCAAAGGAGGGAGGGGGGAAACCGACTTACGTTTACTCTCATCAACTAATCGATGTGTGGTGGCTAATCAATTTTTTTAGAAAGTCAGAAGCAGTAATATGCTGAAACAATACAATTCAAAATGGGTTAAGAAGCACATAGTGCCAGAGCTACTGTATCTAAACCGCCATCAAAAATTCAGAAAATTAACCCTTCTTTAAATGTGTCTGTATTTTTGAAACCAATATATAGTTGCCTAAGCCTATTTTAAAAAGGTCATAATTTTCTGGCATGGGAAGAAATATCCATCTGGTTCAGTTCCAAGTCGGGAGAAAGACACTGGAAACATGGAGGCTGATTGGAAAGATGGTTTAATGATGAAGCAGAACCACCAAGCACATGGTTCTGGGGCAGCTGACCACATGGAGTTGAGAGTGGGTGGCTTTTATGCCTTCTCTTGGGCTTTGCACTTGAGCTTCCTGTTCCTGTGCAAGAACATGTAATCTATTGGCTGTTGTAGGGGTCATAGCTGGCTCTGTAGGTTGTCTGAGCTCCCAGGTTTGGTTGAAGTTTGGACTGCTGATGCAATGAAGGGGCGTTGGGCAATTGCTATTGTAACTGAGTGCTAATCCTACCTTTGTTATGAACTTGCTGCAGGGAATGTTTTGCCTATGAATAGAGCTACCTAGATACTTGGCTTCTTTCAATAAGCTCTTTATCTCTTAAGTGCTGACACCTGCTGAAGGCTATTAAGAAAGCTGGGGGCTGCTTTAAAAAAACATGTTGCTCCATTTCTCATCCAGGGAAATATAATATTCTACCTTTTTAATATTTCTCAAAATATTTCATTCTTCTAAGAGAGCAGAGGTGGGTTCCTCCCAGTTCAGGCCGGTTCTATGGAACTGGTAGTAACTTGGTGGTCTGGGTTGCTAGAACCAGCAGTGACCCAGGCCTGCCATGCCCCCGAACCAGCTCTCTTGTTTTTTGCTTCTGCACATGCACAGAAGCTGGGTTTTTGGGGGTTTTTTTAGCACTGCGCATGCACGCACCTGTGCAGCGTGCCCATGCGGCGCGCCCATGCAGCGCAACCATGCAGCAATGCGCCCGCACAGCACTTAAAGGAGCAAACTGGCAGTAAAGAAACCAAGAACCCACCCCTGTAGGAGAGGTGTAGGTGCTAACTTTCTACACTGGTGTTCAAAGGACTCTCTGCTAGATCTTCAGACTGCAAGACTACAGCATTATGATGGTTGCTGGAGTTATATGCAGTCATCTGGAGACCTGCTAGGTCAGGAGGCTGTGAGTTTGATCCTAGGTAGAGGCAGATATTTCTCTCTCTGGGCACAATCTGTTAAACAAAACTCTGCTAAACAAAACTCTGCATTAGCGACAGGAAGGGCATCCGGCCATTAAATCACACTGCTAGCTCCATTCAGTTGCCCAGACTCCAACCCGCAAGGGATTATGGGGTCGTTAAAAGATGATGGTGATGATCTGGAGACCTGCTAGGTGGACCCAGTGTTAGACCCTGTATTCATTCCTTATCAAATGGCTTCCAAGCAACAGAGCTTGGATTGTCTGCTTTAATGTGAATGGCTACCCATTGGTCTCCGGGTGCAATTCAAGGTAATAGCAATAGAAATAGCACTTAGACTTATATACCGTTTCATAGTGCTTTACAGCCCTCTCTAAGCGGTTTACAGAGTTCAGCATATTGCCCCCAGCAATCTGGGTCCTCATTTTACCCACCTCAGAAGGATGGAAGGCTGAGTCAACCTTGAGCCGGTGAGATTTGAACACCTGAACTGCTGAACTAGCAGTAGCCTGCAGTGCTGCATTTAACCACTGCGCCACTGCGCCACTGTGTTGGTGATTACCTTTAAAGCCCTATATGGTGCAGAGCCAGAGTACCTTCGGGACCGTCTCCTACCATACGACCGGTTAGATCACACAGGGTTGGCCTGCTACAGGTTCCGTCGGCTAGACAATGTCGGCTGGCAGGCCCGCGGGCGAGAACCTTCTCTGTGGTGGCTCCTACTTTGTGGAATCAGCTACCCCCCGAGATCCGGACTATCCCCACCCTATTGGCCTTCAGGAAAGCTGTGAAAACCTGACTTTTCCAGCTAGCCTGGGCCTAATGGATAATAGATGTAGGCCCATGGGTGTTTGTATGACTGAGTGTTTTTTTTAATGTTTTTATTGTGTTTTTTAACCCTGTTTTTTTAACTGTTTTATATTGATAT
>JALIGW010000006.1:6574591-6587091 GCA_023053685.1 Diadophis punctatus similis
CGGAGGACATAGAGCCGCTCATGGTGCAGCAGTACCAGCCCATGTGCCTGGCACCGGAGACAGCTAGTGATGAAGACTCGGTGCCAGAGCAGGACGATCCCCCAGGACCTTCTGCACCTGCGCAGCAGAGTGAATCATCAGGAGATGAAGAGCCTCTGCTGGATGCTAGAGCTCGTAGAGCAGCCAGAAGACATGACTGGCTGAGTAAGCATAGGTCTACTCGGAGGTAGCACTGAGGGTTAATTGGGCCACGCCCTTCAGTCCCTATATTAGGCCGGCACAATCAGCACTCAGTGCTGAGAACAACACGTCAATGATCTGCAGCACATTCATAGTTTTGTTTGCATCTGGAGTCCGGCTCGGAAAACTTGTATTTGGAGAAAGCAGCTTCTGAAAGGCTTATTCCGGGAAGCCAGCCAACTTGTAAGATAAGAAGAGACTTACTGAGTATTGTTTTGAACATTTGAACGTTTGATATTTAACCCTCAAAGAACCAAAGGAACATTATTCCCCGAGACTTTACTATTGTGTTGTTTATGGACTTTTAAAACCCCTGAGCTTTTGCTAAGAAACCTCAT
This sequence comes from Diadophis punctatus similis, assembly GCA_023053685.1. Classification (NCBI taxonomy): domain Eukaryota; kingdom Metazoa; phylum Chordata; class Lepidosauria; order Squamata; family Dipsadidae; genus Diadophis; species Diadophis punctatus. The sequence continues at coordinate 6,575,170 of JALIGW010000006.1, forward strand.
TAGTAAAAGGACCCTTTTTGTTTGAATAACAAATGGTTGTGTGTGTGTGTGTTTCTGGGGGTTGCGGTGCTGGGTCACAACAGTAAGCATCAAATTGGCAAAGTCTGTTGTAATTCCGGATCTGACACAAACCGGAATTCCGCCACATAATATTGTAAATTAGAAACGTCCCTCAAAAGTCACATTCTCCAACAAACACTCAATCCACATTTCCCGCTGTCTTCAAATTCCACCTTCCATTCTCACCAGGAGCAGCCTCTGTTCCCACGGGAAAGAAGATCACCTACTAGCCAAAACAATCCTCACTATCTATTCACTCCTTCCTCCCACCTTAAGAATGTGGTGAGTCTGGAAAAAAAAGCCCCTTACGTAGTAAAGGGAAAGAAAAGGAATAAATGAGCATAATAGAGAGCTAAATAAAATGGCTACACATATGTCAAATTAGGGCTCGACACACAGATGGAAGAGTTACGTCTCCAGAAAGAAGGTTCTTCCTCTTAACAGCTCTCTTTTTGGTTGCTTTTGTGTGTGTGTGCGCCTTCAACTCAATGTTTTGACTCCTGGGGGCTACCTTGACAAGCTCATGAAGTTTTCTTGGCAGGAGTTCAGAAGTGGTAATGCTGCTTCCCAGGGCTGAAAAAGAATGACTAGCCTAGTGGTTCTCAACCTTCCTAATGCCGCCCCCCATACCCTGCCCCCGCGCCCCCACCACGCCCGCCACCACGACCCCCACCCGCCGCCGCCATTTGGGTTCTTTTACCCTCTGCGCATGCGCAAAGCATTCTGCGCATGCGCAGAGGGTAAAAGAACCCAAATGGCGGCGTCCGGGCAAAGTCTCCCTACCTCTGTGAAAGGGTCATTCGACCCCCCAAAGGGGTCGCGACCCCCCGGTTGAGAACCGCTGGACTAGCCCAAGGTACTCAGCTGGCTTTGTGGCTCAGGTGGAAGTAGAAGTTCATTGTCTCTTGGATACTAGTCTGGTACCTTAACTACTAGGCCAAACTGTCTTTCCTAATAGCTCTTACAGTCAAAAAATTACTTCCAACCACTGCTTTATGGCTTAAGTTGTAGATCAATAGGCAATGACTTTACCCACCCTTCCCTGTGACAGCTCTTCAAGCATCAAGTCTCCTCATCGTTCCTATCACCCATCTCCTCCCACTTATGGCTGTATGGCTGTAAATTGTTGCTTGTATCCTTAGGATTTTTATTAATATTGATTGTTTCCTGATTGCTTATTTGCACCCTATGACAATCATTAAGTGTTTTACCTTATGATTCTTGACGAATGTATCTTTTCTTTTATGGACACTGAGAGCATATGCACCAAAGACAAATTCCTTGTGTGTCCAATCACACTTGGCCAATAAATAATTCTATTCTATTCTATTCTATTCTATTCTATTCTATTCTATTCTATTCTATTCTATTCTATTCTATTCTATTCATTCTTCATTCTATTCTATTCTATTCTATTCTATTCTATTCTATTCTATTCTATTCTATTCTATTCTATTCATTCTTCATTCTATTCTATTCTATTCTATTCTATTCTATTCTATTCTATTCTATTCTATTCTATTCTATTCTATTTTATTCTATTCTCCATTAGTCCTATTCTATTCTATTCTATTCTATTCTATTCTATTCTATTCTATTCTATTCTATTTTATTCTATTCTCCATTAGTCCTATTCTATTCTATTCTATTCTATTCTATTCTATTCTATTCTATTCTATTCTATTCTATTCTATTCTATTCCTGTTCTCATTCCTGTTCTCATTCCTATTCTATTCTATTCTATTCTCCATTAGTCCTATTCTATTCTATTCTATTCTATTCTATTCTATTCTATTCTATTCTATTCTATTCTATTCTATTCCTGTTCTCATTCCTGTTCTCATTCCTATTCTATTCTATTCTATTCTCCATTAGTCCTATTCTATTCTATTCTATTCTATTCTATTCTATTCTATTCTATTCTATTCTATTCTATTCTATTCTATTCTATTCTATTCTATTCTATTCTATTCTCCATTAGTCCTATTCTATTCTATTCTATTCTCCATTAGTCCTATTCTATTCTATTCTATTCTATTCTATTCTATTCTATTCTATTCTATTCTATTCTATTCTATTCTATTCTATTCTATTCTATTCTATTCTATTCTCCATTAGTCCTATTCTATTCTATTCTATTCTATTCTATTCTATTCTATTCTATTCTATTCTATTCTATTCTATTCGAAAACTCCATAGCTTTTTTTTCCTCCTCTGCATCGTCTCTCCTTAGCCATCTCTTCTTCAAGCCAGTCCCTTTAACCATTCTTTGTATGCATGATTTACGTTCTTCTACATCTACATTCTTCACCACCTTTCTTGCTCTTCCTCGCACATTTTCCCAGTTCCTCTGAATTCTTCTTGTATTGTGGTATCCAGAACTGGACACATTTTTCCAGGTATCCAGAACCGGACACATTATTCCAGTATTCCAAGGTCTGAACAGCGCAGAATAGAACTAGCACTTCCCAAGACTGCAAAGCTGTACTTCTATATACGCAGCCTGTTTACATTAACTTTTTGGACAGCTGAAGCACATAGCTGGCTCACAGTTAATCGCTGAGCTATCCGAATATCCAGACCCTTCTTGTAAATGTCAACCCAAGTACCATCTATTTTGTACCGATTACTGGTCTTTCCTACCTAAGTGCCAAAACCTACATTTCTTGCATTTTGTTGAAATCTGTTAAGATCCTTTGGAATCCTGACCCCAAATTGTGTCTGCAGACGTAATGAGTTTATCCCATCTGTCATTTATGAAACTGTTGAAGTATCATATATACTGTTTTGATGGTCTGGAGGAAATAGAGGACGTAACTCCACAAGCAAATAAATATAATCACCACCTTGTGTGTTTTTATTCATTATGGGTCAGATGAAAGAAGTTGCACTCGATCAAAGCAAAAATATGTTTTCTGGGCCTATTTTGCTGCAATGATGACAACTCGGGGCAACTTAAAAATGAAATACTCTAAATAGAATATTAACAGTATTGTCATCTACTCTTTGCTGTTTATATAGACATTAAGATCATTTAATCGTATCATTTATTACATTTTGGCTGAACATGTTGAAGTGTAATTACCTTACTCTTAAGATGTCGTTTGCAAATTATTATTTTTACAAATAACTCAAGGTGGCAAATATATCCGTCACTGGAGGCTTTTAAGAAGAGACTGGAGAGCCATTTGTCAGAAATAGTACACCGTATTTTTCGGAGTATAAGACGCACCTTTTTCCTCCCTAAAAGAGGCTGAAAATTTGGGTGTGTCTTATACTTCGAATGTAGCTTTTTCGAAGCTTTTTTTTTCAGCCCTAACGAGGTGCTAACGATCTTCCTGGCTTGCAGCATTTTTTTAAATTCCTACTCCCTCCGAAGCAGTTTTTCCTGCCCTAAGTCTTTGCAGGCTTGTTTTCATTCCTACTCCCTCTGAAAAAGGCTTTTTCAGCCCTAACCAAAGGATAAAATAATGTGCTGAAGCTGAAAAAACTAAGGATGCTAGCCAGATGAATACCTGGTAGGTAGATTTTCCCCCTTATTTTCCTCCCCCGAAACTAAGGTGCGTCTTATACTCCGAAAAATACGGTAGGTTTCCTGCATGAGCAAGGGGTTGGACTGGATGATCTCCAAGGTCCCTTCCAACTCTGTTACAGTTAACCAGCTGGCTTTCATGGCTAAGGCAGGATTTGAATTCACAGTATCCTGCTTTCTGGCTTGGTGGCTTAAACATTAGACCAAACTGGTTTAGCATGGGAATATGAATCATGCCTAACATTAATGAAAATAAATCATAGACCCTAGGTGGCAGATGTAAACAATTATTAGCGCTGAACTCCGAACTAAATATATTCATCTTTTTTTAAAGGATGTCCTCAATTAATCTACTTTTTATTTTATTTTATTTCTCTCTCTTTTCCCTCTTGAGTTCTTTTCTCCACTACTGCATTTATAACCTTAACAGCTTTAGAAAGAAAGTTAGAAACTGAAACAACATTTTTTTAACTCACTTAAAAAGTTTTTACTCACTTTAAGAAGATCTTAAAATACTTTAAAACCTTAAAGTGCCATGTCCGCTAATATGGCAGTTGCTGTGGCCTAGAGGTGGAGCGCTTGCCTCACAATCGGGAGGTTGTGAGTTCGATCCTAGGTAAGGGCAGATGTAGGGTCTCCTGCTTGGGCAGGGGGTTGGACTAGATGACCTGCAAGGTCCCTTCCAACTCTGTTAATCTATGTTAAGATCTTCTCCAAGCCCCTACTCCAGATTCAAATGAGGATTATCAGAACTGAAAAAAAAAAGCTGGACATCAAATTATTTTCCTCATTTGAATTTTCACAACCAAATTACAGTAATTCTAGGATGTCTAACCTTTTGTTGTGTCCACCAACAAAACCTTTGACTTTTCTCTTGAAAGAAGCATCTTCTACTTCTTCAGAGTTGATATATGGAGTTAAGTGAAGGTATTCCGTTAGAAGCTTTTGAACCCCTCAAGTGTTTTAATATTTTTGTAGGTAACAAAGGAAAATAGCTCTTCCTGATCCTTGGAACCAGGGTTGAAATCCAGCAGGTTCTGACAGGTTCTGGAGAACCGGTAGCGGAAATTTTGAGTAGTTCGGAGAACCGGCAAATACCACCTCTGGCTGGCCTCAGAGTGGGTGGGAATGGGTAATTTTGCAATATCCTTCCCCTGGAGTGGGGAGGGAATGGAGATTTTGCAGTATCCTTCCCCCAGGAGTGGGGAGAGAATGGGGATTTTGCAGTATCCTTCCCCTGGAGTGGGGAGGGAATGGAGATTTTACAGTATCCTTCCCCTTGAGTGGGGAGGGAATGGAGATTTTGCAGTATCCTTCCCCCAGGAGTGGGGAGAGAATGGGGATTTTGCAGTATCCTTCCCCTGGAGTGGGGAGGGAATGGAGATTTTGCAGTATCCTTCCCCTGGAGTGACGAGGGAATGGAGATTTTGCAGTATCCTTCCCCTGGAGTGGGGAGGGAATGGAGATTTTGCAGTATCCTTCCCCTGGAGTGGGGTGGGAATGGAGATTTTGCAACATCCTTCCCCCAGGAGTGGGGAGGGAATGGAGATTTTGTAGTATCCTTCCCCTGGAGTGGGGAGGGAATGGAGATTTTGCAGTATCCTTCCCCTGGAGTGGGGAGGGAATGGGGATTTTGCAGTATCCTTCCCCCAGGAGTGGGGAGGGAATGGGGATTTTACAAAATCCTTCCCCCAGGAGTGAGGAGGGAATGGAGATTTTGCAGTATCCTTCCCCTGCCACGCCCACCAAACCACGCCCACAGAACCGGTAGGGAAAATTTTTGAATTTCAACCCTGCTTGGAACCATATCAAATAAAGCAAACACTCACACCCTTTCACAGAGATGTATAAAGCTGCTAAATATTAATGTGACTAACATATAAGTCAGAACCATTACAAAAGTTAACATTCTGAAAAAAAACAGAAATAGGATGTACAGCGGTGCCAGTAATTCTATTACAGTTTTCTGTTGTGCCTTGTTTTCACGACTTCCCTCAAAATATTCCTTTAACAAGGAATACACGGAAATGAAGTCAAGCTTTAGACTGTGTTGGTGAGACCACACCTGTCCAGTTCTGATCACCACGATACAAAAAAGATGTTGGAAAGCATGCAGAGAAGAGCAACAAAAATGATAAAGGGTCGGAGGCTAAACTGTATGACAAACAGTTGAGAGAGAACTAGTCTATCAAAAAGATGGATCAGAGGAGAGATGATAACTATTTTCAAGCACTTGAAGATAGATCAAATTCTTTATTGGCCAAGTGTGATTGGACACACAAGGAATTTGTCTTGGTGCATATGCTCTCTCAGTGTACATAAAAAGACAAGATACATTCATCAAGAATCATGAGGTACAACACTTAATGATAATCATAGGGTACAAATAAGCAATCAAATCATACTGGAAAACAATCAATATAAATTGTAAGGATACAAGCAACAAAGTTACAGTCATGCAGTCATTAGTGGGAGGAGGTGGGTGATGGGAACATTGAGAAGATTAATAGTAGTGCAGACTTAGTAAATAGTTTGACAGTGGTGAGGGAATTATTTGTTTAGCAGAGTGATGGTGTTCGGGGGAAAAACTGTTCTTGTGTCTAGTTGTTCTGGTGTGCAGTGCTCTATAGCATCGTTTTGAGGGTAGGAGTTGAAACAGTTTATATATTCGTGCAAATTTCTTCAAAATGACATTTTTTTAAAAAAATATCAAATTATGCTTAAAGTTTCTTTGGGCAATCAGAGTGCTATTTCCCAGACAGAGGGACCATGAAGTATATCTGTTGGTTGTAGCACGATGGCGTATGCATGTTGGGTAATAACACAGTGATGAACACTATTGTAACTTATAGAAATGTGGTAACACCATCACTTATGCCAGCTGGTCTCTAAGAGTCAACAACAATTTGATGGCATATCATCAATCAATCAATCAATCAATCAATCAGTGTCATGGTAGAAATAAAGGCAAAAGTATATTTGGATCCACATGAGTAGTATATTTCTATAATTTACTCACATGAAATATTTCCTACCCAGTGAAATGTAACCATCAGGGTAAATACTTAGGAACAACAGAATGACAGAGTTGGAAGGGAGCTTAGAAGTCTTCTAGTCCAACCCCCTGCTCAAGCAGGAAACCACATATTATTCCAGACAAATGGCTGTCCAGTCTCTTCTTGAAAGTCTTCAGTGTAGGAGCACCCACAACTTCTGAAGATAAGCCATTCCACTGATTGATTGTTCTGTCAGGAAATTTCTCCTTAGTTCTAAGTTGCTTCTCTCCTTGATTAGTTTCCACCCATTGCTTCTTGTCCTGCCCTCAGGTGCTTTGGAGAATAGCTTGACTCCCTCTTCTTTGTGGCAGCCCCTCAAATATTGGAACACTGCTATCGTGTCACCCCTAGTCCTTCTTTTCATTAAACTAGACAAACCCAATCCCTGCAACCGTTCTTTATATGTTTTAGCCTCCAGTCCCTTAATCATCTTTGTTGATCTTCTCTGCATTCTTTCTAGGATCTTCTGACTAAGGTGAAACCCAGTATATCAAGGAGCAAGAAGTTAGGAACCCAGAGAGCATCTTTATCTTCATGTGTAATGGACCTTCTTAGAATGATATTTATTTTATTTATTTATTTATTTATTTATTTATTTATTTATTTATTTATTTATTTATTTATTTATTTATTTATTTATTTATTTATTTATTTATTTAATTAATTGTCAAACATGTACAGGATAGTAGTTGTTTGTATAAACATAACATAAGTAAAAAGTACCAATAAAAGAAGATAATTGGACAGTAGGACAGGGACTGTAGGCACAATGGTGCGCTTATGCACGCCCCTTACAGACCTCTTAGAAACGGGGAGAGGTCTACTGTAGACAGTCTAAGGTTAAAGTTTTTGGGGTTTGGGGATGAAACCACAGAGTCAGGTAGTGCATTCCAGGCATTGACCACTCTGTTGCTGAAGTCGTATTTTATGCAGTCGAGTTTGGAGTGGTTTACATTAAGTTTGAATCTATTATGTGCTCGTGTATTGTTGCGGTTGAAGCTGAAGTAATCATTAACAGGAAGGACATTTTGGGATATGATTTTATGAACTACATTTAGATCAGATCGGAGGCAACGTAGTTCTTAATTGTCTAATCCCAATATTTCAAGTCTGGTGGAATAAGGTATTTTATTGCGAGCAGAGGAGTGGAGGACTCTTCTTGTGAAATATTTCTGGACTCTCTCGATTGTATTAATGTCTGATATGCAGTGCGGGTTCCAGACAGGTGAACTGCATTCCAGAATTGGTCTAACAAATGTTTTGTATGCTCTGGTTAGCAGTGTAATATTGCCAGAGAAGAAGCTACGCAAGATTAGGTTAACAACTCTCAGAGACTTTTTAGCCTACAATTTAAATGTAGCCTACAACTTTCCCCATTCAAATCAATTGCCACATCCCACAGTTTTCAAGAGCTACCGTACGTAAGTGGCATTTATCATGATTTCATAAAAGTTACATAAAAGCTGCTGAGAAAGATGAACATCTCTCTGAAAGAGAGAGCCATCCTTATTTTAAATTCAGGGACCTTAGCCATTTTCATGCCCAACATCTTCCCCTTGGGAGCAAATTTAAGTAGCCACTTACGGATTCTCTAAATGAGTACCTTTCATTTCCTCCCCTCTTTGTCCCATTTCTAATGACATTAGAAACAATGTAACTATGGGCCAGCATCATTAAAATTGCAGGTCACCGTTAAAAAAGGAATGACAGTTGGGAAAATATTAATGAACCCCATTGGGAACGCGCTTCATCTGGGTGGTATTTTTATCTGGGGTCTCTTTCATAGTGTACTAAAAATGAAAAGCCTGCCTTGGAATGAGAATTTGTGAAACAAAAATCTGCCCAATGCATGTGAATATGGTTTGCGCGAAATGAAACTACCTATATCATCCAAGCCATTACATCTGATGTACGAGGGTGAGTCAAAACGTAATGCCATTTTCTTTAGGACAGGTATAATTACCGACACAGGAACATGTAGCATACATCAAAATGAAGCTGGTCCTCTGTGGATCACATCCCTACTTCTCAACATCGTCACCGCTTCTCTCAATAGCAATGTTCCACCTTCGAATGAGAGCGTTTATCCCTGCCTCGTAAAATTCTGTTGACTGTTCTTTGAGCCACTTCTTCACTGCAGTTTTCACTTCCTCGTCACTGGAGTAATGTTTGCCTCTCAAACCCTCTTTCATGGGGCCGAAGAGATGATAGTCTGAAGGCGCTAAATCTGGTGAGTATGGAGGATTATTATTCCAGTGACGAGGAAGTGAAAACTGCAGTGAAGAAGTGGCTCAAAGAACAGTCAACAAAGTTTTACGAGGCAGGGCTACATGCTCTCATTTGAAGGTGGAACGTTGCTATTGAGAGAAACGGTGACTATGTTGAGAAGTAGGGATGTGATCCACAGAGGACCAGCTTCATTTTGATGTATGCTACATGTTCCTGTGTCAGTAATTATACCTGTCCTAAAGAAAATGGCATTACATTTTGACTCACCCTCGTACTTTGTATATGTCTCACTCCTTCTTTCTCTCACTTACTGTCTGCTGGATCTGATGAACGTGATCATCATTCTTGTGCCTTCCGTCGCGCCTTGTTCAAACTTCTCCCAATCTTTGAGGAAGCGAAAAGGAGAAGGCAAACCCACGCTTGGCTAAAGAAACAATCGAATGTGTACACCGTACGCTCACACATTTGAAATCTGCTATTTTCAATAATAACGCATTGGGGGAGTATTCATTACCGACTCAAAATAATTTATTTCGACAGTTTGCAATTGTAGAGTTCGTGCTGGGTGCTACAGGGCCGACAACAAACAAAAAAGACACAAATAGAAGAGGCACTTTGCCAAACAGAAAAAGTCCATCAAATGCAGTGGAGAGATTTTCAAGGTGTTGCCTTTGCTGTCAACCAGCAAGTCTGCTCTAGATGGGATTGTTAAGATGAAAGATTAACAGAGGGATAGAATCAAGATCACGCGAAGTGTTAATACCACTTTATAATGCCTTGGTAAAGCCACACTTGGAATACTGCATCCAGTTTTGGTCGCCACGATATAAAAAGGATGTTGAGACTCTGGAAAGAGTGCAGAGAAGAGCAACAAAGATGATTAGGGGACTGGAGGCTAAAACATATGAAGAACGGTTGCAGGAACTGGCTATGTCTAGTTTAATGAAAAGAAGGACTAGGGGAGACATGATAGCAGTGTTCCAATATCTCAGGGATTGCCACAAAGAAGAGGGAGTCAAACTATTCTCCAAAGCACCTGAAGGTAGAACAAGAAGTAATGGGTGGAAACTAAACAAGGAGAGAAGTAACTTAGAACTAAGAAGAAATTTCCTGACAGTTAGAACAATTAATCAGTGGAATAGCTTGCCTCCAGAAGTTGTGAATGCTCCAACACTGGAAGTTTTTAAGAAGGTGTTGGATAACCATTTGTCTGAAGTAGTGTAGGGTTTCCTGCCTAGGCAGGGGGTTGGACTAGAAGACCTCCAAGGTCCCTTCCAACTCTGTTGTTGTTATTATTATTATAAAGCATGCTTCCTCCCTGTCATTGGTGACACCAATCTGACCCCCAACAAGTTACTCCTTATTTCTCATTTTAGGATCTTCTTCTTTGGTAAGCCACAGTTGATAAATTTCATAATGAAATTAAAATAGCAATAGCAGTAGCACTTATATACTGCTTCACAGTGCTTTAGAGCCCTCTATAAGCGATTTACAGAGTCAGCCTTTTGCCCCCAACAATCTGGGTCCTCATTTTACCCACCTTGGAAGGCTGGAAGGCTGAGTCAACCTTGAGCCGGTCAGAGTCGAACTGCTGGCATTCGGCAGAATTAGCCTGCAATATTGCATTCTAACCACTGCACCACCATGGCTCACCGTGGGAAATAACTCTTCCCTCTTTTTAATGAGCTATTGACAACTAGCTCAAATATAGGAGAAGATTAGATTCTGATAGGAATCATTGTTAGGGTAAAGTTGAATTGCCTTGAAGGAATATTCTTTACCTGGCAACTTCTACAGATGTGACTATCCAGTTGTGTGGAAATAATCTGCTAGTCTTCTGGATTTCACTCTCTTTTTTTGAGTCTGAAGGTGTCCTACATAAGGGATAAATAGAATAAATGCTGCTGAATATTTTTGTGAGCAGCCAAGTATGGTTAGGTGCTACCAACTGCTAGGACTCAAAACTAAACTTGCTCCTGAGTGAAACCTGACATCTGACAATTCCGTGGATTAGTTTTCTTAGCTGAATTGTGGAACTAGTGTTTCACTGACTTTTCCAGGTTATTAGCGAAAATGGAGCTCGGGAGGGCTGCGTTTTAACTGGCAGAAGGTTGCAGAGGACGGTTCCAGCCAAAAACGGAGCTTGCAAGGGCCACATGCAGCCCTCCCAAGCTCCATTTTCACTGGCAGAGGGTTGCAGGAGGCCATCCCAGCCAAAACGGAGCTCGGAAGCCCATTTTTGCTGGCAGACCACTAGGGCAACCACAGGTGCCCCCAACACGAGTGATGTCAAGCTGGCCATGCCTACCCTGGCCAATCCCCCCCAGACTCCCTCCCCTGAGGTCAAACACAACCTTGATGCGGACAACACAGCACTCATGAAGATTGTTAATGCCGGAGGAGATTGCAGCAAAACAGCGGGTTGGGTTAGCAAAATAAAATTATAGTCAACCCACAATTTAACCGGCCATCTAGAGGGAAGGAGTGAACGTGAAATCAGAATGCCATTTAAATTCATAAAGGACGTGCTTCACTTGTATCGACATTATACGACATCATCAAATAAGTGTCGAAGTGACGCCACTGCTGTAATTTACATGTGTGAGGAGATGTAAACCCAGCCCTGGGAGTGGAGAAAAATGATCGAATCTTTAAAAGAGGAGTTTCAAATCAGATTTCTTAGTCCTGGGAAAGAAGAAGAAAAAAAATCATCGTCTCAAAGGTGCTTTTTCAGGAGGCAACTGGATAAATGGAATACGGATAATTGATGCCAAACAAATTAAACAAATGTGGTTCACCCAATCTGCTAGAGCAAAGAAATCCAGGCGCAAACCCTCTTCTTAGCATATCCCACGGACCAGCCAGTGTGTCCTCCCATATCCCAGGTTTGCTCACCTACAAATTTATTTTCCCCACATTCAGATTAACAGATTGACAGAGTTGGAAGGGACCTTGTAGGTCATCTAGCCCAACCCCCCCGCCCAAGCAGGAGACTCTACACCAGTGATGGCAAACTTTTTTTTCTCAGGTGCTGAAAGTGCGTGT
>JALIGW010000006.1:6592091-6689591 GCA_023053685.1 Diadophis punctatus similis
TCAGTTCCCCTCCCTTCAGCAGTCCGAGAAGCCACACCCACCCAGTCACATGGCTGGCAAGCCACACCCACAAAATAAGCCATACCCACAGAGTGGTAGTAAAAAAATTAGGAACTCACCCCTGGCTAGGCCTATACAAGGCAAAAAGAAAAAGAAAATGGAAAAGAGGTTTTTAATATATGTTATCTGGAAGCTGCACGCATGCTCATGGAACAATGTGCATGTTTACTTTAAATCCTTCGTTGTCAATCTTTGATCTGCAGGTCAGAAATGCAACCTGCAGGGAGTTACTTAGGCACCACGGGGGTTGAAATGCTGGAATAAAGCAACATGGGAAGAAGATAGGACTCCATGTGACTGAGTTTGGTGAAGTGTCTACCATAGGGGTGTCAAACTCGATTTCATTGAAGGCCACATCAGGGTTGTGCTTGACCTCGAGGGGATAGGGTGGGTGTGGCCAGGGTGGGCGTGGCCAGCTCGACATTCATGTCGGGAGCACCTGGGATGGCCCGAGCACTCTGCCAGCGAAAACAGGCTCCTGAGCCCAGACATAATGCCGTCCTATTTAGCAATGTTTTCGTGGCCGGGCGCATGAGCAGGAGGCGCGCACGCAAATAAAGTGCATGCGCATGAGGCCGGGTGCAACGCGCACTCACATTTGCAAACCGGTAGGCAAGGTAAGTGAATGCCACCTCTGCTGCAAGTACATGGAGAAAATGACATCAAAGAGGTGCAGGAAAACTCCACAGCTTGGCCACCTGCTTGTTTTGCAGCCCAGATCTAAGATATAGAACAAAAAAATTAAACGGCAACATTTTGCACAAATCTACCTGAAAGTGCATTTATTGGTGCACTCATGCAAATGCCTTGTTTTAAAGTGCAAATGTGAACACCGCATTGCCTCAACCATTTGCGATCCTTAGTAAGCCACCGAGAGGGGGAAACCTTTTGATCCTCAGCAGTTTTAAAGGAATTCCTTGGATCTTTTCCACCTCAAAGGACACCAATGTAAACCAGCTGGCATATGTTACTTGTCCAATGGGAGAAAGACCGTGTCACAATGTGAATATTGTCAGTTTGTGCATCTCTATGTTTTCTACTGTTTCTTGTATTTATGGTCAAGCAGACATGTGATATGTTTTACTACGCATGCGTGCATTCCAGGAGTCAACTCCCTCCTTCTCTTCCTCCATTTTCTGCCGAAGGCAGACATGACTTTTTCATTAGCCGATAAGATGTAGTTTATTAAGGATTCTTTTTATTACTTTTTTACTGAAATAAATATTTTGTTAATTAGATTTGAATCTTGGTTTTATTTTCTAATGAGAATGACTTCAAAAAGAAGCAAAGATCCATCGACCTCCACGGGGGATTGCCCCCCTCTTAACAGACCGTATCCAATTTGTCTCCGGAGACCTCTGCATTTCACAGCAGAAAGAGTCATCACTGGTTCCTTTCCTTATTTTGCTGACCACTCTGGTTTTGCCATTTTCAGGAACTGCCTCAATGGAGGGGAGGGGAGGAAAAGAAAGAAAGCCAACCAATCACGGTTAGGAACAAAGAAAGCCATGATTTGACTTATAATTTCTCTGAAATATGGCCTGGCACCCTTAAGCTACATAGGAAATTTTAATTCAGCTTGATTCATCCTGTCAGTGCTATGTTTAAAACTGATTGGGTTACTAATGTATAAATAAACCACTAATCTATGTTTGTGTTAAAAAGTGGCATTGCTTTAAATTGTAAGCATTGTAGGCTTGCTGATTGTTATAAAAGAGAACAGGTTAGCTTGAGTAGTTTGGGCGTCAGTGGGCTGTGTGCTGTGTGGGCGTCAGTGGGCTGTGTGCTGTGTGGGCATCAGTAGGCTGTGTGCTGTGTGGGTTTCAGTGCGCTGTGTGCCGTGTGCTGTGTGGGCGTCAGTGGGCTGTGTGCCATGTCCTCTGTGTGTGGCCATATGCTGTGTGCTTAGTGCTTGCCTCAACAGAGAGATTGCTTTTACTCATTGCTCCTGTATCTGTTTGAAGACACTACAAAAGAAGTTCAAGGTTTTTGGTGAACTGTTTGAAATAACTTTATCTACAAAAGATTAATGGCTAAGGGCTAAGAGTGTGACTTTGTGTCTGTATATTGCAAAAAGAAGATAAGTTAAATAAAGATTCTTCGTGTTGTTGTTTGTTTTGAAGTTTTATAAGTTTGTTTAAGTAAATTATATTTAACACTTTGAAGACTTCTGTTTATTGACTCTACAGTATCGACCAGCAACGCCACATTCCGTTGCGTATATTCATTTCATAAATACATAACCTCAACACATCCCCAGTTGTACATTAGGAAATGCTCACTTCCAAATGCGCATCCTCTGTTTAGTTATTGGAAATGAAATGGAAAGACCACTGTGTAAACATAACTCAGAAAATATTGACAAGTGGTAAAATGCACCGTACAGAACAGGGAGAACACAGTAGAAACACCTTTAAGACACAGAGTTAAGAATTTTAAAAGTGACATCCAACTGTCTCTCTTGTAGTTAAGCGTATAGGTTTATGCGTATAGGTAGGACATTGAGCTGAGTTGAGGTGGTGCAGTGGTTAAAAGCAGCACTGCAAATTCAGCTGTCTGCTAGGTAAGCAGTTTGTTAGCGGAGAAATCAGTTCTCCAGAGGTCGATGGATCGTGGCTTCTTTTTTGAAGACATTGTTACTTAGAAAATAAAACGCGAGATTCAAATACTAATAAACAAAATATTTATTTCAGTAGAAAAATAATAAAGAATTCTTATCAGGACTACATTGTATCGGCTAAGAAAATAAATCAGTTCTACCTTCGGTAGAGATGGCGATGAGAAAGGGAGGGAGGAAACCACTGGAATGCAGACATGCGTAATAGAATATATCATACGTCTGTTTGACCATAGATATAAGAACATAGTAGAAAAACACAGAGATGCACAAAACTGACAATATTCACATCGTGACACAGTTCAGCTGTTCAAATCTCACCAGCTCAAGGTTGACTCAGCCTTCCATCCTTCCGAGGTGGGTAAAATGAGGACCCAGATTGTTGGGGGCAATATGCTGAACTCTGTAAACCGCTTAGAGAGGGCTGTAAAGCACTATGAAGCGGTATATAAGTCTAAGTGCTATTGCTAAGTGCTATTGCTATTGTTTAAAAGATGGTGATATATCAAGATCATGTTGTATGTCTACTTCGGTAATATACCAGGAGATTATTTGTTTTGTTTTAAAAGAAAGGATTAATAAATCAAAGGAACGATCAGCTTTGGTAAACTACGCATGGACCTAATACAACATTCTGAACAATTAATCGTTGCTTACACTTTCGTTTTAACTGAGAACAAGTCCAAGAAGAATTCCAGGAGGAAATTGAAAGAGAATAACTTCAGAAGTGTTCCCGATAATTAAAAAAAACTGGGCCAACTTTAATACTTTTTGTTCTCTTTTCTCCTTTTTGTTCTCCTTTGTTCCTGTATCACACGCAGTTCAAAAAGCAAGCATTTCATAGAAAATCTTACGCTCGCTGATTAAAACATGCTTCCTTTGGTTAAAAACATTTCCTACCACATAATCCACCAAAGCCTTGTTGATTAGACTATTTGCTTGACAAATTCTACTGATAAATCTGGCTAATATACATTCAGCTTGATCCAAATACTTGGATCCTTGGACAGAGGTAATATTCCCAGGTTCACAACGAAAGTTTTCTCCAACAAGATCCATCCAGCCTGAACTGGTCTTCCAATATGAGGTTATTTCTCATGGCTACTGTCAACCCCACCCCAAACTTTCCATATAATGACAAAATAGCTCCTTCTTACAATGACTCTTGATTATCTGGACCTTAGCAGTCAGAACTAAGCATAGTTCATAAAATTATCTGCTACAATCTCCTTCCTGTCAATGACTACTTCAGCTTCAACCACAACAATACACGAGCACGCAATAGATACCAACTTAAAGTGAACCGCTCCAAACTCGATTGCAGAAAATACGACTTCAGCAGCAGAATAGAATGGAATAGAATTTTTTTTTATTGGCCAAGTGTGATTGGACACACAAGGAATCTGTCTTGGTGCATATGCTCTCAGTGTACATAAACAAGAGAAACGGCTCAGGGGCATGGCAGGTCTGAGTCACTGCCGGTTCCAGCAACCCAGGCCGCCACGTTACTAACGGTTCTATAGAACCGGTCCGAACCGGTAGGAACCCACCTCTGCTTCCTTTGTATCATGCTGCCAAATTACAGTCCCAAATAAGACCCATTTAGGGAAGAAGGAGATTTGGCAGACAAACATTTTCAATTGGCTATTAAGAATGCTAACTTAATTGTAAGGACTTCCTTTAATTGGCACCAATTGTGTGTTTTTTTAATGTTCCCAACTCAACATTTGACACAAACACAAAAGACAAAGTACAACTCACACAACCAACCAACAATAGCCATCCCGTAGAGAGAGAGAGAGAGAGAGAGAGAGAGAGAGAGAGAGAGAGAGAGAGAGAGGGAGGGAGGGAGGGAGGGAGGGAGGGAGGGAGGGAGGGAGGGAGAGAGAGAGAGAGAGAGAGAGAGAGAGAGAGAGAGAGAGAGAGAGAGAGAGAGAGAGAGAGAGAGAGAGAGAGGTACAGGATATATAAAAATGAATATATTTTGACAATAGGAGAAAATCAACAAAAAGCAACCTGGTATTTGTGTTGATCAGAACGACTTGATAACATATTATAGACTGAAGAATCCATTGTACAAACCTCAAATCTTTAATCATAGTGAACGTTTTCAAATAAAGCTATTCAGATGGGTTTCATTATGGCTGCTGTGATAAGTTTGCTTTCACAAAAAGTCAGTGTTGGCTCATTTCTTAATAGGTTGGGTATCATTGCAAAATGTGGATCAATATAAGAATAGGCTTTTCATCCCTGAATGTAATGTGCTTTTGGTATACATGAAATACCTGATGAATAAATTACAAGCAATTTTCAAATTATCTATTGATCCTCAAGCAGAAGCAAGGGTAGAATTCATAACTGATGCCAGTCAAAGCAAAGCAACTAATAAAGGACTTTATATATATATATAAAGCATGAAAGTAAATTTTTTAAAATGCCATATTTTGCCCCAGAATGTTGCATTTTTCATAGTTCATCTGTTCTTAGTCCACTGATATAAACATTTTATTGATTAGATTGTTATATTGCCTTTATTATTTTCATAAATAACTTAATGTCTGTGGAGATTCTCGGTCATCCAGGTCATGGTTGTCCCAAAAGGTGCATTTTCAAAAGGCAACTGGACTTTCTGGTTTTTATTTATTTATTTATTTTGTGAGATTTATATACCACCTCACAGTGCAAGCACTCTCTAAGCGGTTTACACCAGTAAGCAATGTATATTTATATTGCCCCCCAACAATCTGGGTCCTCATTTTACCTACCTCGGAAGGATGGAAGGCTGAGTCAACCTTGAGCCGGTGAGATTTGAACCGCTGACCTGCGGATCACAGTCAGCTAAAGTGGCCTGCAGTACTGCACTCTAACTGCTGCGCCACGTCGGCTCATTTTCCTTGAAGACTTTTAGCTTCTCATCCAAGAAGCTTCTTCAGAGCTTCTTGGGTGAGAAACGAAATGTCTTTTAGGAAAAACAAAGTTTTGAAAAAGCCTTTTGTATTAAGGTTGAACCTGAAGTTAAACTGTTTACACCAAGGTCCGCTTTGTAGAGCGGGAAAATGGAGATCGCTGATTGGTTGAACCAGCCGGCAGCCCTCTATTTAAAAGAGAGCTATCAGGCTGGTTCCTTTGCTGGATCTGACTGAATTCAATAAAGAGCTGTTAGTCACTATACTGCCTCCAGCCTCTTCAGAACTTAACAGGGACAGAAACAACTTAAGGTAGAGAACATGACCTAATACTCCTTCCTACTCCTATTTTCCCCAATAACAACAACCCTGTGAGGTAATTTGGGCTGAGAAAGAGAGACCGGGCCAAAGTCACCCAGTTGGCTTTCATGCCTAAAGTGGGACTAGAATTCACAGTCTCCAGGTTTCCTGGCCAGCACCAGTGGTGGGATTCAAATTTTTTTACTACCGGTTCTGTAGGTGTGGCTTGGTGGGCGTGGCTTGGTGGGTGTGGAAGGGGAAGGATACTGTCAAATCTCCATTCCCTCCCCACTCCAGGTTAAGGATACTGCAAAATCCCCATTCCCTCCCCACTCCAGGGGAAGGATACTACAAAATCTCCATTTCCTCCCCACTCCAGGGGAAGGATACAACAAAATCTCCATTCCCTCCCCACTCCAGGGGAAGTATACTACAAAATCTCCATTCCCTCCCCACTCCAGGGGAAGGATACTGCAAAATCTCCATTCCCTCCCCACTCCAGGGGAAGGATACTGCAAAATCCCCATTCCCTCCCCACTCCAGGGGAAGGATACTGCAAAATCTCCATTCCTTCCCCACTCCAGGGGAAGGATACTGCAAAATCTCCATTCCCTCCCCACTCCAGGGGAAGGATACCACAAAATCTCCATTCTCTCCCCACTCCAGGGGAAGGATACTGCAAAATCTCCATTCCCTCCCCACTCCAGGGGAAGGATACTGTCAAATCTCCATTCCCTCCCAACTCCAGGGGAAGGATACTACAAAATCTCCATTCCCTCCCCACTCCAGGGGAAGGATACTGTAAAATCTCCATTCCCTCCCACTCCAGGGGAAGGATACTGCAAAATCTCCATTTCCTCCCCACTCCAGGGGAAGTATACTACAAAATCTCCATTCCCTCCCCACTCCAGGGGAAGGATACTGCAAAATCTCCATTCCCTCCCAACTCCAGGGGAAGGATACTGCAAAATCCCCATTCCCTCCCCACTCCAGGGGAAGGATACTGCAAAATCTCCATTCCTTCCCCACTCCAGGGGAAGGATACTGCAAAATCTCCATTCCCTCCCCACTCCAGGGGAAGGATACTGCAAAATCTTCATTCCCTCCCAACTCCAGGGGAAGGATACTGTAAAATCTCCATTCCCACTCCACTCCAGGGGAAGGATACCACAAAATCTCCATTCTCTCCCCACTCCAGGGGAAGGATACTGTAAAATCTCCATTCCCACCCCACTCCAGGGGAAGGATACTGCAAAATCCCAATTTCCTCCCAATCAGCTGGTACTCGGGAGGCAGAGAATAGATGGGGGCGGGGCCAGTCAGAGATGGTATTTACCGGTTCTCCAAAGTATTCAAAATTTCCGCTACTGGTTCTCCGAACTACTCAAAAGTTCTGCTACCAGTTCTCCAGAACTGGTCAGAACCTGCTGAAACCCACCTCTGGCCAGCACCTTAATCACTACACTACTTAAACCATTAACCCTAGGTATCCTCAACCACTTTTCCTGAAACATTAATCCTAAGTATACTCAACCATTAATCCTAGGTATACTTAACCACTTTTCACAATTAAGCTTTCAACTAGACCATTATATGTTAAAACTGGAAAGCCATGACGTGGAGAGACATGCCTGTGTTTTTATTGTGACATCTCTGTAGTTTTGGTCTAGAATCGTCAAGTCTTTTTCCTGAGTCACAGACTATTTTTACAGTTACTGTTCCTGAGATTATCTAAAACATGGAGATATAGAACGTAAAATAATAGAGCTAAGAAGGACCTCAGAGGTCTTCTAGTCCAACTCTCTGTTCAAGGCAGGAGATTTTATGCCATTCTGGTCAAATGGTTGACCAGTTTATTTTTTAAAACCTCCAGCGATTTATTTATTTATTTATTTAAATAGATTTGTATGCCGCCCAACTCCCTGGTGACTCTGGGTGGCTAACAACATGTCAAATCCATTTATAAGTAAAAAATCATATAACAATTAAAAACTACAAAAGTTAAAAAACATCTAGCATTCATAACCAGGGGGGAGACCCATATATAGTCTGATTGGTCTCACTTTCACCCCGCCTGCCGGAAGAGCCAGGTTTTTATTGCTTTACGGAAGGCCAGCAGGGTGGGGATAGTCCTGATCTCTGGAGGGAGTTGGTTCCAAAGGGAGGGGGCTCCCACAGAGAAGGCTCTCCCCATTGGCCCCGCCAACCAGCATTGCTTGGTCGATGGGACCTGGAGGAGACCAACTCTGTGGGCCCTAACCGGTCGTAGGGAGGTATGCGGCAGGATGCAGTCCCGAAGGTAACCTGGCCCTGAGCCATGTAGGGCTTTAAAGGTCAAAACCAACACCTTAAATTGCGACCGGAGACTAATGGGCAGCCAATGCAGCTGGCAGAGGATCGGTGTTACGTGGGTGTATCTAGGCACACCCACCACAGCTCGCGCAGCTGCATTTTGCACCAATTACAGTCTGCACAACTCCAGAAGGTAAGTTCTCCTCAGTTCTAGGTTGGATCTCTGTTTGATGATCTTCCACTGTGACTTCTTGTCCTGTCCTCAGGTGTTTTGGGGAATAGATTTGCCTCCCTCTTCTCTGTGACACACCTAGCTTCCTAAATTGCTTTAATCGCATTATTTAGCCTCCAGATTTTTTATCGTTTTGTGGCTCTTCTCTGAAAGACTGCAGCTACCTAAGCTTTTGCATTTGGGTTAATTTCATCTGTTAAATAACCTGAATTGCAAATGTGTCATGTTTGATAGTGAGCAGTGATCAGCTTTTGCATTTTTTCACCTTCAAAATGAAATATAAGGAAGGTATAATTTATGGACCGAAACCTATTACAATATCCCCCACTGAAAGATAATCTTTCATATGTCAGAAGGGGAAATATTACATTTATCAAGTCTAATGTAATGTGTATGTGATTGATTACTTTTTAATTGTATGTAAATATACTGTGCATTAAATCCAATTTAGATTTCGTTGAAGATACAATACCCATTTAATTATTCCGAGCCATGATGAAAGAATGGAGTTGCATAATGAGCAGCAATTTTTTTAAAGAGTTAAATTCACTTCCAAATTAAAAATAAATACAAGAGTCAAGAGCTATGTGTATTCACAAAACTGTACATTCTTTGTACTCATCAGCAGTGGGTTGCTCCCGGTTCAGCCCAATTCTGCAAACCCAGTAGTGGCAGTGGTGGGAGGCTCTGCCCACCTGTCCTGGACGCTTCTGCACATGCGCAGAAGCATCACATGCGCGTGTGCGCACGAACCGTAGCAACGGGATTTAGAACCCACTACTGATACTGATGCAGTGTGACAAACACAGTTCTCATACATGCACCTCAGCGGCGGGTTCCTCCCTTACCGGTGCCGTTGCGCTGCGCACGCATCTCCATGCTTCAGGCGCGCATGCGCTCGCTACGCATGCGTGCCCTCTCACATGATTTTGCTTCTGTGCATGCACGGAAGCAAAATCATGCCAAAATCTTGTGAGGGGATGCGCATGTGCGTGAGATTTTGGTGCGATTTTGCTTCTGCGCATGCGCAGAAGCAAAATCTCGCCAAAATCTCTCTCGCGCGCGTGTCCCCTCGTGAGATTTTGGTGCAATTTTGCTTCCGCGCATGAAGCAGAAGCAAAATCACCCAAAAATTCACGGGGAAAAATGGCGACACGCACGGTGGACCGGCAGAGAGGGCTCCGGAGCGGTCGCACGCAAATTGCACAATCGGTCGCTCCCTACAGGAGCTGCGCACTGGGCAGCTCCGGCAGGAACCCACCTCTGATGCACCTTCAGTTTTCAAGTCAGTCCTGCTCTTTGTACATACCGTATTTTTTGGAGTATAAGACACACCTTTTTCCTCCCTAAAAGAGGCTGAAAATGTGGATGTGTCTTATACTCCGAATGTAGCTTTTTTGAAGCTTTTTTTTCCAGCCCTAACGAGGTGCTAATGATCTTCCCGGCTTCCTACTCCATCCGAAGAGGTTTTTTTCCAGCCCTAAATCTTTGCAGACTTGTTTTCATTCCTACTCCCTCTGAAAAAGGTTTTTTCAACCCTAACGAGGTGCTAACGATCTTACAGCTTGCAGCATTTTTTATTCCTACTCCCTCAAAGTATTTTTTTTAACCAGCCCTAAGTCTTTGCAGGCTTGTTTTCATTGCTAGTCCCTTCGAAGAATTTTTTTTTCAGCCCTAACCAGGGGATAAAATAATGTGCTGAAGCTGAACAGACTAAGGACGCTAGCCAGATGAATAGATTTTCCCCCCTATTTTCCTCCCCCAAAACTAAGGTACGTCTTATACTCCGAAAAATATGGTACATAGTGTCACTTAGCTGCCATAGACCAGTCTTCTGAATTAAATAAATAAAGATGTGACAATCCTGCAGAGTTGACAAAAAGTGGCTCATACTAACGGATACAGGGGGATAGCAGGCAATGTTAAAAATATTGGAGGGGACTTCCGGTTTGGAGCGCTTCATCGCGGACGTCCCTCGTTGGACGCCTTTCCGATCTTTGTTAAAAGCCGCCAGAACAGCTGTCTGGCGGCTTTGAAATCTCTTCCCCGGGCAAAGGGGAGAGATGAGAGCCTGACAGGTGGGGTAGAGCCCCCCCAGCGCCCTAGGAGCCATCTGGTAGGGCGCGAAGGGAGAGCTCCCCATGCAGCCTGTCTCCAGCTCCGAAGATCAGGAAACCTCTGCTTTTGCAGAGCTAGATGTCGTGACCAGCCGCTGCTTCAAGAATGGGATTTATAATTATATTTAAACTACAGAAGCAGACAGAGAGAAACAGGCGTGAGATGGGCAAATACTGAAACCTCTTTTTTCCTTTTTTTTTCAACTCCTGGGCAAGCTTTCACTTCGGCAAGGGAACAAAGGAAACAGAGTAACAATATGGCGATTGAGAAGTGAAAGTGACTTTCGTTTTCCCAGAGGCTTTTTTTTTTCCTCTCTCTCTCTTATGGAAACTTTTAACTTGGAAAAATGGTTTTTTCTCTCTCTGTCTCCTAACTCTGGATTAAAGTTATAATAGAAATATTTCCAATAATAAAAGACTATCTGATTTTTAAACTGGAAAGAACTTTAATCAGGCATCTGGCTTTCTTTCTTTTTTGTACTCTTTTGAAACACCAATGGCTTCAAAGTCTGGAAAGATTGTTTTGACTAAAAGAAATGACTATTCATCTGGATATATTTCTAAAATGCAACTTAACACTGAGCTAACACCTCCACAGCTTTTGACACCTGAAAATTTATTAAATAATTTAAAGATTATGAAACATGAACTTACTTTGGAATTTAACCAGAAAATAAGTGAGATAGACAAAAAAATGCAGGCTGCTTTGAAGAATATGAATCAACAACTAAGATTTGATGTGTTAGAGGTTTGCAAAGGCTTAGCAACAAATATTGAAGTTTTGGCAGAACGTATTGAAACAAATAAACAAGCTTTGGCAACTTCGGTGAATTACATAGATAAAATCCAAAATGACATTGCAAATTTTGAAAAAGAGGTCTTAATGACTCAGTTCAGATCCATGGAAGTTGCTATAAGGATTAGAGGTTTGAAAGAAGGATTATATGAAAATTTAAAAGGCAGGATGGTTGACATATTGGATCAGGTGTCTGGAATTTCTAAAGCGGAATTGGCTACACAAATCGACAAAATATACAGAATCAATTCGTGGTACGCTAAACAAAAGCATTTACCAAGGGATATTGTCATATATTTTACCACAAGAGCTCTACGGAACAGAATTATACAAGCAACGTTTAACAATAATCTTATGGTGAATGGTCAGGAACTAAAGATTTGGAAAGAAATCCCCTCTAAAATGCTTAAAGCCAGAAAAAGCTATACTTTTTTGATTGATGAATTTAAGAGATTAAATTTACAATATAAATGGGAAGCGCCAGTTGGAGTAGCAGTGAAATTTTCTGGAAAAAGATACCGGCTCAACACGATAAAAAAAGCTACTGAATTTTATGTCAATGTTCTAAAGGCTGATATATCCAAGATTCCAGAGGAAGGATGTATGAAAATAAAAGAGGAGGAGGAGGGGAAGCCACCCTTGATGGATCAAAAGGAAATAGATTCAAAAATCCAAAAGGAGTGCCTGAATCAGATAGCTGGGGAAAAGGAGATGGAGGTTTTGGATTAGACGGGAGACGACTCGACAAATTCGAATTTATTGAACTATTAAAAGATGAACTATCAAGATACAAAACGATGTGATGTTGAAATATATTGGACGGATAGAGACTAATATGATTGTATTTTATCTTTTCCCTATCTAATGATTACTTATGCAATATTTAGTTAAGTTTTATATAATTTTGAGGTTATTTTTAATGTTGATAATATTAGATATATATAGTTTGTTGAAGATTTGTTTATTCTTCTTTCATTTTCTTTTTTTGTTTATTGAAGTTAGTGAATTAATTTAGAATAATATTATCTTATTAATATCATGATGAAATTTAATATTTGATGATCACTTATGTAACATTTAGTTAAGTTTTATCTTAGAGGTTATTTTTAATGTCAATAATATTAGTTTAAGATTTGTGTATTTTATATTTAGTTATTACTTATGTAACATTTACCTTGTATAAGATAGAGGACTGAAGGGAGGAGGTAGGAGGTTTGTTTGTTTGTATTGTTAAAGAGTTTTCTCTTTCTTTCTTTCTTTTTTTTCCTCTTTTTTGTATCTTTACTATTGTATACAAATGTGATATATTAGCAGTGTATAATTTGGAGTTGAAGTTTTTTAAAAATAGTGTTCTTTTTTTCCTTTTTTCTTTCTCTTTTTATTAACAATTTAAATTTATTATTATGCCCTGTATTATCTCTGGGAAGTCCGGGGGGGAGGTGGGGAGGGAAGGGGGTGGGTTTGGGGGGGGGAGAAAAAAACAAAAATGTTTGTACTTTATATTTAATATTTTGCTATTACTTATGTAAGTTTGTACTAATAAAACTTTTTTGAATAAAAATATTGGAGGATTCAGCATGATCTGATCATTTGACCACCTTTCTCCTGACTCTATGCACTTTTTTTTCATTGTGGTCCTCCGTATTTTGATGTAAAGCCCAATGTCAACCTGGAAAACGACTTCAGTTGAAGCCATGCTTACTTCTGCTTCGTTTCTTGGTCGCCATTCAAGGGGGAGGGGGGAGACTATGGGAGGGTGGACTCAGGAATGTGGTGCCTTGGCTGGCCAGTCATAACATCTACCAGCCAGCATGAGAACCAAGGTCATGGCAATGGACACCCATCAGAGTTGAGCGGGAACCTACATCTGATTGGCCCATGTGACCTGAGAGAGCATAGGAGGGTGGGAAGGTCTCATTCTTTTAACTACCCCTAAGCGCGGGAATAATTTAGAGCTAGTTTCACCTTTCTAAGTGCTGATATGATGTCCTCAATAAAGGATCTCTTGAACCTGAACAAAGTGTCAGATTCCTGACTTCCCGGAGTTCATTACGATGACACCCAACATGGAACACCAAGTTAAAAGTGATCTTCTTTGAGTTGTCAGACATAGGACAATAGGACAGTAAGACAGGGACGGTAGGCACAGAGGTACGCTTATGCACGCCCCTTACAGACCTCTTAGGAATGGGGTGAGGTCAACTGTAGACAGTCTAAGGTTAAAGTTATGGGGGTTTGGGGATGAAACCACAGAGTCACGTAGTGCATTCCAGGCATTGATCACTCTGTTGCTGAAGTCGTATTTTATGCAATCGAGTTTAGAGCAGTTTACATTAAGTTTGTATCTATTACCTGCTCGTGTATTGTTGTGGTTGAAGCTGAAGTAATCATTGACAGGAAGGACATTGTGGCAGATGATTTTATGAACTACATTTAGATCAGATCGAAGGCAACGTAGTTCTTAATTGTCTAATCCCAAAATTTCAAGTCTGGTGGAATAAGGTATTTTATTGCGAGCAGAGGAGTGGAGGACTCTTCTTGTGAAATATTTCTGGACTCTCTCGATTGTATTAATGTCCGATATGCAGTGCGGGTTCCAGACAGGTGAGCTGTATTCAAGAATTGGTTTAACAAATGTTTTGTATGCTCTGGTTAGCAGTGTAATATTGCCAGAGAAGAAGCTACGCAAGATTAGATTAACAACTCTTAGTGCCTTTTTGGCAACATGGGGTGATCTATTTGCAGATTGGCAATTCCAGTGCTCCATATATGCTGCTTAGGCCTCCTTGGTTTATATATACCACATCTCAGCCTTTTGTCTATGGAGATTCACATCATCCAGGTCATGGTTGTCCCAAAGGTGCTTTTTTCAAGAGGCAACTGGACTTCCTTTGTTTTTCCTTGAAGACGTTTCGCTTCTCATCCAGGAAGCTTCTTCAGTTCTGACTGAATGCTAGGGAATGGAAAGATTTATATTCCTTGCAATCATCTGATTATAAGCATTTTGAAGGTGGGTCATTAGCTGATTGATGAATTAACAACTCTCAGAGAGTTAACGACCCACCTTCAAATGCTAACAACCAGCTAACTGGTTGTTAACATCCATAACTGCTTCTTGGATGAGAAGTGAAGTGTCTTCAAGCAAAACAAAAGAAAATCCAGTTGCCTCTTCATAAAGCAGTTTTGGGTTAATCTAAGGCAGTGGTTCCCAACCTGTGGTTCCCAACCTGTGTACCACTAGTGGTATGCGAGGGCCTTCCAGGTGGTACGCGAACACTTTTGGGGTCATGAACGATTTTTAGTTAGTTATTTTTTACTTCACAAAAATGTTTACTGCGTAACACAAGATAATCTGGCAACGATTTGCAACTGTTGCCACACGCCACCCACCTGGTCCCAGCGGCCCGAGAATCCAGTTGCTGGATGCGTGGGGCCAAAAAAGGAACGGTACAATTATGGAAATAAAGTGATATCTGATGGAATTTAGTTTCTCTGGAACCAGGTGGTACGCGGCGACTGTACGGGACCTCCAAGTGGTACTCGATCACAAAAAGGTTGTGAACCACTGATCTAAGGGGTGAAATCCTCCCGGTTCGCTCTTACCTGTTGGTCGCCGCACAGCCGAATAACCTGGTGGCGTTTGCGGCGCGGGGCTTCCCCCGCCCGCTTTCCCTGCCCGCCGGGTTGCCGCCGTTTGTGTTCTTTTGCCCTCTGAGCATGCGCAAACCGTTCTGCTTGCACAGAGGGCAAAAGAACACAAATGCCGGCGTCCAGGCGGGCGGGGGAAGCGGGCGGGGCCCCACGCTGTGAACGCCACCAGGTTGTTCGGCTGTGCGGCGACCAACAGGTAAGAGTGAACCGGGAGGATTTCACCCCTGGTTAATCTCCACCTTTTGCTTCAGTTTAAACTTTTTCCGGAGTTGGCTCTGACAAGGTGGGAATGAATTAAACATGGATTAGCAAGAGTGCAAACCTGGAATTTAGATTCACCTATACAATAAACCTCTCAGATGGCTCTTCATACCCTGCCTCTACTGTGCATATTACAGTGCAGAGTAAGATGATAATATGTCATTACTCAGATTTAAGGAGAGGAAGACTTTAAGAACTCAAGATATACACATGACTACTCTTTATATTATTTGGACAGCTGTACCACCATTTCTTCTCCCTTCCTCCTCCTTCTTGTATTGTACAATTTGGACTAAAATTGTCACGGCAAGGAACTACCAATATATTCTTTGAAGAGCAGTTGCTAAATGCTTCAGCAAATAAAAGGAAATACATTCACTAGGGCAGCAGCTACATTGAATGAAAATTGCAGGTTAGCCACACTGCATTCTTTTTTAAAAAAACATCTAACTGAGCCGGTTCCGGAACTAAAAGAGGCAAAGAAAGGACGGAGATGAAAGGGCAAGGATGGAATTATGAAGAAATCAAACCTCCCTCTTTGTACAACAACACAGGAAATGTGAAGTGCAAAATGTAGAACTCACTGTTCTTTGTCTCTGCAAAATTTCTTGAAGTGGAATGTCCAACTCACATTTGACATGTGGAAGAACACCAGTAGCCATTCTGCTCATCAGTTTATGAATTTTGGCTTCATCACTGGAGAAGGAGGAGAGGCCCAGCTGGAAGGTGGAGTTAAGTGTGTTATCAGTTTGGAGTCATTACATTGTCACAAAATATCTAACTCCAGCTCCCCCGTGAATTCTGTTGACTCTTATTTGTGCCAATTTATATTAAAGTTTGTTGCAAAAATCAAAACCAGAAGCACACACAGATGACTGATTCAGCTGGATTCAATAACTTCTTTATAAACATAATAACAGACGAATCTACAATACCATTAGCAGATTATTTCTTCAAGTAAACACAAGCAGGAGTTAGTTTCATTTCAGCAGAGTGCAGAGTGGAGACTGGAGCCACACCCAGCCCTAAGCTTAAGTTTCAATTTCGATTCTCTGCACAGACTTAGAAGTGGTTAGCTCCCATTGGCTGACTTAGTTGCTATGCCTAGTCATTGGCTGACCTTGTTACCACTGGCTCTCCCAGTCATGAATATTCTAACAATTTAGCATTGACCATTGACTAGATTCTTATACTAGAGGTAGCAATAATAAACTCTTCTGTGCTTTGAACTCAACAAATGCACCTGGTTATATATTCCTGCCTGAGCAAGGGTTTGGACTAGAAGACCTCCAAGGTCCCTTCCAACTCTGATATTCTGTCATTTGTGCCTGACTAATCACTTTTATAGCAACCAGCATCTAGATCTATTACTTTCAGGAGTAAGTCTGCTTCCTAGGTCTACTGTACAATCCCGAGCTCCATTTTCCCTGGCAGAGGCACCACAGTTTCCAGGGCGGCTCTGCTGGGCCAGATCTAAGCACCCTTCACTGTTTCTAGGGCTGCCTTGCAGGCCAGATCTAAGCACCCCACGGGTCAGATCTGGCCCCCCAGGCCTTGAGTTTGACACCCCCTGTTATATAGTATCCAAGAAAAAATATTATTGTATAATTATATAGAATCCAAATTTAATAATAATAATAATTTAGTTGACATGACTATCAGGAAATAAGATATAGAGCCGAGGTGGCGCAGTGGTTAGAGTGCAGTACTGCAGGCTACTTCAGCTGACTGCTAGCTGCAGTTCGACAGATCGAATCTCACCCAGCTCAAAGGTTGACTCAGCCTCCCGTCCTTCCGAGGTGGGTAAAATGAGGACCCAGATTGTTGGGGGCAATAGGATGACTCTGTAACCCGCTTAGAGAGGGCTGTAAAAGCACTATGAAGCGGTATATAAGTCTAAGTGCTATTTACACCAAACTGCATTCCATTATATGAATAACAAGGATGCCAATGTACTGCAACAAAATAAATAATAAATTTCAGAGTGTTTATTTTCTTTGTAGAAATTTCATAATAATGCACATAAGAAAGCAGTCCTCCCTCTGGGCTCTCACCTGGAGGCCCAAATGTGTGTCGAAGCCCATTTCTTGTTTATACCGAATGCTGATTGTTTTTATACTTTTCCTGACTGCTGTGTGTTTTATGTCATCTGTATATATTTTATATCATTTTGAATACTGTTAGCTGCCTAGAGATATATATTTGAGAGGGGTTGCCATCTAAATCACTCACTCACTCACTCACTCACTCACTCAATCAATCAATCAATCATGCTTTCCCAGTCTCCATGATGTAATAACCTATGTTAACAAATCAAAAACTATATTTATTATCAATTAATTGATATCAATTTGTTATGGTCAACCCCTCCGGTAGGTTTGAGAAAATATGTGATATTCCTTAGACAAAACGGGACAACTCGCCATGGAAGAATTCAACAATGTAATTATTTCAAATAATTTTAAACATATTTTAATTTTTGTCATTCACATTTTAGTTTATCCCTTCTTTAGTATCCTGATTCTATTCCGCCATTTCTTTGATATTAGCGTAACTTTTGTCTTGTTGTGAGCTTCCCATGGGAAATCGTCCCACAGTGAGTTGGCCACGATACATTGACCGTGGCCAGTTGGTCATGTCAAATTGTCCTAGACCAGCGATGGCGAATCTTTTTTTTGCTTGGGTGCCAAAAGGGCATGCACACGTGCAATGGCGCGATGGAGCGTGCCTACACCCATAATGCAATGGCCTCCCCTTGTGCATGCGCACACAACCCATATCACTGCCCCCACATTTCCAAACTTCTGGTTGGCCTGTTGGGCCGTTTTATGCCATCCACAGGCTCCGGAGGCTTTCCTGAAGCCTGGGGAGGGCGAAAAACAGCCCAACGGGTGAAAACAGCCTTCCTCTGCCCTCCAGAAGGCCGAAAATCAGCTGGCCAGCACGCACATGCGCACTGGAGTTGACATAGGGCAAAGCCTCACGTGTCCTCAGATATGGCTCCGCGTGCCACCTGTGGCACCCCTGCCATAGGTTCACCATCACTGTCCTAGATCTTCCTGAGAAAGGGGAGAGAGATTCTATCAGACAAATAACTGGGCACATCCTTAGTATTCTTTATTTTTCCCCTTTTAATCTTCTCTGTGCTATTCTTCTGGCTGCATTCTCTTTTACTTTTCTATGATTGAGCAAAAGGTTCACCAACGGGTCATGAACAGAAGCATGTCAGCATATACTGTGTGTGCCATTCTTACACCATATTATTCAAGAGAAAAACAAGTTGATTTGTTTTGCTATTTTTTTTAAAAAAATTCTAGTATGATTTATTCTAGTATTATCTGGGAACTGGGAGAAAAACTGCTGTTTACTTTAGCTGAGAAAAATAGAAAAGGTGATTGAGAATGAACAAATGGGCAGGAAATGTAAGTAGCTGACAAAAAGGCATAGCGCCTTTTGGAATTTATTCATAACCTCCTCCTCTAATATTTTGATACAGAGATCTAAGTTCCTAGATTACCATTTGCAGTATATTAATGTTTCTAACAGACTGATTGGTCAGATTGACCAATCCAGGATGAGGATACTATAATCTACAGTTGGTGGACTTAGAAGAAATTGTCTTATTAGCTCTTAAAAGAAGCCATACTGGAATATATTTTTTTTCAATTTACACTTCAAAAATGAGGTGGAAACCTCTCTTCCAAAATCAGAGTTGCCTAAACCAAGTATATCAAACTGGATATCATTCAGGGCCACATCAGGGTTGTGTTTGACCTCGGGGGGTCAGGATGGGCATGACCAGGGTGGGTGTGGCCAGCTTGATGTCACTCGTGTTGGGGCGCCTGTGGTGACCCGAGTGCTCTGCCAGCGAAAACAGGCTCCCGAGCTGTGATGGCTTCCTGCAACCTTCTGCCAGCATAAACGGAGCTCGGGAGGGCCGCCCGTGGCCCTCACGAGCTCCGTTTTCGGCTGCAACGGTGTCCTGCAACCCTCTGCCAGTGAAAACGGAGCTCGGGAGGGCCACTGATTTTACTGATAATGAAAATGAAGGGAGACTAGTATAGATGTATTTCAAGCTTTTTAGCTCTCATCAGCTAGCCATATCCTTACTGGGATTTGAACCTGGGCAGCCTGCCTTGTAAGGCAGCTGCTTACAGTATATATATATATCTCCAAATGTGTCCCATATAACAACGGTGGATAAGATTAAGAAAGCTTTAATTGATGCAGTCATCAATCAACCAAACAAACTTTATTCATTTATTATTACAGACCAGCAGAAAAGTTAAACATTAAAATAAAACAGAAGTGAACAGATCAGGATAGGGCACAGTAAAAATATTACAACTGATGATGAATTCATCAGTGGGTGATGAAGGTCTGCCTAATTTTACAAGACAGTCTAGCAAAACTTAGCTTAAGTCAAAGAAACTGTACCATATCGATCTGATAATAACAGTTGTTCATAAAAGAGATTGCAATTTCCATGGTATTTAATCAAGTAAGACATAAATATTTCATATAAATAATTTAATACCATTTAAATGATATATAAATATTGCATTTGTTAAATTAAATATGTATTAAGCACCTCATTATTTCATCATTTTGTCTTATTAATAAACAAATATCAACTTTCATCAGACATTTGATGACATCCGAGATCATGTAGAGGTATTTGATGAACACTGGAGGAATAAAATAAAACATTTGAAGCATTTAAGCCTTTTCAACATTTGACTCCCTTCAGGTTAATTTTAGACACTTACAATTCCAGCCAGAAACCGATGTCTAAGAATAATGTATTGCTAATTATGATAAGCATAGAAAACAAAAACTTAATGCTTTTCTCAAACTGTTGGAATTTATGGAAGGAAAACAGAATAGCATTTTCTGAAATAGTAATACATGTATACTAGCTAGCTTTGGGGTAGCCAAGAATGATCATTTAAACCATCAAAAACAGAGGCTATGAAATTGATGTAATGAGGGGTCCTTGGTGCTCTCTAAGCTTGGTTGATTTCTTGCAGATGTTTCATTACCAAACTAGGTAAGGTCATCAGTTGATAACACAGTGATGATGTTACCTAGGTTGGGAATGAAATGTCCAAGAAAACAACCAAGCTCAGAGATCACCAAGGGCAACTCATTTCAATCCTGAACTACAAATACTCTCCTCCATTAGTATAATAATTAAATTAGCAACAGCATCAAACTGTAAGCCTGTTTAATCTGTTTGAATGTTGGAATTGTTCTTGCTAAGTGACCCACAGATTGACAGACGGTGAGATCTTTTCATACAACCAGCAAATCAAAAGAAATAGATATTGGTCAGCTCAGTAGTGGGTTCCTATAGCACCAGTAGCGGCCTGCTGGTGATGTCACAGTACCGGTGCGGTCAGTTGCTGGTGCCGCCATTTTTTAAAAAAATGTTTAATTTTTTAAAAAAAATTTCTTCTGCACATGCCCAGAAGCTGAGCTTCATGCACTGCCTTCCTACCCCACAGTGAGTCCAAGCAGGGGAGGATGGCTGAGGGAGCGTGTGAGACGCTGAAAGAATGGGCGGCAGGATCTATCTCAGTTCCCCTCCCTTCAGCAGTCCAAGAAGCCATGAACGCGCGGTGATGACCCCAGGCATTTTTGCATATTCAAGGCTTCTCGAGCTGCTGAGGGGAGGGGGAACGGGTGGCAGGAGCCTAGGATCATGGAATGGGGAGAAGCATTCAGCCCAGACGGAGCCTCCTAGAAGAACCGCTGCCGCAGTCTTGCTGCTCTCGCTGCGGGGGGCTGCGTTGTGGTTGGGCAATGCCCCCCCCCCGCTTCTCTGGCCGCTGCCAAGCTCCCGAGGCCCACGCCCACCCGATCACATGGCTGGCAAGCCACACACACAAAATAAGCCACGCCCACAGAGTGGTAGTAAAAAAATTAGGAACCCGCCCCTGGGTCAGCTGAGGCGTTTGGTCATTGTTACCATAATTTATCACATGTTAAATAAAAAGAAAAATTGCCAATTGTTGAATAGAGGGGGATGCTTGATATGGACCCCTAACTTCTTCACCTAAAGGTAATAACGTTAAAACCTGGTCTAAGGACGGATGACTTGAGTCAAAACTTCCCATATCACCTGCTGACACTGTTTGGCTGTGACGTAGGCTGTCTTAAAATAATCTGTATCTTTCTTATTTATCCTTTAATGGCTTAATCAAAGTGTCCTTCCAGTTTTAGACTGCAATAAAAAAATGCAATTTCCCAGTCCTTCAGAATTTTGAGTTTAATGATTTATGAATTTTAAAAAAAACTCCCTAGCTAGTCCTAACTAGTGAGTAAGATTATTTTTTAATTACTTCAGTTTTTTTTTTAGTGTTGGCATCCACCGATGGAGCTCCCTTGTCTGTGACTCACATGAGTATCATTTCAGAATCATGTGAAACAATTTTAGTTTCCCGGGATTTTTTTTAATAGACTCCTAGTTGTATTTTCATTTATATCAAATGATTATTTTGCTGCTGCCTAATCTCTATGTTGTTTTCATTTTGCATTTGAAATTATGGTATCTGTTTTTATTCAAATAGTATCCCTTTGGGTGTGTTATTATAAGCAGATCTATAAAGCTTCAGCCATTGGACAGTTCAAATAACAACAACAAAACAACAAAACAACAAAACAAAATAACAACAACAACAACAACAACAACAATACCCAAAATCATCTTTATTTTAAATTCTGATACTTTATTTTTTTTTCTTTTTCCTTAAGTAATTGTCAGCCCACAAATGCTGATTTCCAAATAGTGAGGGCTATAACTTCATTTGAAGAGGCAGGTGATTAATTAACACCACATAACAACTTTGTAATTAATTACCGTCTCTTGACCACTCATCTATACAAAAATATAGGAGTCAAATGAAACCCAGAGGGTCAATAAATATTAAGGTATATACATATTTCTATCATGTTTTTTTCCTATTCTCACATTATAACTTCCTAATAATATTAGGAAGAAAACTAGGAAGGAAAAAAAACCATACACCACAGTTTATAAGAATACTTCAATGGTTAGATTAAATATCACAGGAATGTTGACGCAATGTTTAAATTGCAAACTCATTTTGTCTTTTCTCTGTTCATTGGTAAGAAAACTCAGTTTAGGTCTGACTGCAATATATACTGTTTTGCT
This sequence comes from Diadophis punctatus similis, assembly GCA_023053685.1. Lineage (NCBI taxonomy): Eukaryota > Metazoa > Chordata > Lepidosauria > Squamata > Dipsadidae > Diadophis > Diadophis punctatus. The sequence goes on from JALIGW010000006.1 coordinate 6,614,501, forward strand.
TTCATTGACCAAACAAACATTCCATTTAAATTTTTTAGATTAACTTTTCAACATTTATAAGGAGTTCTCTGTGAATTCTGAGCCAATAGGCAGCAGAGGTGCACAAAGCTTTTTGTATAAATTATGAACATGCAACATCTGGAAAAAAAAGATTATTTTTTTCACATTTTGTATGGTTGATTGGTTTCAGATTCTATTTGTTGTTTCTGGTGGTATCGACATAATACAGTTCAGCGGTGGGTTGCTCTTGGTTCTGACAGGTTCTTAGAACCGGTAGCGGCGGCTGTGGGAGGCTCCGCCCACCTGCCCGGGACGCTTCTGCACATGTGCAGAAACGCTGCGCGCATGTGCTAGCGCGCGCAAGAACCAGTAGTAAAGGGTTTTAGAACCCACTACTGATACAGTTGTTAGCAATACAGTTAACAGCAAAAAAAAGAGTAGAGTAACAGTTTAAATAAATTAAAATGAGATAAAAATACTTATGACAAAGATATTCAAGGATCCCAAACTAAATTGTTAACATTAAATAAAAACAATTAGGACATTAAACAATCTTGTGAAATGAGCTTTTAAACAATTGACTTTTACCAGTTGGGATTCGGGGGTGTGGGGGGCGGAATTATGTTTTTTTTTTACATTCCTATATAAATTTCACTTAAATCTTTTTATTTAATCAAAGAAACGTAAGATATGCAGCCACAGCTGTACCTTTAAAAAGATTTGCATGTGATAATTTATGTCTTAATATTTTTTTCTTTGCTCTTTATGTATATATTTACATATTTTACTATTGTAAATTATGCATTAAATGTTTATATTTTTTTCTTTAAATATACTACACATTTTCAAATGTGTAATGTATATAAGAAAACATCCAATTTTAAAAGCCATGGGTTGCTCATATTTAAAGATTGGATACAGAAAACTGTTGCTTTTAAGAACTGCTAACAATGAGCAATGACAACTTTCTCTAAACAGAAGGGGTGGGGATGAAAATTAATCTATGTATTGCTATGCAATAGGAGTTCCTCTATAATCCATTGGCAATGTTGTGGCTGGAATGAAGAACAAAATTAGATTTTAAGAAACTCTTTGAATACCAACATGGTATATAAAAATGTCTTTGGAGATTCTCAGTCATCCAGGTCATGGTTGTCCCAAAGGTGCTTTTTCTTTTTTTTCTTTTTTTTTTTAATTTTTTTTTTATTATTTTTCTTCATTAAACATCTGAATATTTTGATACAGATCTACACCCGTTTTTACAACATTTGTTATATCTCAATTATGCACATTAAATCATAAATTTACAATCTTTTCTGTCTTTGTTTTCTTCTCACGTTGTCACACAGTCTTTCCTCTTTTTTTTAGTCCAGTTGTACCATCTAGTCCATGTTTTGTAGTATTCTGAGTCGCATTGTCCTTTGAGTTGAATAGTCAGCATGTCCATTTCGGCACATCTATATATTTTGTCCATTAGTATATTTTCTGGTGGGATTTGATTGTCTTTCCAATATTGTGCATATGTTATTCTTGCCGCAGTTGTAATATGTAGTATTAAATATTGTATATTTTTTGGATGTTGTTTTTCCATTATCCCCAGAAGGAAAAATTCTGGGGTAAATTCCATTGTTCTCTCAGTAATTTCTTGTAACCAGGCTTGCACTTTTTTCCAGTAGCCCTTTGCTTCGGGACACAACCACCACGCATGAAAGAAGGTACCTACGTCTTTTTTACATTTCCAGCAAGCCGAATTCATTTTTGGGTATATTTTGGCCAATCTTGATGGAGCTAAATGCCATCTATAAAACATTTTATAATAATTCTCTTTATATGCTGTTGACTTAGTTATTTTGCAGTTTATATTCCATGTTTTCTCCCAGTCAGCTAAGTGTATGTTGTGGCCTACGTTTTTTGCCCATGCTATCATGGGTTCCTTGACAATTTCCTCCATTTTATCGAATTCCAGCAGATATTTATATAGTTTTGATATTATTTTTTCGTCCGGGCCAATCAAAATTTTATCCAGTTTTTGCATTTCCATTTCTATACCCATACCCTCAGTATCTTTTTTGTGTCGAGTTTTTAATTGTAAGTAAGTCAACCAATCAATATTTATATTTTGTTCCGCCAATTGTTCTCTACTTTTTAATTTCCCTGTCAGATCTAATATATCGCTATATTTTGCTGCTTTGGTTATATCAATTAGGTTGGGGTAGGTCATGGCTTCTATAATTGAAAGCCATTTGGGGATTTTCATGTAGTTCTTCTTTTTGATTTCATACCATGTTTTTAACAAAGATTTTCTAATTAGGTGTTGGTTGAAGCTAAGTTGTGGCTTAGTTCCATCTCTCCATATGTAAGCATGCCATCCCATTTGTAGGTCGTGGCCCTCTAGTGTTAGTATTCTTTTGTTAGTTAAGTTTATCCATTCTTTTATCCACGCCAAGGATGCTGCTTTGTAGTAAAGTTTCCAGTCAGGGAGCCCTAGACCACCTCTGCTCTTATCATCCTGTAAATTTGCTAATTTGATTCTTGGTTTTTTGTTTTGCCATATAAATTTAGATATAATTTTATTCAAATTAGTAAAAAATTTAGTCTCTAATTTGATCGGAACTGTTTGGAATAGGTATAAAAATTTTGGCAGTATACTCATTTTAATTGCAGCTATACGCCCTAATAATGATAACTGTAATTTTTTCCATTTTTCTAATTCTAATCTTGTTTGGTTTACTAATTTGTCATAATTGTCTTTTTTAATAGATGAACATCTATTTGTTAGTATTATCCCTAGATGTTTAATTGTTTTGGTTGTTTGTAAGCCTAATTTCTCTTCTAATTCATCTTTTTGTTTTATTGTCATATTTTTTGTTAATAGTTTAGTTTTTTGTTTATTGATTTTCAATCCTGCCAATTCTCCGTATTCCTCTATCTCTTTAATCAGTTTTTGCCCTGTTTCAATTGGTTCTTCTATAAAAAATACGAGATCATCGGCAAATGCCTGTAATTTATACTCCTGGTTTCTAATCTTTGTTCCCTTAATATCCTTATTATTTCGAATTTTGTTTAGTAATGTTTCCAATGTTAAGATAAAGAGCAGAGGTGACATCGGACATCCCTGACGTACTCCTTTAAAGATCCGGAATGATTGTGTCATATCCCCATTTATCATAATCTTGGCTGACTGGGAGGTGTAGATTGTTTCTATAATTTTTTCAAATTTGTCGCCAAATTTCATCTCTTTGATCAAACCTATCATATACTGCCAATTTACGTTGTCGAACGCTTTTTGCGCATCCAGGAAAGCTAGGGCGACCTGCTTTTCTGGATGCGCTTCGTAATATTCCAATATATTTAAGACGATTCTTGTATTGTTTTTTATCTGCCGCATTGGTAAAAATCCATTTTGATCCGAATAGATAATTTTATTTAGTATTTTTTTGGTTCTTTCTGCCATAATTGTCATAAAAATTTTATAATCTGTGTTCAACAACGAAATTGGTCTGTAGTTTTGTATATGATTTTTCTCGGTACCTTCTTTCATGATCGTGGTGATATATGTTTCCCTCCACGTATTTGGTATCCTAGCTCCTGTTAATGCTTCATTATATAGCTCTAATAGAATATCCTCTAGTATTGTACTCATTTTTTTGTAATATTCCCCTGGAAATCCATCCGGTCCTGGTGTTTTATTGTTGTTTTGTTTTTGAATTGCATTTTGAATTTCTTGTATTGTAATATCCCTGTTTAACATTTCCTTATCAATTTCCTCTATTTGCGGCATACTAATTTCCTTTAAATATTCTTTTATTTTATTTAGTTCCACTGGGTCCTGTCTGTATAAGTCTCTATAGTATTCTGTTGCAATTTCTTTTATTTTTTCGTCTGAGTGTTGTATTCCCCCATTTGTGTCTATCAGTTGATTTATAATTCTATTGCTTTTTTCCTTTTTAATTTTATAAGCTAGCCATCTACCGGGTTTATTTGCTGTTTCAAAGAATGTTTGTTTTGTAAGCCTAATATCCTTCAAATATTCCTGTTGTTCAATTAAATTCAATTTATGTCTCGTTTCCATTAATAATTTATGTGTATTCTCTTCCTTTGGTTCTTTTTGCAGTCTTTTTTCTAACTGCTGAATATCCTTTATTTTTTCATTGTATTCCTGCCATTTTTCTCTATTTTTCTTTGCCGTATAGGCAATTGTAATTCCCCTTATATATGCTTTTAATGTATCCCATAAGTTTTGTATGGTTGTAGGCTGTTTCTTATTCTCTTTCATAAATAATTTTATTTCTTTGGTAATTGTTTGTATGTATTCATCTTCTTGGAGTATTTTTGTGTTCAAAGTCCATCTCCTTATTCCTTTCTTTTTCCCTTTCCATATTACTATTAAGGGGCTATGGTCTGCCCATATGTTTGGGGCTATCTCCACCGACGCTATGTTCTTGCATATTTCTTTATTTGTCCAGACCATGTCTATTCTTGAAAAGGATTGGTGTGGTATTGAATGAAATGTATATTGTTTGTCTTTAGGGTGCAATAATCGCCATGTATCTGTCAAATTCAACTCCTCTATCATGTCCTTGAATGTAGTTGGTAGTGTATTTTTGTTATTTTTTTTGTTTTTCCCTGTTATGTAGTCTCTTTTTGGATCTATTATACCATTAAAATCCCCTATTAAACATATATTTTTATATTTAGTTGTCATTAATTTCTCATGTATCTTTTGATAGAAGTTTTTTTGCTTTTGATTGGGTGCGTATATATTTACTAATAATATTTTTTCTCCCCCTATTTCAATTTCCACCATTATATATCTTCCTTTGGAGTCTACTTTTATTTCTTTAGACTCAATCTCTTTTTGTACATATATTACTACACCTTTCTTTTTTTTCTCCCCTAATGATGCGTATAATTTCCCTAGTTTTGGATATTCCAGATATTTTTTATGTACTTGTTTGATATGGACTTCTTGTAAACATATTACTTCTGCTTTTTGTTTAACTAATTTTGAAAATATTTTCCTTCTTTTTTGTGCATTGTTTAATCCATTAATGTTTAATGATATAAGTTTTGTTTCCTTTAACGTTTCCGGTTTTGTTTATAAAGTGTTTTTCTAACTATTTACTTTTCGCTTCTGCTGCTGTTTGTGTCCTTGTTTTAATTCTCTCTACTTTTTTATTTAAATCTTCAGTCTCTTCAATTCCCTCCCTCTGTACCTCTTCTTCAATCTCCTGCTCTTCTTCTTCACTTGCCCCATCCACTTTTCCTTCACTTTCCATCTCTTTCTCCATACCAGCAAGTTGTTCATATACCTCCTGTGCTCTTTCTATGGTATCCACCTTTACTTTTCGTCCTTCCAAGTTTATTATCATCCCCTCCGGAATGAGCCATCTGAATATAATGTTCTTTTTATTTAACAATGTTGCTAGTGGCTTATAGTCTCTTCTACGTTCCCTAACCCTTCTTGGGACTTGTTTCAAGATGTTTATTTCTCTCCCTTTGTATGTTAATGTCCCCCCTCTCGTGGCTAAGTAAACGTTGTCTCTTGTTTTCTTTCTGGCAAACCTTATATGTATTTCTTTCGGCAGGCGGTGGCGTCTAGCGTAGTTGGTTTGTATCCTGTACACTTCATCTATTTCATTTCTGGTATCTGTTTTGTCTTGCTGTAGAATTTCTGCTACCACCCCTGCCATCACATCTCCCAAGTCTTCCTCCTTATTCTCTGGAATATTTTGTATTCTTAAGAAATAAGATGATCTATCCATTTCGAGATGGATTAGTGAGGACTCCAGCTCTCTATTTATTTCTGTCACTCTCTGGTCTACCTTCTCAATTTTATTTTCATTTTGTTCCGTTTTTTTTTCCACACCACTAATACGTTGTTCATTTTTTTGTATCGCCTCCTGTATCATCTCCATTCTATTGTCCAATCTTAAAATATCTGATTTTAGTTCGGTATGATTTTGCGTAATCAATTCCTGTAATTTAAGCATTGTTTCCTGAACCACGTTTAGTGTACTGTTCATATTCTGCATAAGGGATGTGCCCCCTTTTTCTACTGGTAACATGTCATCTATCTGCCTTTGAGTGACTGGTAATGCTGCACTTGCAGCTCCAGCTTGTGCTGGTTTCTTCCCCCCCTTCATGGGCATATTTGTTGTATTACTTGTCATTTCCTTTAAGATTGATTTTTGTTGTTCTAAAATTTTGTAGATCCTCTCCCAGATTACCATATAACAATCTTTTACCCTGTTGTATTATTTAGTTCTCTATCAATCCTGTATGTTTTATCAATTACTGATATAGTTCTCTATGTTCTTAAATGTACCAATTATCCAAAAATTCTATATAAATATATCTATAAATAATCTATGTTACTATAGTACTTATATTAATAACTAATTAAATATTTTAGATACGTTAAAGAGTTATACAGTAGAATATCACAATATATCAATAGTTTTCCTTATAAAATTTTAACCAATCTAATTATAGTTATGATTACAATTTATATATTTCTATTAATGTTCAAAGTATCCTCTATAGACTTTACAATTCAATCAATATATATCCCTATTTGTTTTAAATCGATCCTTAAAAATATTATTTCAAAATAAATATATATATTATTTAAGTTACAGTTAAAATTAAAAATATTACATTTATAGACACTAAAGATTTTCCCTTTTTTACAATCTATAAATAGGAAGAGGAGAGGGTAGAGGATTTAATTATAGCAGGATATTTAGTGAAAAGTAAAATAGGTGATAAAAATGAAATAAGTGTTCAAAGGTGAAAAATAGAAAAAAGTTATATAATATAGTTCTTTTTAAGCGGTACCAGTTTCAGTTGGTATTAAGTGGATCTCAGCAATCCTGTAAGTGTTTTAGAGGTCTTGATTTCCTTGGATTCTGCAATCAGATGTTTCCTTCTGGCCTCAGTAATAGGGATCGTTCCGTTCAAAATTGCCAAGTCATCCACCATGTGCTGTTTCTCCGCTCCCGTCTCTGATCTCTCATCTGGTGTTGAATCCCCAGTTTCTCTGGTCTGCAGTCTCTCAGCAGGTAATCCTCCGATAACAAAAAGGTACTATTGCACGTCCTCCACAGGGGCTCAATTTAGCTCTTTTGTTATGTTTATTCACAGTGCTGTTTCCTCCTTAGAGTCCTGTCCTTCTGCTCGTTCTTTGTTTTCGCCGCTGATTTTCTCACAGAGCTCCTTAATTGCCCTGTCCTTGTGGTCAGATCTCCCTCATTTATAAATCCAAAGTTTTCGTGAGAGTTAGGTTTGGTATTCCAGGTGCGATCCGCTATTATTTTTGCTTCCTTTTCTTATGTGGTGCTTTGAGGCTTCGGGTCCGCCATACTTCAAAGAGCAGAGATGGACGCTTTCATTTCGGATAATGAGGATGCCCTCCGCCCCAGCGGGCGAACGCCTTCGCCCCGCTGTTGCCTGGGATGTCCCTCTTGTCAACCAAGTCCTACAAACTTCGATGCCCCGAAGGGTCTCCAAAAACAAAAGAAGAAAGCAGCCTCTGAGGACGGAGATCGTCCCTTTACAGCTGCTTCACCCCACGTCACCACAGGAAGTCCCCAAAGGTGCTTTTTCAAGAGGCAACTGGACTTTCTGGTTTTTCTTTGAAGATATTTCGCTTCTCATCCAAGAAGCTTCTTCAGCTCTGGCTGGATGGTGGGGAATGGAAGGATTTATATTCCCTGCAGACAGCTGGTCATTTGCATTCTTTTCAGAGAGTGGTTGAGGCTACTTGGAGGTTTGTCTGTGTCCTCAGGGTCACCTGAGTAATGCAAATGGGTGTGGAGCTTTCTTGAAACTGTTGAAAGGACTGTATTGTAGACTGGAGATATCATATCCCTCCCCCTCTGTTGAGAAAGGGCTGTTCAATGAAAGGACACAGATAAATCTCCAAATGGCCTCAATGACTCTCATCCTAAAAGGATGCAAATGACCAGCTGTCTGCAAGGAACATAAATCCTTCCATTCCCCCACCATCCAGTCAGAGCTGAAGAAGCTTCTTGGATGAGAAGCAAAACGTCTTCAAAAAACAAACAAACAGAAAGTCCCGTTGCCTCTTGAAAAAAGAACCTTTGGGTATATAAAAATGTTCTTCAGGTTAAGCCTCATGCTCTTTACTTGGCAACTGTGTAGAAGTAATTTGTCATTGCCTTCTTCCAATTTTTTTTTTCAACAGAGCTTTATTTTTTTTACTTTTCTGATGGCCCTCTTATCCCATCCATGGTCTAACCAAATCCTGGCCCACTTCATTTTTCAAAATTAGACGATGTCTTCAGGACACAATTACTTGGAAATCAGTAGATATTATTATTTTTAGATCTTTTCCACACACCCGTGTGTGTGTGTGTGTGTGTGTGTGTGTGTGTGTGTGTGTGTGTGTGTGTGAAGGCAGCAAACCAGGGGTGGGTTCCACTTACCTTCGCCACCGGTTCGCATCGCGCGTGCGTCCCCTCGCACAATTTGCCTTCCGTGCATGCTCAGAAGCAGGAATGAGCCCGAAACACAGCTGAGGAGATCATCAGCTGTGCTTCGGGTGAAGAAATAAAGGTCAGAATTCACCCGCGGGCGGGAGGGCCCTTTTTCAAGCTGCGGAAGGGGAAAAATTCGCACAAAATAAAAAAAGATGGCGGTGCGCACGGACCGGCACTGACAGTGACGTCACCAGCAGGTCGCTACCGGTTCGGGCGATCCGGTCCGAACCGGGAGGAACCCACCCCTACAGCAAACATACCAATACTCTTTTCTCCTCATGGTTTCCCCACAACAATCTCTGTGTGAGGTGGGTTGGGCTGAAAGTGTGTGACCACTCAACCAGCTTTCATGGTCTAGAGCTCACAGAATCTCAGTTTCTTAGCCAGCATCTGAACTACTACATGAAACTGGTTCTCTTTCTAATGTTCCCCAACTAATTGCGAGATCATTGGATTTTTATCCTTTCACACAAATTAAACATAAATTTCACACAAATTACCCATCTACCAGCACAATCATTTTGGAGTTTTCTTGGGTTTTAAAAGAAACAATAAATTTGTGTGCAGAAAACCTGTAATTCATGCCTGAAAAAAGAAGCTTCATGGGTGTTGTCAGGGCAATGGAATTAACAGTCATTATCTGTGCATATTTTTATGCATATTCCAGATTCTTCCTAAGGTGTCTAGTCTTTTAAATAACTTTACATTACTAATGATGACAAGATCCCCATGGGGCAACTCAATCATCTTTCTCCAACTGTAATATAAAATTGTGACAGGTTTGGATCTCCCATATCAACAGTTTGATATGGCCTCTGTCGTTTTGATGCCTGCTGGCAAATATAACGTTGTTTAGGAACTGGAGAGAATTTGGAACAATTCAGATACAGTATTAGGAAACTGTTGGCAAACTCCTCTTACTAATATCTTGCATAGTTCGGAGAACCTACATTAGAGTGACATTTTGTCTCTCGCAGACAATAATCTGTTTATCTATATTATTATTAGAGAAGTCAATGATGGGGCTAGGAAATATCATCATTCCCATATATATTCATCAGGGGAAACTATTTTCTGGAAAGAGGTAGCCATACAGTCTTCAAAAAGAGTTACGGGTTCTTCTAAAAGGGGAATCCAGAAGATTCCAGTCGGAGGTTTAGATTTATTATTAGAGTTGGAAGGGACCTTCTAGGTCATCTAGTCCAACCCCCTGCTCAAGCAGGAGTTCCTACACCATTTGAGACAGATGGCAGTCCAGTCTCCCCTTGAAGGTAGCAAGTGTTGGAGCTCTCACAACCTCCGCTGGCAAGCTGTTCCACTGGTTGATCGCTCTCACCGTCAGAAAGTTTCTCCTCACTTCCAGGTTGAATCTCTCCTTGGTCAGCTTCCATCCATTATTCCTTGTTTGGCTTTCTGGTGCCATAGAGAACAGCCTGACCCCCTCCTCTCTGTGGCATCCCCTCAAGTATTGGAACACTGCTATCATGTCACCCCTGGTCCTTCTCTTCGCCAGACTGGCCAAGCTCAGTTCCTGCAACCGCTCTTTGTATGTTTTATTTTCCAGACCCTTTATCATCCTGGTTGCTTTCTTCTGCACTTTCTCTAGGGTTTCAATGTCTTTTTGTAGTGTGGTGACCAAAACTGGATGCAGTACTCTAGGTGTTGTCTGACCAAGGCTTTATAGAGTGGTACTAGTACCTCTCTTGTCCTTGATTGTATCCCTCTATTTATGCAGCTCAGGACTGCGTTGGCCTTTTTGGCTGCTGCTGCACACTGCTGGCTCATATTTAGTTGGCTGTCTACCAAGACTCCAAGATCCCTCTTGCAATCGCTGCTATTGAGTGTGGTTTCACCCATGTGTATTTTTGATTCTTCTTACCTAGGTGTAGAATTTTACTTTTCTCCATGTTAAATTTCATTTTATTGGTTTGGGCCCAGTGTTCGAGTCTGTCAAGGTCCCTCTGGATTTTGAGTCTGTCCTCTGGGGTGTTTGCTACTCCCGCCAGCTTGGTATCGTCTGCAAATTTGGTTAGTTCTCCTGTTATTCCCTTATCTAGGTCATTTATGAAGATATTAAAGAGTACTGGGCCTAGGACGGAACCTTGTGGTACACCACTGCTTACTTCTCTCCATGTGGACTTAGAGCCATTGAGGACTACTCACTGGGTACGGTTGGTCAACCAGTTGTTAATCCATCTGGTTGTATAGCTGTCTATCCCGCTTTTTTCTAGCTTATGAAGAAGTAGGTTGTGGTCTACTTTGTCAAATGCTTTGCTGAAGTCCAGGTATATTATGTCTACTGCATTTCGCTGGTCTACTAATTTGGTCACGGTGCTGAAAAATGAAATGAGGTTGGTTTGGCATGACTTGTTCTTAACAAATCCGTGTTGGCTGTTAGTTATTACTTGGTTTGTTTCTAGATGATGTGAGATCTGGTTTTTAATTATTTTTTCCAGTATTTTCCCAGGTATTGATGTTAGGCTGATTGGTCTGTAGTTTCCTGGGTCTGTTTTTTTACCTTTTTTGTAGATGGGGACCATCTGTGATAGTTGAAGGTGATGGTTCGCACAATTCCATCACTACAGATGATCAACATTACAACCAGTTGACCTACAAGCTTTGCATAGCCATTATCTGTTCCCATCAGATTTCCATTTGCTTGCAATGGACACGTTTTTGAGGTTAATGATCATATATGTTATAGCAATTGTATAGCATTCATTTTAAACTGTATGTTTTCTGTTCTTCCTCCTGTTCTTCAGCAATGAATCCAATTAATACTGGTAATTACAGCTATCGAAATTTTCTCACCCAGGCCACTTACCATCAATTCCCATTAAATAACAACTTCAGGAAATTCAGCGTATGTTTGATGCCACAATCAAGGTTCAATACCAAAACCTAGTCCTTATATTCAGTGGTGGGATTCAAAAAATTTTTCTACTGGTTCTGTGGGCGTGGCTTGGTGGGCGTGGCATGGCATGGCTTGGTGGGCGTGGCAGGGGAAGGATACTGAAACTTCTCCATTCCCTCCCCATTCCAGGGGAAGGTTACTGCAAAATCCCCATTTCCTCCTGATCAGCTGGGACTCGGGAGGCAGAGAATAGATGTTGGCGGGGCCAATCAGAGGTGGTATTTACCAGTTCTCTGAACTACTAAAAATTTCCACTACCGGTTCTCCAGAACTGGTCAGAACCTGCTGAATCCTACCTCTGCTTATATTTCAAAGGGAAGATTTACTCAATTCCTTGCACCCAAGCTGAGAAGTCTTTCAAAAGTCCAAAATCCATTTTGGACAAGATTCAGGGAATCAGATATATTTCACCATAATAACACAAGAGAAGAAACATACGTCCTCATTCTAGAGATCTACTTTGAATGAAATATTCTATTCACAGAAGCATTTTATTACCTCTTGTTTGTATGCTGTTATTCTGGAATTAAATTGCTTGACACAAGATAGCCTTGTTTTTTATTTTGTTTTTTAAAAATCATTTGATTATAGTTTTTTTTTAAACTATGACCCTGAAAAGGGTTAAGAAGCTCTTATGCAGAATCTCGTGGCCTCTATTCCCAGTCCTTGGTATTTTAATTTGAAATCTGCATATCTCCAATTTACATGCAATTGTCCCCATGCAGAATTCTATCTGGGCATTCTTGAAACCTGTACAGGGTTCAAATTCTGTGGAAATAACACAGCACTATAAAGAGCTGCAAGAACATTCAAAATCTGTTGCCCTTCATTTTACATAATTTGTCAGAGAATAACACACATAGGTTAGCGAAGGTGGCAAATCTAGGCACGCTAAGAAAGATGCATTCAGTGTCACTTATAAAAAAAAGGCAAAACTCCTTTGATCCCATCTGTCAGAAACCTGGAATGTATTTTTATTTACAATGTATTTTTCACCCCCAGGTGAGAAACACGCTCCTCACAATAGTTAAGGGATTCTGGCATTTAAAACATAAAATAACAGAGTTGGAAGGGACTTTGGAGGTCATCTAGTCCAACTCCCTGCACAAGCAGGAGAGTTTATACCATTTCAGACAAGTGGCTGACTAGTCTCCTCTTGAAAGGCTGTAGCATTGGGGCACCCACAACTCCTGAAAGTAAGGCATTCCACTGGCTGATTGTCCTCACTGTTAGGAAATTTCTCCTTAGTTCTAAGTTGCTTCTCTCCTTGATTAGTTTCCATCCATTGGTTCTTGTCTTGCCCTCTGGTACTTTGGAAAATAGTTTGACCCCCTTGCCTTTGTAGGAGCCCTTCAAATATTGGACCACTTCTTTCAGATCACCCAGAGCTGGGATTCACATAATTTAGCTACCGGTTTGCCCAGCACCGAAAATGTGACTGTGCGCCCCTTCCACGCATGTGTGCAGCCTTCCACGCATGTGCTTTGCTTGCATGTATGGCTTACATGCATGCACACTGCTTCAAAACGTCCCTAAATAGGACGGGCCCACCCACAGATTTCTACTACCAGTTCGCCCGAACCGGTCTAAACCGGCTGAATACCACCTCTGATATCACCCCTAGTCCTTCTTCTCAATAAACTAGACATACCCAATTCCTACAACCGTTCTTCATATGTCTTAGTCTCCAGCTGCTGAATCATCTTTGTTGCTCTTCTATGCATTCTTTCCAGAGTCTCAACATCTTTTTATTTTTATTTTGCAGTGGTGACTGTTTAATTCGCTAGCAGATTTCATTAAAGGCTAATTACTGCCATACCCACTTTCCACAAAACAGAAATAGAAATGCAGTTGATTATATTATGCACCCCAGCTCCAAAATGAAGTTTTTTTGGGGGGTCCTCTAAAGAATTTCATTCTCATTCATGACCCAACGCAATATGGAAGGTAGGGTTTCATTTCAAATGGACGTATGTGGATAGGCACCCTGGAGGCTCATTGGGGTATTTATTTATTTATTTATTTATTTATTTATTTATTTATTTATTTATTTATTTATTTATTTATTTATTTATTTATTTATTTATTTATTTATTTATTTATTTATTTATTTATTTATTTATTTATTTATTTATTTGTGAGATTTATATACCGCCTCACAGTGCAAGCTCTCTCTAAGCGGTTTACACCAGTAAGCAATGTATATTTATATTGCCCCCAACAATCTGGGTCCTCATTTTACCTACCTCGGAAGGATGGAAGGCTGAGTCAACCTTGAGCCGGTGAGATTTGAACCACTGACCTGCGGATCACAGTCAGCTAAAGTGGCCTGCAGTACTGCCCTCTAACCGCTGCGCCACCTCGGCTCATTGGGTATGAAGCAGTGGTGGGTTCCTACCGGTGCGGTCCAGTGCACCATTCCGGTAGGGGCCTGCCGATTGCGCAATGTCAGAGCAATGGCTCCGGTGCTTTCTTTGCCGGTCCGTGCACGCCACCATCTCTTTTTTTAAAAAAAAATTGACAGTTTTTGGCTCTCTGCACATGCGCGGAAGTAAAATTGTCCTTCTGCACATGTGCAGAGCCAAAATCGTGTGAGAGGACGCACACGTGTAGTGAGTGAGCGCGTGCACAACGTCGCAATGCACACCGGTAGGAGAAGGTAAGAGGAACCCACCCCTGGTATGAAGGACTTTGCATTTCATTCTATTTTTTCTGACAACACTTGTGAATCTTGGATATTCATTAGATATTGGATTTTTGTCTTAGGTCAAATGTTTGACGCCTTTGTTAAAAGCTAACGAGGCAGGCTTTGGAACCATCTTGTATGATGTTTGCCTAAGTGTTAAGAGTCTATTGTTTGCTATGTCTGGTCACACTGAATGAACAAGCACCAAGTTAGCATCCTTCAAAAGTTAAGAATCATCTACTATGTTAATCTTTAGATGTCGGTTTCTCCAAGAACCTTTTTGTCAGAGACGTGTTAAACTTCTAATTATTTCTCTTCTGCCATGCAAGAGAGAGAGTGATAATGAACTATCTCTTTATAATTCCCTTGAGCTTGCTTCTGTCTCTCTCTTTTTTCTCTTGAACAACTGATACCAAGCATTCTAGTTGCGCTAATGATAATGAAAAGCCTAATTAGAGCAGCCCGGAAGAGTGAATTCTTAGCGGGGGTGAGTCACAAAACTACAATAGTTGCACTTTGCCATTTTCCACATTAGGAAATGAAAATATGAGTTTCTTACCATTCGTGAGGAAACTTCTTAGACTATTCAGACCATGTAGGAGAACAGAGAGACAAAATGGCCGCTGAAAGGTTGTCAACTCTGGAAGATACAATCCGTGACCAGGTACTCCAACTCTGCCCCTCACTAGGTCGCAGAGGAGGATTGCAGATTGTGAAAATGAATTGTCTTGAGGACAAAGGCATCCTTGCATGTCAGAATCAGACAAAAAGACAAGAAGGAGGAGGAGGAGGAGGAGGAGGAGGAGGAGGAGGAGGAGGAGGAGGAGGAGGAGGAGGAGGAGGAGAGGAGGAGGAGGAAGAGGAGGAGGAGGAGGAGGAGAAGGAGAAGGAGGAGGAGGAGGAGGAGGAGAAGGAGAAGAAGAAGGAGAAGAAGAAGAAGAAGAAGAAGAAGAAGAAGAAGAAGAAGAAGAAGAAGAAGAAGAAGAAGAAGAAGAAGAAGAAGAAGAAGAAGAAGAAGAAGAAGAAGAAGAAGAAGAAGAAGAAGAAGAAGAATATTCTGAGCTCTCCTGCGTAATCCATAATTTTGAAAAATATACAAGGCTCCAGCTCTTTAACTGGAATTAAGTCCTACTAATTGAAGTAGGACTATTTTAATAAGTGAAACTGGAAAACAATCCTTGAAATGACCCATTTTTAACCTATATTTATTTTTCGTCATAACCACCATAATCTGCTACAAATTTCTTCCAATGCTTTAAAAAAAGATCTTTTTAAAGCCATCATAAAAGAACCGCACACTTCAACCAGCCCCAACAGTCCTTGCCACCTCATCATTCTATTTATACAAATGCTCTAAATTAAAATTTAAGGGGGAGGGGAAGGCTTTTAGGCAAAAAAATTATCCTTATAAAAGGAAGACATTTGGAATGTGATAGTGCCAAAGGAGATAATCAATAATCAACAGCCTCTTCAATGGTGCAACTACCAATTTGCATCAGTGGTGAAATCCATTTTTTTTACTACTGGTTCTGTGGGCGTGGCTTGGTGGGTGTGGCTTAGTGGGCATGGCAGGGGAAGGATATTGCAAAATCTCCATTCCCAACCCACTCTGGGGCCAGCCAGAGGTGGTATTTGCCAGTTCTCCAAACTACTCAAAATTTCCGCTGCCGGTTCTCCGAACTACTCAAAATTTCTGCTACCGGTTCTCCAGAACCTGTCAGAACCTGCTGGATTTCACCCCTGGTTTGCATACACCAGATTGACCTAGTGTGGGTTACAGATGTACCACAGATTCTGAAATAGTTCCCTGTTTACTGACAGTTTCCATGGTTTCAGAGGCTGAGTAGCTGTTTTGTGGTGCTTGCAATGTGAGTTTGAGACCTGGAGGAGAGAGGGTGCAACTTTCTGACAGGATAAACATGGCAACATTGATCAAAGGCATCGGAGGCTGAATCTCCAATGTTTCAACCTCGAAGCCCATGTGAGGCTCTGTTATCAATATGTGTATCCAGCAGTTTGTAAAGCTTGAGTAGAAACACCTGAAGTAGCACGGAAAGGAAGCAATCTCAGTGGAGTTGCTCCAGATAAGGGTGCATAAATCTCTGTCACAAGTTGGATCTAATTTGCAAGTTGAACCGCACTTCTGAAATGGTGTTGAAATATCTTACACAGGGAATGAATTTTCTTTTCTCTTGGAACAAAAGCATTAAAATAGTAATCATAATTATCACCTGTATTTTAAGCTTCCTTTGTTTTTGTAACACAAAGGATGAGCTTTCGTTCTAGAAAGAGAAACATGTTAAAGAGTGTGATATCAAACAAAAGAGATAACGTGTTTGCAACTAGTGATTAAAACATTAACTGATACAAAGCTAGGTTCCAAAGTTAGCAATTTTTTTTCACTTCAGCTTGTTGTTACAACTGAAACTACAACATGCACAATATATATATGAAACAAGAAAAATGATACGAGGGTGAGTCGAAACGTAATGCCATTTTCTTTATTTCAGGTGAAGTTTTTGATAAAAAATACCTGAAATTTTTCCCAGTTATAAATGATTATAATATTTACATTCTGAAATATTTTGTTTCTTACTTTTCAGGTTTTTAGACTCGCAAGGAAAATTCAAAATGGCTGCCCCCTTAGAGCAGTAATTGAATTCCTTGTTGCTGAGGGGGAAACCCCTGTGAACATTCACAGATGATTACCAGATTTAGCGCCTTCAGACTATCATCTCTTCAGCCCCATAAAAGAGGGTTTGAGAGGCAAACATTATTCCAGTGACGAGGAATTGAAAACTGCAGTGAAAAAGTGGCTCAAAGAACAGTCAACATAATTTTACGAGGCAGGGATACATGCTCTCATTCGAAGGTGGAACATTGCTATTGAGAGAAACGGTGACTATATTGAGAAGTAGGGATGTGATCCACAGAGGACCAGCTTCATTTTGATGTATGCTACATGTTCCTGTGTTGGTAATTATTCCTGTCCTAAAGAAAATGGCATTACGTTTTGACTCACCCTCGTAATTAAGTATTGCCATGACTTCAGGCAGACATAATTTCAAAACCCTTGAAGAAAATCAGGTCCACCAATACAGAATTACTTGATAGATTTTGTCAGGCAGTGGTGGGCTGCTGACGGTTTGGATCGGTTCAGGTGAACCGGTAGTTCCGACGATCAGCTGGCCCACCTGGCCCACCTGCCCTCGCCCTATCCTGTCCTATATTTCCTTCTTTCTGGCTCAGCTGATTCGAGTGGCACAGCTGATTTCCATGCCTCCGCTGTTCTACTTACTGGGGCTGCCTTAGAAGGTAAGCAGCTGAGCTTCAAATTGCTGTATTTTGAACGCTGCGCGCAAGCGCATTAGGCGAGTGCGTGCGCGATCACTGAACCGGTTGTTAAACCAGTTGCAGCCCACCATTGTTGTCAGGGATAATCGAATGAAATTATATGTGCTTATTTATATAGAGCTTGTAGCGTATATCATTAAAGCAGATTTGTCCAGAATTAGATACACACCACCAGGATGGCAGAAACAAATGCTAGAAAGTGTGCAGAGAAAAGCAACAAAGATGATTAGATGTGATGAACAGTTGCAGAAACTGGGTATGTTTACTTTAACAAAGAAAAGGACTAGGGGTGACACAGTAGCAGTCTTCAAATATTTCAGAGCCTGTCACAAAGAAGTGAGGGCAAGCTATTCTCCAAAGGGCAGGATAAGAAGCAAATTTAAACGTACCTGACATCTATTGCAGAGACTCACAAAGCCAAAGAAAAAGGAAATTTGATCTCCCACCAGCCCATAAATTTTGCACCAGCAAGCAAGCTATTATGAACATAATTGGCTTCTTAAATAAAAAAATAAAATGTTGGCAGCTGCTGCTCTTTAAACAATCGTAAGCAAGGAGTGCGACAGAGCTCGAGTTTATCCCGACCATTCATTAACAAACATTCAGCTTTGCCTTAACAAAGATGATTCACTACCCCTGTTCAGGATAATAAATTCAGATTCAACATACATCGTAAAGGGCAAAAGGGAACCAGTCAGTAACAATTAACCATGTAAGCTTTCCCCCCCCTTCTATTCTTTTATGATGTATGGAATCCAGACGTAGACGGTAGGCTCAAAAAAAAAAAAAACCCAACCCCACATACACACAAAGAATCCCAACCCTCTAACAAAGGATCTGCATGATAGAGAAGCAGAAGAGAAACAGACAGATGCCACAGTTTGTGGTCTCCCACAGTTTGTGGTGCTGCCCTCTCGGCTTTTAATAGAATTTTATCTATAGGAAAAATGGAGCCAGAGATTTGCTGACATCAGCAATAAAAGGAAGAAGAATGCATAGAGTAATTACTTTCCTACCCAGCCCTCTGTTGTGAGCCAGTCCCAACCTAGAGGTGCCACTATCACTTTTCCATTTACCTTTCCATTTACACTGCAGAAAAAACAATTACTGCCAACCTGCCTTCCATTGATACTGCACGAGTCAAAAAGAGGGCCGTGAAAATATTTACGGACCCCTCGCATCCTGGACATAAACTGTTTCAACTCCTTCCCTCAAAACGACTCAATAGAGCACTGCCCACCAAGACAACTAGACACAAGAACCGTTTTTTTCCCAAACGCCATCACTCTGCTAATCAAATAATTTCCTCACCACTGTCTATCTATTCACTATGGCTGCATTACTATTACTGTTAGTCTTCTCATTGTTCCTATCACCCATCTCCTCCCACTTATAACTTGTGGCTTGTATCCTTACGATTTATATCAATATTGATTGTTTCCTGATTGCTTATTTATATCCTATGACAATCATTAAGTGTTGTACCTCATGATTCTTGACAAATGTATCTTTTCTTTTATGTACACTGAGAGCTTATGCACCAAAGACAAATTCCTTGTGTGTCCAATCACACTTGGCCAATAAAGAATTCTATTCTATTCTATTCTATTCTATTCTATTCTATTCTATTCTATTCTATTCTATTCTATTCTATTCTATTCTATTCTATTCTACTCTACTCTACTCTACTCTACTCTACTCTACTCTACTCTACTCTATTCTATTCTATTCTATTCTATTCTATTCTATTCTATGGAACCGAACATTAGACAGCTCCAGCAGCCTTCACCTGCTCCTTACATACAGGTATGCTTACGTGCACAGATGTTTTATTAAGGCGAGACAGGCTTTGAAAACAGATTTGTTTTCTCATGCTGATGGACTCGTGTGAGCATAGCTCCTCTCTGCTCGTTAAAGCAGCCTGCGTGAGTTTGGAAGTAAACAATGCCATTTTAATCAAGGAGTTGGCTCACCGAAGCAAAGGCAACTCTTAATGCCACCATATCTTCGGGGGTGGGGCGTGTGGGGGAGAAATGTGGAAGTCTAAAAAAAAAGTTAGCTTCCTTTTACGAATAGCACAACGGTACCGTGCTTAGAAAAAGTGCTATTTTGGAATGTGGGCCCAGCAGAAATCTTTACTAGATAAGGAATTTTATTTAGTGCAATGATTAAGAAAGGCAGGTATCTTCTTGATAAAGACTGAATATCAAATTCCTGTTCTGCGTAACATATTCACACAAGACTTGGGTCAACCAGAAGTAAGATTCATTAGAAAGCTGTTTGCAAAGAGCTGGTGGGACTTTGCTTTGGCTAAGGTGACCAGATGTCCCGCTTTTGGTGGGACAGACACGCTTTTCAAGCGTGTGTCCCGCGTCCCGCATTCTTTCCAAAAAGTCCCGCTTTTTTGGAAAGAATGCCGAAACAGCGGGACGTCTGGTCACCTTAGAAGGGGAAGCACAAAAGAGAGGTACCGGAAGCAAGTCGGGCAAAGCGGAATTTCAGCGAGGTGGCTGCCTGCTGGGGAGAGGGGGAAGGGGGGTTGCTCCTCCTCTCCTTCCCCCGCCCCATCCCTAGCCCCGCCCTCAGAGGCGCCGCTGCTGTTGGGATGTGGGTGGAGGGGTGAGGGACGAGGAGCCGTCGCCGCTGCTGTCGTCAGTTTGAGCTCACGAGCAGCCCCTCCGGCGGCGCAAACAGCCCTTCCCTGTCCCCCTCCCCTTCCTTCCCCTGTCACCTCGCTGCCGCCGTTACCCTGGGGCCGGGCGGGCGACCGGGAGACCGCGGCGCTTGGATGCCTGGATCTCGCGACAGGTAAGCTACCGGCTGCTTCCTTTCCCCGTCTCCCGCTCCCGTTCGTCGCTTGCCAGCCCGGCCCCAGGGCAGCTCCTGAAGGGGAGGCGGGAGGCGAGGAAAGGCCTCCCGCCTCCCCCCCGAACGCCGACATTTGCTGTGCTTTGCCCTCTGCGCATGCGCAGCGTTCTGCGCATGCGCAGAGGGCAAAACTCAAATGGCGGTGCCCAGGCGGGCCCGCCCCCCCGTCCCGCTTTAAAAAAAATCTGGTCACTTTAGCTTTGGCACAACAACAGAAGCCCACACCAAGTTACAGATCTCAGCATATTTTATACATCCCTTTCACCGGGCATAGATTCCTCCTAGCCAGGCCCAGTTGATAGGTCTGGTTCAGTCACATGCTTTCCGACCACCTATAACAGTGATGGCTAACCTTTTTGCTGTCACATGCTGACAATGTGCACGCCCGCACCCATAATGCAAGGCAAGTGCGACCCCCCCTCATGCACCCTGCCCCCTGCGCATGTGCACATGCTCCCCCTGCTCCCCTGTGCGCTGTTTTGGGCCTAGTAGGCCTCCCTGCAGCCTCCTGGGAGCAAAAATGGGCCGCGGGAAGCCACACACCCCCACGCCCCATTTTGGGCCTAGTAGGCCTCCCTGCACTTTTAACCCATAATGCAATGCGTGCATGACCCCCCCGTGTGCGCCCCACCCTCCCGTGCATGCACACACAATCCCCATGCTCCCCCCCGCCCCATGCATGCACACACATCTCCCGCATGTGCCCCACCCTCCACACATGCATGGCAGATACCCCAAAATCAGCTGGCCAGTGGGAGGCGCATGCGCATGCGCGGTGGAGCTGAGCTGGGCGACGGCTTGCGTGCCCACAGAGAGGGCTCAGCGTGCCACCTGTGGCACGCATGCCATAGGTTCGCCATCACAGGTATAGGGTTTCCTGAGAAGTGGGGCAGCAGGTTTCTCAAGCATGGCGTTTCCTGAACAATGGGTTGGACTAGAATACCTCCAAGGTCCCTTCCAACTCTTGTTATTTTGTTATTCTGTATTGCTATTATCCTTCTCATCCTCTCATCTTTTCCATCTTCCTACTCATCTTTCTTACTAGCTTCTCTTATTGGTATCTTATGATTTATTGCTTGTTGTTTGCATCTTACAAGTTATGATTGTGTCTTATGATTTATGATCTATGACTCATCGCTTTGTTGTTTGTATGTACACTGAGAGCTTAGGCACTGGAAACAAGTTCCTTGTGTGTTCAATCACACTTGGCCAATAGAGAATAAAGAAGGATATATTCAACAAAGAGCTTAGCAACTCTGAAAGGTTTTCAAGTTTCCCCAGTTACAATAAACCACGATACAAAAAACATTCTGAAAGCCTCGCCAATCATGTCTACCCTTGAAACCGTTGCTTGTTTAAGCTCTGATGTTTAAGTGCTACAAATCTGGCATGAAGAGTTTTAAAGCTAATTTCCCATGACTAATTTACAAAAAGTCTATCTTCTATTATTGTAAGTTTCTTTTCTGAGGAGTTTTTACTGCTCCTTCCTTTTGTAGAAAGCAGCTCCAATGATGCTTTGATATAGTGGAAGAGTTCCTTTCAACCAGGGGTGGGCTTTAAAATTTTTAGCAAGGGGTTCTCTGCCCGGTTGCTGGGTGGGCGTGGCCTAGTTGGCCTCCTGCACCATGGTGGGGTGGCACGTTTTTGCCCTCCCTGGGCTCCATAGGCTTTCCTCGAGCTTCCAGGAGGGTGAAAACAGCCTCCCCAGGCTCTGGAGTCCCTCTGAAGCCAGAAACTGGCCCATTTCCGGCCTTTCTGAACTTCTGGTAGGCCCGTTTTTCACCCTCCTTGAGCCTCCGCGTGCGTCTTGCACTTACCTGAATCCAAAATGGGCCGCGGGGGACTCCTGGGAGGGGAGGGGTGGGTGGGGCCACCCAGGAGTGGGATTTGGGGGTTGTCCAAACTGCACAGAATTTTAGCTAGAGGTTCTCCCGAACCCCTGTGAACCCCCAGCAGCCCACCGCTGCTTTCAACTTTACCTCCATAAATGAAACCTCACTGAAAAAAGCCTTCTGGCTTATTTTTTGGGTCCAACTTGCTCCAATCCCTCCTTCTGAGACCCTGTTCTTGAACTGGCATTATATGACGGGCACATACAGCTGTCACATTTTCTAGAGGGCCTTCTGGATTATGCTACCCATCACCTGCCCAACGCCTCTAGAAAAATGCCAAGTCCAGGAAAGTTGTTTCTCAATTCTCTCCTTTGGACCCTCCTGGACAACTGTTTTGTTGTGGTACTGTGATAGAAGTGTTATTATAGCATTTTAGATCCTCAGTGTGCACCTATTATCCTTAAGTCCCAAAGGTGCTTTTCCAAAAGACAACTGAATAGAATAGAATAGAATAGAATAGAATAGAATAGAATAGAATAGAATAGAATAGAATAGAATAGAATAGAATAGAATAGAATAGAATAGAATAGAATAGAATAGAATAGAATAGAATAGAATAGAATAACAGAGTTGGAAGGGACCTTGGAGGTCTTCTAGTCCAACCCCCTGCTTAGGCAGGAAACCCTACACCACTTCAGACAAATGGTTATCCAATCTCTTCTTTAAAAATTCTGTGTTGGGTAAGGTGACCAGACGTCCCAATTTTGGCGGGACAGATCCGCTTTTTAAGAGTTTGTCCCGCGTCCCGCCCGCCCTCTTAAAAAGTCCCGATTTTTTGAAAGGGGCGAGGCTGGGGGGCGGGCTCTCCCCTGCAGGGACGGCCGGCCGCGGCTCATGGGGGGCGAAAGACAAATACAATTTTCAGCGGGCACGGCTTTGCAAGGGCTCTTCACAAGTTTGGCAAGTTTCACAAGAGCCGTTCGCGTGCAGGGCAGTTTATAAATAGCGGCCGCTAGGTAGGGAGCCGGCCGGGGTTGCACAGGGCTGGGGGAGGCTCACTAGCCCGGCAGCTCCGGCCGCAGGAAAGAGCGGGGGGGGTGCTGTACTAGGAAGGGCCAGCAGTCGCCGCCGCCTGAGGGGGCCACCCCCCCGCCCGCCCGCCCGCTTCGCTGCAGGGGACGCTGCACCGGATCCCGAGTCGCGCCGGCTCTCACGCGGCCACGATGCCCGCCGACCTGATGGAGAAGAGCTCCTCCTTGCCCGCGGTGGCCATCCCGGCCAGCGCCGGAGGAGTCAACACAGGACGCCCGCCTGCCGCCGGCCCGAGCTGAGAGGCCTGCTGCTGCTGCTGCTGTGGCTGGGCCCCCAGTCCCGGCGGCGGGAAGGCGGCGGCGGCGGCCCCAGCCTGCTGAGCCAGCGCCGGCCCGAGCCGAGGGCCATGGATGCGACTCCTTCGCTCGGGCCGCCCCGCCCACCGCGACGCCGGCCTTTTCGAGAGGGCGGGGCTGCATCAGGCACCGGGCATGCACTGGAGGGCGGTGAAGGACACGGTGGAGAGGCACCTGATGCAGCCCCGCCCTCTCGAAAAGGCCGGCGTCGCGGTGGGCGGGGCGGCCCGAGCGAAGGAGTCGCATCCATGGCCCTCGGCTCGGGCCGGCGCTGGCTCAGCAGGCTGGGGCCGCCGCCGCAGCCTTCCCACCGCCGGGACTGGGGGCCCAGACGCAGCAGCAGCAGCAGCAGGCCTCTCAGCTCGGGCCGGCGGCGGGCGGGCGTCCTGCGTTGACTCCTCCGGCGCTGGCTGGGATGGCCGCCGCGGGAGAGGAGGAGCTCTTCTCCATCAGGTCGGCGGGCATCGTGGCCGCGGGAGAGCCGGCGTGACTCGGGATCCGGTGCAGCGTCCCCTGCAGCGAAGCGGGCGGGCGGGCGGGGGGGGTGGCCCCCTCAGGCGGCGGCGACTGCTGGCCCTTCCCAGTACGGCACCCCCCCGCTCTTTCCTGCGGCCGGAGCTGCCGGGCTAGCGAGCCTCCCGCAGCCCTGTGCAACCCCGGCCGGCTCCCTACCTGGCGGCCGCTATTTATAAACTGCCCTGCACGCGAACGGCTCTTGTGAAACGACATTAGCGGTCTTTTGCCCTCTGCGCATGCGCAGCGTTCTGCGCATGCGCAGAGGGCAAAACCCGGCGTCCAGGCGGCCCCGCCCCCCGTCGGTGTCCCGCTTAAAAAAAAAAATCTGGTCACTTTAGTGTTGGGGAATTTACAACTTCTGGAGGCAAATTGTTCCACTGATTAATTGTACTCACTGTCAGGAAAGTTCTCCTTAGTTCTAAGTTGCTTCTCTCCTTGATTAGTTTCCACCCATTGCTTCTTGTCCTGCCCTCAGGTGCTTTGGAGAATAGCTTGACTCCCTCTTCTTCGTGGCAGCCCCTGAGATATTGGAACACTGCTATCATGTCTCCCCTGGACCTTCTTTTCATTAAACTAGAGATACCTAATTCAGTAGTGAAATCCATTTTTTCTTACTACTGGTTCTGTGGGCGTGGCTTGGTGGGTGTGGTGTGGCTTGGTGTGCGCGGCTTGGTGGATGTGGCAGGGGAAGGATACTGTAAAATCTCCATTCCCACCCCACTACAGGGGAAGGATACTGCAAAATCTCCATTCCCACACCACTCTGGGGCCAGCCAGAGGTGGTATTTGCCGGTTCTCTGAACTACTCAAAATTTCTGCTACCGATTCTCCAGAACCTGTCAGAACCTGCTGGATTTCACCCCTGACCCAATTCCAGCAACCGTTCTTCATATGTTTTAGCCTCCAGTCCCCTAATCATCTTTGTTGCTCTTCTCTGCACTCTCTCTAGAGTCTCAACATATTTTTTACAGCGTGGCGACCAAAACTGGATGCAGTATTCCAAGTGTGGCCTTACCCCACTTGGAATACTGCATCCAGTTTTGGTTGTCACGATTTCTCGCTTCTCATCCAAGAAGCTTCTTGGATGTGAAGCGAAACATCTTCAAAGAAAAACAAAGAAAGTCCATTTGCCATTTGGAAAAGCACCTTTGGGCAACCATTTATTTATTTGTTTGTTTGTTTGTTTGTTTGTTTGTTTGTTTGTTTGTTTATTTGTTTATTTGTTTATTTGTTTATTTGTTTATTTGTTTATTTGTTTATTTGTTTATTTGTTTATTTGTTTATTTGTTTATTTGTTTATTTGTTTATCAACAAGTGCAAGGAAACAAGTGCAAGGAAGAGCCGAGGTGGCACAGCGGTTAGAGTGGGGTACTGCAGGCCACTTTAGCTGACTGTGATCCGCAGGTCAGCGGTTGGAATCTCACCAGGCTCAAGGTTGACTCAGCCTTCCATCCTTCCGAGGTAGGTAAAATGAGGACCCAGATTGTTGGGGGCAATATAAATATACATTGCTTACTGGTGTAAACCGCTTAGAGAGTGCTTGCACAGTGAGGCGGTATATAAATCTCACTAATAAATAAATAAATAAAAACAGGACACATGAAAAATGGCACAAATAAATGGATATAAAGAAGCAAAACATAGCATAAACACATAAAATGAGTACATACAAATGGGGACAGTAAGACAGGGACGGTAGGCACGCTGGTGCGCTTATGCACGCCCCCTTAGGGACCTCTTAAGAAACGTGTAAGGTCCACGGTAGACAGTTTAAGGTAAAAGGTATGGGGGTTAGAGAAACTAACTACAGGATCAGGTAAAGTGTTCCAGGCATTTACTACTCTATTGCAGTAGTCGTATTTTCTGCCATCAAGATTAGAGTGGAATACATTTAGTTTGTATCTATTGATAGCCCTGATGTGGAAGATTGAGAACCTTCATTGACATATCATCCTTAAGCAGAAACGTGTTTCATTGAATTACTGTAATTTCTAAATTACTTCGTGGCGGGAGAGCATGCATTTACACACGCACCGTTTCTGCCCACTCTAAAGTAATCTCGCAATGTTCTGACTATTATTTGGCCCTGTTGCTGTGCTATATTGATGCTGTGGTATAGCTTGTCAAATTTCAGCTCTCTCGCTGCCAAATTAGCAAAGAGCAGTAACGAATGCATTCTGTCCCCTCTAGGATTTTGAGCAAATCCAGTGGCTTCTGACAATTTCTGAGGGGTGGCCTCAAGCACTTGAAATATTGATGCAGAAGCACGTATTGTGGATCAACTTTCTGTCTGCAGCTCCAGCATATGGTTCCTAAATTGGAACAGGTGCAAGAAAGCAGGTGTTTCCAGCAATAAAAGGGCAGGTTTTGGAGTTTACCGCGAGGAAACAAATGGAGGGTGGGCAATGTGATAAAGTAACTCCGTTGTCTTTGTGGGCAACTTGCAGATTTGATGACAGGACTATAAAGTTCTTCTCAGTGGCATGCAAAAGTGTTTGCGGTTTAGTAGCAAACTTGCTACTGCAATTGCAAACATATGGTAGAAAATAATGTGAGAAACTCCGGGTGTGCTGGTGCATTTAGTGGGAAACTGCTGGTACTTAAGCTTGTATTATTATCTGAAAAATCCCCATGCTGAAATTCAGGGGTGTAGAAAAACCAGAATACATTTTTTTCAAAGAAAAAGTAATAATTTGGCCCACTGTCTTAAAGACTACGGCCATAATTTGACCCTGAAGATTAATGAAATATGCCATTTCTGCAAAATGTATCATTTGGGAAGAGTGGAAGATTGTAAGTAGATGCTGTGAAGCTGTGAAGAAAATGTACAGCTTTCTTTCTTTCCCTTCAAGGGAATGATATATTTGACCCTCAACTTTAAGATGTGTGGACTTCAACTCCCAGAATTCCCCAGCCCCGGTCAATTGGAAAATATTTAGGCAATTGGAAATTGCACTTGACTCCTCTATGGAAAGAAAATCAAGCGAAGGTAAGAAAAAAAGTGAGCAACCAAAGCTACAATTTTGTGTAAAAAATAAAGTTGTCAGCTAATGATCTAAAAGTTAGATCAGAATCAATGTTTGATCAAACAAGACAATCTTTTCAGTATACCATAGAAAGCCTGCAAAGACTTAGGGGTGGAAAAAAACTTCTTCGGAAGGAGTAGCAATGAAAAAATCCTGCAAGCCGGGAAGATAGTTAGCACCTCATTAGGGCTGGAAAAAAAAGCTTCGAAAAAGCTACATTCTGAGTATAAGACGCACCCAAATTTCCAGCCTCTTTTAGGAGGGGAAAAGGTGAATCTTATACTCCGAAAAATACAGTAATGAGCTTGGTTCATAGCTATGTCTACTGTGTTTCCCTGAAAATAAGACCCTGTCTTATATTTTTTTGAACCCTGAAATAAGTGTTTGGCCTTATTGCCATGCACTCAAAAGCCCGATTGGGCTTATTATCAGGGGATGTCTTATTTTGGGGGAAACGGGGTATCTCTTCCTCAGACAGGAAACAACTAATTGAGCTACCATGTTTTCCCGAAAATAAGTCCTCTCCTGAAAATAAGCCCTCCCCCGAAAATATCATTTCCTCCTGTTAAGGTTAGGGAGACAGAGCTGGAAATCAGGTAAGATGGCAAGAGGAACCCATCTTGCTCCAAGCACCCCAAAATAATAAGACGTCCTTGAAAATAAGGCCAAGTGCTTATTTCAGGGTTCAAAAAATATAAGGCAGGGTCTTATTTTCGAGAAAACATAGTAATTCAACTTTATCATAAGGCTACATTAATAGAATCTTACAAATCTCCCACTGTGTAAATCTCCCACTGTCTCTTTTACAGCCTGAGGAGTTAGGAAATTTTTTTTTCTGAATTTCTTTCTCTGTCCATTATGCAGCTGCAGACTAAGCCCTCTCTTATCTGATTGTTCCCTAGGCAGAATCTTTTCTTCGTCTGCCAAGGTCATTTGCACATACCATTAAAAACATTGCATAGCATGACTTGCAACAATAAAAACAGTACCAGATATAAAGAGATAGGGGGGAAAATCTAGAGTTAAGATGAAGAACTCAACTATTTCTTAGTTTGAAAAACACAATAAAAGGACCAGTCTGACTGCTAAAAGTGGGAAGCACACCTGTAGAAGATAGCAATAGCATTAAGACTTATACACCGCCTGACAGTGCTTTACAGCCCTCTCTAAGCGGTTTACAGAGTCAGCCTATTGCCCCCAACAGTCTGGGTCCTCATTTTACCCACTTCAGAAGGATGGAAGGTTGAGTCAACCTTGAGATTTGAAGTGCCAAATTGCAGGCAGGCGGCAGTCAGCAGAAGTAGCCTGTAGTACTGCATTCTAACCACTGCGCCACTGTGGCTCTTATTTAATTCTTCAAGGTTTGAGCCAGGGGTGAAATCCAGCAGGTTCTGACAGGTTCTGGAGAACCGGTAGCAGAAATTTTGAGTAGTTCGGAGAACCGGCAAATACCACCTCTGGCTGGCCCCAGAATGGGATGGGAATGGAGATTTTGCAATATCCTTCCCCCAGGAGTGGGGTGGGAATGGAGATTTTGGAGGACCCTTCCCTTGCCACACCCACCAAGTCACGCCCACCAAGCCACACCACACCCACCAAGCCATGCCCACAGAACCGATAGTTTAAAAAATTGGATTTCACCACTGGTTTGAGCCCTTTACATTCACTAATCATAAATAATTTGGTCATGGTCTCAGCCAAAATGGGGCAGTGGGGAACACAATGAATAAGGCAGAACATGTTGGGAAGTACCCAGCATGGCAGAGAACAGAGATCAAGTATGGTGTTAACCTGGAATCACTGCACAATCACAAAAGAGTTGGGGCCAACTCCCTGAAGTTCCTTATCTAATTGTTCCCAGGAGTAGGCTGCCAGGCATGGGAGATTCTTGAATTATAGGCAGGACATAATGAAGTAGTAACTTGAACTCTGCACATGTTTGTCTTGTGGTTCAGACCTGGCGGAATATTAGCTATTGCTTTTTTTAATTTCAGTTAACTGAAGCTGAATTCTTCAATGAGAACTAGTGGGACTAGAGATATGCCTCCCCCCCCAGTTTAATTCCAACTACTATCATATGTGTGACAGACCTAACATACAGAGCTTCAACCACACTGTTGTGGCTGCCATATTGACTTTTTGGATCATGTCTTACAACCACCATTACACAGAAGGATTTCTAGTTCAAGTACCCATCAGGTATTAAGAGTCAGAACTTGTCAGAGTTTTTTGCAGAAATCACATCCAGAAAGCACCACACAGATAACTGATTCAGCAGGATTCATTAACTTCTTTTTATATACAATAGAACACATGAAGTAATATATACAACACCAAGAGTAGATTCTTCCAACATGGTAATAGTTACAGACAAAACATAGGCAGAGGAGAGAACAGTAGAGATGAGTTTTTAGTTTCGGTCAGCACAGCTAAGCCACGCCCAGACTTCTTGCTTAAGTTTCTGTTTCCAAACAGTCCCCATTGGCTGATCTGTTGCCATGGCCTATTTATTGGCTGACCTTGTTACCATGTCTCCATTCAAGTTCATGAATATTCTGACAGAACTAGGTATTGGAACTGGTTCTTTCAGGATATGCTTAGGATACATTTCCACTGTGGAACCTGTTGCATCAACATTTGTTACCGTTTCTGTGGCCTCTAGATACTCCTCTGAGGAGCTGTGTGGTGGCTGCAGAAGGAAGATATCACATAGTGGTATTTGCCCAAGGAAAAGAGAGAATTCTAATGAGCCTAAAATTAGAGCTGGATGAAATGCACAAAACACTGTTTCAGATTCCATCTTCCTTACCCACTATGGTGGAATGTCGTTGTGATTTGGAACATGAGTGTATTTGCTATCACTCAGGTTCCTAATTTTTTACTGCCACTCTGTGGGCGTGGCTTATTTTGTGGGTGTGGCTTGCCAGCCATGTGACTGGGTGGGCGTGGCTTGCCAACCATGTGACCGGGTGGGCGTGGCTTGCCGGTCATATATTAGTTATTTCAGAGAGATGTTACTACTATTTTTTGCTATTTTATAGCTTACATGAAAAGCTTTGCATACAAAGTGTGTGTTACACCATGGCAACACAGCAACCTTTATATGCAGAAAATGCTATAGTTAAAAGACAAGCAAGTATCATACAGCATTTTTGGTTTCAGTCATGGATTCCTTAGACGAAAATATTGAGGACTGTTAAAAGAACAGTATATTTTAACAGTCCTCCATGTTTTCATCTAAAGAATAACAGTATAAAACTGTATAAAATTAACAGTATAAAAGGTTAAGCTTTCGGAAAACGCCCACTTTGGGAAGCTTTAAGCAAAAGCGAAGGAAAGTGTCAAATGCGAGCTTCTTATTATTTTCAAGCGAAGGGATGGGGAAAGACTTAATTGTCAGGTTTCTGGGCATGCGCAGAAGAAATTTTTTAAAAAAAATTTAAAAAAATTTTTTTTAAAATGGCAGCGGCCAGGCACCAGCAACTGACCGCACTGGTACTGTGATGTCACCAGCAGGCTGCTACCGGTGCTATAGAGTGGACCACACTGGTAGGAACCCACCACTGCTATCACTACCGTTCTTTTATTACCGTTCCAGCACTATGATGCTGGAGAAGACTCCTGCGAGTCCCTTGGACTGCAAGGTGAACAAAAAAGTGAGTCCTAGAGGAGATCAACCCTGACTGCTCCTTAGAAGGCCAGATCCTGAAGGTGAAACTCAAATACTTTGGCCACCTAATGAGAAGGAAGGACTCACTGGAGAAGAGCCTAATGCTGGGAACGATCGAGGGCAAAAGAAGAAGAGGACAACAGAGAATGAGGTGGCTGGATGGAGTCACTGAAGCAGTCGGCATGAGCTTAAATGGACTCCGGGGGATGGTAGAGGACAGGAAGGCCTGGAGGAACCTTGTCCATGGGGTCGTGATGGGTCGGACACGACTTTGCAACTAACAACAACAACCGTTCTTTTCAAACGCAGAGCCTG
The DNA here is from genome assembly GCA_023053685.1 of Diadophis punctatus similis. Classification (NCBI taxonomy): domain Eukaryota; kingdom Metazoa; phylum Chordata; class Lepidosauria; order Squamata; family Dipsadidae; genus Diadophis; species Diadophis punctatus. The sequence goes on from JALIGW010000006.1 coordinate 6,645,574, forward strand.
ACAGATTTGGCACACAAAGCAGAGCGTCCGAAAGTTTCATCAGGCACTAAGAATTTCACGCACACGTAGGTAAAAGTGAACTATGCATTAAAACAACAGAAGGACTGGGAGTTTGAAAAGCTAAATTTACAGCAACAACACAAGTAAGAGGGAAAGTTTTGCTGTGTTAAATAAAAGCAATGCATTGGAAGGATGATTTTGTCTGCAGAAAAAACAATTACTGCCAACCTGCCTTCCATTGAGGACCTGTATACTGCACGAGTCAAAAAGAGGGCCGGGAAAATATTTACTGACCCCTCGCATCCTGGACATAAATTGTTTCAACTCCAATCCTCAAAACGACGCTATAGAGCACTGCACATCAGAACAACTAGACACAAGAACAGTTTTTCCCCGAATGCCATCACTCTGCTAAACAAATAATTCCCTCACCACTGTCTGTCTATTCACTAAGGCTGCATTAATATTACTATTAGTCTTCTCATCGCTCCTATCATGCATCTCCTCCCACTTATGACTGTATGACTGTAACTTGTTGCTTGTATCCTTATGATTTATATTAATATTGATTGTTTCCTGATTGCTTATTTGTACCCTATGACAATCATTAAGTGTTATACCTCATGATTCTTGACAAATGTATCTTTTCTTTTATGTACACTGAGAGCATATGCACCAAAGACAAATTCCTTGTGTGTCCAATCACACTTGGCCAATAAAGAATTCTATTCTATTCTATTCTATTCTATTCTATTCTATTCTATTCTATTCTATTCTATTCTATTCTATTCTATTCTATTCTATTGAAGATTTTAATTCAGATTCGATTCTGAGTTGATCTTCTAATAATGTTTTACATTTTCTTCAGCAACTTACAAAACTATTCATCGAATTTAAGGCTGGGAATCTTGTTATGAAACTTTAGTGCCTGTTTTGCGTTAAGGTAAGCCAATTGTCCACTGAAATAAGTTCTCGTTAATTAGGAAGTTGTATTTTTGTAGGTGCTGTTATCTAGTTTATACCTGGATGAGCTGAAGTAGAAAAACACTTCCCAAAAGACTTCCATTTTAATGTTAGACAGTTTAGCATAATGTTAACATTAATTTCCAAGGAAGAACAATGTCTTAGAACTTGCTTGTGCATTATTTAAACTTTAAATGTCAAGTTACTTTTTCTGCCTAATGTGGAGGGCAGATTTCCAAATAGAACTAAAGAATGCATTTTCTTAAGATTGGTTGAGTAGAATACAATGAACTTTTCAATTTAGAGTGCTTTTTTAAGGAAATAAAATAAACCCAAGTACCAGTCCCAATTCTGAACAAGTGTCTTCGGCGAAGAGCAAAACATCTAAATAGAAGCAAGCAAGGAACAAATTATGAATCTTTACATTTCTCTTTGTTTGACAGGTTTCTGAGGGTATAGTATTCTATTTTACAGATTTCAATTGTCATTCCACTTCTCAAAAGATTTGTGGAAATTGGGTTTAAAAGCATCTAGAGTGCCAGCCAAGTAATTTGGTCTCATCACTAATGGAGGAAATGCATTGTGGATTTTGAACACACACACACACACACACACACACACACACACACACACACACACACACACACACACACACACACTGTTCCCCCCAAAATAAGACATCCCCTGATAATAAGCCCAATCGGACTTTTGAATGCATGGCAATGAGGACAAGCGCTTATTTCAGGGTTAAAAAATATATACGACAGGGTCTTATTTTCGGGGAAACACGGTATATATATTGACGGAATAAGAATTATTCCTATCGAGGGAATGTAAATAAATAAATAAATAAATAAATAAATAAATAAATAAATAAATAAATACATGCATATATACATACATACATACATACATACATACATACATACATACATACATACATACATACATACATAGTAAGGTTCTACATTTAGGCAAGAAAAACCAAATGCACAGGTACAGTATATGTGGTACCTTGCTCAACAGTAGTAACTGTGAGAGGGACCTTGGAGTCCTAGTGGACAATCACTTAAATATGAGCCAGCAGTGTGCAGCAGCTGCCAAAAAAGCCAACACAGTTCTAGGCTGCATTAACAGAGGGATAGAATCAAGATCACGTGAAGTAATAATACCACTTTATAATGCCTTGGTAAGGCCACACTTGGAATACTGCATTCAGTTTTGGTCACCACAATGCAAAAAAGATGTTGAGACTCTAGAAAGAGTGCAGAAAAGAGCAACAAAGATGATTAGGGGACTGGAGGCTAAAACATATGAAGAACGGCTGCAGGAACTGGGTATGTCTAGTTTAATGAAAAGAAGGACCAGGGGTGACATGATAGCAGTGTTCCAATATCTCAGGGGTCACCACAAAGAAGAGGGAGTCAAACTATTCTCCAAGGCACCTGAAGGTAGAACAAGAAATAATGGGTGGAAACTAAACAAGGAGAGAAGCAACTTAGAACTAAGGAGAAATTTCCTGACAGTTAGAACAATTAATCAGTGGAACAGCTTGCCTCCAGAAGTTGTGAATGCTCCAACACTGGAAGTTTTTAAGAAAATGTTGGATAACCATTTGTCTGAAGTAGTGTAGGGTTTCCTGCCTAGGCAGGGGGTTGGACTAGAAGACCTCCAAGGTCCCTTCCAACTCTGTTGATATTATTATTATAAACAAACAAACAAACAAACAAACAAACAAATAAATAAATTGTCAGTAGTGGGTTCTAAAACCCTTTACTGCCTGTTTGCTGTCTCACGCACGTGCGACGCTACTGCGCATGCGCAGAAGCATCCTGGGCAGGTGGGCGGAGACTCCCACCACCGGCGCTACTTGTTCTTAGAACTGGGCCGAACCAGGAGCAACCCACCACTGTACATTGTCTAAATTTAATTATGATTGGAACCCCCTTATTGATATTTTGCAGGAAAAAGTGGGACAATGATGTTATGGTATATGGTTTTGAGATTTGGAAAAATAGACCATAGAGAAAATGAAAGCAATAGTTGTAACTTTCCAGAGGAAAAGTTGCAGACTCCAGGAACCAGGAGCACTACTCAGATAACTCTGAGGACACAGATAAACCTCCAAGTGCTTCAACAACCCTCTAAAAGGATGCAAATGACCAGCTGTCTGCAAGGAATATCAGACATTAACACAATTGAGAATATCCAGAGATATTTCACTAGAAGAGTATTACATTCCTCTGTTCGCAACAGAATACTTTATGAAACCAGATTTGTAATTTTGGGACTTGAAAATTTAGAACTACGCCACCTTCGATCTGACCTAAGTGTAGCTCACAAAATTATCTGCCTCAATGTCCTACCTGTTAATGACTACTTCAGCTTCAACTGCAACAATACACGAGCTCACAATAGATACAAACTTAATGTAAACCACTCCAAACTTGATTGCAAAAAATTCAACTACAACAACAGAGTGGTCAATGCCTGGAATACATTACCTGACTCAATTGTTTCTTCCCAAACCCCAAAAACTTTAACCTCAGATTATCTACCATCAACCTCACCCCATTCCTAAGAGGTCTGTAAGGGGCGTGCATAAGCGCACAATCGTACCTACCATTCCTGTCCAAATGCACCCATATATTTATACTTCTTGTACTCATAATCATGCTTGTACACACACACACATGTGTGTGTGTATATGTATATGTATATGTATATGTATATATATATATATATATATATATATATATATATATATATATATATATATATATATATATATATATATATATATATATATGTATATATATATATATATATATATATATATATATATATATAATCATTTTTTGCTGATAATTGAAAATAAAGGGAGACTATTATAGATCTATTTCGAGCTATTTTGCTCTCGTCAGATATATATATGTAGGATTTTTTGCTGAATTTTTTTTTACATATATATGTGTGTGTGTGTGTGTGTGTGTATGTATATGTATATGTATATGTACAATCATGTTTACACTTTGTTTATACTTTGCACTTTGTTATCATATACGCTTGACAAATCAAAATAATAATAATAATAATAATAATAATAATAATAATAATAATAATATAAATCCTTCCATTCCCCACTATACTGTTAGAGCAGAAGAAGTTTCTTGGATGAGAAGTGAAATGTCTTCAAAGAAAAAACAAGTCCATTTGCCTCTGAAAAAGCACCTTTGGGACAACCATGACCTGGATGCCTGAGAATCTTTACAAACTAATAGTTGTAACCATAGAGTAAGGCATTAGAATATAGGATTCTTTATTAGCCATGGACACACATGGAATTTGACTCCAGTCATAAACTCTCAGTGTACATAAAAGCTATAAGTGATAAATCAGGATCATAGTCATCATAAAAATACATTCATCATATCATGAGAAACGACTTAGTGATAGTCATAGCATACTAAATAAGCAATCAACCTAAATCACACTAGGAAACTAAATAAAACAGTGTGAATCGTAAAGATACAAGCAACAAAGTTATGGTCATAAGTAGAAAAGGAGATAGGTAATAGGAAAGATCCGGTTCTTGTGTCTAGTTGTTCTGGTGTGCAATGCCCTATAGCAGTGACGGCGAACCTAGGGCACGCGTGCCACAGGTGGCACACGGAGCCATATCTGCCGGCACGCGAGCTGTTGCCCTAGCTCAGCTCCAGTGTACATGTGCGCGCCGGCCAGCTGATTTTTGGCTCATGCAGAGGCTCTGGGAGGGCATTTTAGGCTTCCGGAGGGCCTCCGGGGGGGTAGGGGGGCGTTTTCGCCCTCCCCAGGCTCCAGGAAAGCCTCTGGAGCCAGGGGAGGGCAAAAAACGGGCCTACCGGACCCACCGGAAGTTGGGAAATGGGTGTTTCCGGCCTCCAGAGGACCTCTGCGGGGGTGGGGGAGACTGTTTTCGCCCTCCCCAGACATTGAATTATGGGTGTGGGCACTCGCACGTGCATGATAGCACACGTGCTCACGCTTTCGGCACCCGAGGGAAAAAAGGTTCGCCACCACTGCCCTATAATGTCATTTTGAGGGTAGAAGTTGAAACAATTTATGTCCAGGATGTGAGGGGTCTAATAAGAGGAGAGTCAATCTATTCTCCAAAGCACCAGAAAGCAAGACAAGGAACAATGAATGGAAACGAATTAAGGAGAATTCCAACCTAGAAATTTCCTGAAACTGAGAACCATCAACCAATGAAATGGCTTGCCTTCAGAAGTTGTGGATGCTCCATCACAGCTTTTATGAAGAGAGTGGACAACCAGTTGTCAGAAATGATGTAGGGTTTCCTACAGGAGCAGGTGGTTGGACTAGAAGACCTCCAAGGTGCCTCCCAACACTGTTATTCCCTTATTCTGTTATTGCCATTCTTACTATGTCCTCTTTTTAGAGTAAATACCGTATTTTTCGGAGTATAAGACGCACCAAAGTATAAGACGCACCTTAGTTTTGCGGGAGGAAAACAAGGAAAAAAGGCCTCTGCCGCCAAGCAATTTGCCAAACAGCAAACAGCAAACAGCACAGATGATATACACTGTTTGCTGTGTATTTCTGTGCATGTGTGCCTGACCCATAGAAATGGCAAAGAATTGGAGAAATGTACATTATGCCAGAAAGTTTTCTTAAATATAGTCACACTAACTCCTCACAATTATTTAAATAGATCTACTCCAAGTTAACTAAACTTACTAAACAGGACACTGTTACATTTCATACTATACTTGTACAGAACTGTTAAAATTAATTAAAATTTCTGGAAGTATACATTATTCTCTATTATTTAAAAGAAGATACAATAGCACTGGGCCTCTTCAGAGCAAGCATTTATTTTAAAAAGCTTCTTTATTTTGTTAAGTTGTCTAGATTTACAGGGATCTCCTACCTTGGCAACTTTAAGACTTGTGGACTTCAACTCCCAGAGTTCCACAGCCAGCAAAGCTAACAAAGCTGGCTGTTGAATTCTGGGAGTTGAAGTCCACAAGTCTTAAAGTTGCCAAGGTTGGAGACCCCTGGCTTTAGAACAATAATAAAGCAGTCTTTAAAAAATAAGTCTAATAATGTGAACATTCTACAGACATTTATAGTTATTCACTTACACCCTTCCATCCAGTTCAGCAAAAAATAAAAATCTGCATGTCTCTCCCAGCTATTTGCCTCTTTGCAGTTAGTTTCACTTTCATTTTCCCACATGGCAAATCGAATCAGCTGTAGGTCGGCAAGCTTCGACTGACTTGCTTGGCTTTACAGGCTCTTCCCTCTTTGCTGCAAACAGGTAAATTGCTGGAAGACAGAGGCCAAAGAGTGGGGGTGGGTGGGTGGGTGGGGCTGCATTCAGTGTATAAGACGCACCCAAGTTTTCACCCTCTTTTGGGGTGTAAAAAGGTGCGTCTTATACTCCGAAAAATACGGTACCTCCTGTTTTCCTTTTCTTTTTGCTGTAAATCCCTGCAGACGGATATCACTGTTCTCAAAGTCAATTGTATACTTTGTTAAGTAACAGAAGGACAACACTTTCTACTAGATTGTAGGTGAGAGATAACTATGCTACTCTAGACAAATTATCCCTGCACTATTGATTTATATTCTAACCTTTTAGCAATATAACGAAGCATTTTATTTAATTTTACTTGTCTGTAACACTATGGCCTTTCTGCACTTAAGATGCCTTTATAGATCGTTGGCAAAAGTAACCCAGTACAGCACACACACTATTTCCTGCTTTGATTTTGTAATTGATTGTGTGCATTGTGATGCCTCTGAAACTGAGTAGGTCAGATGGTTTTAGCTTTACAAATCTTTACCGGTCTGATTGCATTGTTTCTGCTCAGAGCCGCGTCACGCTTCATCAATTCTCTTCCCTGGTTTGCTTGTAGAAAAGTCATTCTATTGGACAGATTAAAGCCAACTCTGAGGTTTTTGAAAGTCTTTAAGCAAGACTCTTTTTGGGGGTGGGCTTGTTTGTGGTGTAGATGTCCCTGAGCCAGTTAACAGTGAAGTCAGGGGTGAGCTTCAAAAATTTTAGCAAGGGGGGTTCTCTGCCCGGTTGCTGAGTGGGCGTGGCCTAGTCGGCTTCCTGCACCACAGTGGGGAGGGGGCATTTTTTCCCTCCCCGGGCTCCGGAGGCTTTCCTCAAGCCTCTGGGAGAGCGAAAACGGCCTCCCCAGGCTCCGGAGGCCCTCTGGAGGCCGGAAACAGGCCCGTTTCCGACCTTCCCGAACTTCTGGTAGGCCTATTTTTTGCCCTCCCTGAACATCCATGCGTGCCCTGCACTTACCTGCATCTAAAAAGGGCCACATGGGGACTCCTGGGAGGGCGGGGTTGGCAGGGCCAGCCAGGAATGGGATTTTGGGGTTCTCCGAACTGCACAGAATCTTAGCTAGAGGTTCTCCCGAACCCCTGCGAACCCCCAGCAGCCCACCCCTGAGTGAAGCTATTTTGCTAAGCTTGCAACAGTGAAGGAAGCATTAGCAAGACAGGTGAAAGAGTTCATCAAAGTAGCACCTTTGTTTCTTAAATTTATATGCCACCCATCTTGCTGTCCAAAGTGTCTCTGCTCCATCAGCTGATCTTGAAGTAGGACATAATAGTCTGCTGGAAGAATACAGGTAGTTTCTCAACATACGACCACAATGGAGCCCAACATTTGTGTTGCTAAGTGAAACATTTGTCACGTGAGTTTTGCGCCGTTTTATGACCTTTCCTGCCTCTGTTGTTAGGTGAATCACTGCAGTTGATAAGTGAGTCCCAAAGGCTTCCCCATTGATTCTGCTCCTCAGAAGGTCGCAAAAGGGGATCGCGTGACCTTGGGACACAGCAACGGTCATAAATATGAACCAGCTGCCAAGCATCGGAACTTTGATCACATGATCATGGGGGTGCTGCAAAGGTCGTAACTGTGAAAAACGGTCATCAGTCACATTTTTAGTGCCGTTGTAACTTTGAACAGTCACTAAATGAACTGTTGTAATTCGACGACTGCCTGTATTAACAAGTCTCGACAATGTGCTCAAATGTAAGGAGTGTTCCTGAGTGGAGTGTAATTCAGATATTAATTATGCTGAAACCTGATTCTGATTTGGTAGTGTGGAACACTGTGGTTTCTCACAGACTGAGTACAGATGGCTCTGCTAAAAGTTTCACAAAAGCAAGGAAAACATACTTTTGACCAGGGGCGGGTTGCTCTTACCTTGCTACCAGTGCGCTGCATGCGCATTGCCATGTTTTGCGCATGTGCGCGCTTGCTACGTGCGCGCACCCCCTCGTGAGATTCTTGCCGAAATCTCGCCGAAATCTTATGAGGGGACGTGCACGCATGTGATTTCAGCAATTTTTTGCTTCTGCGCATGCGCGGAAGTGAAATCTCGCTGAAATCTCACACACGTGCATGTCCCCTCACGAGATTTTGCTTCCGTGCATGCACAGGAAGAAAAAAAAAGCTGAAAAATTGTGGAAAAAAGATGGCGGCACATGACGGACTGGTGAAGATGGCATCGGAGCCGTCGCGTGCAAATTTCGCAATCCGCCGGCCACTACCGGTGCCATACAGTGGATTGCACCGGTAGGAACCCACCACTGCTTTTGACTCTCATGACTTACTCAAGATCAGAGGTAAAGGAAAAAACTTGATTGTCAATAATACAGAAGAGAGTTACCACCATCCCTTCTCCACTCCACTCCACTCCAATCCTAATCCTGACATGTCAGATGGGAAAAAGCTGCCTTAGATGATGGCAGCAGCCCAGAGATACCCCTATTTTTAGTACTTTCAATACCATCATTCACCTGTCAGCATTCGGTTACTATGTGTTTCTAATAGTAGAGAACAATAACTCTACTGTACCACAGCTGTTCGTAAAACCAGTTGTAGAAGATACCACAACTGTTTCGTTAAAACAGTTTTTGAAACCAGTTGCGCCTGAGGGTGAGGTCAAATGTGTCACCTGTTTAGAGTCTTTACAGCCCGTAAGAGACCTAAGTCCAGCCCCCGTAAATTCCATTGACTCTTATCTGGCGCCAATTTTTCTTAACCATTAGCAGATCAGATTCTTGGGTAAAGGTAGCATGAAATAAACTGGTAGTATTTTTGAACTTAATCCTGACTCCTGGTTTCTTCTGCTTGACACCAGTGTTCCTATAAGAAGTCAAAGCTGAAAAGTCAAAGAGGAAAAGTGACAGGTTGTTTTACATTTTACAGACACCTGTGTTGACTTGATTTTTCTATATTTATTGCAAATATTGCATACCATAGTTTGTGGGCGGTTGGATTAGGGCCAAGCAGAACCAAGGTCAGGACCACATTCATCCCTGAAAGACTTTGGCTCAATCATGAACTCTTAAATAAACTCACTCATGGGGTAGTTGTCATGAGGATAACATTAGAAGGCCACCATTATAGTTGCAGGAAAGGTGGAGTATAAAAATATAACCATCCTCACAATCATCATTATGTTATTTGGAGATGCTTTGTACTTGTGGTGCAATTGTTAGAAAATTCTCTTTTTTTGGAAATTTGATGTGTTGATGAACAATGAAGAAAGTTGTTGGCTCCAAATTGTGAAAGCATGACCAATTTTACAGACACTGTAGTTGATTTGTTCAGAAGAGAAAATAAAATACTAACTTATGTTTCTTCCAAACTGTAATAGCATGTCCAGTTTGACTTAGTTAAATCAACTTAGTTGATTTGTCCAGAAGAGAAAATAAAATACTAACTACCCTGTTTCCCCACAAAATAAGGCATCTCCTAATTAATAAGCCCAATCGGGCTTTTGAGTGCATGGCAATAAGGCCAAGTGCTTATTTCAGGGTTCAAAAAAATATAAGATGGGGTCTTATTTTTGGGGAAACACGGTACTGTTTCTTGCTCCTTCTCCATTTTTTGTCACTAAATAATTTGCTATTCTGCACTGTGGCAATAGAAATATTTATTTGAAAGTTATAGTTTTTCCAGCTGAAAAGGTCTTAATCCGTAATGTCCTAGATACCTACTCTTTCAAGTGACATAAGAATAACTAGCAGGCTACACAGAGGGGCGAAAAAAGCTGCCGTGTTCTGTTTTCAGTGCCTCTAGATACAAAATCAAAGAAAACTGTATTCAAAAGGGATTCTAAAAGTAGAGCACAGAAAGCAATTCTTGTTAACTAACAAGGATTTCCCTCCTCCTCTTTTTATCCCCTCTTGTAGGAAGCAATTAAGTGCGTCTCGTACTTAATACCTATTAAACAGCTGACTTCCAGAGAAGAAACGGAGGATTGAAGATAGCTCCACTAAAAGAAGAACCGATAATCACAGCGAAATGAAGAGCAGGCCAGTAGACTGATAGAATGGAATGGAATGGAATGGAATGGAATGGAATGGAATGGAATGGAATGGAATAGAATAGAATAGAATAGAATAGAATAGAATAGAATAGAATAGAATAGAATAGAATAGAATAGAATAGAATAGAATAGAATAGAATAGAATAGAATGTAGGGTAGGTAGGGTAGGGTAGGGTAGGGTAGGGTAGGGTAGGGTAGGGTAGGGTAGGGTAGGGTAGGGTAGAATAGAACAGAACAGAACAGAACAGAACAGAACAGAACAGAACAGAACAGAACAGAATAGAATGTAGGGTAGGGTAGGGTAGGGTAGGGTAGGGTAGGGTAGGGTAGGGTAGGGTAGGGTAGGGTAGGGTAGGGTAGAGTAGAGTAGAATAGAATAGAATAGAATAGAATAGAATAGAATAGAATAGAATAGAATAGAATAGAATAGAATAGAATAGAATAGAATAGAATAGAATAGAATAGAATAGGACTTTATTGTCACTTTGAATGTACACTAATCGGCATACAGTACATTAAAATGAAATTTTGTTGCATACAGCTCTCAAAAGGTCAAAGGGGGGAGAGGAGATACTGCCAAAGAAACCATCAGACAAGAGGGGCTGGAGGCTGTGATTGTTTAACAGTCAAAAAAAGAAGCTTAGGAAGGAGTCACCCTAATGGATCCAACAATTAAAAGTGTTGGGAGTGACCTTTGTACTTTCCGAGTGTTAATGTAGCCTTACAATAAAGTAGATTTAGCTCATCTGTCAGCTAGACAGTGTTCTCTTAACTCACTTGTTTCCTGCATGCGCAGTGCTGAAAAAGCCAGAAAAAAGCCGGGGGGGGGGGGGAAGCTGAAAACAAGATGTCGATGTGTTAGTACTATGTCCAAACGGTTGGGTTGTTAATATATAAACAAGCCACCAATCTATGTTTGTATATATTCAAGTACTATAACTTTAAATGTATTGCTGTACTCTGATTGGATGTGGTGTTTCAAGATTGCCATAAGAGGGAGCTAGAGATCATAGTTTGGAAGTGCTATGGAATTCTCTCTGCTGATTCATTTGTAATTGACTTTGTGTCTGATAGTGAGCTCTGTGTGAAGCTCTGTTACTCTCTGATAGTATTGAAGTGTTTGTAAGCTGTAATATCTTTGTTTGATGTTTAAGACAAAGACAGGCTGGTAAGAATATTATTGTACTTCTTGATATTGACTGACTGAACATGTATGACCTGGACTGTTTACTTTGACTGTGCTATTTATCTAAAAGTAAACTACTTTATACACTTTAACAAATCTGTTTGTGACTGGATCATTACTCCTATCCACTGGTTACCATGCTGAAACACCCCGTTTCTACGTACGTGTCCCTGATAACTCAGGGGTCACTCTGCACGCTCCTTAACACGATGCATGCTCAGAAGAAAAAATAAATAAAAAAATAAAAAAAATTAAAAAATAAAAAAAATATGGCGGCGCCCATAGACTGGCAATGACCTAACCAGTTCTGTGACATCACAGTGACATCACCAGCGGGTTGCTACCAGTTCGGGCAAACCGGTCCGAACCAGGAGGAACCCACCTCTGCTTCCATCCCACATTAAACAGGGAACCTCTTTTGATCTCACCAATGTTCAAAAATGGTAAAAGTGTTGGCATCAAAGTGGTAAGAAATTTTCTGGTAGTCATTTCATCCAGATGTCTATGGAGATGCTCAGTCATCCAGATCATGGTTGTCCCAAAGGAGCTTTTTCAAGAGGCAATAGGACTTTCTGATTTTTCTTTGAAGGCATTTCACTTCTCATCCAAGAAGCTTCCTCAGCTCTGACTGGATATCATTGAGATACTCGAAAAACTGCTCAGCAGTCAATTGTTCAGCATCTCCTATTTCATCTAACCAGGTCTAACCTATTTACAGAAATATCAGAATATAACAGAATAGCAGAATTGGAAGAGATCCTGAAGGCCTTGGCAGGTGATCCTATACCATGTGAGACCTTGGAGATCTTCTAGTCCAACCCTCTGCTCAGGCAGGAAACCATATACCATTTTGGACAATCTCTTCTTAAAAACCTCCAGTGTTGGAGCACCCACAACTTCTGAATGCAAGCCATCCCACTGATTGTTCTGATTGTTAGGACTCAGTCCAAACAGTTGGGTTGGCAATATATAAACCAACAATGTATGTATGTAGCTTTAACTGTATGCAATTCCTGATTGACTGTTGTGTTGCAAGTTGCCATAAGAGGGAGCTAGAGATCATAGCTCTCTCTCTCTCTCTCTCTCTCTCTCTCTCTCTCTCTCTCTCTCTCTCTCCCCTCTCTCTCTCTCTCTCTCTCTCTCTCTCTCTCTCTCTCTCTGACATTCTGTTCTATGTTGTGTTTATAAGCTGTGATATCTTTGTTTACTGTTGATAACAAAGACAACTGGTAAGAAGACTTTGTACTACTAGCTATTGACTGATTTGAACGTGTATGACCAGGACTGTTTATTGGACTGTGCTATTTCCTAAATGTATGCACTTTAATGTATCTGTGTGTGACTGAATAGTTATTCATACCTACTGCAATACGTTTCTATGTGCATATGCTTGTTACTCAAGGGTTGCTCTGCACATACCCTAACACTGATCATCGGGAAATTTCTCCTTAGTTCTAAGTTGGATCTCTCTTTGATAAGTTTCCATGTATGCATATATTTCAATGCTTAACTAGAGCTCAGAAGAATGTGTATTTTGAATACAAACAGCGCCCTCCACCAATTAGAGCTGGGGATGGGAATGTCAGACATTTTGTCCAAATTTCAAAAGAGATCCAGTTCACAGGCTCCAAGCTCAGAGCTAAACTGGAACAATATCATTTTTGCATATATCGCATTTTGCAACCGAGCATTCTTGTCAAACAATTTTTGGAATGTCGATGAATGCAGAAGAAAGGGAAGATGATGGGTAAGGTTGACAGACGGGTTCCAGAAGTCGCTGGAATGTTCTTGAAAGAGTAACGGATTAATGCTGAGGTGGTGAGCATTTCTCCTTGAGGTCTCTAGGGTTCAGACCCAATTTAGAAATCCTAACACAGAAGGTAATCCAGACTGAAAACAGATTTGTTTTATTTAAGTGACAGAAAAGGTGTCCTTCCTAAATGCCAATAAATGCCCTTCTAATATTCCAGCCGGTAACTTTTTTCAATATTTCATTAGCACCCCCCACCAAATGTGACACGAGACTGCCACTCACTTGTCAACCCAGTCTTGAATAAGCAAGTCTGTTTGGACATTTTATCCTTGACGTGTTCCACATTTTAATAGGAAAACATCTGAGAGGAAAACAATTCAGAGTTTATTTTCTGTTCAGCAAAATCAGTGGCTCGTATTTCTCTCTTGCCCATCTTCCCTCTAAAATGTTTTTTGTTGTTGTTGTTGCCGCTTTCATTTGGAGAAATTCCCACAATGCGTGCGTTCCTTTTGGTCCATTGTACCTTCATGCTACTGAATCATGCAGCAATTGTATTAAGTGTGGAAAATGTTCACTGCTGCATTTATGTCTAGGAAGCAGCTTTAAAAAAAGGAGTTATCTCCAGCTCTTGCTGACCTAGGTATTCCTTCACTAATGCATTTATAAGGGCTTTTCTTCTGTTACCCTGTATATATTTGTAACAGTTATTTAGGTCATGCTATCTTCTAGCATTAAAAAAAGCTCTTGGGTGGTCTAAAAAGGAAGCTTTTTAGAACTCTGGAAGCTGAAAGTATAAATAATGGAGGAGAATCCACCTATCTACCGTATTTTTCGGAGTATAAGACGCACCTTTTTCCTCCCTAAAAGTGGCTGAAAATTTGGGTGCGTCTTATACTTCGAATGTAGCTTTTTTTCCCCAGCCCTAACTAGGTGCTAACAGATCTTCCCAGCTCTTACCTTGCAGGCTTTTTCACTGTTACTCTCTCCAAAGAATGTTTTTCCAGCCCTAAGTCTTTGCAGGGTTTTTTTCATTGCTCTACTTGCTCCGAAAAAGTTTTTTTCCAGTCCTAACCAGGTGCTAACGATCTTCCCAGCTCTTACTGGCTTGCAGGCTTTTTCATTGTTACTCTCTCCAGAGAAGGTTTTTTTAAGTCCTAACCAGGGGATAAAATAATGTGCTGAAGCTGACCAGACTAAAGACGCTAGCCAGATGAATATCTGGTAGGCAGATTTTTTCCCCTATTTTCCTCCCCAAAAACTAAGGTGCGTCTTATACTCCGGTGCGTCTTATACTCTGAAAAATACGGTACTTTATGGGACACAATTGTTAGACCATTAAGCATGAAGAGAATACTCTTCGAAGATGGAAGAACCTTAAAATTCACAAAATTCTGTTCAGGGGCTTTTTTCTTTATGCAAATCAGCACAATAAATGATTGCCAAGGTTTCGCACAATAGCATTTTGCATTTGCATATGCAACTGATTTCTTTGCGGATGCCTTTAGATAGCTTTTTCAGAGTTAGGGTCTAAATTTATTATTTCTTTCTAACCATAACAAAATCTGTCTATCTATCTTTATGTGCAGTGTTTCCACCAGATGGCTGTGGTTTATTCATAGTTTGCAGGATATCCAAATTCAAGTTTAAAAATTCTGAAGTTTGTAGAAGAGTGTTCCGGCTTGAAATCTGCAACAGTTTAAGTGGCAAAGCCAACACTTTATGTGACACTTTACCCAGCTTTCCAAGATTTTTGTTTTGTTTTATTGTTTCACCCACAACACAGACTACTCCGCTCATGGACCACCAGATTGGAAGCTATTGCTTTCAAAGTTTGAAATATGTGAAATCTGCCCATTTATTTTTGCAATCCTTCTTTCTCTCCTTAGCCCTATCTAGAATTTTTCCAGTCCTTCTTTCTGTGTATTAAGATATGCTACTCTACAAAGAATGCTACTCTACAAAAGCCATAATTCCCGCTTACTGCATAATGAGCATTATTATAGAGTAGTGTGATGGAATGTAGTCTGGATTCCGATGAGGGAAGGGCTGAATTCCAGAGAAATAAGACAGTGAAGTTTAGATAGTTTAGTTGGGAGGAAGAGGCTCAAGTCAGTGTTGTGGCCCATCCACAGCGTGTGCAGCCTGGGCCTTTGGAACCTTCAGTGCCTCTTGGCAGTGCTGAGAAAGGAGGGGCTACTGCTCCTTTCCTGAATGCAAGAGCACGCAGGGCTGCCAAGAGGCAGAAAGGTCTACTCGAGAAGAGGTCTACTCAAGAGTAAGACTTGGGGCTAATTGGCCACTCCCCTCGTCTATTTAAGAAGAGTCGATGCAGCTGGGAAGCTGCAGAGAACAACTTGAGAAAAATCTGTCTGAATCATAGTTTGTTTTGTGATACCTGTTTTGTGTTTCTCTGTTGGTGTCTTGTTATAAGAGACTGGACTCTAGGAACTTTGCCAACGCTAAGAAGCTCCGTAAGCTAACTGGACTTAATTGGCTCATCATTGTTTGAGAACTCTTTGAACTAATCCCGGCTACTAATGAAGTAATTAGTTGCTGGTTGTTTGCCAACCAAGTAATATTGTAATATTGGTGTGTGCATTCTTTTCTGATAACAGTTTTATTAGTAAAAGTATTGCTTTAAACCTGTTCGTGTGGCTGTGTACTTTGTGGGGACAGAACAGTCAGCTCCTCCCTAGAAGTTCTTAGGAGTACATATTCTTCCTCCCAATCTAAACTTCACCCTCTCCTGCTTCCACTGCAATGCAGCCCTTCCCTCTTTGGAATCCACACTACTGTCAAGATTGAACCACTTTGCTTCTTTCAAACTCTTAACATTATTCAACTTGCCAATAAACTGGGGGGAGGGAAGGGTGAAATGGAATGATGAGAAGTTGCGCACAGATCATGAGAGCCTGGAAACCATCAAGGTCACCACTGCAGGTGCTTGAGAAAGAAATGGACTGTTCCCATAACAAAAGGCCGTCTCATAATCGGACAACGTGGTCACCCAGGGATGGGGAGAAAGGGAAGCTATTGTTTAACTAAGCAACCATTTGTGGGGGGGAAACCGGAGCTGGTTTTGATTCTTCAGTACCAAAATTGTGTACCTAATAAAGTTTTATTTTGGGAATTCAAAGCTCCCAAGAGTGTTTCCTTGTTTTGGGTTCACTAGTCAGACAGTTGGCATCTACATTCTACCACAATTATTTTACTCTGGGTTGTTACAATAATATAGATTTCCAGACTGGTCCCTGAACTCGTTGAAGTTCAGAGCTGGACTTTCATTCCAGTTGTCAATTCTTTGTGGGTCTACAACAGTGGTGGATTCCTACTGGTGCGGTCCACTCTATAGCACCGGTAGCGGCCCGCTGGTGACATCACAGTACCAGTGCAGTTGGTTGCCGGTGCCTGGGCACTGCCATTTTATTTTTAAAAAAATTTTATTTTTTAAAAAATTTTCTTCTGTGCATGCCCAGAAGCCAAGCTTCCGGCACTGCGCATACGCTGCCTTCCTACCCCACAGGGAGTCCAAGCAGGGGAGGTTGGCTGAGGGAGCACGTGAGACGCTGAAAGAACGGGCGGCAGGACCTATCTCAGTTCCCCTCCCTTCAGCAGTCTGAGAAGCCACGAACACGCGGTGATGATCCCAGGCATTTTCACACGTTCGAGGGTTCTCGAGCTGCTGAGGGGAGGGGGAATGGGCGGCAGGAGCCTAGGATCATCGAATGGGGAGAAGCATTCAGGCTGGACGGAGACTCATAGAAGAACCACTGCCGCGGTCTTGCTGCTCCCACTGCGGGGGGCTGCGTTGCAGGTGGGCAATGCCCCCCCCACTTCTCCAGCCGCTGCCAAGCTCCCGAGGCCCACGCCCACCTGGACACATGGCTGGCAAGCCACACCCACAAAATAAGCCACGCTCACAGAGTGGTAGTAAAAAAATTAGGAACCCGCCCATGGTCTACAAGATTATATTTCTAATTGCTGCCTATTCAACACCATTATCCAAAACTTTGTCACTGTGAGTGCAGAAAGAGAAGATGACATGGTTTGTTATTGGTATTGAATGGGAATGAGGATGTGACAACATGCTGATGCTTGACCAAAAAGCACCATTGCAACGTTCTTGCAACAAATTATGATATAGAGATGCATTGGAAATGTTCATTTGGATTTCTGCTCAGATTTTGGGGTTCCTTTCAAAAGAACCTTAAAAGGAGTCATTTGACATGTTCGTGAATAGAATTCTACTTTCCTCAACATGAATGAGTGGAGATACTTCCATGCTGCATGGACAAAGTCTTTATTTGTATTTATGGAATTAAGGTAGATTATTTTATGGGGTCATCTTTTATTTTACAGTACAACAAAACACAATAGATTTTTGCTTATATGCACAGAGGCACATTTCAGGTTGGTTTGTTTGTTTTACACTGCTTTGTTAGCTCACAGTGTTATACTTTCATTGCAGCAAACTACCATAGCTTAATGTTTGTATTTAAATTATAATTAAGGTGGAAATCAAAAGGATGAAATTCAACTACGGATGCCAGAACAAAATAGAAAGGGCTAAAAAACACATACCTGGAAAAGCATGAATAAAGGTACAATACGTCAGTTGCTACCAGTTCGCCCCGGTTTCGACTCTAGAAAGAATGCAGAGAAGAGCAACAAAGATGATTAGGGGACTGGAAGCTAAAACATATGCAGGAACTGGGTATGTCTAGTTTAATGAAAAGAAGGATCAGGGGAGACATGATAGCAGTGTTCCAATATCTCAGGGGCTGCCACAAAGAAGAGGGAGTCAAGCTATTCTCCAAAGCACCTGAGGGTAGAACAAGAAGCAATGGGTGGAAACTAATCAAGGAGAGAAGCAACTTAGAACTAAGGAGAAATTTCCTGACAATTAGAACAATTAATCAGTGGAACAGCTTGCCTCCAGAAGTTGTGAATGCTCCAACACTGGAAGTTTTTAAGAAGATGTTGCATAACCATTTATCTGAAGTAGTGTAGGGTTTCCTACCTAGGCAGGGGGTTGGACTAGAAGACATCTAAGGTCCCTTCCAACTCTATTATTCTATTCTATTCTATTCTATTCTATTCTATTCTATTCTATTCTATTCTATTCTATTCTATTCTATTCTATTCTATTCTATTCTATTCTATTCTATTGCATTTAATGTCTAACATAGACTCTCCAGGAAGGGGAACATCAGTCAAACAGAACTATATGAACCAGGAGTTCTTTATAAGCTTAACTACCTTTACTGGTGGAAACTCTGTCACCTGGTTTCCTTTTTGTTCACCTTCCCTCCCTCTCTCACGGGTTCTGTTTCCTGGATAATAAATCATAATAAAGAAGAAGAAAAAAAACATTTCCCCAAAAGCTCTTCGAATTCACCTTCAGTTCAATTTCTAGGAAGAAATGGCTTTTTATTCCTCTTGGATCAAGGAACGCCCATTGCCAAGTCCTCCAAATGATGGAGAAACCATTTAGAAGCAATTGTTACCATTCGTTTTGCCTTCTACGTGATTGCTACTTTCCTCCCCATCTTTGCCCTTCCCCTTCATTCATGATTTATAAGATGTAGGAGAAGAGGAGACAGAGCTGGAGGGCAGAAATAAATCAGTCATAAGCCTAGAATCGTTATGCTCCCACAAATGACCCTCTTGGATTCTGTTTACTCTTATCCAGCGCTAATTTACTGCTGAACTTCCATTACACCATAGAAGAGAGAACATTTAGCTGCAGAGCTACATTCCCTTGAGTGGGAAGTCATCTGGACTTCTGAAAGAGTAGGTCCATGGGGCCAGATTCAAAAATAAATAGCTTTAGAACAGCAGGCAGAGCTGGTGGGTAGAGTTAAACATGTCATTAGCTTAGAGTCCTTACGTTGCCACAAATTATCAAGTCCAATTCTTCTTGAACGCTGTTGATTCTCATCTGGCATCAATTTAGTATTGAACTTAAATTTACTAAATTCTTATCTATAGGCTTCAGCAATAAATATTCTGAAGTGCAACTTAACATATGGTCTTGTTTCTTTATTCCTGATGTAAGATATGGAGAGGAGATAAACAATGAGAAAGGTAGAGCAGAATTCTACCTGCCTTTTAAAGGCTTAGAGATTTTGGAAACTCATAGGAGATGGAGGTGTTAGTACACACCTCCTTATTTTCTTAATAGATTCCAACAAGAGAAATATTCTATCCTAGGACTGAAAAAAATCCCAATTCCTTTCCTTCATTTTTTTTAGTCAGCTTTCAAGCACTTTTTTCCCTTTTCTTTTTATTTTTGTATTATGTTCAAGCATTTAAAATACATACATACCGTATTTTTCGGAGTATAAGATGCACCTTTCCCCCCCTAAAAGAGGCTGAAACTTTGGGTGCGTCTTATACTCTGAATGTAGCTTTTTTGAAGCTTTTTTTTCAGCCCTAACGAGGCGCTAATGATCTTCCTGGCTCTTACCGGCTTGTTTTCATTGCTATTCCCTCTGAAAAAGGTTTTTTTAGCCCTAACAAGGTGCTAACAATCTTCCTGGCTCTTACTGGCTTGCAGGCTTTTTCATTGCTACTCTCTCCGAAGGAGGTTTTTTTCAGCCCTATGTCTTTGCAGGCTTTTTTCATTGCTACTCACTTCGAAGAATGTTTTTTTTTCCAGCCCTAACAAGGTGCTAACGATCTTCCTGGCTCTTACCAGCTTGCAGACTTTTTCATTGCTACTCTCTCCGAAGGAGGTTTTTGTTCAGCCCTATGTCTTTGGAGGCTTTTTTCATTGCTACTCACTTCGAAGAATGGTTTTTTTTTCAGCCCTAACAAGGTGCTAACAATCTTCCTGGCTCTTACCGGCTTGCAGACTTTTTCATTGCTACTCTCTCCGAAGGAGGTTTTTTCCAGCCCTATGTTTTTGCAGGCTTTTTTTCATTGCTACTCCCTCCGAAGAACGTTTTTTCCAGCCCTAACCAGGGGATAAAATAATGTGCTGAAGCTGACCAGACTAAGAACACTAGCGAGATGAATACCTGGTAGGCAGATTTTTTTCCCTATTTTCCTCCCCAAAAACTAAGGTGCGTCTTATACTCCGGTGCATCTTATACTCTGAAAAATACGGTATATATTTAAGTTCTGCAGAGCTGAACTCAACACCTTCCTATAAACATCGTTGTTGTATTTAACATGCTGAGAATGTACAAATAGTGTATTTGGGACATACATCAATTTCATCTAAGGAAACTGAAACCTTTGTAACCCATTTGTAGCGTAGATGTGGTTAATATGCATGCCATTTCATCTCCTGCAGTAATTAAAATATCTGAAAAAGTCTACAGTATCTAAAGAGACAGTGTGGGCTGTTTTATATATAATTTCTCCATCTGGCAGTCAGTCAGTAAACAGAAGAAAGGCAAGCAAATATCCCATTTCCCCTCCCAGATCAACGCTTATAGTTTCTTAACTCGTTGTATTTTAAATTCAGTCCCCCAACATTTAAGTTACAGTATGTGTTTTGGGTCTGTATATATTTGCTACTGCTGCGATTTGACTATTTTCAAAATTAAAACCATTTAACTGGTTAATCTTTACTCTTGAAGGAAAAAAAATGTGTGGCTGCGGATATAGTTCAGCTAACTTAATTATGTTGGAGTATTAAGAAGTTATCATTATCAAATCTCCTCTGCATATTTCACTTAATTATCGCTGAAAAGCAGGTCCCAGGGTATCTAAAGAGGGGTAAAAAAAAGATCATAATTGGAAACTCAAAACCACTTTTAAGAAACCACCTTTGCAGAAAGCATGGGAAGCAGAACACGGCCACCAGGGAAACATTTGTTCTTGCAAGCAGACAAATTAATTGAATAAAATCCGAATGCTTTCCTTTGCAAGATGGGTCTGTGCTGCAGGGGCGATGTTGATAAAAGTCAAACAAGCACTCCCACCTTGCACTATCTGTGTGCAAAGAACACCTGTGCAACCACACGTTATTGGCTGCGTACCGCAGCAGAACCAATTAATTTCCGGCTCGGTTGCAATAAGTTTTGAAATGGCGGCAAAGCTAGAAAACAGAAAATAAAATAACAGAGTTGGAAGGGACCTTGGAGGTCTTCAAGTCCAACCCCCTGCTTAGGCAGGAAACCCCTATACAATTTGAGACAAATGGTTATCCCACATCTTCTTAAAAACTTCCAGTGTTGGAGCATTCACAACTTCTGGAGGCAAGTTGTTCCACTGATTAATTGTTCTCACTGTCAGGAAATTTCTCCTTAGTTCTAGGTTGCTTCTCTCCTTGATTCATTTCCATCCATTGCTTCTTGTCCTGCCTTCAGATCAGGGGTGGGTTCTAACTTACAACGCTGCCGGTTCGCTTCCTCCGTGTGGGCGCGCACGCGCATGCGCAGTGCCAAAAAATCTGAATTTTTTTTAAAGCCGAAAACAAGATGGCGATCACATGCACAGTGCCGGAAACTCGGCTTCTGCACATGCTCAGAAGAAGAAAATTTTTTAAAAAATTAAAAATTAAATTTTAAAATGTTTTTTAAAAAAGATGGCTGCGCCCACGGACCAGCACCTACCGAACCAGGTCAGTGACATCATCATGATGTCACCAGTGGGTTGCTACCGGTTCAGACGAACTGGTCCGAACCAGGAGGAACCAACCCTGCTTCAAGTGCTTTGGAGAATAGCTTGACTCCCTCTTCTTTGTGGCAACCCCTGAGATATTGGGACACTGCTATCATGTCACCCCTGGTCCTTCTTTTCATCAGATTAGACATACCCAGTTCCAGCAATTTTTTTTATTTTTTAACTTGAACATATCATCTTCCATTAAACAGTGTGTCGTCTGGGTACAAATGTCTATTACAGTCAAAATTTACAGTGTTTGTTACATTGATAATAGTTCTCGAATCTTACGATAATAATAATCAACTTTATAACTCTATTCATTTCTCCCTCTTAACATATCTTCTACTGAAAATATAATATTATATTAAATATAATAATCTTAACAATCATATTGATAATAATCATAATATTATGATTATTGGCTGGCGGGGCCAAGGGGGAGGGCCTTCTCTGTAGGGGCCCCTGCTCTCTGGAACCAACTACCCCCAGAGATCCGAATTATCCCCACCCTGCTGGTCTTCCGAAAAGCCGTTAAGACATGGCTCTTCCTGCAGGCGGGCTGATTTGAGACAATTTCATATTCTAGGTCTCCCCCATGTATGTATGGTTTTATATGGTTTTTTTTAAATTCTTTTAAAACTGTTTTTAAATTATTATATTGTTTAGTTGTTCTTTAAATGTTGTACGCCGCCCTGAGTCCCTAGGGAGTAGGGCGGCATATAAGAACACTAAAATAAACAAACAAACAAACAAACAAACAAACAAACAAACAAATAAATAAATAAATAAATAAATAAATAAATAAATAAATAAATAAATAAATAAATAAATAAATAAATATTGTTTACATCTCTCTCTTAACATATATTCTTTATTTCACTGATCACAATTTATTTCTCACCTCTAGTTTTATTCCCCAACCATCCATAAAATAGATCCCATGTCATATAATATTCAGTTCCCTTTTAATATAGGTAGTAAAGGGACAAAGTAAATATGTAGTAATCAACAATGTTGATTGTTTGATTGTAGTATTCAACAATGTTGAGAGGATTGGTTTAACGCTTGGAATGGAACAGCTCAATTGAAAAACTTCAATCAATGATCTTTATAGAAATGGCTTATTCCTATTATTATGAGAAAAAAAACCAAAAAGTGGCAATTTGATATTAATGCCTTATTCTACTACAACAGAGCGAGTCGAAAGTCGATGTTTATTTTTCTTTTCTTTTTCTTATCCTCCCTCACCTCTCTTCCCCCTCTTCCTCCCCAACGTTTTCCTATTTACTTTTGCATTTTGTATCTTATTTTATTTTATAACCCAGTAAAAAAACGTTAAACTCCAAAAAGAAAAACTTCAATCCACAAAATTTTGCATTCTAAAAAGAATGTATCTGTTGGCCAGCTTGCAGAGAAAGTGTCCAAGACGGTAATTTATGAAAATATTTTTCCAACGTAAATATGAATCCAGTTTTATACCATGAAAAATCAGTTCAGTTAGGCTAGGACTATTCAGTTTATCAGGGGAAAAATATATCTTCTGGCATAGCAATAGCAATAGCACTTAGACTTATATACCGCTTCATAGTCCTCATTTTACCCTCCTCGGAAGGATGGAAGGCAGAGTCAACCTTGAGCCGGTCAGGATCGAACTGCTGTCAGTGGGCAGAATAGGAAAGGAAAGGAAAGGAAAGGAAAGGAAAGGAAAGGAAAGGAAAGGAAAGGAAAGGAAAGGAGGAAGGAAGGAAGGAAGGAAGGAAGGAAGGAAGGAAGGAAGGAAGGAAGGAAGGAAGGAAGGAAGGAAGGAAGGAAGGAAGGAAGGGCAATAGCACTTACTTATATACTGCTTCACAGTACTTTCCAGCCCTCTCTAAGCGGTTTACAGAGTTCAGCATATTGCCCCCAACAATCTGGGTCCTCATTTTACCCACCTCGGAAGGATGAAAGGCTGAGTCAACCTTGAGCCGGTGAGATTTGAACAGCTGAACTGATGAACTAGCAGTCAGCTGGAGTAGCCTGCAGTGCTGCACTTTAACCACTGCACAAAGTACCTGGATAGCAATAATAAAAATATATAAAAGAAACATATAATACTATGGTACATATGATGAAAATATGTAATTTTGTAAGGCATGAGGAATTCAAGAAGTTATATATAAATTATGTTACATGTAGAAATACACTTGTTTATGAGAATGGAATAACTGTTTTTTATAAATTAATATCTAGGCCATTTGTCCAATTAAGAACAGTATTAGGATTTGGAAAAAAAATCTCCTTTTCCTCCTGCTGTACGTTAAATAAATAAATCTCACTCCTTATTCCAACAGAGATCTTTTGAGTTCTTGAAAAAAATAATAGGGGCATGTAAGTCAACACACGAGCAGGACAAATGACCAATCTTGTTGACGTTTCTCTCAGATAGCATCTCTTCCATCCCAAAAACAGAAACGGAATCACGGAGCCGCAAATTCTACGCCATACCATTTGCAAAATATTTGATCAATCTTTCTGCAATCATTGAGGTAAAGTAAAGGTCAGAAGCTGAAGGTAAGGTCAGAAGACCCTGTTGTCAAGGTTTGGACCGAAGCCCTAATAAAATCATGAGCCTCAAGCCAAGCTTCAAAAGAAATCCAGTTATTTATTAGGAGCATCATGTCAGCACGGACCAAGTGAAGCCAACACTGACCTCACTTGATTCGTGCCTTGGCTCTGACCCTGTTTCCCCTTCCCCCCCCCAAGGTGTGTCATCAGTCACATTCCCCAACGAAGCAATTTCGCGGGTTGTAGAAGTCACTCCAGAGGTGGGTTCCTGCTGGAGCTGCCCGGTCCGCAGCTCTGGTAGGAAGCGGCCAATTGTGCAATTTGCACACAACCGCTCCGGAGCCCTCTCTGCCGGTCCACCGTGTGTGTCGCCATTTTTTGGTGAATTTTTGGCCGATTTTGCTTCTGCGCATGCGCGGAAGCAAAATTGCGCCAAAATCTCGTGAGGGGACACGCGAGAGAGAGAGATTTTGGTGAGATTTTGCTTCTGCACATGCGTGGAAGCAAAATCATGCCAAAATTTCACACGTGCAAGCATCCCCTCGTGAGATTTCGGCGTGATTTTGCTTTTGCGCATGCGCAGAAGCAAAATCATGCAAATGGGCATGCGCGCATAGCGAGAGCGCGTGTGCCCAAAGCGTGGAGATGTGCACGCAGCGCACCGGCACCGGTAAGGGAGCAACCCGCCGCTGAGTCACTCCGTCCGGCCACTGTGGATCTCCGTGGAGATGGCCTTGATATTTGCCAACTGGAATGTGCTTTGTTTTGACTGAAGTCCAAGACTGAAGTCCAAGATCCTCGATGCAGCTGCAAGGCTCGATTCCCCATTCCCTTGCCTATGGCAACTCGAGAGAAGGTCAGGAATGCTTCGCGAGTTGACATCTGTATTCTAAGATCTTCTCTAAGTCGCTGTCTTAACTTTGGCTCCGTTGGTCTTTAAGTGGCTACCGCTGTTGCTGATTTGAAGTTAGCTATAGTAATCGTTCATGCATAAAGGAAGACAAGAAACAGCTTCCCTAGCTAAATCCCTAGCAAATGCTTGCTGAAACAGAACCCCCAATGTAGACATGGGAGAAGGAAAGAGGAAATCTGGGGAGGAGATGAGCTTAAAATACACTTAGAACAAGATGATTATGCTGAAATATAAATATTTTTTGCTGAATCCATAAAGTAATGCTATGCTATGTGGAAAGAGGAGCTTAGAAGGGAAGGGCTACTCTGCTATGTTACTGGAAATTAAGGGTAAATGTGCTGATGATTGCTGAACATTTTACGTGCAAGATAAGCAATGTTAATAAACGTTAAGTTTCTGATAAAGACCTAAGAGGGGTTGGCTCAAGGTGGGAGTATCTATAAAAAGGTACTATTGAAGGAGTGTCTATGGAGATTCTCAGTCATCCAGGTCATGGTTGTCCCAAAGGTGCTTTTTTCAAGAGGCAACTGGACTTCCTGGTTTTTCTTTGAAGACGTTTCGCTTCTCATCCAAGAAGCTTCTTCAGCTCTGACTCTATGGTGGGGAATGGAAGGATTTATATACTCCTTGCAAAGAGCTGGACATTTGCATTCTTTTAGCAAGTCATTAAGGTCACCTAGAGATTTATCTGTGTCCTCACAGATTGAAAGGACTGTGTTGTAGATTGGAGATAGATGATGTCATATCCCCCCCCTCTGTTGAGAGGAATGTTCAATTTTGACGTAGATAGCGTCTTTAGGAGCCAAGGTGGCGCAGTGGTTAAATGCAGCTACTGCAGGCTACTCCAGCTGACTGCTAGTTCAGCAGTTCAGCTGTTCAAATCTCACCAGGCTCAAGGTTGACTCAGCCTTCCATCCTTCTGAGGTCAGTAAAATGAGGACCCAGGTTGTTGGGGGCAATACGCTGAGAGCTGTAAAGTACTATGAAGCGGTATATAAGTCTAAGTGCTATTGCTATTGCTATTGCTTTGACCTTTCAAACCAGCGGTCTTTATTTATGTATTTATGTATTTATGTATTTATGTATTTATGTATTTATGTATGTATGTATGTATGTATGTATGTATGTATGTATGTATGTATGTATGTATGTATTCATTCATTCATTCATTCATTCATTCATTCATTTATTTATTTATTTATTTGTTTGTTTATTTATTTATTTATTTATTTATTTATTTATTTATTTATTTATTTATTTATTTATTTATTTATTTATTTATTTATTTATTTATTTATTTATTTAAATTTCTATGCGGACCAACTCCCGGGGGACTCTGGGCGGCTAACAGCAGATATAGAAACAAATAATCAATAAAAGCAATTTAAAAACATGTTAAAATACTATCAATGTTTTAAAAAGAACTTTCACTCACACATGCATACGTGGACTGATCTAACAAGACCACATCTTAGGGTCATTGGCCCCAGGCCTGCCGGAAAAGCCAGGTCTTAACCGCTTTCCGGAAGGCCAGTAAGGTGGTGGTAGTACGGATCTCGGAAGGTAGTTGGTTCCAAAGAGTCGGAGCCGCTACAGAGAAGGCCCTCCCTCGCGGATCTGCCAGCCGACATTGTCTAGCTGACGGGACCTGGAGAAGGCCGACCCTGTGCGATCTCACTGGGCATTGGGAGGAATGCACCATTCCGCCATTCAGTCAGAGCTGAAGAAGCTTCTTGGATGAGAAGTGAAACGTCTTCAAAGAAAAAACAGAAAGTCCAGTTAGCTGTTGAAAAAGCACTTTTGGGACTATTGAAGGTGGGGTCTTTGCTCAGGCCCAGTGAGTGGAATGGGACAAATCACCCCAGCCAACTCGCCACGGTCAACTCACTGTGGCCAACTCAGCATGGCCAATTTACCACAGCCAACTGACCACAGGACAACTCACCGTGTCCAACTCGCCACGGACAAGTGGCTGCAGGACAATTTCAACAATTCAATTTAACTGTTTAAAATCATTTTTTAAAAAAATTATTTTGATTTCTGTCATTCACATATTGTTTTGTCCCTCCTTCTGCATCCTGTTTTTAAATGGTTCTATTCCATCATTTCTTGGATATTAGCGTAACTCTTGTCTTGCAGCAAGTTGGCCGCAGCGAGTTTGCAGCACCGAGATGACTGCACCGAGTTATCCTAGACCAGGGGTCAGCAACCCGCGGCTCTGGAGCCACAAGTGGCTCTTTCATTCCTCTGCTGCAGCTCCCTGTCACCAGTCAGCTCCACAATTGATAGGGCTTTTGGTTAGGACAGATAGAGGAAAAAGGACGCTGCGCAGAAGACTCTTTGGTGGGGGAACCAGACTTCCGGTCAGCAGAGGAAAAGGGACGCCATGCTAGGAGGAGACTCTATGGTGGGGAAACCAGATTTCTGGTCGGCAGAGGAAAAAGGACGCCGTGCTAGGAGGAGACTCTATGGTGGGGGAACCGGACTTCCGGTCGGCTCCAGGATTGAACGGGGGGCTTCCGGTTAAGATCTTTGTGGCTCTTTGAGTGTTTATGGTTGCCGACCCCTGTCCTAGACCGCTAGTGGAAAAGATCCCCCTGTATCCTTTCTTCTGTGCAGAAAAAAAAGCTTTTGTAAATCTCCACCTCGGTATATGCGGTCCATTGGGTATTGCACACCACACAGAACCAGTTTTCTGGGACAACCCCGTTTTCTCCAGCCAATTAAACCATGATCATGCCGCAGATTTCCCATTCTTCTGAATAATCTGGCCAGATCCCAGCCTTGAAACAAATTTCTTAAAGCACCAGGGTTTTGCGTTCAGTTTAGCTGTTTCAAGGTTGCAATGCTTGGGGCTCAAATTCCTACCTTAGGAGCCCTCTGTGGCTCTTATTAGTTTCTGAAAATTATTGTGCATCTCGAATATCTAAGGGCAAACTTTCTTCTTACATGGCGCTTTCTACAATTATTCTGAACAAAACAAAATCCAGGCTTTCTCTTCTATGGGTTGAGGACAAAAACAATGTTGTTGTTTTTTTGACTGAATGGAGAATTGCTATTTAATTGCCCAAAAATATAGCTAATGGAGTAAAAACACAGAAAAGCATGTTCGGCTGCAAAACAAGTACTTTCTGAAAATATTCTTCTGATATTAAGGTCAGTTGGGAAGAGATTTTTCTGGGACTAATTGACTTCTACCTTGCTCCATTACAGCGGTAAATGACAGAAGCGATGCTGGCTCTCCAAGTAATGTCAGGGGAAAAAAAAAACCTTTTCAAAAACCTAGCTATAGAGAGCCAGCAGCCTGAATTAAAATTGTCTGCCTTGTTAAAGAAAGAATAGTAAATGAATAAGAATAATATGCACCTTGAGACGAGCAATAAATAATGGTTTCTTTTTTAACTTCTCAAATCAAAATTAAAGTTTCACCTAATGCCCTAATCATCTCTTCTCGAGAAAACGAAGCTTTTTTAAAAATCTGTTTTAGGGCATTCATTTACATTTTATAACATGGTTTTCCTGGTTTAAATGAGAAGGGACTTTTGCATTTGAGCCAGCAGATGTAAAGGACAGATTATTGGACACCCCAAGACTTGATCTTTTAGTTCTTAATCAGCCAGGATGTTCAGTAAGGACCTTAAGCCATTCATTATAAAGAAACATAAGCCTAACTAACGTGAGAAGAAGAAGAAGAAATGAGGGAGCGAAAATTCCCAACCCTGTTTTCTCTCCAGGCTAGAAGAAATGCTGAAGCTGAAGTCTGGTATTAGAATATTTAATAACTAGTAGTTGGATACCCGTGCTTCGCTACGAAACTATGTGATCGGGCTTGATAAATTGACAGTTAAAGCTTGAAAATTAATGAGTAGTTATGATCGGGCTTGGTATATTGACACTTAAAGCTTGAAAAATTTTGTAGAATGTGTAACTCCTTAGCATCAGAGCGTGTTAATATAAGGCAACTGGCAGTTGGAACAGAGTTCTTTTCAGGTGGGGAGGGAGAGTAGAACGTCTAACTCCTTAGCATCAGAGCATGTTAATATAATACTGTATAAAAAATACTAATGATCTGATGGTCATTTCGAAAAATCCTTTCTTAGCGAGCACCTAGAAGCCAAGAGGAACATACGTGCCAAGTTTCAAGTTTGTAGGCATGCGCAGAAGCAAAAAATATCCGAAATCTCTCACGCATGCGCATCCCCTTGTGAGATTTTGCTTCCGCGCATGCGCAGGAAGCAAAATCAGCCCCCAAATTCCCCAAAAAAACATGGCGCCGCGCGACAGACCGGGGAAGATGGCACCAGAGCTGTCGCGCGCAAATAGCTGGCCGCTACCGGAATGACAGAGTGGACCGGTAGGAACCCAGCACTGACTTGGAGGGCCTATAGATGGCATGTTTCCCACCCCACCACTGACAATATTATAAACTGAACAAGCATTCAGCAAACATTATAAACTCAACAAGAAGTCAATGGATAATTGCCATATAGATTCAGAAACATTGTCTGCAGGCAGTTCTGCGTAAATTGACAAGGCTTTGTTCCAAGCACTTTAAGTTATCAATCTATGCACATTGTTCATTCAGGTTTGGATTGATTCCTACATATACTCTATGATCAATAACATTGTAGTGGAAACAAAAAAATCCCCGAGATTCTCTGGATAATACTAGGGCATGCATAGTCCATCAATTCTAACCTAGGTCACCCAGCAACAGTGCTGGACATTCTCCCTCCAAATACTTCATCTAACTTAAGAAATGATTGGGATATAGATTCAGAAAAGCTCTAGCCTCGTGGTTAATTCTTTTTCCTACATCAGGGGTTGTCACAACCTTAAGATTTATGGATTTCAACTGGAATGGCTGGCTGGGGAAATCTGGCAGTTGAAGTTCACAGGTCTTAAAGTTGCCAAGGCTGGACAATGTCATGCCCCAGCATATAACTTTTATATACTGTTGTTGCTCTCTAGCCCCATCTAGTGGCCGTAGGGACAAATATGCCCCAACATACAATCTTTATATACTGTTGTTATTCTCTAGCCCCATCTAGTGGCCAGAGAGACAAATACCAAGTATATTGTTTGAAGTTGACCCTTTACCCATCAGCCGGCACTCTCAAACCAAGTGCATGCTGGGAAGCCAGACTCCATTTACTTTAGCATTTGGAGAAGGCAGAAGCACAAAGAGGAATCCATCTTAATCTGTGGCAGATGGTCATCCAAAGACAAACCCACATGCCACACACAGAGCATCGCTGGTAAGATTTAAATTGCTTGTATTTATTAATTGTTATGTTCAGCAGTAAATCAATACTGTCTATATTGTATTTGGTTATCATTGTATGTATCCCCATTTTCCCCAGTTTCACCATATCCTGTTCTTTCAATAAAGCATTCAGATCTACACACACGGTCTGTTTTATTGGAGGATAGGTGGGTTTAGCTGCATGTCGAGCTGCACACAGACTACCGTGTAGTGGGACTCCTGTCCTTTGACAAAGTGAAAATCAAGAGTCATATCTGCCTTCAAGAGCTTGGTAACATTCCCACGAGAAGCTTATAACTACTTGACAAACATTCTAGAGAAGAAAAAGATTTTATTCCGTGAAGACAGGCTGGAAGGAGTGACTTAAACTTAATGAGTCAATTAGAATTAGGATGGATTTTCATCGGTTTGATATTTGCAATTGAAAGGAAGTTTTAATCTAAAGTTTGAAAATGTACTTTCCCCCTTCATATATAATGCTTAATTTAATTTAATTTAATTTAATTTAATTTAATTTAATTTAATTTAATTTAATTTAATTTAATTTAATAGATTTGTATGCCGCCCAACTCGCGAGGGACTTAAGTAATTCCTAAAGTTTGTAAAATATTATTGAAAGTGTATTCGAAAATATCTATCTTAAGAGAAAGTTAAAGAAAAAGATGTATAAGTCTAAAGAAAAATCTAGAGCTTTAAAAAGGATGTATACAACAAAAAGAAATTTTATTTATTTATTTATTTATTTATTTATTTATTTATTTATTTATTTATTTAGTTTGTCAATCATGTATTAGATAACAGGTATAAGTATAAACATGGACATGAACAAGGAATGAGTACAAATAAGTGGGGACAGTAGGACAGGGACGGTAGGCACGCTGGTGCGCTTATGCACGCCCCCTTTACAGACCTCTTAGGAATGGGGTGAAGTCCACGATAGACAGTTTAAGGTTGAAGTTGTGGGGGTTTGAGGATGTAACAACAGAGTCGGGTAGTGCATTCCAGGCATTGACCACTCTGTTGCTGAAGTCGTATTTTCTACAGTCAAGTTTGGAGCGGTTTACCTTGAGTTTGTATCTATTGTTTGCCCGTGTATTGTTGCGGTTGAAGCTGAAGTAGTCATTAACGGGTAGGACATTGTAGCAGACAATTTTGTGTACTATGCTTAGGTCAAACCGTAGGCGATCTAAATTTTATGAGTTAACTGGAATTAATTGGAATTTTATTGATCTGAAAGTGAACTTTAAAGTATGTATGCTAAGAGGAAGTTTTTAAAAAGATGTATTTGAATGTTACAATTTTAGAAATGTTTTTTTAAAAAAGTTAAAATGGATGAAAAAATTATTTTCCCTTTAAGGTTAAAGAATCTAAAAGAATACTGTGAATTTCATTGATATAAATGGTGACAGTTTATAAAGATTATTACGTGCAAATTGAAATAATTATTTCAACAGCAAGGAAGATAAAGCAGTAATGGTTAAATTGATTGTTCACTTCAAAGAGGAGAATATATTTATGCTCTTTATTTGGATATCACTTCTGGTTTTTGTGCTTGTGATTAAAAATATATATGAAACATTGACTTTGGTTTTGCCGATTAGATAGATTTGTTGTTATAGAAATGTTAGTTATATACTAATGTGTAAAAGTAAAAAGTTGAGGTTGTTATCTTGTTATCTTGTACTGTGCTAAAAAGAGTTGGAAGTCAACCCCTTTTTCTTTCTTTCCTTGTACCACATCAGGGGTGAAATGCTACCGGTTTGGCCCGGTTTGTGTGTATCGGTAGCAGTGGCCACCGGTGGTTCGGAGAACCGGTAGCGGCGGCGGTGCGAGGCTCCGTACACCCACCCGGATGTCGCCATTTTCTTTTTCTTTGTATTTTATACATTGGTAAAACAATAAAAGTTATAAACATTTTAAAAAAGAGCTTGGCAACATTCCCAAACATTCAGGTAAAAAAAAAAGTTGGCAAGATTGGCATTCCGAGTTTCCTTGGCACAAATTGGTCTTGCAATGGGCATCCATTTAGGAAAAGCTCAATCCCAGAATTATCCTAATGTGTGGAATAGAGGCGAGTGCAGAAGCAGGTTGCTGCCTTACCAGTGCCGGTGCGCTGCGCGCACATCTTCACACTTCGGGTGCGGGCACGCTCACTATGCGTGCACGCCCCCTTGCACAATTTGCTTCTGCGCATGTGCAGAAGCAAAATCACGCTGAAATCTCATGAGAAGACACGTGTGTGCATTAGATTTCAGCGCGATTTTGCTTCCGTGCATGCGCAGATGCAAAATCTCACCAAAATCTCACACACGCGCGCGTCCCCTCATGAGATTTCAGCACGATTTTGCTTCCGCACATGCGCAGAAGCAAAATCAGCCAAAAATTCACAGGGAAAAATGGCGACGTGCGCAATGGACTGGCAGAGAGGGCTCCAGAGCGTTTGCACAATTGGCCTCTCCCTACCGGAGCTGCGCACTGGGCAGCTCCGGCAGGAACCCACCTCTGGGCGAGTGTCAGTCCTGTTATTCTATAAAATGAGGGGGCTGCCAATTCTAAGAATCCATCATGGAGGAATTTACAGGGATAATTTACAGGAATTTTGCAGGGATATCTATATCTGAAACATGTTTCCTCTTTGCTTTGTCACATAAGGCTTTTTCTTTTCCACACTTTTCTTTTCTTTATATTTATTTATAAACGCAATACAGTGTGGAAAAGAAAGAGCCTTATATGACGAAGCAAAGAGGAAACATGTTTCAGATATAGATATCCCTGTAAAAAAATAAAAAAATAAAAAAAAGATGTATTGCAAAACTACATTCAAAAATGGATTTACACCCGGCAATTGCTATTCCAAAGATTTCATCCCATAAATTTGACCACAAGAGCTCTCTGACCTTTTGCGGGAATATGAATATGTCAGATAATCCCTCAAAAACTATTTCATGTATGACATTAAAAATAAAAATAAACTACCCCCACACAGTGTTCTTTTGAGTCTGTGCTGCAAGACAGAGGAAGACTCATTCGAAGATTAGATACTTGGCTTCTATACCTTTCTGAAAACCAAAACAATATTAGTGGACCTTTAGATAACAGGTAAACATTGATTCAACCTCTATACCTTTTATTGATACTTCTCACAGAAATTAATTCCTTCCGTTGGTATAATTAAATTTTGAAATTGCAAGAATCCATTAAGATTATTTCTAAATGCCTCCATAATTCCTTGATATTGTCTTATGAATTGTCTGTTCTAAATAGCCGGACAACCAGCCCACCATAAACTAAGAAATAGAATCAGAAAGCTGGAAAGGATCATGGAGCTCTTCTGGTCAGTGGTGGGTTGTAAAATATTTTGCCACTGGTTCACGCAGAAGCGTCCTGGGCGGGTGGACGGAGCATCCTGGGTGGGTGGGCTGTTCTGTCCCCATGAAGAACACAACCACACACGCAGATTGTACACACTTATTTAATAAAACAAAGGCTACTAATAAAATGTCTTAGTAGTAAACAAGATGCACACACCAATTTACAAACAGTTATCAGCAAGCAACCAGCTATCAATTAAGCTTCATTAATAGCTGGTATGAGTTCAAAGAGTTCGAAGACAATGATGAGCAATTGAGTCTGTTTATCTTACGGAGTTTCCAAGAGTTGACAAAGTTCCTAGAAATCAGTCCTTGATAATCCAAGCCAACGCAGAGAATGCCAAAACAAGAGTCATGGAGCAAGCTATGATCAGACAGGTCTCTTTTTCAAACGTTGCTCTCTGCAGCTTGTTAGTTGCAACTGATGACCTTAAATAGACTAGGGGAGTGGCCAATTAGCCCCAAGTCTTACTCCTGAGTAGACCTCCTCCGGAGTAAACCTTCCTGCCCCTTGGCAGCCCTGCGTGCTCTTGCATTCAGGAAAGGAGTAGCCCCTCCTTTCTCAGCACTGCCAAGAGGTACTGAAGGTTCCAAAGGCCCAGGCTGCACAAGCTGCGGGCGGGCCACAACATGGGTGGAGCCTCCCACCACTGGTGCTACCGGTTCTAAGTACCGGTCCGAACCGGGAGCAACCCATCGCTGCTTGTAGTCCAACACCTTGCCCAAGGCAGGAGACCTTATATCACTCTGAAAACTCAGGGAAGCCTGTTTATATGTTTGAGAGGCATAAATCAATGAGATTAAACCTTCGCATTCATATAAATAAGTATTAACTCCAGAGGTGAGTTCCTGCCGGAGCTGCCCAGTGCGCAGCTCCAGTAGGGAGCGGCGGATTGTGCAACCGCTCTGGAGCCCTCTCTGCCGGTCCATCGTGCGTGTCACCATTTCCCCCCGGTGATTTTGGGTTGATTTTGCTTCTGTGCATGGGCGGAAGCAAAATTGCGCCGAAATCTCATGAGGGGACGCGCACGTGCGCAGGATTTTGGCGAGATTTCACTTCCGCGCATGCGTGGAAGCAAAATCACACCAAAATCTCTCTCGCACGCGCGTCCCCTCACGAGATTTCAGCGTGATTTTGCTTCCGCGCATGCGCAGAAGCAAAATTGTATGAGAGGCGCGAGTGTGTAGCGAGCGCACGTGCCCCCAAAACCTGGGGATACGCACGCAGCGCACCGACACCGGTAAGAGGGCAACCCGCCACTGATTAACTCCTACCTAACTACAGATTAGATGTGATATTTCTTTGGGTTCAAAGATATGATATTCTGCAGTTTATCTGTGGACACAGAAGTAACTCCCTGGAAGTGTGAAGTTTAGCTCTGGAAGCCCATTACTATAGTAATTTTGAGTATTTATTTTGTGTATTATGTACAGTGTAGTGTGTACACTGTCTACTGTTTTGGATTTTGTATCAACTTATTTATGTTTTTAATTCATATAGTTTTATTTTTTATGATTGTAAACCATGCAGAGTTACCTTGAGGTAAGATGGGCAGCCCGCAAATTTGATAAATAAATATCATGATTCTACCAAAGTCATGAAATTTCACAAACTACAGCTTCATTTCTCCCAGTAATTAATGATAAACACAGCCATGTAAGCTGGAAGAGTCAGTGATGTAAACCTGATAACCTCTTGATTGAACATTGTTATGCTTTTTTCCCTGACCTTCCTGACTGTAGTTTTCCTAGAATTTTAATTTCAGAAGTCCCCTAAATAATATTCAACTTACCGACTTTTTCCGGAAAAATGGGCCAAAAAAGCCTTAAAAACAGGCCGAGAAAAGCCTCAAAAATGGGCTGAAAAAAGCCTCAAAAACAGCCAGAAAAAAGCCTCAAAAACAGGCCGAAAAAAGCCTCAAAATGGGCCGAAAAAAGCCTCAAAAATAGCCTGAAAAAAGCCTCAAAATGCCCCCAAAATAGCCTCA
Organism: Diadophis punctatus similis; assembly: GCA_023053685.1. Classification (NCBI taxonomy): domain Eukaryota; kingdom Metazoa; phylum Chordata; class Lepidosauria; order Squamata; family Dipsadidae; genus Diadophis; species Diadophis punctatus. Next base: position 6,681,545 of record JALIGW010000006.1, read on the forward strand.
AAATCAGGCCCAAGAAAGCCTAGAAAATGGGCCAGCATAGTCTTCAGCCCTTGGGACTCTCCAGAGCTTTCACGGGACATATGCAATACCCATGCCTGGTCTCCATTCCCCTCCTCCTCCTCCTCCTCCTCCTCCTCCTCCTCCTCCTCCTCCTCCTCCTCCTCCTCCTCCTCCTCCTCCTCCTCCTCCTCCTCCTCCTCCTCTTCTTCTTCTTCTTCTTCTTCTTCTTCTTCTTCTTCTTCTTCTTCTTCTTCTTCTTCTTCTTCTTCTTCTTCTTCTTCTTTTTCTTCTTCTCCTCCTCCTCCTCCTCCTCCTCCTCCTCCTCCTCCTCTTCTTCTTCTTCTTCTTCTTCTTCTTCTTCTTCTTCTTCTTCTTCTTCTTCTTCTCCTACTTCTCCTCCTCCTCCTCCTCCTCCTTGTCTTCCTCCTCCAAACCGTCATTTGACAGGACCATGACATAAACTTTGAGACAGTATCACTGGGAGACATGGCATTCATATAATACATGCCATAGCAGTACCATACAGGCAGTCCTTATGGCCACAGTTGAGCCCAGGATGTATGTTTGCTAAGCGAGGCATTTGTTAAGTGAGTTTTGCCCCATTCTACAACTTTTCTTGCCACCGTTATGACAGCAGTTGTTAAGTTAGTAACATGGTTGTTGATGGAATCCGGCTTCCCCATTGACGTTGCTTGTTCAGAAGGTCACAAAAGGGGATCACATGGCCGAGGATACTGCAACTGTTGTAGGTATGAGTCAGTTGCCAAGCATCTGAATTTTGACCATCGGGATGCTGCAATGGTTGTAGGTGTGAAAAATGGTCATAAATGACTTTTTTTCAGTGCGGTTGTAACTTTGAATGGACACTAAAAGTTGAAATTCAAGGACTAGCTGTATTCATAGCAGCCGGTTCGGAGACTGGAAGGTGGTGAAGCTAGAGACAAAATTGTTCAAAAGCAAGAATGTAAAACTTAAGCTGGTTCAAATCCCAAAACATATTTTTGAACTCATTCTTAAAAAGAAATTCAGCAGAATGCCCACTCTGCAGAAGGCCGGCTCTCCATGTCTTTTCACCGCCAACCCATTCTCCTATAATTTAATATCTTTTGGTCTGCCAGGATACGTTGATAGGAAGCCAAGCCCAGATTCGAGAGCCTAATCAAATTCAAGGGTAGTTTTGAAAACCAAATGAATGGAATAAACTCAAGTAAATCACCCCAAGCTCTTTTGCAGAAATAGTAAGATTCAAGAGAGACAATGTAAGCATGGATTGCCGAACGTGCCTTTATCCTGTAAAAAGTTAACAGAAACAAAAGTGTGGCCTTAAAATACCATCTGAACATTAAATTCCACTTTAAAAGTGTTCTTTGAGGATAAACATAAAGGAAATTCTGAAATCCCCTTGGCTGCTGAATGTCTTTTCAATGAGATGGGTATTTCTTATAGTCCCCGCTGTGCTACTGATTCATTTATATTCTGCCAAGAGATATTTGACTGCTTCTGTGGCCAAAGTTTTGTCTCGAACACAGCTTTCTAAGATACCAGAGCTCTCATCTGCTGTTAGATCCGGGTTAAAAGTCACTATTAACTATTTCTGACCGAAGGGTTTTAATGCTTTTGATGCATTGTACTAAAACAGGAACCTAGCTTTGCTCTCTCTCTCTCTCTCTCTGGAGCATACCAGTTACAAAATTTGCCCAATGGAATAAAATATATAATGTGTGCTAGGACTTATTTAAAAGACACACCACTCTACCACTATAGAGACAAAGCCAGAGAGAGACCAAATGGGCAATGTACCGTATTTTTCAGAGTATAAGACGCACCGGAGTATAAGAAGCACCTTAGTTTTTGGGGAGGAAAATAGGGGGGGAAATCTGCCTACCAGGTATTCATCTGACTAGCATCATTAGTCTGGTCAGCTTCAGCACATTATTTTATCCCCTGGTTAGGACTTAAAAAAAACCTTCTTCTGAGAGAGTAACAATGAAAGAGCCTGCAAGCCAGTAAGAGCTGGGAAGATCATTAGCACCTGGTTAGGGCTAGAAAAAAACTTATTCAGAGCAAGTACAGCAATGAAAAAAAACCTGCAAAGACTTAGGGCTGGAAAAACATTCTTTGGAGAGAGTAACAATGAAAAAGCCTGCAAGGTAAGAGTTGGGAAGATCTGTTAGCACCTAGTTAGGGCTGGAAAAAAAAAGCTACATTCGAAGTATAAGACGCACCCAAATTTTCAGCCACTTTTAGGGAGGAAAAAAGGTGCGTCTTATACTCCAAAAATACAGTAAATCCTAGACCAGGGGTGTCAAACTCGAATTCGGCTTTGAAACAGAGATGAGCACCGCCCCCTAGAGTCGGGAACAACTAGCACATATGTGTGAGGGGAACCTTTACCTTTACCTTAGTATAGCTATTTAGCTCTCATCAGCTAGCCATACCGTTCTGGGATTCAAACCCGGGCTACTTGCATATTAGGTAGATGAATTAACCTCTAAGCCATGTGTTCTTCTCGTTTTGTTGGCTGTACCAGGGGGGAGATTAAGTCTGTGGCAATACAACTTGTACGTGTGTCTCTTCTGCCAAATGCCAAGTAGGTAGTTACCGATAGCTAGACACCTATCATTACATTTGCTCAAGGGTTTGTCAACTTGGTTATATTACATCAAGGAACCATCCTCTTCCTCCGTCCTTCTGGGACCCAAAAAGTGTGATGAGAACTTTCCCCTTTGCTGTGATGTTCCTTTTTTTCCCAGATAAAGAAGCATTATACCATGTGATCAAACTATTTTTCTCTCCATCTTTTTCTTTTTCACTCAACAATCCTCTTTCTGAATTGCTGTTAGGCTGAGTGCATAGCTGGTGAAGGTGCCGGTCTCTGCAGGATAATGATGGACCATAAAATCAATAGACTTGTCATGCCAAATTTCTCTCTACACCAAGAGGAACCAATTGCTCTTACAAAACAAAGCAAAACAAAAATCTCACAAGGGATTAAACGACTCTGTTAGCTCCTTTCCAAATCCCCGGATACACATTAAAGCAAGCTGAATGAGATACCCAATGTGCAAGCAGGGTATCTCATTCCTAGCTTATTAGGATACAGGTAAAAAGAGGCAAATGAAACTTTGGAGTACTTCAGCAGAAGTCCTAAGAAATCCTAAGTTGCATTAACAGAGGGATATAGTCAAGATCAAAGGAGGTACTAATAGCACTCTATAAAGCCTTAGTAGGACCACATCTAGAATACTGCATCCCGTTTTGGTCACCACACTATAAAAAAAGATGTTGAAAGAGTGCGGAGAAGAGCAACCAAAATGATTAGGGGACTGGAGGCTAAAACATACAATGAACGGTTGCAGGAACTGGGCATGGCTAGTCTAGTGAAGAGAAGGACCAGAGGAGACATGATAGCAGGGTTCCAATATTTGAGGGGCTGCCACAGAGAGGAGGGGGGGGTCAAGCTATTTTCCAAAGCACTTGAAGGCCAGACAAGGAACAATGGATGGAAACTGATCAAGGAGAGATTCAACCTGGAAGTGAGGAGAAATTTTCTGACAGTGAGCTCAATCAACCAATGGAACAGAAGTTGCCTTCAGAAGTTGTGGGAGCTTCATCACTGGAAGCTCTCAAGAAGAGACTGGACTGCCATCTGTCAGAAATGGTGTGGGGCCATGATGGCGAACCTATGGCACACGTGCCCGAAGTGCCGCACCGAGCCATGTTGCCTGGCCGGTTCCTCTTCTGGGTTTCTGGTGCACATCGCACACGACCATCAGCTGGCATTCATGCATGCGGCAGTGCCGGAAACTGGAAGAGCCAGTCTTCCATTTTCCTGATGATCGTTTTGCACGCATGCACGTCAGTAACCGGAAGACTAGCTGGCTGGAAGTTCATTTTCGGGCACGCGTTTGCACCCTGGGCATCTCCTTTTCTGGGTTGCGGCCCAGACAAGCACACACATGAAGTGCACACTCCCTTTTCGGCGCTCGGTGCCAAAAAGGTTCGCCATCACTGGTGTAGGGTCTCCTGCTTGGGTGGGGAGTTGGACTAGATGACTTACAAGGTCCCTTCCAACTCTGTTAATCTGAAGTCATTATTTCATTACTTTCTGCATTGGTCAGACTCCACTTTGAGTATCGTGACGAATTTTGCATATCCATATTCAGAAAGATTCAACATAGCACACAGAACATAGAATAATAGAGTTGGAGGGGACCTCGGAGGCCTTCTAATTTAACCCCCTGCTTGAGCAGGAGATCCTATACCATTTCAGATAAAAGGTTGTCCAGTCTCTTTTTGAAAGCCTCCAGTGATAAAGCACTCACAACTTCGAGCCGAGGTGGCACAGTGGTTAAAAAGCAGCACTGCAACCTGAACTGCTAGTTCAGCAGTTCAGCTGTTCAAATCTCACCAGGCTCAAGGTTGACTCAGCCTTCCATCCTTCCGAGGTGGGTAAAATGAGGACCCAGATTGTTGGGGGCAATATGCTGAACTCTGTAAACCGCTTAGAGAGGGCTGTAAAGCACTATGAAGCGGTATATGTCTAAGTGCTATTGCTATTGCTATTCTGGTCTAAGCCATTCCACTAGTTGATTGCTCTCACCCTTAGGAAATTTCTCCTTAGTTCTAGGTTGCTTGTCTCCTTGGTAAATTTCCATCCATTGTTTCTTGTGTTGCCTTCTGGTGCTTTGGAAAATAGTTTGATCCCCCTCATCTTTGTAGGAGCCCCTCAAATACTAGAACCCGCACTGCATATCGGACATTAATACAATTGAGTGAGTCCAGAAATATTTCACAAGAAGAGTCCTCCTCTGCTCGCAACAGAATACCTTATTCCACCAGACTTGAAATTTTGGGCTTAGACATCTTAGAGCTATGTCGCCTTCGATCTGATCTGAATGTAGTTCATAAAATCATCTGCCACAATGTCCTACCTGTCAATGAATACTTCAGCTTCAACCGCAACAACACACGTGCACACAATAGATTCAAACTCAATGTAAACCACTGCAAACTCGACTGCAGAAAATACGATTTCAGCAACAGTGTGATCATTGCCTGGAATTCACTACCTGACTCTGTGGTTTCTTCCCCAAACCCCAAAAACTTTAACCTTAGACTGTCTACAGTCGACTTCACCCCATTCCTAAGCGGTCTGTAAGGGGCGTGCATAAGCGCACCATCGTGCCTACCGTCCCTGTCCTACTGTCCTATTGTCCAAATTTACCTATACCTACTTTGCTTTTGTTTATGTTTATACCATACCTGTTATCTTGTACACGTTTTGACAAATAAAATAAATAAATAAAAATAAAATAAATAAAACAAAACATTGTTATCACGTCACCCCTAGTCCTTCTTTGGAGTATTTATTTTTGATTATTTGATTCAGAGCAATTGATACAAGAATGAGCTATTGGAATGATCATGGGAGGTAGAAACCATCCTATAAAGAAAGAGTGAGGGGATGTATTCGAGATAAATTATGATGAAGAATGCTGAAGAAAGCATTGTTCAAATATCTGAAGTAGTAAGACATAGAAGGTCATTCCATCATTCCATAATGCAGAACATGGAATGATTATTTTAATTTACAGGAGGTCATTGGGCTGTTGAAGAGTTTTTGTTTTTTGAGATGCTTCAATTGAAATTCCAGCACTAAACTGAACTTGATGATCCTTTCCAGGTCTTTGTTACATTCTCGTTAAAAAACATTTTTTTTCCACTATTAAATCAGTAAGTATGGCAGTTACATTACAGTGGGTGATAACTTAAGAGGATATGATTGTTTCAGGAAGGGATTTTTTTTTTTTACAAATTAATAAAAGGCAATAATTTTAAAAAAACTTTATTTGTGTCTCTGATACAAGCAATTGTAGGTCTTAAAAAAAGGATGAACCCTTGAGAAAGGGATGACAGAGAATTTTTCTTGGTTCTTTTAGAGCAGTGGTTCCCAACCTGTGGTATGTGTACCACTAGTGGTACGCGAGGGCCTTCCAGGTGGTACGCGAACACTTTCAGGGTCATGAACGATTTTTAGTTAGTTATTTTTTACTTCACAAAAATGTTTACTGCCTAACACAAGATAATCTGGCAACGATTTGCAACTGTTGCCACACGCCACCCACCTGGTCCCAGCGGCCCGAGAATCCAGTTGCTGGATGCGCGGGGCCAAAAAAGGAACGGTACAATTATGGAAATAAAGTGATATCTGATCGAATTTAGTTTCTCTGGAACCAGGTGGTACGCGGCGACTGTACGGGACCTCCAAGTGGTACTCAATCACAAAAAGGTTGGGAACCACTGTTTTAGAGTCTTTAGAATATACCCAACTTAGAGGACTTTAGATACCATAAAACACATAAATTTAAAAGCAACAATAAGAATAAATAAATAAAAATCGCCGTTCTAAATCAACCGATCTGCAAGGTAGATGCAAACAAAGTCTAACTAGGGTGAAAGACCTTCAGAGTTCATGAAACAATTACTGGTTCTGTATTAATGTATTTTGAAGACCATTCAGAGTATGTATGGTCTTCAAACGATCTAAGCCCCAGAGCTCACTGTAACAGCATTGCCAAAAAGGCATTAAGAGTTGTTAACCTAATTTTGTGAAGCTTCTTCTCTGGTAACATTGAACTGCAAACTAGGGCATACAAAACCTTTGCCAGACCAATTCTCGAATACAGCTCATCTGCCTGGAATCCACACAGTATATCGGACATTAATACAATTGAGCGGGTCCAGAGGTATTTCACAAGAAGAGCACTCCATTCCTCTGCTCACAATAGAATCCCTTATGCCACCAGGCTTGAAATTTTGGGCTTGGACAACCTGGAACTATGCTGCCTATGGTCTGACGTAAGCATATTACACAAAATTGTCTGCTACAACGTCCTATCTGTCAATGACTACTTCAGCTTCAACCACAATGATGATGATGATGATGATGATGATGATGATGATGATGATGATGATGATGATGATGATGATGATGATGTTCGTCCATTGTGTTCAAAGAGGACCTTGACATCGGGGGATGTCAAGACTTGCATGTGAATTGGATTAAAGTGAGGGAGAGGTGCGCATAGTCAGCCACAATAATACATGGGCAAACAATAGATACAAACTCAAAGTAAACCACTCCAAACTCTATTGCAGAAAATACGACTTCAGCAACAGAGTGGTCAATGCCTGGAATGCACTACCTGACTCTGTTGTTACATCCTCAAACCCCCATAGCTTTAACCTTAGACTGTCTACCGTGGACCATTCCTAAGAGCAATTACACTTTTAATTCAAATCAACAATTTAAAAAGTATTTTTAATAAAGTAGTTTAAAATTTGTATACATTAATTAAAAGTAGCCTCCTCTTAATTTCAGCTTCCAATAACAGAGTTTGTGATTTAAAAAACTGTAATCCCAATGTGTAAGCTGTATAGGTTATTTATTTATTTATTTATTTATTTATTTATTTATTTATTTATTTATTTATTTATTTATTTATTTATTTATTTATTTATTTATTTGTGAGACTTATACACCGCCTCATAGTGCAAGCACTCTCTAAGCGGTTTACACCAGTAAGCAATGTATATTTATATTGCCCCCAACAATCTGGGTCCTCATTTTACCTACCTCGGAAGGATGGAAGGCTGAGTCAACCCTGAGCCGGTGAGATTTGAACCGCTGAACTGCTGATCACAGTCAGCTAAAGTAGCCTGCAGTACTGCACTCTAACTGCTGCGCCACCTCGGCTCTTATAGGTTAAGCTTGGACCTTCAGAGTTCTACAGCTAACATAATACAGTATGTGGATTACAAAATTCACAAATAAACGAATGATCTGGAGAATGGAGGAATCCTATATGTGGCACTTTCCAAGTAGCTTGGATGATGACTCACAAAGTTCCTTGAAATCAATCGCGCTACTTGCAGCTGTGGGTACTGAAGCTGTGACCATCTGAAGAGACCTAGATGGCCTATTTAACATGTACTGTTTGAGACCTGAGCATCCAGCTCAGTAGTGGGTTCCTACCGGTGCGCT